>JBAIAA010000669.1:0-1200000 GCA_037893245.1 Crossaster papposus | reverse complement strand
CTCTGCCGTGTCTAATTCAAATATTGACTCAAGATTTGAATTAGACACGACAGAAAGATTAGACACAACGTTTGAAGCAACTGCCGCTCTTTCGCTGTAAGCTCGACAGATCTTGCCGCTCTGAGCGGCAGAAGGGAGCGGCAGAAGGGCGACAGTGCTTCAAACCTCGTTTTTCTTCCATGTCTAATTCAATTTAAATTCAAGTGAATTGCGCATTGCGCCAGACCAGGTGTTTACGTTTTAAAACAGTGGTACCGATTGAAAATACGCATGCGCCAGACTAATACGTTTTGAAACAAAATAGCAGCGCCTATGGAATTGTCGTGAAGTGATGAGGACCTGTCGTCTGAAGACGATAGGTAAACAGATGAGGTAATTGACTGAACAAATGAATTGCGTTCGACATAAAATCGACGTTTGAAGCAACTGCCGCTCTTTTGCCGCTCTTTTGCCGACTCCAATTAATTGAATTAGAAACGGCAGAAGTTCGACTTTAGACAACGGACCGCCAAAACTCGAGCTGTTTGGGTGTAGTCGTGATACCAGTCAGAAAGTGTTTGCCTTTTGCGGACGTGTAAGAAAACACATGTTATGCATTGGTGTTGTGTGCAATTTTTGGAAAACACGCAACGTGTGTCGAACATTTAATGAAAACGACAGGAAAACGTATGTGTACACCGTCGTGTCCGATGTAAACAGGGTTTTGGGTTTGTGTGCGACTTTTCTCAGACATTAGGTTGGTTTCCTGTTAACCTATGTTAAAAATGGGGTAAGTAAACAATCAAAAACATTGTATTTTGGGGGATTTTGAGACATAGTGCCCATTAATATCGATCAATAACAGCTTGTGCACTTACAGTTCAGTAAGCGACGTCAATCCCTCGAACGCTCTCGGCTCTATGTAAACAATTTCATTGTTTGGTAGTTCCCTGTAGGACAAAACCAAACGCCACACATTTCACTAATCGACAACTTGCAGTCTGCCCCGACAAAGTGCATGCAATCAATATAAATTCAAAAACAAAACTAGACCATTCATACAAAAGACGATCTTCGTCGATTCAGTATTGAAGAGTCAAAATTCACTTGCATGCGTTTTTTGGCGACTTCCGTTTCAGACGGAATTTAGCTTTGTATGGCCAAAAATCACGACCGTCTTACCTCTTTTGTTTGTACTCTAACGTTTTCGGACGACCATGATTGCCGGTCAATACAAACGCACATTCACACGTATTCGCATTTTTGTATCACTGTGGAAACATGGCTTTGTTTTGGTGTACAAAATGGTTAAAAAGTCGAGCACGTTTTTTTTAAATGCTCCCATTTATAACCACAATAATGTTCCTGGGTTGAAATTTCGACCCAATATGCCCTATACCCTAACCCAAACACTAACACTAACCCACATCCTAACCCTAGTTTTTGAGTAATTTAAGTACAATCCAAAAATCTAATTCGTAAAATGCCCAGTGGAGACATATTCATCTATATAAATTACCCTTTGGAGACATTTTCACTCCCATTGTCCCCATTGTGTTCACGTCTCCAGAGGGTACCGTATTTCGCACCACATGTGTAAACATCAATCGAGTTTGTATCCGCATTCAACTAGTGGACGTAGAACAATAGAGGGTAATAGGGTCCACGGTTGACAGAAAGTCCACGATTGGAATTCGTGTACAAAACCTGATATGGAAGGCCTTCCAAAAACGGAAGACCTCCTAAATTTGTTTGTACACTAATGGCAATCAGAGACGTTTGGCAATATGGGATCCTATTGTTTCCTATTAGGAGATCCTGTTGTATCATGTTGTTTCCTAACGTCCCCTAATTTGAATGCATAAACAAACTCACACTTTGTTCTCGTGTTTAATGGTTAGAGGGTCGAAGGCTATTTTTCAAAAAAGTTCTCACATTTCAACCATTTTAACTTTCCTGGGTTGAAATTTCGACCAAAATGTCCCTTTACCTAAAATACTATAAATTGCGACGGATAAAATCGACCACAAAAATGTTCGGTAAACTAGGCTGAAGTAAAGATTTGTTGCTGGGCAAAATGGCGCGGTTTGTCGTGCCTTGAAAATCATGCACTGTGATTGGTCAGCTGTTGAGGGGTGTGGCCTACTGGATCAGTCCTATTGGCTGGGCAGGATAGTAGGCCTAAATGTCATTTGCCCCCAGATGAACTTTAGGATAAACGTTAACGAGTATTGATAGGTTGCCTAGCCACCGTTACTATCTTGCCGTGTGTCGCAGGCTACATTCACACACGTATATCCCCGATTTGCATTTTGCAATTTTAAAGCAACAAGATACGGAATTCGTTGCATTAGAATGTGATTGTATGGGGAATTCGGCTAAGTTAACTCGACGGCCGTAAATAGTTCCACGACAAAACAAACTGCACCGAGCAAGCAAGTTTTTGTGAATACAAAAAGACAGAGCGCAGCAACGTGTTGATTTAAAATTAAGTTAGAACTTATTTCCTGCCGGAGGTCGAGGTGGCATATGCATCAACACCGCAATGTAGAACCCTTACAAATACAACGTTAACTTTTTCTCTGGAGAAACAAATCGGGATTATTATCTATATACCTAAGGGACGGTTATTTAAAGTTTGTTCAACAAAGGCTCGCCGCGTGCATTTTCTCCAAGTAATTGCCGTCGTTTGGCTGTTACACGAATCGCGTCTCTTCCCCCTTCTGCTGCCCACGTTCGGTTTGGCCTCGCTGCGCATGGTCAATGCCGACGACAGAGGGGTGTGTACACTGACCTCAACACCTGGACGGACCATTGTCCATATTCTGCTGTGCTAACGCTTGAAGTCGGCGCGAACTGGAAGTGCAACATGGCAGACCCAAGACGTCACTTCTGTGAGCCAATGAAATGTCCAGGTGTAGAGGTCAGTGGATTTACTCTGTACATTTGTTATTTATAAAAATTACGTCATACGTACCGTACCAACTGAACTCTACACCTGGACATTTCATTGGCTCACAGAGTGACGTGTGGGTCCGCCATGTTGCACCGACTTCAAGCGTGAAACAATGATGATCTGTCCATGTGTAGAGGTCAGTGGGTGTGTACCAGGGCTATACTTTATCCGTACAACCACATACATAATTATAAACTCATAGTCCGCCAGGTTCTATTCAAAACTACATGATGTTTTCTTGATTTGCGCGGCGCCCGACTAAAATACAAACTATGGGCAAATTTATCCCTCGGTATAGGGAATTTGTACACACCCGAAGAAGTTCCATTTGGGTTTATTGTTTACCACAATGCATGCCTATTTCTCTAAATAAAATAATTTATATAATGTGACTTTTTTTAAATTACTCAGAAAACAAATTAGGTCTAATTGAAGTACAAGTTCTGGATTATTGTATAAACGATCTCAAAGCGCTTTACATACAATTATTACCCCGTTCAACAGGCCCTAAACCACGCGGAAGCTGTATATAATATGAGCTCAATCGGCCTCGACCTCACATGTACATATTTATAGTACTCCTGGGTGGAGAGAGGCAATTGTAGTTAAGTGTCTTGCCCAAGGGCACAAACACCATGTTCATGGCCGGGTTCGAACCGACGCACCATCGTACACGAGTCGAACACTGTAACCACTGGGCCATGGCATTTGGAAATCTTTTTTTGAAATCTCATTTTGCTACTACTAGCTACTAGCCGTGTCCGCTTTAGATGCAAAATCCCACCGTGTACATTCCCAATGCATATACCGCTGTCGTCCAAGAACTACTGTTCAACTCACAGATGAACCAAGTTTGGAGCGGCCACAAAGGACGAAGATTCCACCGTTTGTATTCTGTTGTAAGACACGTGCCTGTTGAAAAAAAAAATTATATTGTGTCAAGATAATTATAATTTTCCCAGAAATTTAAAAACATGTTTTATTTAAATTCACCAACTCTCACATTCAAATTGACCGATAGTGTTGTCAAATGTGACCCAGCACATCAAAATCAGAAAAAATAGGTTGGTGATGAGACATTATCGGTTGCAACAGTAGATTACCAGAAACGTAACCAGAAACATACTCTTCTCTTTCAATTCAGCTACGCCGATCGCCACACCCTCTCAAAACATGTATTCAAATATTGTTGGTTACAAAAGTTGGTTACATTTTTAACCAACGATGTGTAATTGTTTACCAATTTGACCAATGTTGGGTACATTTTACCTAACGTTGGGAAAAATCTGTAACAATCTGTAAAATTGAGTCATTTGACCCAACGTTGATTAAATTTAACCAGATTTAACCAACGTTATGTAAATTCACTAATTTTAATCAAGTTGGTTACCAGGTGAACAACACATACTGCACAGGGGCCCATTTCATAGAAATGCTTAAGCACAACATTTTGCTTAACCACAAACAATCTTGCTTGGTAAATCATGTTAGGAGCCGAAATTTCACGTGACCGTTATGCTAAGCTAACAACAGCTGCCTGGGACTGGGACTATGGTGTGTGTGCCCTTAGGCAAGGCACTTTGTCACTCATTGCTTCTCTCCACCCAGGGGTGAATGGGTACCTGTGATGGCAGAGATGGTTATTGTGGTTGATTTAGCTGCTTTGCGCCGAAATGGCAGCATCGAGCTGTATACTCCCTAGGGAGCTGAGATGGTATTTGGAATGTTTCATGGGCCCAATGACCGGGGTAATAATGTTAAGAGTGGGTCCACGTAAATATTTCATATAAGTGTCCTCGGCATTTTTTATTTTTTTTTTAATATGAAAGAACTAGGTAAGCAAGTAACAAAAATTGAAATATTTTTTTTTTCTTTTGCCCGTTGCCACGGTAACCGGCCATTTTGTGTTTTGGGCATTTTGGGCTAGTTTTGGGGCTGCAAAAACAGTTTTTTTGCTTATTTTAAAAAAATCACCCAGCCAAATTACAAACTTTTATCACAAAATCAACTATATCATTACAAAGTATCATCCTTGCCCTTACTTGAGACAAAAATTTAATGTTTTAAATGTCACCCTTATGCTATTTTTAGAACATGCAATAAAGCATGTTTTCAGAGCTTGTAAAATTGTAATTTTGAACCTATTTTTGTCCCTCAAAAATTCAACTTGCCAGGGGTCTCAGAATATTTTCCTTTTGGATTTGATTAGAGCCAACATTGGTCTTTTCATATCTGGTGAGAAAAGTTTGGGGGATTGTATCTTCTTAAGGCAGTAGTGCATCAAAAATGGTCATTTTCCCAAAAAAACAACAATGAAATTTGAGAAATATTTCAATTTTTGTTACTTGCTTACCAAGTCCTTTCATATTAAAAAAAAAAAAAAAATGCCGAGGACACTTATATGAAATATTTACGTGGACCCACTCTTAAGCACTTTGAGACTTTGGTGATAAAGCTCTATATAAGCACCGCACATTAAATATACCAATCACAAATAATATACATCACATGAAGTTGTTGCTGATAAGCTGGTTTTACTGAGCAATAATGTGTTGTGCTTAAGCAATTTATTTTCTTAAGCAGCTTTATGAAATTGGCCCCAGTTTGTTAAAAAAAAATGTTCAAGATTTTGCCCAACGTTGGGTAAAATGTACCCAACATTGGTCAAATTAGAAAAATGTATACATTGTTAGTTAAAACAATTTTAACAATTTTTTGCATGTTTTGAGAGTGCACCAGACGAATTTACCGGGATAAGGACGAATCAGAATGCTACAAATTTGAATTCTAAGTAACACTCTTTTGACCAGGGTATGCCTCATCAGTCAATGCCAACTGCTTTTAGTGAGGGCCCTGCACAATTAAACAAATAAACAGAGTATTACTAAAATGCTACATGCTGAAATATAAACATAAACCAAATTAAAACAAAAGACAAATAAAAATAGAAAACAATATTATATTTAAAATATGTGTTTGGAACAAAAGGTATGCAAATGATTAAAAAAAGAAATTTGAAAGTATTAAAGGTAGTATACACCATTTGTAGATATCGAAAATATTTACTACCGAATTATTAAGAAATAGTTTACTCATTTGAAAGTAAATAATGATTCTAGGCATCCAGCAAAATTATTGCGCTAGATATCCTGTGATTATTCTGAAAAAAATTGAATTTTATAAAGAAAAAATTGCGATCGCTGGACGGCGAGCGCGAAAAAACAAAGATAACATAAGAATAACTGCTCGACGCCGGTTGAAAACAAACGCCGTTTTCGTGCTTTTCTCGGCATCCATGATTGTAAAACTTCGGACAGGTCAGTTAAACGATATTTACTATAAAATACAACCCCCAAATCTACCCATTCATGATAATTCAAGCAATTACCAATGGTGTATCCTACCTTTAAAAACCAAGATATAATAAAATATTTTAAATATTTACTGAACAAAAATTAAGCCTAGATGTTTAAAATTAGTAATGAACTCAACGTGTGAAGTAAAATATTTAGTATATTACAAGAGAAGTAAAGGATAAAATATAAGTTTAATTGAAACAAAAACTAAAACTAAAAAGCAATAGTTAATAAATATAAAACCCATACAACTCAGCCATACATGTATATAGCAAGCAGGATGACGCAGAATGGATGAAGGAAAATGTAGCGCAATACCAATGCTACAACAAAGAAACACATACAGATACTTAAAGGGTAACTGAAATTCAAAACTTTAATATGGCGAAATATATGGCAAAAACTTATTTGTTTAGGTTTGCTCATTACTCGTGACCCTAAAAAATGAAAAGCAATATCCGCCGTGCCCCGCCCACAAAAGATGACGTCACGGTAAGAATATAGCGTGGCTATACCAGGCTAAGCCTAGCCTTGAATACAAGGCTGCACTGTATGCGCAACGTGGGATCATCGTTTGTCATAACACCAAACGTGTACATAGCCCGCAATGCATTATTATAGAGAACCAGCTGAGTATGTATAATAATGCATTGCGGGCTATGTACACGTTTAGTGTTGTGGCAAACGATGATTCCACGTTGCGGATACAGCATAGCCTTGCATTCAAGGCTAGACTTAGCCTGGTACAGTCACGCTCTATTCTTACCGTGACGTCATCTTTTATGGGCGGGGCACGGCGCATATTGCTTTTTATTTTAGGGTCACGATTAATGAACGAACATAAACATGAAGTTTTTGCAGTTGTTAAGTATTCAGCATTATTAAAACGTATATTTTGCCATATTAAAGTTTTGAATTTTTTGAAGTTAAAATAATTAAGAACATGCAGAAATTAAGATTTAAGAACATTATTAGAAAAATGATTTAAAATGAGAGAGTGAATTTGCCTGTCTGTGTGCAGTCGTTAATTTGTCTGTGAACTATTACTTACAGGAATCGGAGGTACTTCAGACTGTTTCGCTCACCGAGATGCAGCCGCGTGAGGTTGTTGTTCACTAGATAGCTGAACAATACAAAACAAAATATTAAAGTTACGTCAAATGGCACGCCTGCAGACTACGTGGCAAAAAAGAACTATCATTAAGAACTATCCAAGAATACACCATTTGCAGATATCGACAATTTGTACTACCGAAATATTAGGAAATATCTTACTTATTTGAAAGTAAATAATAATTGTAGGCATCCAACAAACTGATTGCGCTATATTCTACGATTGAATTTTATATGATACAAAAATTCACGATCGTCCGACGGCGATCGCGAAAAACAACAACATAAGAACCACTGCCCGACGCCGGTTGAAAACGAACGCCGTTTTCCTTGCCGTTTTCCTTTACTGGACACAGCTGATCTTCGGCAGTATGAATTCAATCGAGACAATGGAACTAGGGTGTTGAATAGGCCTAATCACTGAAGCGTGATACCACGATATAGCGTATATACATGTCCACCGCGTCAACGAAGCTTGCTTGGCAACGTCGACGTGTATTCACGTCCACCGCGTGTATGCCATACATGTCAGTCGTGTATACCCGTCCACCGCAGAGCTAGCGGGTAACTTTTGGCGTAAATACACGTCGATCGCAACAACCGAGGAAACATCGATCTGCAGCGTGTATAGACGTCCTCCACGGATTAACGCGTCATCCGTGAATAGTAAACGATTTTTTTTGGGCCTTGCTTGGGACGTGCTTATTCGTCTTCCGTTTTAAATCTCCGAAAAATTGCGGATACATACGTCCTCCGGCGCTAACTGGTTAAACAGCGTTTTAACAGTGCAGTACGGGCGGTCTTATAACGCCACGTTTGCGGGTCTAGGCCTCCGATGTTGCTGCTTTTGTATTTGACAGCTTTTGTTTTGAACCGCTCAACCAAACGATTTAATCCACACCTGACACTGCACATTCTTGGGTTCCTGAGCAAAACACCTGCCGATTTTGAATTTCGTTCAGCGCACGGTTCTGGAGATAATCGAAATAGGAACAGACACGAGGATTCCTGTAATTCGTTTGATCCTAATCACGTACGGCCAGGTGAAAACCGAGCGAGTTTAGTAACCG
Organism: Crossaster papposus; assembly: GCA_037893245.1. Taxonomy (NCBI): domain Eukaryota; kingdom Metazoa; phylum Echinodermata; class Asteroidea; order Velatida; family Solasteridae; genus Crossaster; species Crossaster papposus. The sequence continues at coordinate 1,191,526 of JBAIAA010000669.1, read as the reverse complement.
GCGTGACCCAGGTAAAATCACGGGGTGAACCCACGCGCCCGCCGCCAACCACTCGCCGGTGGAGTCTATGCCCGCCCGACACGGGCTGCATGGAAACCCGAAGCCTAATTAAGCTGTAACGAGACACTCACATCTTGATGAGATAGGCGTACCGCTCCAAGCTGACGAGTGTCGCCAACGTCTGATCATTGCTCGCTGCCGACGACGTGACACCGTTCAGAGATCTGCATATGAAAAGATACAAAAATCAACCATTATGGTTGATTTTTTTTAAATAATGTATGGTTTTCACAACTCATTAAATTAACCCTGTTAAATACTAGGCTAGTAGAACTAGGGCATCGTGCAGGTGTTTTGAAATTGGCAATTTGTTTACGAGAGTGATAGTGGAGTCTAAGGTAAGAGTAAGTTTTGGGGAAAACAAACATTTATTTTATGGAGGGCAGCTCGATATTCTAAAGTTTGATAGTCCGAAGATTCGATAATCCGAAGGCTCGATAATCCGAAGGTTCGACAATCCGAAGATTCGACATTCCGAAGATTCGACAATCCGAAGATTCGTTTATTCCGAAGATTCGTTTAGTCCAAAGATTCGTTTAGTCCAAAGATTCGTTTAGTCCGAAGATTAGTTTAGTCCGAAGATTCGTTCAGTCCGAAGATTCGTTTAGTCCGACGGTTCAATAGTCCGATGGTTCGGTAGTCGGTTCAACCGTAATAATAATAATAATAGGCACTTGGGGAGACAATCCCATAGAGATATACACAAACTTAAACAGTCCTAACTTGTTTACCCTAACCCTTTTCTCTAAGATCTCTAAGATTTTTCTAGGACAAAAATAACTCCTAAATATCGTTTTTTTAGGGTAGCTAGGCACTTAGAGAGACACCGAAATGTCTCCCTAAGTGCCACTGTCTCCTTATTACCTAAAAACTTACGCTAATTTGTCTCCCCAAGTGCCCATTTGGAAGAATAACGGGTTTTTTATATAGCGCTTTTACCAAGATCGAAGAGCTTTACGTTATTATTACCCCTAATCATTGGGCCAACGAAACATTCCAAATACCATCTCAGCTCCGTGGGGAGTATACAGCTCGATGCTGCCATTTCCGCGCGAGGCAGTTAAATCAATCACAAAAACCATCTCTGCCCTCAAAGGTACCCATTTTACTCTTGGGAGTAGCAATGAGTGACAAAGTGCCTTGCCCAAGGGCACATGCACCATAGTCCCAGGCCGGACTCGAACTCACAAGCTGTAGCTTCACCTGCAAGTTACACATTCAATTCTCCAGAGAACGAGGCCACGGTACTCCACAGTCCGATGGTTCGACAGTCCTTCTTGTTCAACTCTAGATAAATACTTATGTTCTTACTCTATACAAATGTCTATAAAAATGTTAAACCCAGCAAGATATATGACAGACAAACGGACCCCCTCCCCGCAAAAGGCGAACACTTAACGGCTGAAAAGACAGTAGTCCAGTCAAAATACATAATTTTGTTTTGTTGACCTCAAACAAATTGCAACAGATTGTTTTTCACTACAGTTCACTTCTATAAGGTCCCTAGAATGACATACTAAAAATCTACAAAAATCCAAGTGGTGGAAATATGACTAATTTGTATAAATCGTTAATCCCTGCCGCGTAATATATGTATTCCCATATTTGGGTATATATATATATTTTTCATTTTTTGAAAAGTTTATTTTGGTGATTCTACTTACATATCCTTACTTTAATAACATTTGCTAAATCATATAAGTGACTGAATAATTATGAGAACATAGTAATTATCAAAAATAACAACTTCGTGACCCTATAAATGTGCGCATATTACACTGTCTCCAGATATCATCAAGTAGTCAGTATTGACGTGCTTCAAATTCACCAAGTTGCTCACTGGCACAGTTATCTTATTAAAACCTTATGAAAAATCATATGAACAATAATAACATTGTGATATTTAGCCCAGCAAACACAAACTGGGAGAAAATGGTGTGTCCCTAAATTGGACCAACACGTAGGTGAAGGGTTGCCTAAGGTGAGAGACTTGAACAAGTTCAAGGAAACCTCCCAAATTAAAGATTGTTGTTGCTTACAATAATCCTATCTACGTTAAAATGTATTTTTGGGATTTCCTTGAACTTGTTCAAGTCTCCCATGTTAGGCAACCCTTTAACTACTTTTTTCGCCCAATTTATGGACACACCATTTTCCTCCAAATATCACAATGTTATCATTGTTCCTATGATTTTGTATAAGGTTTAAATATGATAACTGTGCCAGTAAGCAACTTGGTGAATTTGAAGCTCACCAATACTGACTACTTGATGATATCTGGAGACAGTGTAATGTGCGCACATTTATAGGGTCACGAAGTTGTCATTTTTGATAATTACTAAGTTCTCATAATTATTCAGTCACTTATATGATTTAGCAAATGTTATTGAAGTAAGGATATCTAAGTAGAATCACCAAAATACACTTTAAAAAAAATAAAAAAATATATATATACCCAAATATGGGAATAATAATATTACGCGGCAGGGATTAACGATTTTCTGCAAATTAGTCATATTTCCACCTCTTGGATTTTTGTAGATTGTTAGTATGTAATTCTAGGGACCTTATAAAAGTGCACTGTGGTGAAAAACAATCTGTTGCAATTTGTTTGAGGTCAAAACGTATTTTTCCTGGACTACAGCTAAACCCAAGCAGCTCGAGTTTGAGTTTGTGGGAGGGTCGCAAAAGTGGACCCCGAAACTCAAAGCGCTTTGCAATAACACAAAACGCCCCAAAGCTTAGACGAAGTTGATCTGTAATGACGAATATTTTCGACCCGATGTTTAAAATAGTGACCTAAGTAACTAAATTCTTTGGTGAAAGGCTGTGGATTTTTGTTCCACGACAAAATGGAATGTGAGAGTTAGTGAATTTGAATGGTAAATGTTTTAAAATAGTCGGGAAGACCGTTATTAACAGTCGTATAGACCATTTACTACCGAATTATTAAAAAATATTCTACTTATATTAGAGTGAATAATGATTATAGGCATCCAGCAAAATGATTGCGCTAGGTATGCTGTTCAAATTAGCAACTACCCGACGGTTGAAAACGAACGCCGTTTTTCTTACTTCTTTGTCATCAGCATCCATGATTGTAAAACTTCGAACAGGTCAGTTAAATGATATTTTCTATAAAATACAACCCCCTAAATCCACCAATTCCTGATAATTCAAGCACTTACAAAATTAATAGTGTCGACACGACGACCTTTAAGACATTGTTTTGCTTCTAGAAGCAAGAACAAATGGTCGAGTGCAATGTTTTACAGCTAAAAAAGATATAACTAAAAAATGCGAATGTCATTTTTGACATGCCTATGATGCATGTCCCTTAATGAAAACGGTGATAGAATGTTTTCGGAACATATAGTATTACCTAATAACGTCTGCTGGCTAGGTCCATTATTGAAACAGTGCCCGGGGAACTTTTGAGAATTTACTTGAGAAAAACAATTTTGAGGAAATTGTAATTTCAAACGGGCTGTTCTATTAGTTCTACTTGACCTATCAGCAACTTTCGACACCATTGACCACAACATCCTTTTACATAGATTGCGGCACCAATTTGGTGATCAAGAAATTGCTCTAGATTGGTTTAAAGGGATCGTATACGTTTGGTAATTGGAACCCACTGTTTGTTTCAATCCTATTTAGTTATAGATATATACCATAAAACTAACCTGTAAAAAATTCATTTCAAAAGGTGGTAGCGATTTTGAGATATTGCCGACAATCTAGGGCGGTTATGTCCACGCAGGAAGAATAATCTGCATTGGAAAACACAATCTGAGAAACGTCACTGTGGTATTTACGCTTCTCAGATTCAAATATTTGGGTGTAAAAAGTGATATCTTTTTCCATAACCGCAGTACTTCGAAGTGAAAAGTTTATAAAAATGCATTATACTATCCAAAGCTGCTGTACTTCTTACCAAGTAAGTTTTTATTGCCATTAATTTTTGGAGTAATTAACAAACGTATACGATCCCTTTAAATCGTATTTACACAATCGTTCTCAGTATGTGTGTATATCAGTTGAATTATCTAATGTCTCATTCCTCAGCCACGGTGTGCCACAGGGATCTGTCTTAGGGCCTTTGCTCTTTACTCTATACATATCTCTCCTTGGTCGCATTGCCCGACAACATGGCCTCCGCACCCTTTTTTACGCAGACGACACGCAGCTTTACGCCACCTTTTCTCCCAATATATCAGACGACGATATTGATGAACAACACATCATTAAAACTTGCTTAGACGACATGCGCAAGTGGATGGCTGCCAATCTATAAAAAAAACACCAGTTTCTCATCATTCGTTCACCTCACCTCAGACAGGAAGTTAATATGGCTAGCATACGCATTGGAGACACTCTAGTTTCCGCTTGTTCTGATGCGCGCAACTTTGGCGTCATTTTTGACAGGTTTATGAACCTTGACCGACATATTACCACAGTTTGTCAGTCCTGCTACGCGCATCTACGTCGCATAGCAGCAATCACGGCATCGCTTTCATTTCATACTGCAGAACAACTCATCCATGCATTCATCTCCTCTAGACTAGACTTCTGCAATAGTTTACTTACAGGACTACCCCAGCAATCATTAACACGTCTTCAAAAAGTTCAAAATACATCTGCCCGCCTACTCACACGAACAAGATCTTCCGAACATGTTACACCTGTACTATACAATCTTCATTGGCTTCCTGTCAAATACAGAATACAAGTTAAACTCTTACTCCTCACATTCAAAGCCCTTCACGGACTAGCCCCATCCTACACACACGAGACCTATTACAACTTCACAACATGCGACCAGGTCTCAGATCCTCTTCATCGCAGACACTTTATGTTCCCAAAACTCGCCCTGCAAGCTACGGAGACCGGGCCTTCTATAGCTGTGCACTGCGTCTCTGGAACATCTTGCCAGACGAGTTAAGGGACACAACTGATTTTCCATCATTTAAACGCAACCTGAAGACTCATCTATTCAATCTTTCATACGGACCACAGTAATTACCAGTGACCGGCGCATTTGAATGGTTCTCCAGATACTTTGCGCTATATAAATCCTCTGATATTGTTATTATTATTATTAATTACTTACAACGTCTAGTTTAGCGCAAGTTTTAGCGTAAGCTTTTAGGTAATTAGGAGACAGTGGCACTTAGGGAGACATTTCAGTGTCTCCCTAAGTGTCTAGCTACCCTAAAAAACTATATTTGGGAGTTATTTTTGTCCTAGCTAGAACGACAGATTTTGGTCTAAATAGCATAAATCTCGAAGATCTTAGCGAAAAGGGTTAGGGTAAACAAGTTAGGACTGTTTTAAGTTTGTGTACATCTCTATGGGGTTGTCTCCCCAAGTGCCTATTTGGAGGTATAATAAAGAACCCCCAAGGTATTTCTGGAACCAATATAGCATATTTTGCCGGATATGTTTGGTCAACGACTAAACCGATGCAGGTCTGAAAGGAAATCTGTAGAATGTTTTTTTCAACAAAGTGCCTCCACGTGATATCAGTATGTTTAAGGGATCGTATACGTTTAATAATTGGAACCCACTGTTTGTTTCAATTCTATAGATATATACCATAAAACTAACCTCTACAAAATTTGAGATACTGCCAGAATTCTGGAGCGGTTTTGTCCACGCATGAAGAATAATCTGCATTGGAATACACACTCTGAGAAATGCCACTGCAGTAACGCTTCTCAGATTCGAATTTTTGGGTATAAAAAGTGATATCTTTTTCCATAACCGCAGTTTCTAAAAATGCATTATACTATCCAAAGCTGCTCTATTTCTTACCAAGTAAGTTTTTATTGCCATTAATTTTTGGAGTAATTACTAAACGTATACGATCCCTTTAAGGAGAATACACGACAACATGTGGATTCGTAACTAGAGATCACGAGGCGCGAACGCCGAGTGAATTCGTAAATTACGAATCAACACTTGCGAGTGTATTTTCCGACTTAAACCATAGCGTCAAATGTCCATCCAGTTGAGTAGACATGAAAATGCATGCATTCTGGTATCGTGGCCGTGTATTAGATGCATAATTTGGATACAGGATTTCTCAAGGATCTTACGTAATCTAATAGTCAGGTTTCTTATTCATTTTCGTTCACTTTTTTTGTAGATTTGCTTAAACTATACATTTTTTGGAAACGTTAGGATATACCTAACATAAACACCGATGTTTACATTCGTTTTCAGGTTCTTTTGAATCACCTTTAATGTGACGTGGCACATGAAAAGTCATTTGGTGTCAAATTAAAGGTCCATTTTTTTCAATGCCCTATATCTCTGGAAGTATAAGTCCGATTGGGTTCAAACTTGGTATATAGGTATGGCGGGATGTGTTGTAGATACATTGAAGTGACATTGTGATGACGTCATCGTGTGATTTTTTATGATTTTGTTTCATTTTGAAACCTTTAAGCCATGTCTCATCAACAAAACATAACAGATGGGAAAAAAGACCAACGTTTACACGCAATTTTCTCGATTGTTTGTTCAGAACGTGAAGGGCGTGGTTGCCGCTTCGTCAAAACGAAGTCGCGATGTTGTCGCGCCCTAAATGCTGATTGTGCGTATGGCCGTCTGTGGGCTTTCCGACCCCACAACCTCACAAATAGTCGGGTAGATTGATACAATTGTTCAATCAAAATTAATGATAAAATCATGAAATTTGGCTCCCACTCCTAGTACAGTATATCGATTTTTGGCTATGGGGCCATCATACATTTGTCTTTTGTAAAAATATAAGTAGAACAAGCATTTTTTTATTTTTTTATTTTTCTATATGGCTGTCGTTGCATGTTATTTTACCTATATTTAGCCGTTAACTTCTACAAAAACACATGTTTAACGTCCTACTGGCAGTAATTCGAGTAAACAGACGGACGGACATCCAATTATTCTGCAGGAAATCTGTCTGGTTTCTTTTGCCAACTCGGAACTTAAAGGTAGGATATAGCATTGGTAATTGCTTGAATTATCATGAATAGGTGGATTTGGGGGTTGTATTTTATAGTAAATATCGTTTAACTTACCCGTTCGAAGTTGTACATTCACGGATGCCGGCGTTCGGCAGTGATTCTTATGTTGTTCTTGTTTTTTTGCGATCGCCGTCCGGCGATTGTGAATTAATTTTTATAAAATTTATAAACAATTATAGAATATCTAGCGCAATTATTTCTATGGATGCCTACAATCATCATTTACTTTCAAATAAGTAAGATATTGCTTAATAATTCGGTAGTAAAAATGTTCGAGTTTTTCAAATGGTGTATCCTACCTTTAAGAAAGTCAATGTTTTGGTTGACTGTGATCGGTAGGCCTATAGTTCTGCGTTTGTACCTTCGTGTATAATCAATCAACTAGACCCTCAAAGGATGGGCGTGTTATGTGCTGTAATGAAAAACACACCACCAAACTGTACTGAAGCAGTAGGTCGCCAATGGGTCCAACGTCATTATTGGGCTATATAACCCCAGCGGCAGCAGTCAGTGAGCAAAACACCAACGGAACATCCACCCTGAAACGATTCGTCAACCTGTTGCTGAAACAAACTCAACCCAACCGCACGAAGATGGCACAGGTAAGTTTCTTAAGCCCTGTTCGCACTAGACTTAATTTGGGCAAACTAACCGAGCCAATGGGTAACTTACCCATTTTAAGTCCAGTGCAAACAGCCCGGGTAACTTTCCTCACAGGTAACTTACCCACGCCGAGCCAAAGGTGCCCAGGAAGTTTGACCAGGTCAGTTTAACCGAGCCAGAAAATCCAGTGCGGACGCGACGTCTCGGTTAAATCTTTCATCACCCGGTCGAATGACCACAGGTCAATTCAGCCAGTGACCTTTCACAGTTAGTTTACACATGGTCTCGGCAATTCTACCCGCGTAAATTAAATCCAAGTGCGGACGGTGGGAAGATTAACCCATCGGAATGTTACCCGGCGTCATGGTAAAGTTACCCAAAATGTTTATCCAGTGCGAACACGGCTTTAGATGTAGGGAAAGACCTAATACATCAGCGTCTTTTAAAACCTAGGAATTTGTCGGCACCAACACTTACACAATATGGTAATTAGATTTCCAATAATACAAAGCAGTCAGTCCGCAGCGCACTGAAAAGCCGTTCCTTTTATGTGCGATTTATGCATGGCACTTTGTGCGTGACCTCGTTTTTGAATACTTAATGAGCTGGCGACAACGCCTGGAATTTGGTCCGAAACATCCGTTTTATTCACTGGCTGTCAATATTATGTATATTTTCTTTTGGATAAGGAAACATTTTGTTATATTATCAAATCAGATTGGAAATTATATGACATTTAGAGGGTGAAATTTATAACGTAAAAAAAGCTCCCGAACCAACAAATTGACCTTTAAAAAAAGACGAATTTTGTCCATCTTCTGGCAGCGGCCACAACCCAATTTCACACTGATGTTAAAGATAATTTCATATTCTATCACAAAACTGTAGATTTGGGGTTGATTTTAACTTAGTCCAGTCAGGGCGCAGAAAATTATAACGTTCTCAATAAATTAACAAACGGAACATTCCGCCATGACAGTCCATAGTCTTCCTGCGCCCTCATTGGTCGTAAATGACGTCATTGAAAAAGGCTTCGTGGTAACGTGTAGTTCATGCACATTTTAATACGCAGTTTTTTGTGTATTTTTTTAATTGTAAGCTCAAGCGAAAAGGATTCTGCCAATCAGTATTTTGTTTAATCTTTTTAACAGTGGACTGATTAAAACATAATAATATTGCCTGCGTAATACAATGTATACTATGGTGTACTATTAAGGTCACTAAAACGGCGCGGTGTGTCGTGGCTAGCGGCGCGGTGTGTCGTGGCTAGCGGCGCGGTGTGTCGTGGCTAGCGGTGCGATGTGTCTTCGCTAGCGGCGCGGTGTGTCGTGACTAGCGGCGCGGTGTGTCGTGGCTAGCGGCGCGATGTGTCTTCGCTAGCGGCGCGGTGTGTCGTGGCTAGCGGCGCGGTGTGTCGTGGCTAGCGGCGCGATGTGTCTTCGCTAGCGGCGCGGTGTGTCGTGGCTAGCGGCGCGATGTGTCTTCGCTAGCGGCGCGGTGTGTCGTGGCTAGCGGCGCGGTGTGTCGTGGCTAGCGGCGCGATGTGTCTTCGCTAGCGGCGCGGTGTGTCGTGGCTAGCGGCGCGGTGTGTAGCGGCACGAGTGGATGATGGAGGGGAAACGTTTGGTATCGAGGGGCTTGCCCTTAAAATTGTGACGTCATGTCGAACTCGAGAATAAATATGTAGTGTTTTGGCCGTAGGAATATTCAAAGTGAAGGGACTTTTATTTAATTCAACTATACCCGTTGTTTAATACATTGCCCTTTTTATGTCTTTCCTCTGCTCTATACCCAGTTACCCAGTACCCCTCTGAGCCAGTGGTAGTCTCCAAAATGTTCGCGCTTTTTTGAGGTTTAATTTCTTTTATTTATTCTTGGGTATTTAATTTCAGAGAGGGTATTGTTACGGCAGTCGACCATGTGGTTCCAATGTGGTTCCCATCTGGTTCAGTGCAACCAGACTATCGGTTGATAGTCTTGCTCCATGAGCCAAAGATCCTGATGATTATTTTCAAGTCAGGGAACCACACTGTTCACTGTGGTAACGATACCGATTACGTTTCAAATGTTATTGAAATATCATTTCAAGGAAGGGACGAATAACCACTGGGTTGAATTAGTTGCAAGACTGAGCCACAGATCCTGACATTGGATAGGCCTACTGCCAGGTCGAGGAACTAGATGGTCGACTTCTCATATAGTCAGCGTTCGAATTTCCCAAACAGCTTTAGGGAACAGACCTTATACCTAGCGTTACCTGGACAGATTCACCAGAATAAACCTTATCGACATTCTCAATGCATCATTGGATTGGATGACAAACATGCCATGAATTTTATGCATAAATCCATGGTGGAAGTGAACCAATAAAACATCAATTTATAATTTTCTTCAGAAATTTTCTTAAGAAAATACCTGCTCATCAAATCAGAGATGGATGCAAAGTATACCACAAACATTTTAAATATAAAAGAAATGTTAGACTTGGCCTACATGACGTACGCCCTACATAATTAAGTTTTCAAGGACAACCAATAGAAGCATGGACAGGATTCCTGAAGCCTTCATTGAACTTGAAGGCATGATGTGTGGATTGTTTTCATTCATTCATTCTTTTATTTTACCACCGTTATATCATGAAGAAAAGGACAATAGCACATGCATGTTCAATGCACATGCATGTTCGAATATTAATTACACGAGAAAATGTGGAAACACCACAGAACAAAACAAATGTATCATAATATGTAATGTATTAACGCAATAATGTGGTATACGTATAGGGCTAGGCCCTATAGCCTAGGCTATACATTTATACATTCTTTTCTATGGGTTTTTCTCTTTGTATAATTGATTTCTCAACAACCGCACTAATTTTGACTACTCTTCCATATTTTTATCACTAGTGTTTGCCCTCCATCATCCACCGCGCCGCTAAACACCGCGCCGCTAGCCACGACACACCGCGCCGCTAGCCAAGACACATCGCGCCGCTAGCCAAGACACATCGCGCCGCTAGCCACGACACACCGCGCCGCTAGCCACGACACACCGCGCCGCTAGCCACGACACACCGCGCCGCTAGCCAAGACACACCGCGCCGCTAGCCACGACACACCGCGCCGCTAGCCACGACACACCGCGCCGCTAGCCAAGACACATCGCGCCGCTAGCGAAGACACATCGCGCCGCTAGCCACGACACACCGCGCCGCTAGCCACGACACACCGCGCCGCTAGCCACGACACATCGCGCCGCTAGCCAAGACACACCGCGCCGCTAGCCACGACACACCGCGCCGCTAGCCACGACACACCGCGCCGCTAGCCAAGACACATCGCGCCGCTAGCCAAGACACATCGCGCCGCTAGCCACGACACACCGCGCCGTTTTAGTGACCTTAATAGTACACCATAGTATACAGCCAAATATACACAAAAAAGCAACAAATGAAGTCGTTGTTTAAAATTTATATCTGTATTGTGAGGTTGGTTTATAAAAGAAACTGCACTTTTTATTTGAAACGTGCATGTTATTGCTTACATTAATATACCCTGTTGATGTTATACGACTTGAATACAATTGTTAAATTAAACCCTGAAATTGTAAAAACTTATCATCATGTACATGTACATAAATACAGATTGAAGAAATGACCAAAATTAAATGTTTAGCAATTAGGCAAAACATTAACAAAAATATGGCCAACATTCAAATTAAAATAATGACAACATAGTGAAGATGATAATTACCATCATCTTTGGCATAATGTTCAATGTGCAAACCATTAAGATTTATTATAAAAGTAAATAAAGTTTTGTTTATCTTTGCTTGATGTTTTTGGCATAGTTTCTTTGTCATTAAATTATTGTAAATATTAAATTACAATGTATACCCGCTTCTAACATTGCAAAAACAAATGATTTTAAATAAGACATAAATTTAGTAATATAGATGTTAATGCACATAAATTATATCACTGAATATAAATAATACAATCTGCATTCATAAAGTAATATGCTGTTTGTGTCAAATTTACATTGTAGCTCAAAACTTTGTTGGCATAGTTTTTGGCATTAAGTCCTAGATGATTTGACAAACTGACCCGACTCGACCAGACTCGGTTTCGATCTGTTTCAGCTGCACTGTGTTTGCACAACACTGACACAAAGTCATGTATATTATTTAAAACACTAAAATACAAAAACATTTAAATCTGCATGTACAAAGCACGTGCTGCATATATCCACCAGTACATTTAAATCTTCAACTATTTTCAACACTTCTTTGGAAACCCAACTCTAGATTATTTGTCCCAACATGAATCATTACAAATACAATATGTCAGGCACAGTTGTGAGGTTGATGTCATGCTGATGAAGCAGATACTTTCTAAGGCCAGAAATTGTAGTACCGCGACCGAGTCACTACCTGCAAATCAACCAACTTTAGTAGTGATGTTCTCTTTCAGATACTTTGTGAGAGAATATCCAAGGACAAGAGCTTTGCCTTTGGCCTTCTGTAGAGGTTCCCGACATGCTGGCAATGGCTGCGATGGCTGCGGTGGGCATGGCCATGGTGGTGGACGGCATGACTACTACCTAGTATAAGAAACATATTGGAAGACAGAAATATGAACTATGAAGTTTAGCACAATAATAGCAGTAACTATTATTATTAAACAATTTGTTATAATTTTGAACAAAAACATAGGCCTAAGTCGTTTTTATACATGAAAGAAAAATCAATTTTGTATGCATGACATGAAGGCAGAAACCTAACTATCATATAAATAAGCCACACAATTATAAAACAAAACAATTAATTTTGTTTCTGTTGGCTACTGTGCAATCACCATCTAGTGCATATCCAGCACATGTAGGCCTACATGTGTACATGTATGTACATGTACATGCACCCCTGTGTGCATAACACACGCTCTGCGTATGTACAAGCCGAAAGACATGGCCGAAAAAGTTGAAATCGCGCGCACGAAAATCGTCGCAAAATACATGAAAAAAATGTCGCCACAGGCTAAATTGTATATCAAACGAAAGATCATTGCTTCCTTTATCGATGTGTAGTAATCATTTTTGGCAATATTTGTTAGTCCAGTCAGGGCGCAGAAACTAAACACACGACAACAAATTTCCTTAAAATCATACCTCGAGTGAACAAAATTCTGCCAAAAACATACTGAATCTCGTCATATTTTATATCATTCGATTCAGAAAATCGTTCGCTTTCCACTTACCACGCCATCTTGGAGAATCACTGCTTCGTTTGCAACGTGTAGCTCGTGAAAACAAAGCGGTCGAACTCTCGCAATTACTCGCGTAAATCTCGTGGCCGATTTGCGACGCCGGCCCTGCAAATAAAGTTCGGGATATGACCTCATTAACGCGGGCGCTGCGGACTGACTGACAAAGGCTTCTGATATAGGTTTTTCCGGCTATTTAAACAATAAAAATAGAAGGTAGAATACACACCATTTGCAGATATCGAAATTGATTACTACCAAATTATTAAGAAATATATTACTTATTTGAAAGCAAATATTGATTCTCGGCATCAATCAAAATTCGGGCGATTCACAATGCAGTGCGCCACCAAGCGTTTGACTCAAAAGAGCCACTTTTAAACTTTACGGTCGACTTCTTTCGTATATCATACTGTAGTGAAATATCTATTCTTCATTGTTCACGCGAGGTACAACACAAACATAAATGTATCCGGAAGCGTCGTTGATTAAAACATTGTTATTTGCAGAAAAAAAATTGTAACTTTAATCGTGCGCGTCTAAAAAAGACGTAAAAACTGATGACTTCATGCAAAATGAATACCGTTTTTCAAACTGATGCCGACTTTTTCCCATGATGCACTGTGGGTATAGCAGGATTTGTGCCTCCAACGGTAGCTTCTAGGTATTGTGAATCGCTCGAATTATTGCGCTAGATAATAACATAATAACCACTATCCGACGTCGGTTGAACACGAACGCCGTCAGTTCTCGGCATTCGTCATTGTAAAACTTCAGACAGGTCAGTTAAACAATATTTACTATAAAATACAACCCCGCAAAAAATTCACCCATTCCTAATAATTCAAGCAATTATTCAATCATATAATTCGTCGGCGTTTTCACGAAGTGATGAATCCATCACAAATTAGGGGTTTTGTTGTTACAATTTTGGTTTGTGTGCTATTTTGACCTAACTCTGTGCCCTTAACAATTCTGCAAAGTTCTATGACTGGAAAACGTTTAATTATTTAATTACGGTATTTGTATTAGGTGGCAAGCGTCCTATGGATTTTGCGTTTTCACAAAGTGGCGAATCCCTGATTCGCCATCACTCTTGAAAACGCGTCTCACACAGAATGCGTTTGTAGAATAACCTTTATCTCAGGGCTCCGTTATATACAACACTATTTCGTTCCCACATCACCGCACATCACCATGCCACGGGAAATCCAGGTGAGTCGGTGAGTTTTGACCGTTTAGACGTGCTATATTGTTTGAGTTAAATTCCATGAATGATGATCTTCGATTATTTAAGAAACTGTCTCATGTGATTCTTATTATTCGCCGCAAAATTTGGACATTTCGTTCTTTTTTGTTTCTTTAGTCCAGACGAGAGGAAAATGCATGTCAGTACTAGACGAAATTCGCATATGGCTATAGACAAATCCAACCACATACGGTGGAGCGCGCACACACGCCGTACATTGTGGGGGGCCAGTAGCCATATTGCTATAGAAAATTAACGTCGCATGGCCCCCAAAAGTGAAAAAAAATGAAAAAATTCCTTTTTGGATTCGATTATACTGCCCACTCGCAAGCTGACTTAACTGGGTCATGTTTAAATTGTCTTTGTCCAGGGTGCTATACCTGTTTAAAGTTTACTTAAATTGACGGCCCATCTCCTAAATAACGGTTATCAAAATGTAAAACAAAAATAAGTAACAAACTCCAATATTTTCTTTTAATTTTTTCTTAATTGTAAAATTCAGGGGCCTTATTCACGAAGCGCTCTTAAATTTGCTCACTAAGAGTGACTTACGAAGAAGTTAGTAGGAATTAGCGAGGACTTTGAGAGCGTACAAAGTGGTATTCATAAAGCCTCTATAACATGCACTTACCGAAATCTTAACTTACGTGGTCGTTAAATAAGTTCTTATGGTCCGGGGCATTCTTTAGGCTGACGGTGTCATTTAGTTATTTAGGGCGGCGCCCGACTGCCGAGCACGGACACAATCTCTAAAGATCAAGAGACGTGAGCACTGAAATGATGGCAGAGTCCAAGAAAAAGCAGAAGCGTGCACGCAAAGCAAACTTCAGCGGAGATAAAGTGGACAAGCTGGTTGGCCGCGTTGAGGTTAACTACAAAACACTTGTCAGTAAATTCTGCGACACTTTCTGCAACTTTGTATCCCAAAAACGACACGTGGGCTGAAATTACGCGAAAAATAAACGCGATATCAACTTGTTTGAGAACCACCGAAAAGGTGAAGAAAATTGGGAAAACATAAAGTCGAAAACGAAGCAAAAGGCTGCCAAGGTAATGGCCGAACTTGGAATGACCGGCAACGTTCCGATTGACAATCTCCTAGACTAATACCCCTGTCACACCGGAGTGCGATCTCACGGCAACCTTACTGCGATGCAGTTTTCATCAAAAACGCAGTGGGGTCGCCGAAAACTGGCAAACAAAACCTGAAATCTATGAGGTAGGTAGCTCACAGTACGCTCTTGACTCGCTCACTGCGCTCTCACTACGCTCTCACTACACTCTCACTGCGACCTATGCGTTCCTCGCCGCGCTCTCACTGCGCTCCCACTACGCTCTACGCGATCTCGCTACGACCAAGACGACCTCGCTACGACCTCGCTACGACCTTACTAAGCTCTCACTACGTCCCCACTACGTTCTGTGCGTTTGTACCGCGTTCGCGCGGCGACTATAAATACAGCGAGCTCGATGTTGCTGAATATTTGCTATCTGTTGTACAATTATTATGTTCTGCCTCTCTACAGCCGTGGTGATACCCCTGTCACACCGGAGCTACGCTGCCGTTGCGCTCCCACGGCAACTAAAAAAAGGTTGAAAAACGCAGTAGAAGCGCAGTAGGATTGCCAAGAGCGTAGTGGGAACGCAGTGGAGTCTACCTAGGTCGTGGGAGGGTCTCCATGGTCGCCAAACCTCGGCGATTGTTTTGAGCCTGCTCAAAACAATCGCAGAGGGTCGGCGACCTTGTCCAAAACGCAGTGGGAGCGCAGTGAGAGCGTAATGGGATCTCAAAGAACGTACTTGGGACGTCGTGACGTCTACCTGAGCGTGTCATGATCGTAGCAAGAGCGAGTTGGTATCGCCGTCTGCCCAATCTGCGACTGAAGTACGTCTGAAGTACGACTACTGTATGCTTGTCACGCTCTCACTACGCTCTTACCGCGCTCATATTGCGCTTCTACTACGTCGTATAAGGCTTCTTCACGCTCATACTGCGTCCACACGGGGCTGCCAGTACGACTATGGCGCCCTTAATGCGTCCATAGCGATGTTACGGAGCTTCCTGTACGTTCACAGTGCGAGTATACTGCGATTATACTGCGTGTATAGTACGTTCTGACTTTGACATGCGTAATGGCCACAATTGGTATAAATGCAGCCTATATCCTCCACACAACATACCAATGTACATCTCCTCTTTACCATCGATGTAGAGAGGCAGAACATAATAATTGTACAACAGATAGCAAATATCCAGCAACATCGAGCTCGCTGTATTTATAGTCGCCGCGCGAACGCGGTACAAACGCACAGAACGTAGTGGGGACGTAGTGAGAGCGTAGTAAGGTCGTAGCGAGGTCGCCTTGGTCGCAGCGAGATCGCGTAGAGCGTAGTGGGAGCGCAGTGAGAGCGCGGCGATGATCAAACTGGGAACGCTTAGGTCGCAGTGAGAGTGTAGTGAGAGCGCAGTGAGCGAGTCAAGAGCGTACTGTGAGCTACCTACCTCATAGATTTCAGGATTTTTTGCCAGTTTTCGGCAACCCCACTGCGTTTTTGATGAAAACTGCATCGCAGTAAGGTCGCTGTGGGATTGCACACCGGTCTGGCAGGGGTATCAGTCGCAGATTGGGCAGACGGCGATACCAACTCGCTCTTGCTACGTCCATGCCACGCTTAGGTAGACTTCACTACGTCCGTAGTACGTTCTTTGAGATCCCACTACGCTTTCACTGCGTTTTGGACCAGGTCGCCGACCCTCCGCGATTGTTTTGAGCAGGCTCAAAACAATCGCCGAGGTTAGGCGACCATGGAAACCCTTCCACGACCTAGGTAGACTCCACTACGTTCCCACTACGCTCTTGGCAATCCTACTGCGCTTCTACTGTGTTTTTCAACCTTTTTAGTCGACGTGGGAGCGCAACGGCAGCGTAGCTCCGGTGTGACAGGGGTATACAGTGGACGTTAAGGAAGCTCAGACATCCCGCAAGTTACGATGATTCTACGCACGCTCAAAATTTAAGAAGGGATTGTGAATACCATGTAAATTACTAAGAGGGACTTGCGAGCGGTTTACGACCTCTAAAGCCCTAAGAGCGCTTAGTGAATAAGGCCCCTGAAGTACCATAATTTATCAATAAAGAAGTTCTGCTGAATGAAGAATCGCATGTTGTTATTTAGGTTTTAAATACATGGCGTTACAGCCACTGAAGTTGAAGCATGTGGGTCTGTCAAACCCTTCGTTATCACTATAATTCCTTCCAGACCTGTACAATGAAAATGATATAAAATTAAGCTGGTGTTCAGCGTGACATTCCAGTAATTTCAATACCGTTAAAAGAAACTTTAATTTTTACATACACTTGTAATAACACAATCTTTAAACGTGTTTGTTTTTCTACGTAATAAGTACATAAGCAAGTACATGTACATTGTACCACCATTAATTTGTAGTCGATTGAAACCGAGGCATCCACGCTGAATTACCGCATTCACGGTGCGTATACATGTTGGTCGAATGTACTGACTTCTGTGTTTGGCGTTTTTACGAAGTAGCGAATCCGCGCGCTTTATGAGGCGAACCTGCGCGCTGTAGTATGGTGGCTCTGAAGGGACATAGCACATCGCAGATTTCTGCGATGTCGCCGATTTTATCGCACATTTCTGCGCCGATTTCTGCAATATTGCACATTTTATCGCACATTTCGTCACCGTTTTCACGAAGAGGCAAATTGAGCCTTTCACGGTCTGAACAAACTTTCGAGATAATCGCTTGTAAAGTTCGTCCTTTTTTCGTTTAGCAGTTTGAAACATAAATATCCATAGAATATACAAGATTAAGGTATCATGGGAAAGAAGAGATTTCAATCTTCTTAAATATAGCAAACGTTAAGAAAAATAGGTGATTAGTTTTGCAGAAATAATCAATTAATAGAATTGTCTCTTCGTGAAAACGAAAAAACGATACATTAGCAAATTCGCCCGTGGCTGTGAGAGTCAAAATGTATACATTTCCCCATTGCGCCCCCAATTTGTCTCTTCGTGAAAACGCTAAAAGCCACTTCGCGCCCAATTCGCCCAATTCGCCTCTTCGTGAAAACGCTAAAGTCACTACGCGCAACAAAGTGCCCCTTCATAAACACGTTGAAGTCAACGCTATTTCGAATTTGCCTCTTCGTGAAAACGCAAAACGGCACTTGAGGACCAATTCGCCCATTAGTTAATTAGGTTAATTAGGATTTTAATGATTTTTTAGATGTATAACTTCACCAGGTTGTAGAAATTGCAATATTATTTTAATCGTTTTTATCAATTTTTTTTTTTTTCGATAAATAGACGATTTTTCATGAAATTCGCCTCTTCGTGAAAACGGTGACGATTTCTGCGCCGATTTCTGCAATATTGCACATTTTATCGCACATTTCTGCGCCGAAATCTGCGATATTGCAGATTTTATCGTACATTTTCTGCGCAGAAATCAGCGATATTGCAGATTTTATCGCACATTTCTGCGCCGAAATCTGCAATATTGCAGATTTTATCGTACATTTCTGCGCCGAAATCTGCGATATTGCACATTTTATCACACATTTCTGCGCAGAAATCAGCGATATTGCAGATTTTATCGCACATTTTTGCGCAGAAATCTGCAATATCGCACATTTTATCACACAATTCTGCGATATTGCAGATTTTATCGGACATTTCTGCGCAGAAATCTGCGACATCGCACATTTTATCGCACATTTCTGCGCCGATTTCTGCGATATTGCAGATTTTATTGCACATTTCTGCGCAAAAATCTGCAATATTGCAGATTTTATCGTACATTTCTGCGCCGAAATCTGCGATATTGCAGATTTTATCGCACATTTTTTGCGCAGAAATCTGCAATATCGCACATTTTATCACACATTTTTGCGCAGAGTTCTGCAATATTGCAGATTTTATCGCACATTTCTGCGCAGAAATCTGCGACATCGCACATTTTATCGCACATTTCTGCGCAAAAATCTGCGACATCGCACATTTTATCGCACATTTCTGCGCCGATTTCTGCGATATTGCACATTTTATCGCACATTTCTGCGCAGAAATCTGCGATATTGCAGATGTTATCGTACATTTCTGCGCCGAAATCTGCGATATTGCAGATTTTAACGTACATTTCTGCGCCGAAATCTGCGATATTGCAGATGTTATCGTACATTTCTGCGCCGAAATCTGCGATATTGCAGATTTTATTGTACCTTTCTGCGCCGATTTCTGCGATATTGCAGATTTTATCGTACATTTCTGCGCCGAAATCTGTGATATTGCAGATTTTATCGTACATTTCTGGGCCGAAATCTGTGATATTGCAGATTTTATCGTACATTTCTGCGCCGAAATCTGCGATATTGCAGATTTTATCACACATTTCTGCGCAGAAATCAGCGATATTGCAGATTTTATCGCACATTTTTGCGCAGAAATCTGCAATATCACACATTTTATCACACATTTCTGCGCCGGTTTCTGCGATATTGCAGATTTTATCGCACATTTTCTGCGCAGAAATTTGCGATATTGCAGATTTTATCGTACATTTCTGCGCCGATTTCTGCGATATTGCAGATTTTAACGTACATTTCTGCGCCGAAATCTGCGATATTGCAGATGTTATCGTACATTTCTGCCTCTGAAATCTGCGATATTGCACATTTTATCGTACATTTCTGCGCAGAAATCAGCGATATTGCAGATTTTATCGTACATTTCTGCGCCGAAATCTGTGATATTGCAGATTTTATTGTACATTTCTGCGCCGAAATCTGCGATATTGCAGATTTTATCACACATTTCTGCGCAGAAATCAGCGATATCGCAGATTTTATCGCACATTTTTGCGCAGAAATCTGCAATATCACACATTTTATCACACATTTCTGCGCAGAATTCGGCGATATTGCAGATTTTATCGCACATTTCTGCGCAGAAATCTGCGACATCGCAAATTTTCTCGCACATTTCTGCGCCGATTTCTGCGATATTGCAGATTTTATCGCACATTTCTGCGCAGAAATCTGCGACATCGCACATTTTATCGCACATTTATCGCACATTTTATTCAACATTCGAACGTGTGTTTGGCATTTGAATATCGAATAAGGAGCTGGTAGTATGAATATTGAACGTCGAACGAGGAACCACGTGCAAACAGCTTCGTACAGTATACGTTCAGATTTTGACAGATTTTCTATCTGTTACCACACAAAATCACTTTATTTCGAATGCAGAACACTATTGAAAAATATTCAAATAAAATTAACCACCAGGGAGACAAATGTCTATTCTTAATTGTTTTCGTCTCTTTTCGACTTTTGTTTTATTTTTAACTCAACAAAATACACAAAACAAAACAAATTATACAATTGTTATTATTCAATCTGCACAAACTATTAAGTTTGAAGAATTTGCAATTTGAGATACAAACTTATGCACAGTATTTATACTGGCAAAGGCTATCTTTGTTTTCACATAATTGATTCCGACTAAATACTTCGGGGTAGGCACCCGATGCTTAAATCTACAGTTAAAAATAATAACAAAATAATGCAAAGATTCAAAATAAAATCAGGATGATCAATATTGTATCCAAAACAATAGATTTATAACATAATTATGTTTAAACGCACATGAGCATGGCTTTCCCACCAGTTTTTAAATTAAATCCATTCCTTTTAACTTGTTCACACTCAAACAAAATATGATTTATTGTCTCTGAAAGATTTGAACAAAAAGAGTAAGAATCATCATCCACAATTTTCCTTTGGAAAAGTTTAACATTTGTCATTAACCCTAACCTTCCAAAATCCTCCAGAATCCTCCTTGCAAAATGCAGGACTTTGCAGGGAGAATCACTAAGGTCACCTGGAAGTTAATGCATCGAAGGACTTGAGGGCTTTGGGGGTTTTTGCCACTGGAGGATAAAGCAGGATCCAGGTCATAAGGCCTAAACTCTGATGCTGAATGATTTGGCAGGATTAAGGTTACTTGGGTATTTATCCAAATAAGAATTTTGAAGGATTCAGGTTATGTGTTACTTTGTACTTTCACACTGCTCGTGCTCTATGCACATGCTCCATAGAGCTTCAGTCAAGGTGTATGTGTCAAGGATAATGAGACGTTAACAAACCAAGAGTCATGTGTGCAGAGTGACTGCAGACCCTTGTTGTAATACATGCACTTAGCACCTGTTTGTTCCATGTTTGGGTGCTTTTATTTCAATGATAAACCAACTCATTGCAGGATTTTGCAGGATTCAGGCAGTGGTCACCAGTAACAAATAATGTAGGATTTTGCATGCAGGATTCAGGTTACATGGATTTTAACACTTTGGAATTGCAGGATTTTTCAGGAATAAGGTTATGTGTATAACAAAAACAGGGTAGGGAGTTAGGGTTTAGGAATTCATATTAATTTTATACTGGAAGATTTATGTTTTAAACTCTTTAATTACAAGATCTAAAAGTCAAAAAATAAATCTTACTCTATTCCTCCTTATGAATGTCAAATTCACGACTAAATTTAGTCAGTACTAGTACTAGAGGTTTGAAAATTATGTACTATATGCACATGTACTATATGCACAGGTACTATATGCACATGTATGTACTCTATAACCTTAACCTCTTTATGTACATGTACATGTATACATATCATGTACATGTACATGTATAACCTTATTCTCTTTTTCAATTAATTTAATAACATGCAGCCTGTACATTTTTGTGAGGACATTTCCCTTTATTCAAAACCATAATTCAAAACCTTGGATAAAGGAATGAAGATAAGATAAAAGCAATCTTTTTGTGTGCAATGGCAACATTATTTCGTTGAAGACTTGGGTAAATAGAGGGGTCCAAGATATTTATTTTATGTACTGGAGAGGTATTAATTCTGCCATCCCGGTCATTTGAAAGAATATTTTGAAAGTGGTTTTTGCTATGAATCAGTGTTGGGTTATAGAGGAAATAATATATATATATGTATAATTATGATAATGCAGGTTTGTCTACTAAACAAATATGTTCCATTTTTATATTCTATAATTTTCAAACCTCTAGTACTAGTACTGACTATAATGTGCGATAAAATCTGCAATATCGCAGAATTCTGCGCAGAAAGGTGTGATAAAATGTGCGATATTGCAGATTTCTGGGCAGAAATGTGCGATAAAATCTGCAATATCGCAGATTTCGGCGCAGAAATGTACGATAAAATCTGCAATATCGCAGAAATCGGCGCAGAAATGTGTGATAAAATGTGCGATGTCGCAGATTTCTGCGCAGAAATGTGCGATAAAATCTGCAATATCGCAGATTTCTGCGCAGAAATGTGCGATAAAATCTGCAATATCGCAGAATTCTGCGCAGAAATGTGTGATAAAATGTGCGATATTGCAGATTTCTGCGCAAAAATGTGCGATAAAATCTGCAATATAACTGATTTCTGCGCAGAAATGTGCGATAAAATCTGCAATATCGCAGATTTCGGCGCAGAAATGTACGATAAAATCTGCAATATCGCAGAAATCGGCGCAGAAATGTGCGATAAAATCTGCAATATCGCAGATTTCGGCGCAGAAATGTGCGATAAAATCTGCAATATCGCAGATTTCGGCGCAGAAATGTGCGATAAAATGTGCAATATCGCAGAAATCGGCGCAGAAATGTGCGATAAATTGTGCAATATCGCAGATTTCGGCGCAGAAATGTACGATAAAATCTGCAAACTGCGCAGAAATGTGCGATAAAATGTGCAATATTGCAGAAATCGGTTCAGAAATGTGCGATAAAATGTGCAATATTGCAGAAATCGGCGCAGAAATGTGCGGTGCAATATTGCAGAAATCGGCGCCGAAATGTGCGATAAAATCGGCGACATCGCAGAAATCTGCGCAGAAATATGCGATGTGCGATGTCCCTTCAGAGCCACCATACTGTAGGCCTATGTGGCGAATTTATTAGGGTCTGCATTTGGCGTTTTCACGAAGTGGCAAATCCGTTTCATAATTAGCCGCTCCCTAATTAGGCATCCAATGGCCGAAATATGTCTGGTCATGTCATATAATTAAATGAGCTTTCGTATCAATGAAACTTTTGAAGTTTGTATTAAGTGTGGGGCGAAATGACAGTTTCAAAAAGTGACCAACTTTAAATTTCAAAGCCCATTTTCTCAAAACGTAGGGCCTATAATATAGTGTTTGCGCTGCGAGGGTGGATTCGTCACTTCGTAAAAATGCCGACGAATTATGTAATAATTATTTATTTATACGTCGACTTTGCATTTGATAACAAAGCGCACCAATAATTTTGAAAAAAGGATTTCACTGTATTTAACACGGCTTTTTAGACATTATTCAACCAAAGCCGTAAGGGTTCGGATCGTGTGTAGTTTGAGTCCAACTGTACCAGAGTTTTAAATAAAATATTGAAGCTTAATTATATATATGATTCTCTAAGGGATTTGGATTCATGACAATGTTTTGTTAATAAAACTGTTAACATCCATCCTTCGTTATTCCTGACAGGTGCATTTTTGAAAATTGTGCAACACACTCAATACATTTGCAGTTATCAACAATATTTACTACCGAGTTATTAAGAAATATCTTACTTATTTGAAAGTAAATAATGATTCTAGGCATCCAGCAAAACGATTGCGCTAGATATCCTGTAATTATTCTGAAAATTGAATTTTATAAAGACAAATTCGCGAACAAACAAAGATAACATAAGAATAACTGCTCGACGCCGGTTGAAAACAAATGCTGTTTTTTGTTCTTTTCTTGGCATCCATGATTGTAAAACTTCGGACAGGTCAGTTAAACAATATTTACTAAACAATACCACCCTCCAAGTCTACCCATTCCTGATAATTTAAGCAATTACCAATGGTGTATACTACCTTTAGGTACTTATCTGTTGCGTATTCTTCACAAAGATTGTGTACCCTGAAAAACGGGAGCATTTCTGATGTCGGTGTTTGACGTTTTTGAAAAGAATTCCATATCCGGACATTATCCGAGTTCCTGCGTACACAATCTCTAAGCCACGACAGAAAAAATATATGTTTACCTGGATATATTAAACCGTTTTTCATTTAAATTCACCAACTGTCACGTTAAATTTCGTCCGAAAAAGAGCAACAACAATTTGAAATTCAATGGTAAATGACTAAATTATTTTAGTGAAAGTGTGTGATTTTTTTTGTGTGGCAAAATTTATTGTGAAATTTTGTGAATTTGCATTATACAGTTTTAAAATAGCCGTCAATACAGTGTTACACAACTTTTGAAATTTAACCGTCCTTTGCGGTAAAGCTAAGACATCATCAGACTATTATTCACTTAGAGTCAAGTGAGGTATTTCATATTTTAACACACCTATAGCTAGTTCTGTATTCTGGTTGGCTGAAACATGGTCACGTGCATGGGGTTAACTAATAGGCTAGTGCATGAGATTTGCGCCACCGTGAATTTGCGGGAAATAGTTACCGAAGCGGGCAATAGACTTACAATTGTTGACTGGTCACAGCGCCCACAAGAGGTTTGCCAGGCTCATCTTAATATGAAAAATGGCGGCGTCTGGATCTTTTGAACCGAGGTGTGTTATAAAACACATATGGACTGGCATGATTCGGTCACTAGAGCACGTATATCTTCCCTCCGGCCTGTGAACGACCAGAAGGGCGACCTATTTCACTCGGCCTTCGGCCTCGGGAAATAGGTCCCCCAAATGGTCACTCACAGTCCCTCGGGGGAATAGACGTGCTCTAGTGACCTCATTGTCAGTCCATAATTATGTGTATACAAATTCAGTAGTTTTGTTTTTTTAAGTTTGCAGATGTTAAAGATAGTAGTACTACCTTTAACATCTGGTGTCCAAATATGGATTTCTTTCCGACATTTCCTTCCTAACAAATTACTTCCTTTCTTTTCAGTCTCAACACGCCTGGGTAATTTTCGTGCTGCTATTCGTGAGGGTTTTTAGCGTATCGATGTCAGGTGATTCACAGAGGTCACCGCAATCTTCACCCAAAGGTCACTGCTGCAGTGAGTGCTACGTGGGTCAGCCAGGAGTACCGGGGATTCCGGGTATACCTGGTGTTAATGCTAATCAGGGGGCAGTGGGTCCGAAAGGTGAGCCGGGGTTTGGCCTGCCGGGGCCCGAGGGGGACACCGGTCACCCTGGGGAGAAAGGAGACATTGGCATGCGAGGCCCACCGGGAAAAGAAGGCCCCTCTGGTCTCTACGGTAACAAAGGCGACAAAGGTTTCAAGGGTGACCCCGGAGATACATCCCTCGTAACCCCTATACCGCCCTCTGCCGTCGGCTTCACTGCCTGGAAATCTCAACCACTCACTGGGGACGCAAATGATGTCGTCATCTTTGATCGAGTCGAAACAAACGTCGGCGGTGGGTACAACTCGCAATCCGGTGTTTTTACGTGCACAATTCCTGGGTTGTATTTCTTCACCGCCAGCTTACTCAGTCAACTTGACAAAACACTTTACGTGAAGTTGATAAAAAACGATGATTGGATCGTTAGTCTATACACAAACAGTCCCCCGAACCATCAGCACGTAAGTAATTCGGCAGTCATTACTATGGCAGTGGGGGACAGAGTTTGGCTTGCGTTGGTCTCAAATGATGCAGGTATATTAGGTAACGGCAACAGATTTTCTTTCTTCTCTGGTTTTCTCGTTCAGGCAATGTAAAACCGACACGGTGTCCTATAACATAATTTACGAATCCTGTCACATGGTACCACACCACCAATCAGTTATCTTGCTTCATCTGCCATGGTATCGTCAGAACCATGTATATGCGGAAGTCACTAAGAATTTACCACTGTGGCGGTTCTTGTTATATTAAAAAGCTAAGTAAAATTCAGTGATACAGGTGCCTTTTACTGTATGTTTTATATGTCGCAAGTTGTGTTATATTAAAAATCAGTCACCGACTATTAACGGTAGGATACACCATTGGTAATTGATTGAATGATCATGAATGGGTGGATTTGGGGGGTTGTATTTTATAGTAAATATCGTTTAACTGGCCCGTTTGAAGTTTTGCAATCACGGATGCTGAGAAAAGCCAGAAAAACGGCGTTTGTTTTCAACCAGCGTCAGGCAGTTTTTCTTATGTAGGTCTTGTATTTTTCGCGATCACCGTCCGGCGATCGTGATTTTGTTTTTATAAAATTCTATTTTTCGCAACAATTGAAGATTATCTAGCGCAATCCTTTTGCTGGATGCCTACAATCATTATTTACCTTTAAATAAGTAGGATATTCCTTGATAAAATCGGTAGTAAAATTGTTCGATGTCTGCAAAATGGTGTATCCTACCTTTAACTCTGTGTCGTCTTAAGGTCGACCCAAAAGCAATTTTAATCTAATCTTGTTATTGTATTTACATGTAATGTGTAACATTTTGGTTACACTTTGTTTAATAGTAATAGATGTAAGGCAAACATGCAACAAATTGTATTATCTTTAGTATAAAATAGTGAATGATAAAAATGTGTTTTCAATTCGTAAAAAGTAATTTTTCACAAATGTTTTAGAGGTATATTTTGCACACATGTGACCTGCTCCCACTAAAACGGCAAAAAGTCGCGCTATGCTATATTGAGTTATGATTGAAAATAGCCGATTTGACAGTGGGGAATCGTTTTGGGGGTTTTGGCATGATACAATTCCCACACATGTTTTCTGTCGAACTACCAAGTATTTTTCTTTGCGAAAGATTAGCAGAAAAATATTTGATTTTACTGAGCGTACCAAGGAAGTAAAATGTAGTTTGTTTTGTCAGTAACTATTCTTATTTTGACGTGTGTAATGACCGCTGGTTTTGCTCAATATTATATATATTTTTTAAATACCCTACCCATAAATTATATTTCATATTAAAGCTAAGATTTTAAGGAATCTGGAAAAACCAATATCTCAAAATATAAAAATGTCAACTTTACTCTGATTTCATGGGAGCAGGTCATATATATTGTTTCTCTTTATAATGCTTTAATAATCACAAGTCATAGAAAATAATGCAAGAAACCGTACTAGACTACACAAATTGTTTCCGTTTCCAGTTTCGGTTTGTTGGTTGGTTTGTTACAGCAAAAGCAAATGGAGTATACTACATTGAATGCTATATAAAGCTGTTCATAACCTATTTAACGTAACCTTAGTTGACCTTTAACCTTGAAATCCAAACACATTGTTTTTAAATTATATATTAAATGATTGAAATATCAGAATACCGCCATTTGTAATATAAATGCAAAATGTATTTTATTCCAGAGTGCTATAATCATAAATAACAATGGCCTATTTTGTAAGGCATTTTCTATTTGCATTATTTTGGTGCCTGGTTTGAATTGAGGTATGCATCTTGAAATAAATTGCATGATATCCGGAACTTTATCCCTTGTGTTGATGCCAGTTTAAGGGTATATATGTTATTGATGCACATGTGAGAGCAGAGGTGGTTATTGTGGTTGATTTAACTGCTTTGCGCCTAAATGGCAGCATTGAGCTGTATAATCCCCAAGGTGCAGGCTGAGATGGTATTGGGAATGTTTCATGGGCCCAATGACCGGGGTAATAATGACCGGGTTCTGCGCTTTGAGACTTTGGTGATAAAGCGCTATATAAGTACCGCATATTATTATTATTATTATTATTATTATTGATATTGTTTCTTTTAACCAGTGGAAATCAAGCGAGGCAGGGCTGAACGTTATATCCTTCACAATTGTCTTTCTACAATCATCTAACAATTGTTATTGCTAAATCTGACTTTAAACAATATTCATAAATACCTTAAACAGTTTAGACATTCCTATTGGTTCAGAAACATATTGGTTTTAACACGGGCCGGTTTTAAACGGTTTGTTTCCGGTGTCACATGACATTTGGACGCCTGTGAAATCCGGTTCATTTTACCCCGTTTTTGGTTGAAACCTTTACAGGACATGCGCAATACTACCAACGAGTCCGTATTTCATTTCACAGTCAGAAATTCAAACTACACCATGCATTGGTGCGTTCTGCGCGCGCGCTGTATTTTTTTCTCCTATTCTTCTGCAGCACACATCGTCAATGAATGATGATTATTCAACTATCCAGTGTGTTTCTCGAAAAAACGCAGCAGTTGCCAAAGCCGTGATTATAGAAAAACCTAATATCATAACCGTATACATACAGGGTGTATCCCAAAAAATTGCAACAAAATATAACGGGATACCACACGTAGAATATATAACTAACATCGATAATATAGATATGGTTTTAAAGATACTGATTTCCACTTTAATATGAGCCATCAAACATCCAAATATAATAATGTTTGACAGAGTTATGAATAATTTTACAAGAGGGGTCGAATTGACCATGGGACCAAGTTTTTCAAATTTTGTTTTGTACACTTGAAATCAAGTCGTTAGACACTGTCTTTTGTCTTTGTCCGTGCAGGCGCCACCAAAATGAACTAGAGCTGACAGCAGTGAGCAAGTTGGCTTAGCGCTCGTTCATTTCAGTGGCGACTTGTTTTCAAGTCTATTATTGTACTGTATTAAAAAAAATTGAGAAAAATTGTCCCATGGTCAATTTGACCCCTTTTCGAAAATTATTCATAACTCTGTCAAACATTGTCGGATTTGGACGTTTGATGTCTCATTTTAAGGTAGAAACCAGTATCTTTGAAACCACACAGTATCTATATTATTGATGTTAGTTATACATTCTACATGGTATTCCCTTATATTTTTGTTCCAATGTTTTGTTTGTACACACCCTGTATACGATATGGTATAGACGCACTTCAATTTGAGATCAGTTTCAGGTCGTTAATTTTCCCGTTGGCTGAGCAATCATTGTTCGAATGAGGTGGGGTAAACTGCCAATTTTGTTATACTGTGTTGCATAATCTTTTGCAGGATGGGCTTTGGGACACTAATTACATAACTTACACCAGGTTTGTCTGACATTGTCTGATCGGCATTGTCAGATTGTTTGTGGTTTATTACCGAATATGTACGTTTATGATACCTTGCATTTGTTTAAAAAGTGCATTTGCTAATCGCTATCCTAGTCGACCGGTTCCTGAAAAGGCAGTGCCATGATGACTTTGAACGGTGTTCAAACCATCGTTTTAAATACTCAATTTATGTTTCTGCCGATAGAAGGTTGTTTTAAGATGAAGCAAATGCTTGTGTTAAGTTGTGTCATTAAAGAAGATTGCTCATGGCTGATGAGGTCATAAGTGGCAGACGCAGAGAGCAAAGGCGTGAAGCAGTGGATTGCAGTTGTATTACACGATGATATGACGGGCCGATTTTGCATGTTGCTGTGACGTGCCACCGAACCTTTTTTCAAAGTCGCTTCGCTGTTAGCCTTGGTCAAGGCGAGTTCGTCGTTATCCGTCCGTCGTTATCCGTCCAGAAATGCACTGTGCGCGCGCCCCGCATATGCTGCTAGCGCCGAGCCCCGTGCAAAGATACAGCGCGAACAGCGACCTCATACGGCCACTATTTATGCAAATCAACTGAGGCTACTTTTTCGCCTTGGATCATTGGGTTTTTGAAATCTTATGTTTTTCCTATATTTTGCGCCACATTTGTGGCGCATGACCTCGTATGCGAATACAGTTAAGTATAGGCGGGGCTAAGATGTGAAGTGTCCAATCACAACGCGGTTGAAACCCGACGTCATCAAATTTGATGCAGCATGATATTTAAGACAAAATGGCAGATATTCAGCGTCGTCTTTCGTCCGAAGATCTGTCGTGTTGTTTGAATTTTGCAGCGAAAATATTATCCCTCGAAGATTTTAGACCCGAGCAGCGAAAGGCCATTAGAATCCTTTCTTCGTGGTCTTTGTGAATTTGCCGACAGGTTATGGGAAATCCGTCATTTTTCAGGCAGCCTGAGCCCCATTTTGCTCGGAGCTCGCACGTACGGCCAGGTACTCAGCGTCAGTTTTCAGCGTGTTCGGTCAGTTTCTTATCGCCGCATAATCGGCATTAACCCATCATGCTGGTCTGTGCGGTATCGCCACATTGTGGTTCAAGCATGGTCCAACGCTGTGGGGAGGGGGCATGTTTACGGCTGCAGAACCAACCTTCAAAGTGATCGCAATATCGTAATTTAAACAGGGGCAAGTGTCTTAATATCCCCAATAATTTTCTTGGCAAAATTCAGCCGGCAAGGCATTTAATTATCAGAGTTCCGCGTTTTACTGAGCCACGGTTTTCAGATCAGCTGGATTAGATGTGTGCGACATAATGTAGGGCCGAGTTCGACACGTTTCAATAGAGTCGCGGCCTTCTCCAGTCACCGCGGTTGAAAACTTAAAACTAAGCAGCTAAACACAACTAGTTTTGACCATAACATTGTCAACATTCAAGAAAATACCCAGCAAAACGAGCGAAAATAACTGCGACCCTCACCAAGCAAGCAATTAAGACAGTTCAAATCTTCATGTGTATTTCCTACAAGCCTTCGTAAAAATCACTCAACTTTCTCCGATAAAATATGTCAACGATGGCGGTGTTCGTAAACACTTGCGAGCTAGCTATGACCTTTCACCGCTAGCTCAAATTATGCAGTTTCTACGCAACGATCGACCAATAAGAAAACGACTATAAAGGTCAGCTTAATCTATTAGCATAATGAGCACCGCCCCCAAAACCTAATGATCCAAGGCGTTCGAGTATCCTCAGTTAGTTTGCATATAATAGTGGCCGCGTGAGGTCGTTGTTTGAGCTCCGATTATCGCTGCGCTGTACGTACGGACGGGTAACGATGAACGCCTTGACCAAGGCTACTTCGCTGTAAACAAAAAACAATTACTATTTCATCCTGTTTTAAAAAAGTTCATACTACATGTATTCCTGGTTCACAGCATGCCGAATAACATGGTAAGTGCCGCTTGAACCCTGGTTGAACCGGTGACCAAGCCTTTTGCAAAGCAAAGGCTGCCCCACGAGTATCCTATTACATTGTGTACATAAAGGGTCTTTGAGGTGTGGATTTTACCGCCAGACCTTCCCAAGCAATCAATCGTGCTATTGTTGCCTTGCCTTATTCAACAACACCAGCTGGTTTCTGGGTGTCTGGCCTGTAGGAAAGGGTGCGTTGACATATAAAGCCATAACACCGAACAACATGGGGGTATATTAAACGAATTACAAGCGACTTTAAAACAAAATACGGACGCGCGTTCGTGTAAAAAAACAAAAGGTCGCACGTCACAAGGTTAACCATGGGCCAATAATCTAGTTTATTGCCCCATGTTTTAACCACCATGGTTTTACTCAAAATCGAAGTTTTTTAACAGGTGAAATTGTCGTCATTGTGGATGACAGTGGTGGTTAGCAATCTCAACTGCCGGCACCCGTATCCCAGAAAGTAGTTACTTGTAAAAAGATACGTGTCTGGGCCGATATTCATAAAAGCCTGCTAAGCCTAGTTGGCTGCTAAAAGGGCCACTAGTTGACAGCTAAGCCTAGTTGGAAGCTAAGTGGTATTCATAAAACGTTGCTGAGCTTAGTTGGTTGCTAAGTTAAGGGGTGTCCCTAAGTCACTAGCTGGCAACTTGCCTGATGTCCCAGCTGCGTGCTTAAAATATCTAGCTGTCAACCAGCTGGTAACATTCTTAGCAAGGTTTTATGAATACAAAATTAGTTGGTAACCACGGAGCAGCAAACTACGGATTTAGCGGGCTGCTAAGGCCTAGTTGGCTGCTAAGTTAGCAGGTTTTTATGAAAATCGGCCCTGGTCTTTTTGATGTTGCTCCTTTTTGTGCAGCCAAAGCACGCACAAGTCTTAGGCATCTCACCCCCGTCATCTCTTTGCCGCGCGTGGTAAAAAGATGAAAGAGAAACGTAGACTGACAACTACGTACTTGTTTTGCCCACTTACACAACAGTGTCCATGTATCCTTGACGGGACGGGACGGGGTTACGTGATAAGTGCGCTCTCTAGTTTCTATAACATAACTATAGGTCTTCTCAGTAAACCCTTCACAGCAAAGTTCGCAAAATCTCTGTTTAAACTATTCTGGCGACATAAAGGTGTTATCCGAGCAACACATTTAAATCATAGAGATAGCTCTATGTACTCCAGCATTAATGTCGACGAGCACGGGTCGCGAGAAGTATACCTCTATAATCACGTGCGAGAACATGAAAAGGAATAATTGCCCGCTTTTAGAGAATATATAAGTACGGCAGATATCTCATGACATTGTGTCCTTGATGATACCCGGACTAAGCCATTTTCGAGTTAAGTCAAAAAGAATGTACATTTTCGTGCAAAGAATGTACATTCGTGCAAAGAATGTACATTCGTGCAAAAAATGTGCATTCGTGCAAAAAAGTACATTCGTGCAAAGAATGTACATTCGTGCAAAGAATGTACATTCGTGCAAAGAATGTACATTCGTGCAAAGAATGTACATTCGTGCAAAGAATGTACATTCGTGCAAAGAATGTACATTCGTGCAAAGAATGTACATTCGTGCAAAAAATGTACATTCGTGCAAAAAATGTACATTCGTGCAAAAAATGTACATTCGTGCAAATAATGCACCAATGTTAGGTACATTTTACCCAACGTTGAGCACATTTGTTCACCAATTGTTTTTAACCAACTGTGGTTCACCTGGTAACCAACGGTTGGTAAAAACATATTCATTTTACCCAACGTTGATTATGTTTAACCACATTTTAACCAATGTTGGGTAAATTTAACCAATGTTAATATCAACCGTTAGTTTAACTAACAAATTGTAATATATGTTTTGAGAGTGTAAGCACGATTGACGATTTAAGCAGCGCTTTAAAATTGGGCACTTGTTTTGTACGTTGTGGGCCAGAAAACTCCGTCAATTTCAAAATAAATCAAAAATCTGAAACTACAATGTATATCGATTTTCGTTGATGCGGAAATATTTTACTCACATGAAGCGTATGTTGTTAGGCACGCTCTTGTCGAACGAAGCATTTAACTTGACGTTGGCGCACGAGACTTGAAGAACGCCAAAACTGCATCCGGGAATGTACTGCTGATCTGAGGAAAGAAGCCACACACAAACAAACCTCATGTATTGAGCTTTCGGCGCCAACTTTTTCGAAATGTTGCTATTTACGTTGTCAGGCAGATTGATGATAAAAGAATGAAATTTGGCGAACAGTCATGAGAAAGATATTTGGCTATAGGGCCATCTCAGATTTGACCTTTTAAAAACTATCTAAGTAGAATAACATGCAATGGCAGCCATTTTTTTAATTTGGAAAATTGCTTGGTAATTCTACTTGAAAAAATGAGACAAACCTGCGGTACCATGCCGATATGATACCATGTCAAAGGAAATCATTTTACTGGTAGTTTATAGTGTTAATAATATATAGGTCTTCAATTACCAGCCAAAACCGTATGTTTTATGATAGGCAAAAACCAGCTGAATACCAGTCACAAACCATAATACATCACGTGAATTGTTTGTTTGTAAGACCCTGATTTTGCTAAACAAAAATGTTCATACTAAGCAAGTTTTGTTTGTGCTTAGCAGCTTCATGAAAATGGCCCCAATACAGAATATTAAAAAGCGCGTGCAATTTTCAAACGCCAAAACGTTTACAGTTCTGGCTCAAGCACGCGCATTTTTAAAACGGCACAATTGCGAGTTGTAATTTGGCAAGTACTGCTGCATTAGACACGGCAGAATTTAGACGTTTGAAGCACTGTTGCTCTCTTGACGCTTAGAGTCAGGCAGAATGATACACAATATGATATAACTTATTCACTTGATGATAACAGCATTAAATGTATCAAACAATCAGAGTTTGTCATCAGAACAATATTTGGCTATAGGGCCGTCGCAGATTTGTCCTTTGAACAAATGTGACCCGCTCCAGGAAAAGGTGACATAAGTCGCGCTATGCATTTATGAGTAATGGCCTGTTAAAGTTAATAGGGTAAATATTTGTCAAAATTTAATTTACATTTTTGGTCTTAAATGACATCTTTAATATCCAAAGTTTCAGATTTAATTAACAAAAAGCTGGAATTCGATAAATAAAGTGAAACGAAACTATTTAAGAGTGCATGGTTGCAATGTATTTTCTTAGTTTTGTTGTGTTTCGAAGCCTGTTTTCTCAGTTGTGTATTTTGAATTCCCTGGAACCATTAATATGCAAAAACGTCATATCACCGGAACGGGAGGGGCTATGGAGCTCATATACTGGACTTTTAATCATGTACATAACTTAGTTTTTGCGACTTATGACACCTTTTTCTGGAGCGGGTCACAAATATAGGTAGAATAGCATCCAATGGCAGCGATATATTGTTCTCATGACATACTGTGATTGTGTGCAAAATGTCATTATTTTATCATCAAGTGAACAATTTTTTTCACCAATCTGCCCGACTATCATAACGGCAAAACCTGTCGATACGACAGCAGTTGCTTCAAACGTCGACTTCCTGCCGTGGCCTAATTTAAATTGTGGGTCATTATTTGAATTAGGCTCGGCAGAAGTTCGACGTTTGAAACGGGCCTTATTAGTAATAAAAACATATACGATGAAGTATTTAATCTTTTCTCAAGATATAGGGCCAAGTTCATAAACGCTGATTCCCCCTTGATCATGATTAACTAAGCTAAACTGTGTATATACACAGTTGGTGATCGAACGTACAAATCTAGGCCCGAATTCATAAAGAGTGCTGCTGTTTATCAAACATACATGGTATAGTGACATGTGTCCCAATAGTAACAACAGAAATTGTAATCGTCCCAAGGGGCTTGTTTATCTCGTGTACAAGTTACAATATGTATACTGGCTTGCTTGTGGGACGGACGTATGGCCATGGATCTGCTGCTTTGTGTATCATTAAAATAGCACAGGAAGAAATGTTTTCCTACCTTAGTTTTACACACTCAATAAGGCCCATTTTCTGGTCATGAGTAAAATCATCAGCACGTTTGTTTGACATGGCGACCCTCCCAATAGTGTCAACAGAGCTGATCAGCTGCACAGCGATATGCGTGTTTTCGAAAATAGATATGCCCTTTTATTCAACATATTACGTAATCCGCTGTGAATAGAATGATTTACGGCTAGACCACTAAACATCAGCTAGGCAGGAACTTGTACACGGCTTGATAAACAGCCGATTATTTTCTTACTGAATTGCGATGATCACAGGAGTTTATCCACACGCGCACTTCTATGTTTTAGCCACCGTACAATAGTTGTACGTGACTAAAATAATAATCCGGTGATCATCACCGTTTATGAATTTGGCCCATGGTGTTTACGATCGTACCGCAGTAAAGCTCGTCTTCCTCCATACCACAGTCGACATAATCGTCACAGAAGTAGCTGTGCGGTAGGCAGATATCGGTGGTGTTCAGACAGGTGTACACCGGGGAGTTGTTCAACAGATCACGGCATAGCAAAGGCTGCGGGGCATCCACTGAAACGAATGACATAACACGACATTTTAAGATACGTATTTTGTAGGAAGTCACTAACAAAATAACCAGTGTAGCGGTTCTTGTATTTTTTAAGGCACTTGTTTACCCTAACCCGGTGGCGAATTTTTTTTATCCAAACGACATCGCCATAGAACTGTTTTTTTAGGGCATCTGATTGGTTGTTTAACATCTACGTCATTCATTCATCCATGTGTCGCATTGCATGACGTGTACTAGGGTCAAAAAAAGCCCAGAGTCCTAGGGTCAAAAGGGGTTAGGGTTAGGGTTAGGGTTAGGGTCAATAAGTTGAAAGTCCTAGGGTAAATAAAACCCAGAGTCCTAGGGTCAATAAGTTGAGAATCCTAGAGTCAATAAATTAAGAGCAAAATTTACTATCATGACGTAACAGATAGTCAATCAGATGCGCTAAAAACCAGTTCTATGGCGATGTCGTTTGGGGAAATAAATTCGCAACCCGGTGTTCCCTTCAACCTTGTTCTATGTTTAAAATAACCCATAAGAAAATTTGTCAAAGAAAAAGACAAGCGTTAAAGATATTCGGATTCGAACCACAGACCTTTTTATCCATAGCTCTCCTCTTTACCAACTATGCTATTGGCGAGTTGGTTGAGGAAGCCGTTCTTTATAATTCTGTATAGTTTTTTAATGTATATGAGTTGCCATTGCTCTTTGTCATGAATATATTTACGCACCACCCAGCTCGTAAAGAAAACAAATTGCGAACCGCTACACCGGTTAGTATTAAGTGTCTTCCTAGTTTGTGAACTAACTAATTTTGTAAATGTTGAGGCAGAATTTGAACAAGTCTCGCGATCGAGGGGCTACAGGGAGGCAGCGTGCATTGAGTGCAGGGTGGCTGAACAGACTATTATCCCTTGATCGGGCCTATAACCAATACATTGCAACATTTAAAGTGATGTAACTTCTTAATACAAGCTTGTTTTTAATATTATTGTCTTTGTCTTATCACAAGCTTAAATTCGCTGTGCACATTAGTACATTTTGTATACATTTTGAGTGTTACGAACGTTAATGCACATGCACGAAGCATCGCTTTAGCATTCTAGAAATGCGCACCAGAACCTGCATTCGCGCAAAAAAAAAATGCGTCAATTATACGTCATTATTCACGACTTTAGGGGAAAGTCGTGAAATTTAACGTAAATATTCACGACTTTCTGGGCAATTCGTAACATTTGACTTGAATATTGACGTAAATATTGACGACAATATTAACGATCTGCGTAGTCCCTCCAGGGCCACCATAGCTATGTGTACCGTTGCACGGGACATCACTAATTAAGTGTACGGTCAGTGACTACTCTTTAAAAGTTGGAATTCCATACATAAAACTGATGATTCAACACGCAATGTGTTGAAATCACAACTGTTAACGGATTGTCACTGACCGAACACTTATAAAGTTGATTCAACGCTTCAAATCGTTTTAGGCGTGAATCGAACGCCATTTCGGCCGTTTTTTTAAATTTCCGAACGTCAAGCTACTGGTGCTTTACGTTAAAATGGGCGCGGCTTAAAAGGACGAACGCCATGTTGAAAAATGAACTGGCGGCTAAAAACGATATACATGTATTAAACGATCGATATACCAAACAAAATCCGTGGATCCCGTGATGTTCGTTATAGCGGCGTTCCATTGTACTGGTAAAATTATAACGCAAAGCGGTGATTTAATAGGCCACTTTTCCCGAGGCGCGTGTATCCCGTACACGTATCAAATCTAATGGTCCCTATTGTTCGCCGGTTCGCGAATATTTATTTTCCAAACGTAACTGGCAGATTCATGAATTATTCAGTAGTTTGGATGAGAAGTTATGGTTATTCATCGGAATAAAACATGACGTCACAGCATTGTTGTTATAGGCCCAGTCCCACTGCACTTGCGCACGAATTACTCATGAATTGCGCATAAAATTTTCTTTGTGCGTGATTCGTCAGTGATGTGCGTAAATCCCACGTGATTCACACGTGGAGCATCAGTTTTTGTAAGTGATTGTACGCGGAGACGGGTTTGTGCGCGATCGCCGGTTTTGAACGGTTCAAAATTTTTCCACGCACAACGTGCGCGATTATACGCAGTTTATGCGCAGTTTATGCGCAATGTACGTAGTTTGGACGTGGAAGGTGCGTGATATGTGCGTGATATGTGCGTGTTCTGTCAGTGCGCCCTTCATCAGTGATACATGCGTGCTCCATGCGCGGACCGTACGTGATTCATCAGTGCTCGTGCGCTGTTCATGCGTGATCCATACGTGTTACATTCGCTATACATGCGTCGATTGAACGTCAGAAATTGTATCGGGTTTGGGCTTGTGCGCTGTTGTGCGTGGAATGTTCGTTCTTTGTCAGTGATTGTAAGTGATACATGCGCAGTTTATACGCGATTCATCGGTGATTCTGACCACGCACAACCCCAGAAAATGACCAATTTCTCCACGAACAATCCCGCACAAACCAATTTTATGCGCGATTTATGCGTGATTTATGCGTCATTGACAATGGGACTGGGCCTTAAGTTGACTAGTTACATTAAATCACTTTAAAGAACAGCTGTTGTCGAGCTGCTATACGTAGTGTAGTGGATATTGAGATGGGCTATGGATCAAACATCTCTGGTTCGAATACTGCTGTAGGTCATCTCGTTTTTCCTAGTCAAATCGATATCTTTAGAGTATTTTCAATTTAAGGGAAAAAAGAGACCTAGAACCTAAGTGTTGAACAGTGATCAATGCAACTACTGAATAATTTATGAAATCTGCCAGTTAGGTTTTGGAAAAAAAGTATTCGCCGCCGGGTCAGACGTAAACAACCAGGATTTGTATTTGTTATACTCGAGAACGGTAAGACATTAGGTTTATTGTTCACTTTCAACCAGAAAAGGATTTCAGATCGAATGCCCCTTAAACCCTAACAAAACAAAAATAATAACAATTAATTTTTTTTTACAAAATCGGGTATACAACAACATACATAAAAATAATAATCAAGTTAATACATTATAATCAATTATTAACACTTTAAACTTAGGCCTGTTTTCGAAGATTTTGTACGTGTTGCTAGTTTGCACATACACATATTATTTACAGTGTACAAATCACAAATAATTATGTATCATTGGAAAGCTTACAAATACACTGCAAAAACTGTGTTTAGCGAATAAATACTTTTCTAAACACTTTCTTGCTATCAGTTTGTAAACATGTTTAAATGCTAAACATGTTTAGCATGAGGACGGATTGTGTTTAGCCATTAAACGTTGATGTTTAGGAATTAGATGCGTGCATTTAGCTTTTAAACATCATTACAAACTGATAGCAAGAAAAGTGTTTCCTCGCTAAACACAGTTTTTAGAGTGTAGGGCTATATTTTTGGGAAATATTTGGACCCCCAGGAGCTTTTAAGGGACTCAGTTATAAGTCAGATGTAGCGCTGGGCTGAGTGCAAAGGGTTAATTCTACATGGACTGAAAAGAAGAATTGATGGAAAGTGATCAAGCTGTTTAAGAACACTGAACTCTCCTTATGTAAACCCCGGTACAGGGAATCGTTTCGGGGTGATCATACATTTTGCTGGCTGCTGGCAGATTCGATTACCGTGCTTTACGCGGCAGGCATCAAGCTGACATTTGTAATGTCAAGCCTCGTCTGGGTTGATGGAAAAGTGCGTCTACCGTGAATTCCCTAGCGGTTGTATCCGTCGCAATCGGGCCCCAAGACTCTCGGGTAAAACCGATTGCAACATCATGGTTTTCCAAATCCAACGCCACATTCTAAAAACTGTGTTTAGCGGGTAAACATTTCGTCACCGTTTTCACGAAGGGGCGAATTTCATGAAAAATCGTCTATCGATTTTTTATTTTTTTTATGAAAACGATTAAATATTGCAATATCTACAACCTGGTGAACTTATACATCAAAAAAATCATTAAAATCCCAATTAACCTAATTAACGAATGGGCGAATTTAACCAGTTCGCGCCGGGATTATTTTTACATCGCCGAGCCGACGGGCGGGATTATTTTTAACGAAACTCGATCCGAAGCGTGTTCAGGCCGATAGTGCTGGGTAGCACACCCACGCATTTCCGGCCTTGCGCGCTGCAGACATACATTTCCGAACTTGAACTTGGCGTATTTATTCGTCATCCGTTTTGAATTTGGGGAAATTTTTGCGTTTATATACGTCATCCGGCGCGAACTGGTTAAAATAGCGTTGACTTCAACGTGTTTATGAAGGGGCGCTTTGGTGCGCGTATTGACTTTAGCGTTTTCACGAAGAGGTGAATTGGATGAATTTGGCGCGTACTGGCTTTCAGCGTTTTCACAAAGAGGCGAATTTTGGGCGCAATGGAAAAATGTATACATTCTGACTCTCACAGCCACGGGCGAATTTGCTAATTTATATTTGTTTCGTTTTCACGAAGAGGCAATTCTATTAATTGATTATTTCTGCAAAACTAATCACCTATTTTTCTTAACGTTTGCTATATTTAAGAAGATTGGAATCTCTTCTTTCCTATGATACCTTAATCTTGTATACTCTATGGATCTTTATGTTTCAAACTGCCAAACGAAAAAAGGACCAACTTTACAAGCGATTTTCTTGAAAGTTTGTTCAGACCGTGAAAGGCTAAATTCGCCTCTTCGTGAAAACGGTGACGATTTGTTGTGCTTTGTAAACAGAAGCTAAACGCACATGTCCAATTCCGAAAATTCCTAAACAATGTTTTATGGCTAAACACTATTCATCCTCATGCTAAACATGTTAAGGCTATAAACATGTTAAGCGTATAAAACATGTTTACAAACTGACAGCAAGAAAGTGTTTAGAAGTTTACTTGCTAAACACAGTTTCGGTGTAGTGCATGAAAAGCATAGACTACGTATAGGGCTGGCGATTCACTATGCACTGCCTAAAATTCGTTGGTTAAAGGTAGGATACACCATTGGTAATTGCTTGAATTATCATGAATGAGTTAATTTGGGGGGGGGGGGTTGTATTTTATAGTAAATATCGTTTAACTGACCTGTCCGAAGTTTTATAGTGACTGTCGTGGATGCCGAGAAAAGCACGAAAAACAGCGTTTTTTCAACTGGCGTCGAGCAGTTATTCTTATGTTATCTTTGTTTTTCGCGATCGTCGTCCGGCGATCGAAAAATTTTCTTTCAAAAAATTATATTTTTCGAAATAATTACAGGATATCTAGCGCAATCATTTTGCTGGATGCCTTGAATCAATATTTACTTTCAAATGAGTAATATATTTCTTGATAATTCGGTAGTAATTATTTTTGATATCTGCAAATGGTGTATCCTACCTTTAAATTGCTTTTATCGGTTGTTGAGCAATTGTTTTACCAACATAATGTTGAAAATCGCCCTTTGTATAAGTGTTTTATTTGCCCAACGTTGAGTAAGTACGGGTAAGAGGTGTTTATAAAAACAAAATTGGTTAACCGCGTTTCATTACACAATGTTGATTAAATGTGAACGGCGGGTAAACGTTATTTACAACATTAAGCAATGCGCACCACGAGGTCAAAACTAAACAACGTTGCGCAAAATAATCACGGACATCGCGATCGCGCGGATGAGTATATGCGCGTTTTACATCATGCGTTTCATCCATCATGGCGACAGCACTGACGGAGCTGTCGACGG
Source organism: Crossaster papposus (assembly GCA_037893245.1). NCBI lineage: Eukaryota > Metazoa > Echinodermata > Asteroidea > Velatida > Solasteridae > Crossaster > Crossaster papposus. The sequence goes on along the minus strand of JBAIAA010000669.1, from coordinate 1,150,104 downwards.
ACAGGAGTCTTAAGGAGCTTCAACAGACATGGTTTGATTTGAGGGATCTAGTTCAATCAATCAATCAATCCATCAATCCATCCATCAAAACGTTTATTTCAAAACTGTTCACCAGCCAGTCAGGTTAGGTTTTCAGATAAACAAAAAGAAATATGCATAAATGTATGCCTATACCTAAAGCACAAAATCTGAAATTGTAAACTAGAGGTTATTAAAGGGATCGTATACGTTTGGTAATTGGAACCCACTGTTTGTTTCAATCCTATACAGTTATATACCATAAAACTAACCGGTAACAATTTCATTTCAAAAGGTGGTAGCGATTTTGAGATATTGCCGAAATTCTGAAGCGGTTTTGTCCACGCAGGAAGAATAATCTGAATTTGAATACACACTCTGAGAAACGTCACTGCAGTAACGCTTCTCAGATTCAAATTGTTGGGGGAAAAAAAGTGATATCTTTTTCCATAACCGCAGTACTTCGAAGTGAAAAGTTTCTAAAAATGCATTATACTATCCAAAGCTGCTGTACTTCTTACCAAGTAAGCTTTTATTGCCATTCATTTTTGGAGTAATTACCAAACGTGTACGATCCCTTTAAAGGGTGTGAAAAGCTTGGGGCTGTTCAAATAAACCGAGGCTTGTAGAGAACAGCCTGACACAGACAGCCTATCACATGACAGCCTATATACAGACGATAGTGGACACGAACGAACGGACAAAAGACAGAGAGCAAAGAAGACAAGACAAAACAAAAAAATGGATGGGAGAGTGGAGACTAAGACAAGGAGACAATTCCAATGAAGATAAGTAATATGATGAAGATTCCACATCAACACCACGCAACAGAGTAGCTATTAAGGAGGGGAGCTACGTTACATTATTGTGACAAGAGCGCCTTTTTGTAAGACGATTTAAGAATACGACCGTACTATACTGCTTGTACAATGTATATTGTGGCCATGAATAGGTGGGATTCAAGAAGCCATAATTTAAGAAGCCATAACTCTCCCTGAAGAAGGTAGAATTCTCCCTGCATTCGCACCGAAAGCTCGGTTTTATTTCCGGTGAGCACTGTTTATATATATATATATTCACAATTTATGGGATTACGACCATAATATGTTTAAGTTGTTGGTTGCTGGATTGTACGTTAGATTCAGCCTTTTATTACGATGTGCATACGTTGCGGTCATAAAAACTGATACAGTTAGGAACTCAGATACGTTAAAGGTAGAATACAACATTTGCAAATATCAAAAATATTTATTTATTTATACTGAATTATTAAGAAGTATCTTAATTATCTGAAAGTAAATAATGATTATAGGCATCCAGCTAAATTGGCTAAATAAGTAGCCTCATTCGTCTTGGGGAGAAAAAAAAGCGGGCGGGCTCGAACCCCCAACTTTACCCACACACGGTGAATTCATTTATTCGCGTTTTTGTATCACTGTGGAGACATGGCTTTGTTCTCGTGTACAAAATAGTTAGAAAGTCGAGCACGTTTTTCAAAATGCTCTCATTTTAACCACAATTATTTTTCTGGGTTGAAATTTCGACCCGATATACCATATATTATACCCTAACCCACATTCTAACCCTATTTTTTAAGTAATTTAAGTACAATCCAATTATCTAATTCGTGGAATTCTTAATGGAGACCTATCCATCTATAGAAATTACCCTTTGGAGACCTTTTCACTCCCGTTGTCCCCATTGTGTTCAAGTCTGCAGAGGGTACCGTATTTCGCACCAATGCTACAGACCACGCGGCAAGCTTTCCGAGTGGCAATTGGAAGCCACCGTGATCCTTGCACGTACGTTGTATACTAACGTTTTTGATATAAGACCAGTATACACACTTCTATACTAGAAAGTTCCTATAGGGGAAATATTGAAAAGTTAATTCCATGATGTCGAACAACAATTGTTTCACCGTGCGCCTTCCAACAGACCTACTCGTTCAGCGACCTCAGCATCACCGATGAGCGTCACAGATTATGGTCTGCATTGTCAGGACAAGAGTTTTTGGCCTCGTTTTCCCAGTCCAATCTATACCGACGTCCGGTACAGACCTGGTCTCGGCGGCTACTCGATCAGGCCTCACCTGTCGTCTCGGTCCGGTTCGTCGGTATCAATCGCACCAACGGACAAGAGTCGAGTTGGTTCGTTGAACGTTACATTCGACACTCCACCTGTTGAACCTCTCGACCCATCCAGGCGATCCTTCAGACAGAGAGGTGCCAAACATCACCTCTCCGCTACCGACTCGGAGGCTATCTGCACTCGATCTAAATCTGAAAACCTTTAACTTAGTTTCAGAGGAATAAGACTACGTACATCACGAATAACATCATGAATAAAACACGTTGTGAATTTTATACTGATTTTGTTGATAAAAACTGCGTTCAAAATCAACGGAAACTGTTTTCAGTTCGGTGAAACAACTGCTAAATCAGGATTCGGACACGTTATTTCCACAGAATTGTAATAAGCTCAATCTTGCCAATCAAAATTGGGTCTTATTTTGTTAAAAAGATCACTGATATACGTGTTGGGTTGGATAAATTGGGAATTTCAGTTACTGTATTACCTATTTTAATGCCTGTTAAGATTTCACCGAATTTGAGGCACTGGGGCGAAGATTATGTGTGGAAACTTGTGTTAACGGCGCCCAGTAAGTCTTGCATCTTTGACCCGGTATATCAACGTTTAATGTGAAGGACTGCATTAATGAACTTTTACCATGATCGTTAACATAAATTATTAACATGTCTCTGGTGCAGAGTGAAATGGTTCCTTGTTCCTGGAAGGAAGCCCTTGTAGTTCCAAAATTGAAACAACCTGGTTTGGACACGGGGTTTGCGAATTTGCGTCCTGTTTCTAATCTGCAGTTTGTGTCCAAGCTAGTTGAACGAGCCGTTACTGATCAACTTTATTCATATCTGGTAAAAAAATGAGTATTTGCCTAGCAATCAATCAGCTTATCGTCCGGGGCACAGTACTGAAACTGCATTGTTTCGAATTAAGAATGACATTCTTATGAATATGAACAAACAATGTGTATCTCTACTATTAGATGTGGTATTAGATCTAAGCGCAGCTTTGGATACTGTGGATTATGGTATATTACTGGGTCGGTTACGTAATAACTTTAGAATAACTGGAACAGTGTACAATTGGTTTGAATCATATTTATCGGGTAGATCTCAACGTGTATCAGTTGATGGGGTATTATCAGATAGTTTTCATCTTGAATCTGGTGTCCCACAAGGTAGTGGTTTTGGTCATTTATTGTTCTCGTTGTATCCCAGTGAGTTATTTAATATAAGGTCACATAGAAACATCCTCTACATGTTCATTCATGTGCCGACGATACACAACTCTATTTATCTTTCAAACCCAAACCTGGTACACACGAGTCTACCGCTAAATGTGCCATTGGAAAATTGTATCACAGAAATTCAACAATGGATGACGGTAAATAAACTCAAGCTCAATACTGGAAAAACAGAATTTCTTATTTTAGGTACGAAGAAACAGCTGGAAAAGGTAACTTTGGTATAATTTGAAAGTTGGCAATGCGGTTGTTCGTGCGTCACCTAGTGCTATTCCTAACCTTGGAGTTTGGTTTGATTCTGAGCCTAAATTGGGGTATCATGTCAAATAAGTGGTTCTGCGTTTTGGCACCTGGGGCCAATTTCATAGAACTGTTAAAGGGATCGTATACGTTTGGTAATTACTCCAAAAATTAGTGGCAATAAAAACTTACTTGGTAAGAAGTACAGCAGCTTTGGATAGTATAATACATTTTTTGAAACTTTTCACTTCGAAGTACTGCGGTTATAGAAAAAGATATCACTTTTATCCCCAAAAATTTGAATCTCAGAAGCGTTACTGCGGTGACGTTCCTCAGATTGTGTATTCCAATGCAGATTATTCTTCCCGCGTGGACATAACCGCTCCAGATTTTCGGCAATATCTCAAAATCGCTACCACCTTTTAAAATGAAATTTGTACAGGTTAGTTTTATGGCATATATCTATAACTATATAGGATTGAAACAAACGATGGGTTTCAATTACTAAACGTATACGATCCCTTTAAACAGATGTGTTTTTAAGAGTTTTTTAAACTGTTCGACAGATGAAACATCCCGGATGGTAATGGGAGAGAGAATTCCAGCTTCGAGGACCAGCGATAAAAAAGGGTTTGGGGTTTACCGAAGTCGTGTTTGCCCGAAATTTAGTTTTGTACATATTCAGTGTCATCCTGAAAAAAAAATCCGCTGGTTGACTTAAAGCCATTGGTTGAAACTTCACACAGCATGCGCAATACAACCAATGCGCCGTATTTTTTTGCCGCATGAGGGCGCTGTAAGACGCCATTTTCTGGGTACCCAACACAGGCAAAATTTAGTTTAAAAGTAGTTTTAGTAACTTTACTTGTATCTAAAAATTGAATAATAGAAAAATATATATTTTGGAGTTCTAAGAATATTTAAACTGACGTGAATTATCTCCTAATCATATTTAATTATACTCCAAAATACCGTGAGCACAGCGCCCTCTACGTTCAATAATACGGCCTGTCGAGCCCGTATACTTTCTCCAAAATAACAGCATGACGGAAAGAATCATTTCAGAGAGTTTATAAATTAGTACCTTTAATAATCTGTACAGCAAGCTAGCGTTTCAACAGTAATTTGGTTATTGCTTTGGTACTATCTGTAAATGCTCGACTCTACTTTAAAATCTGATGATAAACAAATACATTTAGTCTGTGTAGCTTGTGAAACACGCGACTTGTTGTAAATTGTTTGGCATTAGGCCAACTCACGTTTTCAGTCTCCAATGTCTAGTTTGCTGGAGTAAATCTTCGTAAAACAATCGCCACTAGGGGAAAAATGTTATCGCAGTTGACACAATTTCTTGTATTGGATTCTATTAGATCAGTGTCCAGGGGGTAATTCGGTAAACTCATTCGACTTAAGTCAACCTCCAGGGACGATCGAACAGTTCCCCCTGCATGCACGCACTGCTTCCGCCTCCGTCGTGCTCTCGTTAATTTCTATCTCGGCCAGCCCCTCAGAACGTTCGGTGCCGCTCGTTTGATATAATGACTATACGCCGATGCGAGTCACGCCCAGCCTTTTCCACGATCGATACGGTCATGTTTAAAGGTAGGATACACCATTTGCAGATATCGAAAAAATTTACTACCGAAATATTAAGAAATATCTTACTCATCTGAAAGTAAATAATGAAAATACTACCGAATTATTAGGAAATATCTTACTCATCTGAAAGTAAATAATGATTCTAGGCATCCAGCAAAATGATTGCGCTAGATATCCTGTAATCCTGAAAAATTGATTTTTATAAAGAAAAATTCGCCGGACGGCGATCGCGAAAAAACACAAATAACATAAGAATAACTGCTCGACGCCGGTTGAAAACAAACGCTGTTTTTCGTGCTTTTCTTGGCATTCATGATTGTAAAGCTTCGGACAGGTTAGTTAAACGATATTTACTATAAAATACAACCCCCCCAAATCCACCCATTTATGATAATTCAAGCAATTACCAATGGTGTATCCAACCTTTAAAGGTGGTAACTGCTTGAATTATCAGGAATGGGTGGATTTTGGAGGTTGTATTTTATAGTAAAGATTTAACTGACCTGTCCGAAATTTTACAATCATGGCAAGAAAAAGCAAGAAAAACGGCGCTGTCGTGGACAAAAAAGCGTAGTATAAAACTAACAACGGCAATAGCTATGTGTGTAGTACGTATTCAGTAGGAATAGGTTATTATTGTATACATATTATGTGTAATAAGTCAGTTCTTGGTAATATTTCATTACGTAATTTGTCCATGCAGTTAATATGTACAAAATTATAGTGTTAAAACAGTACATCCTTTCGCTAGAATGACGAGCAAATGACGTGATATCCATGTTAAATTTTGCTATCAGAGTGTACACCAAAATTGGTGTTAAAAAAATTTGATTCCCAAACTGGTGTTATTCAACACCCAAATCCCTGCCCAAAATAAACACCAGGAAATAATCAAATGTTACACCATTGGTGTACAATTTAACACCACAGTTTTTGCAGTGCAGTGTTCAAGCTACACTATTTAACGGTGTTCAAAAATGGACACTGTCCAGCGGTGATCACTCAACACCGATTATCGGTGTTCAGGGCCAACACCGAAAATTGGTGATGGCAACTAATGAACCCTGAAAAACGGTGTTCAGTGAACACTGTTTTTCGGTGTTGATATAACACCCCTTTTCTAACAGTGTACCTTTAAAGATGATTAATTTTAGTAACATTAAGCTGATTTTTTTTTTTTTTAATATGCCCAACAAGTAGGTGAAATTTTGCTGTCAAAAAGTGGATTTCCTTTTATTTATTTGTACACTGTAAATACGTAGTTCGCATTAGAGGCTATACTCACAGCAAAATGTTTCATCATCTCCCAGACGTCCGCAATCCCTCACTCCATCACATACTTGCTCCTTGCCGATCCATGTACCGTCCTCCACACACAGGTAGCCGGTTCCCATAGTGACGTTATCTATAAGAGGAGCAAAACATCCAGCGGTAATCGCCCAAGTTTTCTCACCTCGGTTGCCCTAGAACTGAAGCTATAGTATTGTACTTCAAAAAAGCCCCCACAAGTGCTCACAGTCACGAATGTGTTTGGGAAGCCGCGCTGCCGGGCCATCCACAGTTGAGTGCCCTCTTGAATAGTCCACTTCAGGACATTGTGTAAACGTTATCAAAATGGTCGTCCCGTAGTCATTTCCTGTTCTAAATGTTAGAGTTAGCCTGTCCGATTAAATGGTAATTCAATTCACTGTTTATTTTGCTCAGAAACCTATATATTAAACAATTGTGCTTTTTATCTGCCTGACGCAGGGCAGTGCAATAAGTCTGGTGCACTTTGATGCATTCAGCTGTCGATGCTAATAATGCATAAAGGACCACAGTCTAAGACCATTATAGCTAGTCTCTATTGAACAATGCCAGAGATGGATTCTGCTGCGTTGGGTGACCAGAGACTCTGAGGTACTTTGACCTTGAGATTTATGACCTGATGGATCTCGCTGCACCGGGCAGGTTTGTCACTTTGACAAATAATGCAGATTGCTGAGTCTGGCAGGGTTTCTAGCCAAAATACCCTGGAGGGTTAGTCATTTCCTGTCCTAAATGTTAGAGTGAGCATGTCCGAATAAATGGTAATTCAATTCACTGTTTATTTTGCCCCAAAACTTTTATATTAAACAATTGTGTTTTGTTAAGCAGGGCACATGAGCAACCCGGGTTGCGAAATGTTCTTGTGTGTTATTTTAACCATTGAGCAAGGCTGAAGGCAAAACCGGGTTAGATTACCCTCGTGCATTGAAGAATACAAGAACCGCTACACGAGATAGTTTATACATGTAGTGACTTTTAACCAGTTCGCGCCGGATGACGAATATAAACCCAAAGTTTTCCCCAGATTCAAAACGGATGACGCATAAACACGCCACGAGCAAGGCCAGAAATGTCTGTCAGCAGCGAGCAAGGACGGAAATGCGTGGGTGTGCTTCCCGGTACTGGCGGCCTGAACCTGCTTCGGATCGAGTTTCGTTAAAAATAATCCCGGCGCGAACTGGTTAATTGTAGGTCGCACGCTCGACTCAATTGGTGTAGGTCGCACGCTAGACTCAATGGACCGATCCGGATTTGACCATAAGCCCCGCCCACCTTAGCAACGGCATGGCGACGCCATTACCTCGGTCAAGTTGCACACACGTGAACGTGTACGTACGTATACATGTGGGTGTACATGTACGCGTAGGCTAGGCGTAGAACACGTACAACGAAAATATTGATTTAAACTTGAGGCGGGGACAAAATTACTATCAGTAAGCTAGCGGGCGAACTAAAAGGATGACCATTATTTTAAGGAACGGTATGAACAGTACATGGAGGATGGTTAAGTTGCAGTTGGGGAAAATGAAGCATGCATGCATGTCAATTTATATGGACGGTGTAAATGTAAGCAGTATGATGTAAGTGTTGCTTGGTAAGTCACTACCGGTACTGGAATAAATCGCGTATTTTGTCACAACAGGATTAAACCATAGCCTAATTAATAGACTGCTATACATGTAGAGCATTACTATTAACTCTACATACTTTAGGCCCCTATCCTACCTTAGACTGCACTGTCCTTGACCTTGTTTATCTTCTTGACATTCCCGCCGTTCACGTCACACGAGTTCAACGGTAATTCTCATTTTCGAGATTTGTTTTGGTATTTAACGGACAAAAATGATGTCGTAATCCGAGTACCAGCGTGTTATTTACATATTTCATGACCATTTCATGCATATTTTTGACAATTTTTAAAACTCCATACAGCCGTATTTTGATTGACAAATACGGTGCTTTTTCGTACCGAAGCCATTTGTTTGTGTACACGTTTGTAACCACATGTGACCACATGCTACGCCTGTAGCAACCGTTGCTAAGTTACCTGAACAAAACTCGTAATCTTATTGGTCAATGCGCGCGTAGTGATTGACAGGCCGGATCGGTCCATTGATGTAGGTCGCACGCTCGACTCAATTGATGTAGGTCGCGCGCACGACATGTACGTCGCACGCCCGACATGTACGTCGCACGCACGACATGTTCGTCGCACGCCCGACATGTTCGTCGCACGTCCGACATGTTCGTCGCACGCACGACATGTTCGTCGCACGCACGACATGTACGTCGCACGCACGACATGTACGTCGCACGCATTACATATAAGCCGTTTGTACGACATGTACACCGTTTGTATACATATAGGCCTACGTATACGCCGCATGTACGAGATAGCTAAAGGGGTAGATTAACCTTTTTTCACAATGTCCTTAATACAGCTTCATAGTTATTTATAAGCTCAAGTCGTACGTACGAGATACAAGTCGTACGTACGACATAAGTGGTATACGAGTTAGCTGAATGAAAAGATATGCCGTGTACGTCGTCCGTACGCCGTGTACGTCGTCCGTACGCCGTGTACGTCGTCCGTACGCCGTCCGTACGACGTCCGTACGACGTGTACGTCGTCCGTACGACTTAATCGTACCACGTTTACTTATAATGTTAACGACATGAGTTGTACATATGACATAAGTCGAACATGTATGAGAGTTAGCTGAAGAGAGACTTTTATTCACCATGTTCCTAAGTACAAACTTTACATCTGGAGCTGCTGAATTAATCTGTTTGTGATTGGTAATTAGCATAACAATCACATGGAATTTGGCTCCTAAGTCCTAACCTGATTTTGCCAAGCAAGGGTTTTGCTTTTATGCAAATTTGTATGCTTAATTTTCAAAAATGAATGGATTTTTAGGGTTAGTATAGGCCTATGTTATAGCAAAATATTTTTCAACGACTTGAAGTTTTGGTTCGTAGATGCTGGAAAAATCAAGAAACCCAATCATGTTCTGGCGAGTTCCCTGACCCAGGGAATCATATTTGTACCTTTTTACAAGAGTGTAACCAGTTGCAATAAAAAAGCGGAATAACTAAATAGGAGAAATTAGGAGCAGTATTTTAAAAAGTCAACTTTTTCCAACGCTGGTCGGCCGACCAGCGTTACAAAAATCGATATTAATTGATACAAAAATACCGCTTTACTTATATCAGCAGCTATAATTTTACATAATACTTCAGACTGTCATTCCCTAACAGTCAAGTAAAGTATTTTGTGTGATAATTTGGTCATATATTTCTTTGATGTTTGCAAATGTTGTGCATTCCCTTTAATCTAACCACAGACTTTCCTGGGACCCGGAGAGCATTTGGTAGAACACTAACAAAAGAAATACTTGCACTAACATGAAAATACATCGTTACTTGTTCAAAGTGTCATTTTGCCTCCATTGTCTTCAAATAGGTGAAGTATTTGGTTAAATATTTGGAGGGATTATGCCTTTGATAACAATTAAACTTAAAGCATGAAGATGTTTAAAAAGAGTGACCAAACATGTGATGTTCTTTCTCGGACGAAATTGAATGCGAGAGTTGGTGAATTTGAATGGGAAAATATGCGAATAAATTCCATACACGGACATCGTTAACTTTTGCCTTCCAACTATCACTATCATCAGGGAGCTATAAACATGTCCTAAAAAGCCAAATTTAGCTCAGGAAAATATCAAAGCAATTACTGAGAAAACACAGTCTCGTATAGGGTTTTTGTACAGGGTATCAAGTGATGTCCGGCCGGGGAAGGACTTTTTTTGAATAATGTTTTTTTAAATCGCCGGGTAAACTAATATTTTATTGATACGAAGCACGGTCGCTCATGCAAACCAAATTAGCCACTTTAATTTGTTGTTCAACTATACTTTACTCTTTTCTCTTGCAAATCAGGAGTCTGCAGACTTACCCGTCATTTCACTCTGATCCGTTCCTGGCTGCCTGCCCCAAGTGTCACTGTCAGCCACCATTAGACACAGCACCACGCCGCCAGCTATCGCTCTTATCAAGACACCCATGATGATGAGCTATATACGAGGCCCGAAGCTTCTCGGGCGGTCCTCGGACTCGGCAGAAGGTAGCGGTACGTGGACTCGACCGAGATTGGGAAAGACCGTAGCGCCTGGTGCCCCGGGTATCTCGCGGTGTGAGCTGATCGAGTCAACAAGTCCAATTAAGTGTATTCTTCAAGGGCGAACAACGCACGCAACGTGAACAGTTCCTGCCCGAGTACTTTAAACAATTTTTGACAAAACCTCGGTTTTTGCAAGAGACTCAATTTGTAGTCATTTGAATCCTCAAAAGCATGTGTAGGGCTCAAATGTAGGCTAATGTGAACTGTCCGCTACACAACCCCCTGTGCAGGTTATAGTGGAATGATTGCGAACACTGAGCGTGGATAAAAGAAGAATCGGTCAACTCGTGTCAACAGTCAATTCAGATTTGTCATTGGATAATGAAAGCCATTTTTCGTGTACTGGTACCGTAGCTACACAGACCGCCGGCCCCAGGCGTTCACGAGCCGAACTGATCAGTAATCCCGCGTTGTACCTTTGATTAGAACACCGCTTTGTCAACGAACTGAAAAGTGACAGGGGAGTTAATAGAAGTCCATACTCTCGTTACCAAAGCTGCATGGCTACGTCCAACCAACTGACTATAGGGCCGTTTGCCAAACTCCAGCTTTGTCTTCGTTAGAGGCTTCATTTATGCATATTTAGCAATGGGCTGGACTGGAGCCGGAGATGAAGCCAATCCAGGGTTTTGGAAAACGGCCTAGCTATCGAACCATCAACAACTCGTTCCCGCCCACATCGTCACGGCTGTCCAATCAAAACGCTGGCTGAAATTGTGGAGCACGTGGCACAAACTCGACAGAGTCGGCGCCTTACACGCACGTCTGGTGTAATACAATTTAAACGATTGTGTTCAATTAATGCAGAAAAACAGGGGGGTGAGCATCGCCGCTCGTTTGTTCTGACTGATATATGCGCATATGGTGTGCAAATGATAAAATCTCCCGCTCACTGATAGAACGTGCATTACTGATATGCAACAGAGTAGGGTTATAACGTGCTATGATCGGTTTTAGTCCACTTTTAAGGAAATTACATTATTCTAAAGAAGTGTTAAGGTCCTATTAAAGGAATTGAAAATAAAAAAAAATTATGAAAAATATAAAATTTAAGGGAATTTTTTGGAAAATCCAAAATCTTAAGGACAAAAAATAAAAATTTATGGAAAATCCAAAATCTTAAGGACATTAACAAATAAATCTAAAATCTTAAGGAAATTTCAGGATTTTTTTTTAAAAGAATTTGTTTAAACATTTCAAAGGAAAACTTTGGCCATTTGGGGGTCTCTTCAGAACGGATTTGGCATAATAGCTAGCTGTGCGGGCCTTCGTGTCCAAGCCGCAATCAGCTTATTTAAAATATTTGAAATGGCTTACGCCGGTGTCTGTTTATTTTCACTTCACGTTTATGTTGGCGAATAATTATGTACATAAGTACATACAAAACAGTGGCCATCTGTTTTCCTTCCTCCACGAACCAACAAACATACACCGTGTCGTGGACTTGGGCCAATTTCATAGAGCTGTTAAGCACAACAATTTGCTTAGCACCAAAAAGTCTTGCTAAACAAAAACGGGTTGCCAGCCAAAACTCCATGTGCATTTCATGCTAAGCAAAAACCAACTGAATATAAATCGGAAACAATATATGTTACCTAAAAATTTGGTTTGTAACCATGTTTTTGACAAGAAAGAATTGTTATGCTAAGCAAATGTTTGTGTTTAACAATAACAGCTCTATGAAATTGGCCCCTGGTGTTTCTGTAATGTGTTTGTTTAGTGTGTAGTATTATAATATTTGTGAATCGAATTGACTCGAGCTAAATACAGGAGTCGACTCGACTTGACAACACACTGTGGCTCGACTCGACCCGACCTTCTGGACCTACTGACTCGACTCGACTCGAGCCACTTCTTCAAAATGACTCGATTCGACTCACAAAAGCCAGTGACTCGTGTTGCATACAGCGCAGCTGAGCTGCATAATATGACCTCTAGTTCACAGGTCACACAAAATAATGTATACCCAATCAGAGATCAAAGCGCGTCAGATCTTCCTAGCGCCCAGTATGGGCGGTGAGCAGGAGCGAAGTGATAACAGACTAAGCCGTGTCCGAATTACTTGGCTACGACTTAAAATTACACACGAGTCTATGTGAAGTGGCTGCCGATACGTTTTATAGGCTGCAATGATGGCTGCAATACAACAGTATTTACCCCATCATATCAAATTTTTCACAAATACAAGAATTTTTACACAAATAAATATATTATGAGTTAAGTTTTAAATATTCCAGTATAATATAAGGTTATCGCAGATTTACGGGAAGGGCAAAAAACCGCGAACTAAAAACCATTAAGGGAAAAGCGAGGAAATACCCATCCGGCTCTAATTTGCCATGGCGACTACGTCATAGCTCTGTAGATCAGTTGGGGACGACGGTTTCATAGTCCCATAGAACAACGCACACGTAAACAAAGTGTGACCTTACCAATACACAGGGCCTTTTCGAAGAGTGATTTCAAGCTTCCAACTTTGAGAACTCCAGCCACATTTTGGTGCCTGTTTGTGCTTCAGAAACATTCAGTTCGTTAATACGAATCCAAAAGTATTTTTCGTTTGCTTCTATTTCTATTTGCTTCTCAGTGATTAGGAATTTGGAGTCAAAGCCGAAGCCGAAGCCGAAGCCGAAGACGAAGCAAAGGTTTCGATAACCCCCATAGAACAATTGAATGCTTGCTTTTAAAGAGATCATATACGTTTGGTAATTGGAACCCACTGTTTGTTTCAATCCTATATAGTTTGAAAAGGTGGTAGCGTTTCGGGGATATTGCCGAGAATCTGGAGCGGTTATGTCCACGCAGGAAGAACAATCTGCATTGAAATACACAATCTGAGAAACGTCACTGCAGTAACGCTTCTCAGATTCAAATTGTGGGGATAAAAGGTGATATCTTTTTCAAAAACCGCAGTACTTTGAAGTGAGAAGTTTCAACAAATGCGTTATACTATCCAAAGCTGCTGTACTTTTTACCAAGTAAGTGTTTATTGCCATACATTTTGGGAGTAATTACCAAACGTATACGACCCCTTTAACTAGTCGGCCCCATTCATGCCACATTCGTGCGGCGATGTGGTCCATTGGTTACGGCATAGTGCAAGGATGGTTACGGTGTTTGACTTCGGTTGGTGATCCGTGGGTTCGAACCCTGGCAGGGAACATGGTGCTTGTGTTCTTAGGCAAGACACTTTTATACAACTGCCTCTCTCCACCCAGGAGTATAAATGGGTACCTGTGAAGGTAGAGACCACATGCGCTGATATTGAGCTGCTGTAGAAAATGGTCTCGTTCCTGGTGAACAGGGGCAATAAATTGTAAAGCGTTTTGAAACGCTTCATTGTATGGTGGATGAAGCGTTATACAAGCACCAACATTGTTATTATCTATGGCAACTGTAGGAAGTAATAAATCATGTTTTAAAGGTGGGATACACCATTTGCAGAAATTGAAAATATTTAATACCGAATTTTAGAGAAATATCTTACTTATTTGAAAGTAAATAATGATTCCAGGCATCCAGCAAAATGATTGCGCTAGATATCATGTAATTATTCTGAAAAATATAATTGTATAAAGACAAATTTGCGATCGCCGTCCGGCGATCGCGAAAAAAACAAAGATAACATAAGAATAATTGCTCGACGCCGGTTGAAAACAAACGCTGTTTTTCGAGCTTTTCTCGGCATCTATGATTGTAAAACTTCGGAGAGGTCAGTTAAACGATATTTACTATAAAATACAACCCCGAAATCTACCCATTCCTGATAATTCAAGCAATTACCAATGGTGTATCCCACCTTTAAAGACCAATAAATGTATATGTTAACAGTTACATTCAGAGAAAACAACACCCGGGGAAATTACAGCACAATGGGCCTAATCACTATGCATATCACAGCACTATGTTAGTTGCACTAAATATTGGTTAGCCTATACAATCTATAGGGAGGTTTGCATAGTAAATTCAACTTTTCAGCTGAGCATATTATACAAATAATGAATATATTCTCGCATGTTCCAGTTTTGGGTGTGGCCCACATTCATGTATAAACTTTAATATATTTATAATCTGCATAATTCCCCTTTTTATCTCCATATAATCTTGAAAACTTTTGCTAAAAAAATCAGAGGAAAGAGGCCAGGAATCGCCTCAGATTGCACTACAAAGCATATAGAATCCAAAATTTCCCGGACTCCACGCCGTTAAAGTTTTCGCGCAACGCGCTCACATTTTCCAATTTGGGGTGTGCCCCACATTCATTAATGTACAGATGTATATGTATTATATCTTCATATATATATATATTCTCCAGAATTCTCCATTTTATCTCCATATTTATTTTACATTTTGGCTAAAAAACTTGGAGGAAAATGGCCAGAAATCGCCTCAGATTGCCCTACAAAGCATATAGAATCTACAATTTTCCAGGGCCCAAAACCCCACGCTTCGCGCATTTTTCAGTTTTGGGTGTGCCCCACATAAATTTATATAAGTATATATTTATTTATATATTCTCTATTAAAATCTCCAGAATTTTTCATTTTCTCTTCATATCATTTTAACAACTATTGCTAAAAAAAATAGAGGAAAGAGGTCAGGAATCGCCTCAGATTGCACCACAAAGCATATAGAATCCAACATTTTTCGAGGCCCTTAAGCGGGCCCCGGACCCCACGCCGTAAGGGATTCGCGCTTCGCGCTCGCACTTTTCTAGTTTTCGTTGTGCCCCCCCCCCCCCCCCCCCCCCCCCCCCCCCCCCCCCCCCGTTTAACAAAATCCTAGATCCGCGCCTGACATTTTCAATTGCAGGCCCACGGCTCTGGAACTCTCTTCCACAATCTCTTCGATCCGAAACTGAACTGTCTCTATATCTTTCCCAAATCGCTCTAAACATTACTCATCTCCATTATTTTGATACTGGTGGCCCATTTTTTGACCGATGCTGATCGCCTAAACAGTCTTCTGTTCAACCTTCTACCGCAGCGCAGTGTGTTGAAGTGGTAAATAAACATTCAGTTTGTTTTAATCCTCTCTTTGGAGTCGGCGATTTCCTGGTAAGTCTAGCTCCTCAGAATGTCGGCCCGGTAGACTGGGTAGACCCTAGACTTGCCCGGCAGTCCTGTCGGTGTTGGGATGCGAGAGGCGACATGGGTAGCCGCGTAGCCCGAAAGGAAGGGAGTGTCCGGGAGATATGGTATTTTATAAACGGAAAATGCACAGTTTGTTTGGCTTCATTAGCACTTCAGAAAGTAACATTTTATTTGAGCACTTTAAGGAAACTCAGGACTACGTTTTGAAAAGGGGCTTAAACCATCGTATCCGGTATGGATAATTAGCGGTAACGCCTCTCCCCCACCCTAATCCCCCTCCCCCCCCCCCCGGCAATATTTTGCAATACCCAAACCACAAAACCGCTTATTAGTAACACCCCCTTCAGAAGCGGTTTTAGAGCCAATATTTTAAGGGGGATAGACCCTTCGCACGTGACGTCAACTTCTAACTTTGGCAGGTCCAGTTATACGTAATTTTCCAGAATTTAATTTGTTTGAATTTTTATTTTTATTTTATTTTATTTTTTTTGGGGAATATTACGAGTTTTGTCTTCCTCGACAAATTGTGGAAGGAATCTGTTTTCCTTCCTCCATTACCGACCCAACCCTGGTTTCCCATTTAAAATGTCAAATTACACACAAACAATATAATATATCGCCATTCAATGCCCCTTGACAAATTGGTTCACCCCAGTTACGCCGCTGATGGCTACTGAGTCTTATGCTCAACGCGAGGCTAAAACGACAAGTAACAAGTCTACACTGTTTACAAGGCTCCACGGCATTTGTCTTCCAATTACAAGTCACTTCAGACCCCTTTGTGTGTCGCTCAATCGTTTATCGACGATTAGTACGCCTGGTTAGCACGCTGTAAGGCTCATGAGCCACCTGGAAACGTGGTGGTGCATTGTGCCTGCCCATTCAGAGAGGTTTCATTCTGAATCGCGAACCACAGCTGCCAATCAACCCCACTGACCAATCACAATGTCACATTCACACAAAAATCACAATCACAAAAGGCGTGTCAGTGACGTCTCTCGCGCACCAACCCGACGCTGTAATTACTAACGTTCATTAATCTCCATTCATTGAAATCTCAGTGTATAGAGCCATGGAAGCTACTGCTATAGCATTAATCTGCCCACAACTTTGTTTTGTATATACTCTCAGTGGGTACAATTCATTCTTCGGTTAGCGTTCTGACGCTAAAGTTGCGATATTTAGCACTTTTTTTCTCGGCTTGTTTCTCTCACTTTGTGTTAAATCTGTGTCGAGTATGATCGGGCGTGAGTTTTACTCCAATGTGTCGCATTTGGGGCAAGGTGATATATACACGGTTTCACACCAAGGCTCGATTGAAGATACGAGACAAGGAGGCATTGATCTTCAAAACACACCAGCAAGACCTAACGTCAGTGCAGAGGTTTACAGCGCCCAGAGCCTGTCAAACCACAGTGGGATACAGCCGGCAGCTCATCGGGGAATGAGCATGGCTTCGGAAGGCCAAGGTGTCCGGAGCCAACAGTTACCCCTCACGGTCAACACTGACTGCTTTAATATTACTAGGGATACCGATCAGTCGAACCCACAGGCTGCCCATCACGCCGCACGGTATGCGTACGACAACCACTTCTATCCCAACTCGGAAATTGCCAACTTCCAAGCACCACCGCTGCACCATCCCTATCACCCGAGCATGTACCAACACCAGTATCCAATGCATAACCAGAGCCCTCTGCACCATTTCCAGCAACCACCAGTTGGGCAAATGGTCTACCAGTACCAAACAGATCCAACCAACCCGTCAGGGTTCCCCGAAGCATCTCCCTCGCATCTGCCGGCCACCGGCACTCCGTCGTACCATCACTCCGGGCGGTCCTCCCCAAACGTCCCGTCATCGACCTGTTCGTCCCCGGTGGAGCTTGACGACATCTCGGTCCCTGGGAAGACAGACGGACCAACGAACTTTCAAAGGACCTCTGGCCCCGACCTCCCAATCCCCATCCCAAGCACGCTTGCGGAGCAGCAGTGCACGCAGGAGCCAACTCCGCAGATCAGACCTCCGAGTACCGAGCATCAGGCACCGGCTAGCGGCGCGTCGCCCCCGGAGGAATTCAGCAAGGCATCGGTGTTCCTGTGCAACAGTGAGTTGTGGAGAAAGTTCCACGAGCACCGAACGGAAATGATCATCACAAAACAAGGACGGTAAGTGCCCCCAAATGATTCTGTTTGACCTATTTAAGTTGATGCTGTATCTAAACGCTGAGACAATGTATTTGATTTGTATTCAAAAGTTTGCATTTTTACATAACTCTATGTTCTTTGGTTTAATTTGTTTGCAGGTTTACTAACAATACTTTTAACAGTGTTTTTAACAGTGTTCAACTTTTGCCATTGTTTTACATTTGTTAATTTACATTTTTCAGTCGATGATACATATTAAGAATTTCCCATAATATGGAAAATATTATTAAGAACATGGTTGTAAATAAGCTTCTGTACTTTACAAATTAAAGTTTTCCAAACGACTGTACTCGGTTCCTACAATTCAAATACAGATATCCCTCAAATGTAATTGTTGGCATGATATTGTTCGACAGCATTTGCAGATATCAAAATTGTTTACTACCTAATTATTAAGAAATATCTTAATAAATAGAAACAAACTCACAAACGCCGGACTGCGATTGCCAAAAAACTCAAACATCTAAGAACCACTGCCCTACGCCAGTTGAAAACGAACGCCGTTTTCTTGCTTTTCTCAGCATCCATAATACATGTGTTAACCAATATTTACTATACCCCCCCCCCCCCCCTCCCCCAATCCTCCCATTCATGATAATTCAAGTAATTACCAATGGTGTATTCCACCTCTTAATCTGGTTCAACCATCCACAAATGACAATTTTTATATTATTTGAAGTATTGATACCGAATTCTTTCTTGAGAAAGTTTTTTTATTAAACTTTTTGTTTAATAATTTTGTCAAAGTTAACAAAAAAATTGCAAGGTTTGGGCTCGAACTTCCAACCTAAGCTATCTTGCCGATCTACCAAAATATCAGTATCTTTGTTTGAGGGCGCTAGTCAGAAGTCATAAACACCCAAATGCTGTGTGGACAGAGATCACGCCCAAATTTCAGATACAACCTGGGAATCGACATTGTAGGAATCACTCTATTTATTGAATAATTGTTGGTATGCTATTGACAACCACAGTTGTTTATTCCTTAAACAAATAGTCTTACCGCAATGACTGCTGCCGTAAACATCTGGGTTTGTTGTTTATGTATCAGTCGACAGTCGAACAAAAAAAGTCGACAAATCCGACATCAAAGGTTGAGTGACCGACCATTCAACTCCGCGTTCCATTGTTTACGTCACTGTGACTTTTGATACCGCGGTGGTTCTGGCCGACCCGCCTTTCTCAGAATTTCCGGCACCTTTTTTAATCGCTTTAAATAGGAGCTTTTCCGGCCGAGCTAGCCCAATTAGCACCTGGGACACATAATGTTTCCCCTTTGTGCTTCTCATGAGCCATAATGAAATGCCTATCAAACTTCATGTAGGAAGAAATATTAAAACATTTATTATAGGTTTCCTTTATCAAGTTTAGCGCACAAATTCGTTTTTAAATGTACACTGTATACGTATTCAAGCGATATTGGTCATAATTCTGTTACTTTCTTTAAAGGTAGAATTAACATGAATGGGTGGATTTTTTATTTTTATTTTTTTAAATGTTTTTTTTTTTTTGGGGGGGTATTTCATTGTAAATATCGTTTCAAGGGATCTTATACGTTTGGTAATTACTCAAACAAATTATGGCAATAAAAACTTACTTGGTAAGAAGTACAGCAGCTTTGGATAGTATAATGCATTTTTAGAAACTTTTCACTTCGAAGTACTGCGGTTTAATATGGAAAAATATATCACTTTTTATCCCCGCAAATTTGAATCTGAGAAGCATTACTGCAGTGACGTTTCCCAGAGTGTGTATTCCAACGCAGACCATTTTTCGTGCGTGGACAAAACCGCTCCAGAATTTCGGCAATATCTCAAAATCGCTACCACCTTTTGAAATGAAATTTGTACAGGTTAGTTTTATGGTATATATCTATAACTATATAGGATTGGAACAAACAGTGGGTTCCAATTACCAAACGTATACGATCTCTTTATCTGACATGTTCGAAGTTTTACAATCATGGATGCCATGGAAAGCAAGAAAAACGGCGTTCGTTTTTTTAAACGGCGTCGGGCAGTGGTTCTTTTGTTGTTCTTTTATATAAAATTCAACTTTTCGAAACAATTATAAAATATCTAGCTCAATAATTTTGCTGGATGCCCACAATCATTATTTACTTCTAAATAAGTTAGATTTTATATTAATAATTCGGTAGTAAAAATTGTCGATATCTGCAAATGGTGTATCCTACCTTTAAATCAAAGATTTTCATAAGTGTTAAACATCATTCTTATACTGTCACGTTTCGTGTTTTGATAGATGAGGATTTTTTTTTAAATAACAAACGTGATTTTTGTCTGTTTTTCTCCATGTGCATTTTTACGTTCATTCGAGGAGGCGGGGAAACGCCCTTGTTTCGTTGTATCTAAACGGCAAATGATCATTGGTGACGGCTGAATTTTGGTGTGTTTTATTTAGAATCGATATAACATGTGAATACAGTACGCAAATTACGTGAAACTTTTATAATTTCGATTACGGGAACAAAGTTTTACTAAAATGTGGAAGTGCCGTAGTCTGGAGCATTGCATTCGTTGTCTGCGGGTAGTTTTGCAGTTTCGGTTGGGGGTTCGAGCCCAGCCTGGGCGCGAATTTTCTTTTCCCAAACGACATCGCCATAGAACTGTTTTTAGCGCATCTGATTGGTTGTTTAAACATCTACGTCATCCATTCATCCACGTGTCGCATTGCATGACGTGTACTAGGGTCAAAAAAGCCCAGAGTCATAGGGTCAAAAAGGGTTAGGGTTAGGGTTAGGGTCAATAAGTTGAGAGTCCTAGGGTCATTAAAACCCAGAGTCCTGGGGTCAATAAGTTGAGAATCCTATAGGGTCAATAAATTGAGAGTAAAATTTACTACCATGACGTAACACTATTTCCAATCAGATGCGCTAAAAAACAGTACCGTGGCGATGTCGTTTGGGGGAAAAATCTCCGCCTGGGCTATGGCACTTACAACACATAATGTATATTTTAATTCAGGATTAACAACCTCTGTTTTTGCCATGTGGTCAAATTGACTTTCTTTTTACATTACCTCAAAAAGTGTCTTTCTTTTCCCCCGAAGTATGTTCATCCAATAGTAATTGCAGCGCAGGCGTTGAAATTCTTTTTTTTATACATTTTACCATCCCTGTAATCTGACCCCCCCCACCCCCCTAAAAAAAAAAAAAAAAAGTCGACGTCATCTTGTCGACGCCATCTTGTCCCACTGCATTTGCTTTTGGTGAAGTGACCGATTCCCGCCTCTGTCATATAAAAAGCAAAGCGTTATATTGAGAGAGTCCTCAAACAGACTATCTACCCCCCCCCCCCGGTACCCATGTATCACACGAACAAAGAACGGCGCGTGTGAAACCAGCAAAATTGTATGTAACCACCCCCCCCCCCCCCCCCCCCCCCCCCCCCCCCCCCCCCTCTTTTGTTAGCGCACCGAGCCAACTGGAGCATGCGAAATGTGAATGTAAATCCGCAAAATAAACAATAATCGGCGTCTATTTTGTGTTTATGTTTATGTTTACAAAAACAAACTTCGGGTAGCTATCGTTTATAATAGTTGTACATTAGGCATGTACATGTACACTGAACAAAAATATAAACGCCCACAAAAATATAAACGTCCTAAAAATGGTTATTTGTCTTGATTTGTAAACAACATTTGTGTCCATCTCTGCCAGTGAGGAATTGCTCAGTGATGCAGTGATTCAACCTACAACACATGTGTGCGCGTTTATATTTGTGTGGGCGTTTATATTTTTGTTCAGTGTATATTTAAATAGAGCTACACGTACATTATAGAAGTTTTTCTTCATTATGGAACCCAAATGAACAACCCAATTGTCTGTGATCTATTTTTGTCGCCAGTGGCTACCTAGCCTATAATGTAGACGTCTGGGCATTAAAACAACATGTGTCAGGTCAGGAAACCAGACTAATAATATGCTTATTAACTTATTTATACCCAGCACGATATGTGGCAGAGGGGTACTCCCCTCTTACCCCTATACTTTATACGCACTCAACACTATTGTAACCTAACCCATCCCCCCTTGAAACCTAAAAGGAATTCCTTAGATTCCGGGAACACAATGGTCAACACAAAAGAGGGGGGGTTTTCTCTGCCACATATCGTGCTTCATATGAACTTATTATACCCAGCACGATATGTGGCAGAGGGGTACCCCCCTCTTATCCCTATACTTTATACGCACTCAACACTTCTAACCCATCCCCCCTTGAAACCTAAAAGGAATTCCTGAGATTCCGGGAACACAATGGTCAACACAAAAGAGGGGGGGGGGGGGGTTTCTCTGCCACATGTCGCGCTTCATGTAACTTATTATTCGACTTCTCCTTTATTAACAGGCGTATGTTCCCCCAACTAGTCTTCCGCCTCAGCGGTCTGAACCCTGCCGCACGCTACAACGTGTTCGTGGACATGGTCGTAGCCGATCCCAACTCCTGGAAGTTCCAGAGCGGCAAGTGGGTGGCTACTGGGAAGTCTGATGGGGTGTCTCGAGGTGAGTCTATGGACGGTAATGACTCTTATGGTTCGCTGCAGCAGTGTAATGCCAATTCCCATAGTAGTCAGGTTCATAATGTACATATTGAAAGTTTCGTTCACTTTTTTTTGTAGATTTGCTAAACTATACATTTTTGGAAAAGTTAGGATATACTCAACATTAAAACCAATGTTTACATTTGTTTTCAGGTTCTTTTAAAAAAAATGGACCTTTAATGTGACGTGACACATGAAAAGTCATTGGGTGTCACATTAAAGGTCCATGTTTTTTCAATGCCCTGTATCTCTGGAAGTATAAGTCTGATTGGGTTCAAACTTGGTATGCAGGTATGGCGGGATGTGTTATATATATATATATACATCGAAGTGTCATCATGATGACGTCATCGTGTGATTGTTTACGATTGTGTTTCATTTTTGGAGCTTTGGGACATATCTTATCAACAGAACATAATAAATTTAAAATTCTTTTTTGTAATATGTTTATTGGGTCATTGACATATGCACACAATTGTGAAAAATGTGTGCCGTCATCATAACGTCATCAAAATTTCATTAAAAAATCCAAGATGGCTGCCATAAAGAACCTGAAAACAAATGTAAACATTGGTTTTCATGTTATTGTTAAGTATATCCTAACGTTTCCAAAATTTATAGTTTAGCAAATCTACACAAAAAGTGAACGAAAATACATAAGAAACCTGACTATAGACTCGTGTGTAATTTCAGCTATAGTATCAATTTGTTGATGTCATTCACTTTACTATTCTTTCCCCTATAGCTACGGCTATCTATAAGCACCCGGACTCCCCTAACACGGGCGAGCATTGGATGCGGCAAGATATCGCCTTCTCCAAGCTAAAACTGACCAACAACCGGGGCAAGGAAAGTGCATTTGTGAGTAGAGTATTATTTTTACAAAGTGAACAAGGAAATTGGCAAGGCGGGACTTGAACATGCGACCTCCGGAACACCGGACCGGCGCTCTGCCAACTGAGCTATCTTGCCCTCATGGTGTTGGCGGTCTCTGAAATTGCCAGTAACTTTGTTTCAAGATATTCTACAAATGTTGCGGTAGACCAACAATTAGATGCTCTTTCATATTTGTGACACGATCAAGCGGAATGAGTCGGATGTCAGGGAATCCCAAAAATGTTTTAATCAGAACTGCGTTCTTCGTTGGTATTTAAACAAATTTACATAACTCGACAACCACACATCGTATCAACATGGGGTTTTCAGTTTTTAAAACGTACAGATGCCCTCTTTAAAACTACATGAACACTAATTTTTTGACCGGGGCCGACATTGGCGCGATGGAATTTTGTGACAGTGGAATGTTCTATTTCACTCGGCTTCGCCTCGTAAAATGGAACATTCCATTTCCACCTGTCACCTCATGAAATTATTTCAATATTTGTCTTAAGTTGAGGGAACTCCTTTTTGACTCACCATGTATAAAACAAAAAATGTTTCACGTTCGTGTGATGACAAGAATACAAGTCATTTAGTAGCAGATGGAATGTTCCATTATATCTGTCACCTCATGAAATTATTCTTACCATCGCACTAACAAGTATTCATTGTCTGTATACTAACGTATGTTTCATATTGTTACGTGGTTTAGTTTTTCAAGAACACCAGATCATCACCATAGTTATTTACAAGCACCAGTTTATACATACGCTGCATGCTCATCTTCTGTACAATAATTATGGCCAAAGTTAAGTCGGTCACATTAATCGCTGCCTTTGTCTCGACAGCATCGATGTCATAATTCTGATCATAATATCGGCAACATCTCGCCGTATCGGGACAAAAACCTGTCATCAACAGCAAAATAGTCGAATCTTAACCCACTTTGAACCCAATGTTAAAGGGATCGTATACGTTTGGTAATTGGAACCCACTGTTTGTTTCAATCCTATATAGTTATAGATATACATGTATGCCATAAAACTAACCTGTACAAAAATCATTTCAAAAGGTGGTATCGATTTTGAGATATTGCCGAAAATCTGGAGCGGTTATGTCCAAGCAGGAAGAATAATTTGCATTGGAATACACAGTTTGAGAAACGTCACTGCAATAACGCTTCTCAGATTCAAATTTTTGGGGATAAAAAGTGATATATTTTTCTATAACCGCAGTACTTCGAAGTGAAAAGTTTCTAAAAATGCATTATACTATCCAAAGCTGCTGTACTTCTTACCAAGTAAGTTTTTATTGCCAATAATTTTTGGAGTAATTACCAAACGTATACGATCCCTTTAAGTGGGAAACAAATTGTTCAACTTTTTGTTTTTACTTCTCAATATTTATCCTCCTTTTTCTTCAGCTCGTAATAAACTCCATGCACATCTATCAACCTCGTATCCATGTCTTGGATCTGACTGGTGCCCGCGTGCTGCAGACGCACAGCTTTCCCGAGACTCAGTTCATCGGAGTCACTGCCTACCAAAACACAGACGTAAGTACATTTTTGCGATGTTCGGCGGGACGGGTACCAAAGGCGTAACGTGTTTGGTGCTGTGGACATTCTAGGCCTTTTTTCCAAACTCTGGCTTCGGCTCTATCCAATTGTCAAACTGCATGAAAAAACAGCTCCAAAATATATTTTTCTTCTAATATTCAATTTTTAGATAAAAGTAAAGTTACTAAAACTACTTCAATAAACGCAATTTTGCCTGTATTGGGTACCCAGAAAATGGCGTCTTACAGCGCCCTCATGCGGCCCAAAATACGGCGCATTAGCTTCACCGTATACCTAAATGTTGTCGTTAATTTGGTCAGAATGTAACATCACTGTACAGAATGGTCATAGATGGAGTACATGTTACGCTATACGGGAAAAGTAGTAAGCCCCAAATTCGCAAAAAAACATACTTATATAAATCGTTGGCTTCTCATTAAAAATATAATAGCCCTATCATTTATTTTGGGAAATTAGTTTCCAAGTTCTTACAGAAAACGTTTCCAACCTGTGTTAGTTGTTTCCCTAATCATGGTTTTTGTGTTATTCTGCAGATCACTCAGCTGAAGATAGACCACAACCCATTCGCGAAGGGGTTCAGGGACAACTACGACAGGTAGGAATGCAATTCTGTTTTGCGCCGAATTTGTGAGAGATCTTATTGATGAAAAACAAATTAATTGATGAACTATTCAATTTTCAAAAATATTTGTTGGTAGATAACAATGCATATGACGTATTAAGAGAATTCTCAGTTTACCAAACCGGATTAAGTTTTTTTTTTTCTCATATAGGATCTACAGGAAGGTACAAACTTGAATCGTGATTGACGGAAAAGTTCGTCTTAACCGAGCTCGTATTATCACACACAGTCGACACATAGCGTTATATAACAAACTACAAGTCTATATCTCGTGGTAGTAGTTGTTTTATAGACCCGAGACCTAATGACGTAGGCCCCAATGGCTTTGTTTACATTATGCGCTTTCCTATGGGAGCGAAGTTCGGACGCCAGACGAAGTAGGGACATACTATCTCACGGGAAAGCGCACATGTAAACTGCGCAATAGTCGTAGCCTTGTTGCCATTTTGTGATTGGACAATTAACGACGTTCGGCTGACGAACGCCGTTAATTGTCCAATCACAAAATGGCAACAAGGCTATGATTATTGCACAGTTAAACAAAGCGTTATTTTGACTCCCTCCCCCCAAAAAATGTCTGGATGCGCTTACTGCATATTTTTTTCATAGCCGTTTTTTTATATAATTTATTGTCCAACAGTTTTGCCACAAGAGAGCGTCTATCGTACGTGGCAAGCCTACAAGAACAGCGCAACCGTATGAATCCCCTCCCGCCAGCCAGCGCCGTCCTTCCGCCGTCAAATGCAACTGGTTTCCTGTGCAAGACCACCAGCCTCGCTCATCTGCGCACCGACGGTGAACACGAAGGGCGACCTCTGCCGATGAAACTGATGCAAGCGTCAGCAGAGCCCGCAGCGTCGACGAGCTTGGTATCGCTTCGTAGCGGGGGAGTTAGCATCTCCGCCCATGGGATCTGCAGTAATTCAGCTCATTCGAGAACCGTCCATCACTCCCCAGAATCCATCGGAGAACGGGATGGGGCGTTACCCAACCTGGCTGCTCTGAATAACCCCACCCATCCCGGATCCGTCTTGGACACTCCGCCGAACCAGAGTGCGCACGGAGGGTGTGAGGGCAATAACGGTAAGCAATTACCCGCGCAGAAGATGGGGGATGAACTCGGCTGTGCAATGCTGGAGAGTGGAGAAATTCCATGGTTGGACACCCCTCCCTCTGTTTGCTCCAGTGACAACAGCAACCCGGATCTGCAGTCCGCTAAGAGGCTTCGCGTTTCGCCAGCAAGCTCGAATTCACCGTCGGTCGCTTCCGGTTCGTCTCTATTCACTTCCGGGTCATCATCAGCAACAGCTCCATCACCGCCCCTCCTCACGACCGCCCCCACCGCCCATTTTGCACCGGGGTTGGACAGTGTCTTGTCGACTGAGGGCGCTGTCCAGTG
The DNA here is from genome assembly GCA_037893245.1 of Crossaster papposus. Classification (NCBI taxonomy): domain Eukaryota; kingdom Metazoa; phylum Echinodermata; class Asteroidea; order Velatida; family Solasteridae; genus Crossaster; species Crossaster papposus. Next base: position 1,123,091 of record JBAIAA010000669.1, on the reverse strand, counting down.
CTCCAACCGATCGTTCGTCGTGCCGCAACCGTACTACGGAGTTGGCGGGAACTTTGCGTACCAGAACGATTCTCACGTGGGCTATTCGTACATGGGACAAACTCGCCAAGGAATGAACTTAGCAACCAGCGCGAATTATTTTTACCAACAAAACAACTGAACGATCGTCCGAGGTCAAAGAACAACTCAGTATATGATGTCACTCGTAGCCCCAAAACGGCCAGGGGCCAATTTCATAAACATATAAGCACAATATTTGCTTAGCATGAACATTCGTCCTTGGCAAAAACATCGTTACAAACCAATTTTTCAGGTGATGTTTATTGTTTGTGGTGACTGGTATTCCTTAGCAAGAAAAGCACATGGAGTTTTGGCTGGTAACCTGTTTTTACTGAACAAGACTTTTGTTGTGCTAAGCAGAATATTTGTGCTTACATGTTTTATGAAATTGGCCCCAGCCTCGTTTTGGTTGTTAACAAAGTTCAACCATCTTGTGGTGTATAGGGCAAAGGGTTTGGTGCCCGGTACATTGAATTGTTGTCTAAAGCTTGCTGGAGCTCTGTCGACACTGACATTTGTACTGAAAATTAAAGATAACACTTAAAAGTAGGATACACCATTTGCATATATCAACAACAAAAATTGAAATATCTTACTTATTTAAAAGTAAATAATGATTGTAGGCATCCAGCAAAATGATTGCGCTAGATATCCTATAACTCTTTACAAAAATGTATTAATAAAAAATAACAAAACAAAAAAAGAACAGCATAAAAACCACTGCCCAACGCCATTTGATAACACGCCGTTTTTCTTGCTTTTCTCAGCATCAATGATTGTAAAATTTAGGACAGGCCAGTATTTACTATAAAATACAACCCCCCAAATCCACCCATTCCTGATAATTCGATCAATTACCAATGGTGTATCCTACGTTTACAACCACCCATTCCTGATAATTCAAGTAATTACCAATGATGTATCCTACGTTTACAACCACCCATTCCTGAAAATTCAAGCAATTACCAATGGTGTGTCCTACCTTCAAGAATTGTTTCCTAGCCATCACATGTACTATTACGGCAGATATGATATGGAATTGTGCATTTAGTGATGCATGCCCAAGCATGGAATTTGGCACACAGAATCATGTCATGAGAAGAATATTTGGACACAAGGCTGTCGCAGATTTGTCCTCTCAAATAAATACAGGTAGAATAACAAGCAATTTTCAAAATGGCTGCCATCGCAGGATATATATGTGATTGCCCTATATCTAAATATATTTTTCATGACATATTCTGACTGTTTACCAAAATTCAGGCTTGTTTCATCAGAGGCACATTTCCCCCAAATATTTCCCCTATGTGCCCACTATACCGTTTGAGAAAATGTTGTTAATATTTAGATGATCTTTATTTGAATACATTCGTTTATTCTTGTTGGTATAGGAGTGCCTTAATGAAATGATGAACTTACACAAAATGTAGATATCTATATCTTTAATTATTTTGTTAGGTGGTTAAACTTGTTTTTGTGTGGCTCTCTCTCTAACGAAAATGAGTCACATGAGGGGAACATTTGGAAAGAACATGCAACAAGCTTTAATTTGATATATGTTACGATATTTTACGACGGTTGCTTCAAAAGTTATCACTTAAAAAGCAACCAATTATGTCAAGTTTAATAATCCTGTACGTGTATGTGGAAGTATAGTTTGCGAGAAGTGACTCATTTTTGCAGAGCCCGTTGCTTATGAGAGTATCCATTTTGCCAAAGCGTTTCCCGGGGCTATTCAGCGATTGGTGATATACAGCAATATATGGGGCGTTCTGTCAAAATGAGACAGAACTGGGCAGAGTTGGAAATGGGGTTTCCATGTACAGTGTACATTATTTGGGAAAACACCAAAATTTTCCTTACAAACTGTTTGTTGCACTTCAATTGGACATTCTGCTTAAAAGTTACGGTTGTTTAAGGTTTTCATTTATTGACGCGTCAAAAAAAGTAATGTACATAAACAAAAACAAGTTTTATTCCACATTTGTATACATGTACTATCTTTAAAACGTGTATAGTAGACAAATCACAAATTACAAATAATATGTATAAGTAAATCTTAAAACAAAACTAAAAAGCACTACATTCATGTTTTGTTTCACTTTTCTCCATTGTCCATTTCACCAGCAGCTTCCATAAAGTCAGTTTGGTATTTTACTTTTACTGCGCATGTGCACGGGTCACAGGTCATTTGGGATTCAAAGAATGTGCGCGTATTTAATTTATTAGTACATGTAATTTAATATAGCTCTATGGCAAGTATGAACACGCCAGGGGCTAATTTCATAAGAAATGTAAGCCAAACAATTTGCTTAGCGTGAACATTCTTCTCTGAAAAAAACCCCACAAGGTTAACAAGTCAAATATTCAAGTGATGTTTATCGTTTGTGACTAATATTTAGCTGGTTTTTGTTTAGCATGAAAAGCACATGGAGTTTTGGCTGGTAACCTGTTTTTACTGAGCAAAACCTTTTTGTGCTAAGCTCCTTTTTGTGCTTAGAGGTTTTATGAAATTGGCCCCAGGTTATCGCACCACGCGCATAGGTTGATTAGTCAAATGCGCGTTCGCGTATTCACATTGCGCGACACACGTCAGCGATTTTATCCCGAATAACCTTTGACCTTGATCATACCGAACTATCTTAAATTTGGGTTTCATTGTTATACTATGTTCAAGTCCCGTTTAATCATTATTATATTTTATATTTGTTTTAATCATGTACCCATCTTACTGACTCGCCCTGTATTTGAGTTCGAGGAAAACATTTACATCACGTCAGCAATTTTATCCCGAATAACCTTTGACCTTGACTATACCGAACTATAAAGTGATGCCGACATTGACAATTCCAACTGAAATAGAATCATAGTTATGAAGGATTTCTTGTTACGCAATTACGCCTGCTCTGTTCACGTTGTGTGTTTATATCAAGCACGTGGACAGCATGTGGACGACGACAATCTACACGGACGTCATCAGACGATTTGTTTGTTTAATTCAGTTCACAGAGTTTACAAAGGTTCAAAGTGTAGTATGTACTTGTATCGGCTTTTTAATCAGAAACCTATTAATACTCATGCCAAGTTCATATGGGAGTGCAATAGGTTATTTATCCAGTCGTTTTAAGATTTAAGGACGACAGACTATGGAAACATTGTATATATTTGTTGTAGATGAAATATGCCTTATTATTACATGTGTCTTTCTCTGTTACAGTTACATTTGGTATTTTGTAAGTTTGTGCAATGTTCCTTTTTGTACTTGAAATATGCAGATTAAAAAAGAAACATTTGTAGTACATTAATTTTGTACATGTAGTACTACTACAACATAGTTCTTAAAGCGCACGTATCTGCTGGTACTAGGTGCGCTGTGTCATTTTTATTCCTGCTCATATGGCCCACGAAACACCATCTTAACGTGAGAAGCCTCATAAACAAATTTGACAATTTTAAAGATGGACTACAACGAAAACTCACACATTAAATTTATTATCGGACCTTGTTTATGTTGTGTTCAGGTAACACTTTATTGTTACGGTCATGTTTTTCTCTAAATAATTTTGTTGCAAATTGACCGAAAAAATTATTGAAAATTGAAATTTCCCGCCCTGTACTGGTTCCCGGCAAAGATCCAATGAAAACCACAATGAAATCCACGATATAGTACCAGCGGACTTGTAAACCAGCGAAAAGTGATGACGTACTACCCATGAGCAACCGAGAGTAAACAAAAGACGCCATGTTATTCCGCATTGCGTTGTACGGTAAACATGCACGCACACGATCGATCCGAGTAAATCGTCATGGGTAGTACGTCACACACAAAGTATGAATTATTCATGAGTTAAGGGCTTTTGCTGAAACTGAGTTTTTCTGGGTCGTAGAACGCCGATCAATTTTTTATTTTTTTTTGCATGAAGGAACAAGTTTGATTGAATACTAATGATATATTAGTAATCATTATACATTTCTCGAACAAAAACAGCAACACAGCCTTTATCATTATTCCGTTGTAGTCCATCTTTAAGATTGTAATGTCTAGAAATCCATTCGACATCATATGTCTAAACGAAACTTTTTGCGACGCCTCAATCTCTGATGATGAGATAACTCTACCAAATTACCCAAGGGCACACGCACCGTAGTCCCAGACCGGACTTGAACCCACAACCTGCAGCTTGACCCACAGACGGCGAAGTCATTGCTCCATACCACGAGGCTACGGCACTCCAAAGCCCAATGTACGTAAGTGTACATTGTTTACAAAAAGTTACCTACCCACAATGCTTTGCTATACTTTCGTTTCTTCTCCACAGCGCCACATGGCGGTGGCAACGATAGAATACCGTATTTCCGACATTGCCGTTTTGTGATATATGTACACGGAAGATGCGTGTGTTCTCGTGATGTAGGATCCAGTGGCGTAAAGCTGTGTCGGCGAAATTCGAAAAGCGGGGAGGGGGTAAGTTTCATTTTATTCAAAAAAAAAATAGGCACCGTGTAATATTAAAGGGGTACTGTGTCGTGAAATCCCCCAAAATGTCTTTTTCGAATTGTTTTCTTGTCCTATTTTTAAACATCTGGTTGAAAGGAAACCAACCTAATGTCTTACCGTTCCCGAAAAAAGACGTCGTTTTCATTCAATGTACATGTATACGATACACGCTGTGTGTGTTCATAAATACCACAGCACCAAATGTGGTTTCTTATACTTTCCGGCTGGAATCACGACTACACCCAAACAACTCGTTTTTCGGGGTAACTGTTGTGACCACGAAACTATCATAATTATATAGAATCATATTTGTGAAGGATTTCTTGTTACGCAATTACGCCTGCTCTGTTCACGTTGTGTGTTTCTATCAAGCATGTGGACAGCATGTGAATCACGACTATCTACACAGACGTCATCAGACGGTTTGTTTGTTTAATTCAGTTCACAGAGTTTACAAAGGTTCAAAGTGTAGTAGTTACATGCATCGGCTTTTTAATCAGAAACCTATTAAAAATCATGCCAAGTTCATATGGGAGTGCAATAGGTAATTTCTCCAGTCGTTTTAAGATTTAAGGACGACAGACTATGGAAACATTGTATATATTTTTTGTAGATGAAATATGCCTTATCATTACATGTGTCTTTATCTGTTACAGTTACATTTGGTATTTTGTAAGTTTGTGCAATGTTCCTTTTTGTACTTGAAATATGCAGATTAAAAAAGAAAAATCACAGAAATAAATATAGGTTTGTTTTAGTGCTAAGATGTTTTTAAAATTTTTAATTCCAGTATTCGGTTATATTCGGTTTCGATTTAGAAAACCGGATATTCGAAACCAACCTAAAAAAGTCCGGTCTTCCATTTTTGTGTGACACAGGCTAAAGAAGACTATTGTAACATCTTCCAATTTGCTCCATGGTTCCGATTGTACTAGTGGTTTCATTATTAGCCTGCCCATTTGACTTATTTGTAAGTTCTCATTCATTTTCCCACCACATCACAACTCTGGGGTGTTTTTGTAAAGACCCAGTGGTCACTGAATCCTCCCCATTATAACCAGTCATTGAGAGGGCATTTCTTGTCGCACCTCACTCATTACCTTTTGCTGGTATGATTGTGAGCTGGATGAGAACTTCCGGTAAAATCAAATAATCGGTATGCGGTTCGAAAAGAATTCGGATAACTGGAGTTCGAAATCTCCGGTTTCTCCCACCACTATTTTGTTTTTAAAAGCAGTTCCATGTGCGTACTACTATTATACATGTAGTACTACTACAACATAGTTCTTATATAGCGCACGTATCTATCAGTAGGGGTGTCATACACACCGTGCAGACCCACTAGACAACGAGTAACAACATGAGAATTTGCAGATCTCATGAAATGTATCATCTGAAAAAGAAAGACTTATATGAAAAATATGAGCAACATACATACTAGAAAAGATGATTTGAAATGCTTGAAAGATGTAAATAGAATAAATGAGATGGTTCAAAAAACACTTTTTAATTACTGTTGCTTAATACGTTTGTTGTCTAGGAAAAAGCGCAATCTGAAAAGTTTATCGGACCATAACTTGGCAACGCTTTGACCGATTTTGAAAGTTGAAAGAGATTTGCAATCTACTCACCAAGCCCTTCAAGAAATAGTCCCAAATAACTTCCTAAAAGCAATATTAAAATTTGTATTGTCCCCCCTACTATCAGTACTGGTAATCGATGCGCTGTGTCATTATTATCCCTGCTCATTGGGACCACAAAATACTCCAAATACCATCTCAGCTCCCTGTGACGTATACAATGCTGCCGTTACAGCGAAAGGCAACAAATTATTAACAACCATCTCTGCCCTCACAGGTACCCATTAACTCATGGATGGGGAGAAGCAATGAGTAACAAATATATGCCTTGCCCAAGGGCACACGTACCGTAGTCCCACGCCGGACTCGAACCCACAACCTGCAGCTTTACCCACAGACGGCGAATTCAATGCTCCAGACCACGAGGCTACGGCACTCCACAGCCCAATGTACGTACATGTACAATGTTTACATAAAGTTACCTACCCACAATGCTTTGCTGCACTTTCGTTTCTTCTCCACAGCGCCACATGGCGGCGGTAACGATATAATACCGTATTTCCGACATTGCCGTTTTGTGATACATGTACACAGAAGATGCGTGTGTTCAGGGGCCAATTTCATAGAGCTGCTAAGCAAAAACAATTGCTTAGCACAAAAAGTCTTGCTCATTAAAAACAGGTTACCAGCAAAAATTGTACGTGTTTTTCAAGCTAAGCAAAAAAACAGCTGATTATCAATCCAGAACAATAAAGATCAGGTGAAAATTTGGTCTGTAACCTTGTTTTTGCCAAGGACAAATTGTCATGCTAAGCAAATTTGTGTGCTTAGCAGCTCTATGAAATTGGCCCCTGGTGATGTAGGATCCAGTGGCGTAAAGCTGTGTCGGCGAAATTCGAAAAGCGGGGAGGGGGTAAGTTTCAATTTATTCCCAAAAAAAATAGGCACCGTGTAATATTAAAGGGGTACTGTGTCCTGAAATCCCCCAAAATGTCTTTTTCGAATTGTTTTCTTGTCCTATTTTTAAACATCTGGTTGAAAGGAAACCAACCTAATGTCTTACCGTTCCCGAAAAAAGACGAAAAACCAGATTGTTTACATCGGACACGGCCGAGTAGTCAAGTACACATACGTTTTTCCTGTCGTTTTCATTCAATGTACATGTATACGATACACGCTGTGTGTGTTCATAAATACCACAGCACCAAATGTGGTTTCTTATACTTTCCGGCTGGAATCACGACTACACCCAAACAACTCGTTTTTCGGGGTAACTGTTGTGACCACGAAACTATCATAATCATATAGAATCATATTTGTGAAGGATTTCTTGTTACGCAATTACGCCTGCTCTGTTCACGTTGTGTGTTTCTATCAAGCATGTGGACAGCATGTGAATCACGACAATCTACACAGACGTCATCAGACGGTTTGTTTGTTTAATTCAGTTCACAGAGTTTACAAAGGTTCAAAGTGTAGTAGTTACATGCATCGGCTTTTTAATCAGAAACCTATTAATAATCATGCCAAGTTCATATGGGAGTGCAATAGGTAATTTCTCCAGTCGTTTTAAGATTTAAGGACGACAGACTATGGAAACATTGTATATATTTTTTGTAGATGAAATATGCCTTATCATTACATGTGTCTTTCTCTGTTACAGTTACATTTGGTATTTTGTAAGTTTGTGCATTGTTCCTTTTTGTACTTGAAATATGCAGATTAAAAAAGAAAAATCACAGAAATAAATATAGGTTTGTTTTAGTGCTAAGATGTTTTTAAATATTTTAATTCCAGTATTCGGTTATATTCGGTTTCCATTTAGAAAACCGGATATTCGAAACCAACCTAAAAAAGTCCGGTCTTCCATTTTTGTGTGACACAGGCTAAAGAAGACTATTGTAACATCTTCCAATTTGCTCCATGGTTCCGATTGTACTAGTGGTTTCATTATTAGCCTGCCCATTTGACTTATTTGTAAGTTCCCATTCATTTTCCCACCACATCACAGCTCTGGGGTGTTTTTGTAAAGACCCAGCGGTCACTGAATCCTCCCCACTATAACCAGTCATTGAGAGGGCATTTCTTGTGGCACCCCACTCATTACTTTTTGCTGGTATGATTGTGAGCTGGATGAGAACTTCCGGTAAAATCAAATACATGTAATCGGTATTCGGTTCAAAATAAATTTGGATAACCAGATTTCGAAATCTCCGATTTCTCCCACCACTATTTTGTTTTTAAAAGCAGTTCCATGTGCGTACTACTATTATACATGTAGTACTACTACAACATAGTTCTTATATAGCGCAGGTATCTATCAGTACTGGTAATCGATGCGCTGTGTCATTATTATCCCTGCTTATTGGGACCACAAAATACTCCAAATACCATCTCAGCTCCCTGTGACGTATACAATGTTGCCGTTACAGCGAAAGGCAATAATTTATTAACAACCATTTCCGCCCTCACAGATACCCATTAACTCATGGATGGGGAGAAGCAATGAGTAACAAATATATGCCTTGCCCAAGGGCACACGAACCGTAGTCCCAGGCCAGACTTAAACCCACAACCTGCAGCTGTACCTAGGCGGCGAATTCATTGCTTCAGACCACGAGGGCATGGCACTCCACAGCCCAATGTACGTACATGTACATGTACAATGTTTAAATAAAGTTACCTACCCACAATGCTTTGCTACACTTTCGTTTCTCTCAGTGCCATAACCCATTAAGGCGGTGGTAACGATTGAATACCGTATTTCCGACATGGCCGTTTTGTGATACATGTACACGGAAGATGCGTGTGTTCTCGTGATGTAGGATCCAGTGGCGTAAATCTGTGTGAGCGAAATTCGAAAAGCGGAGAGTGTCTTGTTTCGAAATGTTTACTTGTCCTATTTTTAAACATCTGGTTGAAAAGGAAACCAACCTAATGTCGTTAATACCGTTCCCGAAAAAAGACTATAAAACGATTGTTTACATCGGACACGACCGAGTACACATCATGCGTTTTTCCTGTCGTTTTCATTCAATGTATATGATACACGTTGTGTGTGTTCATAAATACCACAGCACCAATGCACAACATAAATGTTGTTTCTTATACTTTCCGGCTGGATTCACGACTACACCCAAATAGCTCGTTTTTTCGGGGGTAACTGTTGTGGCCCCAAAACTCGTTCTACAAAAGAATTCAAAAAAAAACGCCAAGTTTTTTAATAGTGGTTGTGTGGATGTTTATATTCTACTTTTAAATGCTTTTTTCGATTACAATGTAACATCATTTCGTATTGTAGCCCAATTGGGCGATTCCAGGACACACTACCCCAGTTAAGTGTTTTGTGCGAAAATTTACACAAAAACTTCCATACAATTCCGATGAAATTTTGGTCCAAGGATTTTGGTTAAATATTTAAAGACGGTCGTTTAAGAGTCACACCAATCTAGCTTCCAATCTGGGGCCGTATTCATTAAACATTACCAACTTAGTCAAATGAATTAATTAATAAGACGGAGTAAAACCCACTCATTTGTGGTGGTCATTGTGTTTGCGGAATGTTGTGGTTTATCAGAAGTACATAGTTTTTTAGGGGGGGGGGGGGGGGGGGGGGGGGTTGTGCGTTAGGTAACAATAGTCTAAAGAGTTTATGTATGGGGGACTAAGGGGGAGTCCCTCGGTCTCATATCGTGCTGGGCATAAGCTTAGCAGCCAACTAGGCCTAGTAGGATACTGAAATGCCTAGTGAAGTTGATAACTAAATTGTAATTCTTGAAACCTTACTAACGCTCAGTTCAGACAGGCGTTCCACAGTCGCGCCGAACCAAATTGAAATCAAGTCGCTCCTGAGTCGCTCTAACAACTCCAGCAGTCGATCGTTCGCCGTCTGGCGCGCCTTGTCGCCCTTATTCGTTTTAGACGTCGGACTCAATTCACTCATTTGGTTCCGCGCGACTGTGGAACGCCTGTCTGAACCGAGCGTAACAAACTTGCTTAACTAGTTACATACTAGAAAAATTTAGTTACATACTTTGGGGTGGAGTGAACATGTATGACGACAACGGATACGATGGTGCGACAGGTGTACAGTCGGCTCTCGTTAGTTTGAAAACGGATATAACGACATTCCAGTTATTACAAACATTATATCCTTGGTCCCGGCAAAACTGTGCACGTTTCTATGGGGATTTGTTTTTGCTTATAACGAAAACGGATTGTACGAAATTCCTGTTACAACGAAAGGTTTTGTTAAAGGCCCAGTCACACCGGGCTTGCGACCAGGTTACGACCTAGCTGCGACCGAAACATGTTGCAATCCTGGGCAAATCGTACAAAGAGCGTGCGACTGGTCGCAGAGGTCGTGGGTCATCGCCACAGCAAAATCAGTCGCAGCAAGGTCGATGGTCATGTTCAAAACTTCTGACCTGCGATTCCAAATCGTAAGAGGTTGCAGACAGGTCTTACAGGGTCGTACCACCAATCGTGTATGCTCGCACCAACAGTCGTGGATGATCGCGGGTCCCACAGTCGCACGATTAGTCGTGCAACTGGTTGTAGGTATACACGACTGATCGTGCGAGTGGTCACAGGTATACACGATTGCTCGTACGATCAATCGTGGGTACCTGGGACTAGTCGCACGATTACCTACGACTGATTTTGCGATCAATCTTCTCCAATCGCTTGTGATCGCACGACCAAGCGTGCCACCAATTGTACGTACCAGTCTTAAGAGCAATTACAGCATACGACCGCTAGGAAGATCGTCGCAAAACATTGGCGATTGGTCGTACCTCTGCTAAATCGCACCAATCGCACGATCCAGAAATCGTACGATCCGGTGTGACTGGGCCTTTACCCCGTGCATACAGAAGCATTGTTATCGACAATTTACCTGTACTAGGCTAATCCATATTCATCACTCTGTCTACCCCATCCCTCGGGATTTAAGGTGATCTACTGAATTAGGGGAAAAGGTCATGACTGATTAAGGCCCAGTCACACCGGATCGTACGATTTCTGGATCGTGCGATTGGTGCGATTTAGCAGAGGTACGACCAATCGCCAATGTTTTGCGACGATCTTCATAGCGGTCGTATGCTGTGATTGCTCTTAAGACTGGTACGTACAATTAGTGGCACGCTTGGTCGTGCGATCACAAGCGATTGGAGAAGATTGATCGCAAAATCAGTCGTGCGACTAGTCCCAGGTACCCACGATTGATCGTACGAGCAATCGTGTATACCTGCGACCACTCGCACGATCAGTCGTGTATACCTACAACCAGTTGCACGACTAATCGTGCGACTGTGGGACCCGCGATCATCCACGACTGGTGGTGCGAGCATGCACGATTGGTGATACGACCATGTAAGACCTGTCTGTAACCTCTTACGATTTGGAATCGCAGGTCAGAAGTTTTGAACCTGACCATCGACCTTGCTGCGACTGATTTTGCTGTAGCGATGACCCACGACCTCTGCGACCAGTCGCACGCTCTTTGTACGATTTGCCCAGGATTGCAACATGTTTCGGTCGCAGCTAGGTCGTAACCTGGTCGCAAGCCCGGTGTGACTGGGCCTTTAAGCGCAAATATATTGGAAAACCCAGGCCATTGTTGGATCATTATCAAATGCTGATAACGGTATTTTAGCCAAGCAGGATTGTTGACATTGTGACGTGCACGTGATTAGTTCATGTGGTCTGCTCGTGTTATCTTCAAATGGTATACATGTTAAATTTCTAGGATTTTTAAAAGAGGGGCAATGGGGTCCACGATTGTCGGTATTTACATTATATTGATGTTTTAAGGCCCAGTCACACCGGGCTTGCGACCAGGTTACAACCTAGTTGCGACCGATTTTTTTTGCAATCCTGGGCAAATCGTAGAAAGAGCGTACGACTGGTCGCAGAGGTCGTGGGTCGTCGCCACATCAAAATCAGTCGCAGCAAGGTCGATGGTCATGTTCAAAACTTCTGACCTGCGATTCCAAATCGTAAGAGGTTGCAGGCAGGTCTTACATGGTCGTACCGTGGATGATCGCGGGTCCCACAGTCGCACGATTAGTCGTGCAACTGGTTGTATAGGTATACACGACTGAACGTGCGAGTGGTCGCAGGTATACACGATTGCTCGTACGATCAATCGTGGGTACCTGGGACTAGTCGCACGATTACCTACGACTGATTTTGCGATGAATCTTCTCCAAACGCTTGTGATCGCACGACCAAGCGTGCCACCAATCGTACGTACCAGTCCTAGTAAGAGCAATCACGGCATACGACCGCTATGCGGAGATCGTCGCAAACATTGGCGATTGATCGTATCTCTGTGCCAAATCGCACCAATCGCACGATCCAGAAATCGTACGATCCGGTGTGACTGGGCCTTTAGTCTCCCCACATCAATCGCAGAGATAATACAACACGGTCCAATAAGACAAAACGTGCTTTCGCTCCCTTGAGGCCAAATTACCGACAGTGGGGGGGGGGGGGGGGGGGGGGGGGGGGGGGGGGGGGGTGGGGGGGGGGGGGGGGGTGGGAGAGGGGGGGGGCAATGGTAAACATTTTAGATATGGGATGTTATTCAATGTATTATTCAACGATTATTCTCGACCCGATGATTAAAGGGGGTAATGAAACGTTGAAACTTAATGATTTCATAATTACTCCAAAAATTAATGGTAATAAAAACTTAATAATGTATAATGCATTTTTGGAAACTTTTCACTTCGAAGTACATGTACTGCGGTTATGGAAAAATATATCACTTTTTATCCCCACAAATTTGAATCTGAGAAGCGTTACTGTAGTGACGTATCTCAGACTGTGTATTGCAATGCAGATTATTCTTTTCCTGCTTGGACATAACCGCTCCAGATTTGTGGCAATATCTCAAAATCGCTACCACCTTTTGAAATGAAATTTGTACAGGTTAGTTTTATGGTATAACTATATAGGATTGAAACAAACAATGGGTTCCAATTACCAAACGTATACGATCCCTTTAAATTGGTTTAGTAATAGCGTGTGGATTTTTCCTCTCGGACGAAATTGAATGTGAGAATTGGTGAATTTCAATGAAAAAATGTATCCTACTTTAAAAACTGCATTTCATTTTAGCTTCTTAGCAACAGGATAAGTAATGTTCGTTGCATTTTGTGTATACAGTACTAGTCAGAGATGAGTGATATATTACGAGAATGGAGGTTAATGTGTAATCTGTCGGTCAAAGTTAACTTACCATGATGCTGCGCGATACTTGAACTAGAAATAGTTAGGTACAGAGTACAGGGGTGTGCACCACGCAGCGTTTAAATACACACAATAATCATAAGCGCTCGTATAGGTCATTTGGTCATTTGTAGCTACACCGAACACGGATATACACTCGGCCGTTCCGTACGTATACCTTCATTTCAGGTAAGACGTGTGTTTTTCCTCGGTTTACAGTATCGTAAAGGGGATTTGTGACACGATCAAGGGAATGAGTCGAATGCCGGGGAATCCCAAAATTGTTTCAATCAGAACTGTGTTCTTCGTTGGTATTTAAACAAGTTTACATAACTCGACAACAAAACATCGTATCAACATGTGGTTTTCAGTGTTTAAAACGTACAGATGCCCTCTTTAAAACTACATGAAAACTCATTTTTTGACCGGGGCCGACATCCGACTCATTCCGCTGGATCGTGTCACATAATGTGCAGGGTGGTCAACACAAATGAAATGGCTCATTTTCAGAACCTTCTGACCAGAAAAAAAATAGTTTTGGTAGACAGGGAATCCTTCTAGATGAAAAATAATACCAAGATCACCCGATTTGGTCCAGTAGTTTTTATTCTAGTGACTTTTTTTCTGGAACAAAGTCTAAGGTCAGTCGGACAGTGACCAACAGAATTGCAAGCGCGACAGCAACGAGAAGACGAAACGGCCTGTCCCATTGAGAACCGACTTTGTTCCAGTACAAAAAAAGTCCCTAGAATGAAAACTAATAAACCGAATCGGGTGATCTTCATACAATTTTCCATCTAGAAAGATTCTTTGTTCATCCAAACTATTTTTTGTCTGGTAGGAGGGTATTAAAAATAGGCCGTTCTGTTTTTTCGGACCACCCTGTACAAAAACATACTTGTGATCTGCTCCCATAAAATCAGAGTAAAGTTGACATTTTGATATTTTGAGATATTGGTATTTCCAGATTCCTTGAATTCCTAGCTTTAAAATGGATATTTTAAAAATATATAATATTGAGCAAAACAAGCGGTGACTAATCTTTTGTCTAATCTTTTGCCAACAAAATACTTGGTAGTTCAAAAGAGAACATATGTGGGAATTTTATCATGCCAAAACCTTAACAACGATTCCCCACTATCAAATCGGGTATTTTCAATCATATCTCAATATAGCATAGTGCTACTTTGCGCCGTTTTCGTGGGAGCAGGTCACATTTTGTGCTTGGACGTGGTAGATTTCCTTTCATGACTTGCCATGGCATGTCATAAAAAAAGCTTGACTTGTAAAACAAAATGACACCTTAATAAAGTCTTGGCCTGGACTTGTTGTAGAACAAAATCACTTGTGATTTGTTTTGGTATAACGTCTGGTTACATTTTAAGACTGTATAAGTCCCGTGTCTCAAGAAATACAAATCGGATTGGAATTAAACTTTGTATGTGCGTAGACTGGATGGGTAGTTTTAGAATATTTTCATTACGTTTACTTTAACCAGTTCGCGCCGTGTGACGTATATAGACAAACAAAATTCCCCAGATTAAAAACGGATGACGCATAAACACGCCACGAGCAAGACCGGAAATGTCTGTCAGCAGCGAGCAAGGGCGGAAATGCGTGGGTGTGCTTCCCGGTACTATCGGCCTGAACACGCCTCTGATCGAGTTTCGTTAACATTAATCCCGCGCGTCGGCTCGGTGATGCTAAAATAATCCCGGCGCGAACTAGTTAACAATCAAGACATTCCAATTAATTTGTTGTTAAATGTGTGGTAGGTGGGTCATGTTCATGTGCACAGGGTTGTGAAAAGAACGTGTGACGTCATTTAGTATAATACGACTTTTTTGTAATTTTGAAATGAATGTAATAATTTAACTTCACATGATTGAAACAAACTTCAACCCATGAACATTATTCGGGAAAAAACCTATGTTCCGTTCATCGAATAGACGACACGCACCTCTAGTTAGTTTGTGTAGTTAAACTGTTTATTGAAGATCTGAAACAGAAATGAAAGCAACATCCGAAATTGACTGATATTGCTTCTTATCCAACATTGTCGTGGTTATTACCAGACGACCTTGACAGTGCATTGCCGACCGCGCAGGCGCGCCGCAGCCATCTGACATTAGCGAGCTTTCAATTCGGGACGGGAGACAATTAAATAAAGAGGACATTAAGCCGAGCGAACAAATCGATCTGCGCATGTCAGAAACCGAACATGTCTCTATCCTGTTGTATCTGGATTGTCGTGGGTAACCACAAACAGCATATAGATAAGTCACGCATTGTTGCAAAAACTCAGTATTGAAGGCAACAGACTCGCTACTCTTTACATGCTCTATAGTCTGGGAGCCAAGTTTGAAAAGAAGTTTTTTTAAAGTTCGTTTCACCCCTAAAGGGGAAAGGTTTGGCCCTTGTACATGGAAGGGATGTCTCTGGAGTATTATAAGACCGGGTGTAAGCATCCAAGAGGGCCTAATATTTCGATCTTGACAAGATCTTCTTCAGATCTTGTTAAGAGTCAGGGTCAGAGTCAGAGTTAGGGTTGGCGTAGCGGTCCTTTTCTCGCCTTCCACCACCATGACCCGGGTTCGAACCCCGCCCTGGCCAATGTAGATTAGGTTTTTAGTCCCTGCCTGACACCGTGAGTTTTCCCCAGGATATTCTTCTGGGGTTTTCCTCCCACCTGTATCTTCTTCCTACAGGTTTTTTTTTCAGGCTTGCGAGCTACAGTGCCTAGAGCGCTTTCGAGAGATCATTGGTTGCATTACCAGAAATAATTGATAATAATAATAAAAAAAAAGATCTTGTTAAGATCGAAATATTAGGCCATCTTAACTTATTTAAATTTAGGACGAATCAGAATGCTACAACTTCAAATTATACCGCACCTTAAATCAAATCTAACTTTTGAAAATGGAATTGAGAAAGTTGAGCTCGACGCGGACGTTCGGGGACGAAATTGAAGTGCCGTTATAAGGAATTTGTGTGGTATAAGTGTTATACTAACTAGGGAAACCAGTATGACCTGTCACCACAAAATGAGAGTAAAGTCGGAATTATTAAAAATTAAGATATTGGTATTTTCAAATTCTTCAGAAAAAGAGCTTTCTAATGGTATATAACACTTGGGGGTTTTGCGATAAATACCTTTTACAGCGCTCTAGAAAGTCATGGGTTTCACAAAACGTGTTTGTGAGAAAACTCACTTTAAACATCTTAAACAAAACACGCAAAAGATTACAAAACAGGACAAGTAAGGTTCGGTTGAGCATAGCAACGGCTATGTTCTAATCATTATTTCTTCTTGAAATTTTTCACACATACAAACTATTGTATAACTAACAAAATATCAAAATTTTAAAAACGTGGAATACTTACGAGAACCTGATTTGCATATTTAATTAGTGTTAATTAGACCACTAATGAACATTAATCCAAACACTAACTATGCAAATTAACGTAATTTAAGAGGTTTTCGATCATCTGATCTCACCCAAAAATGGGAATAGGTAGAGGAGGACATGGGCTTTCCAAATTATGCAAAATCTCAAAATTGACCACCCCTTCATATTTTGACTTTGGATGGCCATATCTCTAATTCACATTGTGCGACTTTACTCTCATCTGTGTCTGTCCACACACCACCTCCTTGTTAAACATGGTTTGTTCTTTGTGAATATTAGTAAAATTAAAATAACAATTAAGATTACGGCCTTTAGGCAGATTGAAATATTTATTCGCAGTTCAACTTTGTACTGTGGTTGAAATCCTATTATGTTCTTTGTTGTTTGTCCATTCCTCCCAATACACAATAAATATAATGGCTGACCAAAATAATGTCAATATTTGTGACTATCTATGTGACCCAACCCAGCAAAATGAGTCACAAGTCGCCAGAGCTTCTTTTGAGTAATACGCCTTTGAACATTATCACACACAATACAAATCAATAGAAACAGTCAACCCTTTCACCCAAATAACATGTATAATATTAAAGATGACAACCTAGGTGATATATCAACATGGATAGCGTATGATGTGCTTTCTACTGCATGTGAAAAAAAAATAACTGAAAACTTGTCCTTAAGACTCATTTCGATAGGTTGTGTCCCATATTTCGGTCTGTTATCTGTACTTGGACTTTACTACATGTATTACAGATTCGTGATATCACTACTGAGGGATATAACGAAGAGTTAATAGGTCTCCTATATCAAATTATAGGCAATGTTAATGGCCAATTCGTGCCCAATGTGATGGAATTGTTCATTTGGTGATAAAATCCTGAACGTTGGCACACAATCTTATTGCGTCAGGAGAACGATATTTGGCTATAGGGCCATCGCAGATTTGGTCTTTGGGAAAAAAATATAGGTAGAATAACATGCAATGGCAGCCATTTTGAAAATTGCGATTTCCATGCTCTAGACGGCAATTCTATGTCTTTTTTTTTTTTTTTTAGATACCACCTATACCACCCAGCGTCTGCTGTGATGGACCTACCCTTTGTGACACGATTCCTAGATCCTTACGACGAGTCCATACTGTGGATTGTTATCGTGGGTTTTATCGTTTCGTTCATCCTCGCCTTTGGCTTGGGCGCTAATGATGCCGCTAACTCCTTCGGGACTGCGGTCGGAGCAAAAGTCTTCACTTTGCTGCAGGTACGTACAGACAACCACAAAAAACAGCAATGCTGCATTAGAAACATGTAAACAATGTTAAACAGTGTTGAACTCTGTTGAGTCAAAATTACATGTACACATATACTTGACCGACTGACATTGACCGATTGTGGGTGAAGGATGGACTTGACATTTGAATGACGTCAACGAGTGAACTTACATCTTTGGTAATTGCTTGAATTATCATGAATGGGTGTATTTGGGGGTTGTTTTTTTATAGGAAATATCGTTTAACTGACCTTTCTGAAGTTTTACAATCATGGATGCCGAAAAAATCACGAAAAACATTATTTGTTTTCAACCGGCGTCGGGCAGTTATTCTTATGTTATTATTAGGTGTTTTTTTCTCGGCATCCATGGCTGTAAAACTTTGGACAGGTCAGTTCAATTTATGCAATTACCAATGGTGCATACTACCTTTACAGCCACCTATTCCTGATAATTCCAGCAATTACCAATGGTGTATCCTACCTTTACATCCACCCATTCCTGATAATTTAAGCAATTACCAATGGTGTATCCTACCTTTAAGCTATATAATACAATTAGACACTTCTAAGCTTACCAAAACTGAATTGCACTGGGGCCAACTTCATAGAGCTGCTAAGCACAACAATTTGCTTAGCACCAACAAGTCTTGCTCATTAAAAACAGGTTACCAGTCAAAATTCGACGGGTTTTTCATGCCAAACCAAAAACCAGCGGATTATTAATCGAAAACAATAAAGATCATGTGAACATTTTGTCTATAACCTTGTTTTTGCAAGCAAATGTTTGTGCTTAGCAGCTCTATGAAATTGGCCCCTGATCTCGTTCACAGGCCATTATTCTAGCGTCCATCTTCGAGACGGCAGGGGCCATCGCGCTTGGGGGCAACGTGTCGGGAACGATACGGGGCGGTTTGTTCGACCCTTCCGTCTATGAAGGACACGAAGAGTTACTGATGGTGGGACAGCTGTCGGCTCTTTCATGTAAGTCATTCACACAAGACGACAATACCCTTGCGATATGAAAATCAGACTCCTGTGAAAACCAGACTCCTTTTCTCTATTTGCGACCCGCTCCTACAAAAACCGACATAAGTCGCACAGGCTATTTCGAGATACCGCTCGTCAAAGTTGAGATGGGGTGAAAAATCTGGCGGACATCGATTTTTGTTTTTCGTTATTTTGTTATTCTTTAATATGTATACTTTAACCCTCAGTTAAACAAAATCATCTTTATTGATGAGAAAGTACACAAATAAAGTTAACTTTTAAAGGCATTTAACTCATTATTATTTTGATTCCGGCCCATAAAATCGCGTGTACACGCAGTCTTAAAATTCCTTATAAAATTAGAAGTATGTATGATATAAAGGTGGTTTTGGTACCAAATGAAATCTGAAGATGTGTACTAAATGAAAATAACAATATCTCACTTTTCAAAAAAAACACACCTTATGTCTGGTTGTGTGAAAGAAGGTCACATTTTTGTTAAATCCTCTCACGTGAATGGTCCCATTGCTTAGGCATGCGCAGTACTACCATTACCAATGATCCTGGTTTTCAAAAAATCACGCTACACCAAAACAATATTTTGACTGGACAGTCGTACTACTGCTACGAGTCAACGACCCGAATAAGTCGAGTACTTTCCGAGTACCAGATATTGAGATGCACAAATAAACCACAAGGACAATTTATTAGGTAAATTAGCATACAAAGTCATTTCAAGGTGAACAAAACAGTCGGCAAGGCGGGACTTGAACCTGCGACTTCCGGGATATAGTGTGTATTATTTACGGAATAACAGTGCGAGGACCCAGTCATTACTGCGTGATAATGACCGGGTTGGGGGATGACCGCTGGTAATGGACAGAGCCGCACTGTTATTCCCTTTAATAAATACCTTTTAACGAGAAAAATTGTACGAATGCTCCAAATTTCGTGACTTTTCTTTCAGCGATATTTCCAGTGTTTTGTTTTCATGTTCAGGGGCCATACTTTAGCTTATGCATGGTACCCTGTCTCTTCAATATGAGTTGTTATTATTACCCATACTTTGAGACCAGGGCCCAATTTCTTGGCTCTGCTTACCGTTAGCGAAAAATCCCTGCTTACTATAGCAGAAAATTCGGTGCTTACGGTAAACGTATTTCACGCGTTAGCAAGGACTTTTGGTCTCTGCGCATGCGTACATCCCGTAACTAAGGATTCTGTGCTTACAGGGTAAGCAAATAATTTTTCTGCTAGCGCGGTTAGCGGAAAATGGTGACCGTAAGCGAGGAATTCTGTGGTTAGCAGAGCCAAGAAATTGGGCCCAGCTAGCTGACTACTGATGCCCACCGTGCAGAGCAACGCGCTAGCGTTAACAGACGACACGCGCATTTTGAAAATGCCGCGCATATATAGATACAAACGTTCTACGCGTACATTTATAGCGCGCAGTATCAAGATTTGACGCGTCCTTGTTACAAGCATTGATTCCCATTAGATATAATGGAGATCAAGGGTTATAAGTTACTACAAAATAATGCTCTCCACGTGATCGAGTCTCGACCAATCAGAAGCCATCAACTCTCCTAGTTATTTATTAAATAAAATTGTATCCTTATTGAGTGATCCCTACAATGTCGCTGCCCAGGTTGATCCCTGGCCACACACAATTCTTGTATTTATGACTTCTGATTGGCGCCTGCGAACAAATATACTGACAATTTGGGGAGACCGCCAACATAAGGCAAGATAGCTCAGTTGGTGGAGCGCCGGTCCGGTATTCCGGAGGTCGCAGGTTCGAGTCCCGCCTTGCCAATTTCTTTGTTCACTTTGAAAGATATTAAGATGGTTTGGTATAGATAAAGCTGTTTAATACAGACACTGGACAGTAAATACTTTGCTAAAGAAATTAAAGACGTTGGACAATCAGAATCTTGAAAGAATTAAGCTTTTAACCAGTTCGCGCCGGATGACGTATATAAACGCAAAGTTTTCCCCAAATTCAAAACGGATGACGCATAAACACTCCAAGTTCAAGTTCGGAAATGTCTGTCAGCAGCGAGCAAGGCCGGAAATGCGTGGGTGTGCTTCCCGGCACTATCGGCCTGAACCCGCTTCGGATCGAGTTTCGTTAAAAAATAATCCCGCCACTCGGCTCGGTGATGTTAAAATAATCCCGGCGCGAACTGTTTAAGACAAATAATTTGATAAATACTCGACCAGGTACTTTCCGCGTACTTTTCAAGAACTTCTGTCCCAAAACTTGATTAAAAAGTTTCTTTATGCATTCAATGTCCCAAGTTAATTTTCTTCTCTAAAACGCACTTCACTGTTATCTATTTCTTCTTCTTCGTTCGTATAATGAGCAGCTTAACGTGTTACTGCACACATCGGTTTGATGACATTAGTGGAAACAGGGTGGACCGCGTGAAGGTTGTCATCTCCCACCCCATTGTTGTCTACTGTCAATGTTTGTCTCGCTTTGTTCGCAACAAACAGCTCAATATTTGGTAGTAAACAACTCGGACAGTACGTGACTACAACACTGACCTGAAACCAGGGATGTTGTCAAGTCCATCACGAGTCCCTGTAAGCCCCTGTAAGTCCCTGCAAGTCTATCACAAGTCCTCCAGTTCCAATTAAAATCACAAGCTATTCAAATGAGCTTTATGACCGGACTGTGACTGGACTTGTGAATGGACTTGTGAAAGGACTTGTGAAAGGACTTGTGCAGGGACTTGTGCAAGGACTCGAATACAACAGTCTGCCCGAAACCGATCTGGGCCCAATTTCTTGGCTCTGCTTACCGTTAGCGAAAAATCCCTGCTTACTATAGCAGGAAATTCGGTGCTTACGGTAAACGTATTTCACGCGTTAGCGAGGAATTTTGGTCTCTGAGCATGCGTACATCCCGTAACTAAGGATTCTGTGCTTACAGGGTTAGCGCAAAATTTTTCTGCTAGCGCGGTTAGCGGAAAATGATGACCGTAAGTGCGGAATTCTGTGGTTGGCAGAGCCAAGAAATTGGGCCCAGGTGAATAAGGCCGTGTCCGAAACGAGTATCTAGAGCTACGGCCTACGTCTACAGCTACAGCTACGTCTACGTAGGCGCTAAGGCAAATGGAATCGGACGCGGCTACAGTAGAGCCTACGGCTAGTTATTGCGCCCCCTAGCGATGCTTGAATTAGTGTTTGGAAAATTACGATGTAAGAATTTACAACAATAATCGTCTGCTAGATGTTACGCAATGTTTACAGCCGGTCGAAATACCTGATGATATTGAAGTATTTGTCGATCTGTTAGTTTCAATTTAATGCACTATCATTAAAAAATAAACGAACATTTGCCCCAAAATTAACGTTAGTGCTGTCGCCATTTTGTTTTGCCTGAGCTAGACAACTTCTGTTACGGCTAGATTTTTGTGACGTTGTAGCCGTAGCTGTATAGCTCTAGACGGCATTTCGGACAGCGCTACAAAATGGCCGACGCAGACAATAGCCGTAGCTGTAGCTCTAGACACCCGTTCCGGACACGGCCTAAGAGGCAATGGCGACAAAGTGAAAATGGCATCTAAAATGACAAAAAAAATTAAATCATAGACATTTTATTTTATTTATTGGATTTTGTTGGGTGCAGCCGCGTGTGTGTGGCTTCTCATTGCAACCTTGATGAGATTTCCAGTTTCCGCTTCGCACAGCATTGTGGGTGCATCGCTAGGGTACCACATGGTGGTGTTTCTGGGAACTGGTGTCGACTGGTTCGTCATCGGCAAAATAGGTGAGTTTGTGTCCGCATTCAAAGAGTGGACGTAGAACAATAGTATACACATATGGACTGGAAATGAGGTCGCTAGAGCACTCTATTCCCCCGAGGGACCGTGAGTGACTAGAAGGGGGACCTATTTCCCGAGGCCGTAGGCCGAGGGGAATATGCCCCCCTCCTGGTCAATCACAGGCCCCAGGGGGGGGGGGGGTATACGTGCCCTAGTGACCGAATCATGCCAGTCCATATGTGTTTTATAACACACCTCGGTTCAAAATATGAAATAAGAAAATAAACCGCCATTTTTCATATTAAGATGAGCCTGGCAAACCTCTTGAGGGCGCTGTAACCAGTCCAAAATGTTTAGTCTATTGCCCGCTTCGAGAACTATTTCCCGCAAATTCACGGTGGCGCAAATCTCATGCACTAGCCTATATTAGTTAACCCCACGTGACCGTGTTTCAGCCAACCAGAATACAGAACTAGCAAGAGGTGTGTTATAAAGGACAATAGGGGTCCACGATTAACCGAAAGTCCACGATTAAAAATCGTGTACAAAACCTATGGGAGGCCTACCGAAAAAGTTGAAGTACAAACAAAAGAGGGACAATAGAGGTCGACGATGGATGGTGCATGTGTTGACGAACATTGCTATCTTAGTGTGGACTTAGTAACAACATATGTCCACACTTTGCACGAACCTAAAACCCTGTGTGGACTTGGCCAAGTCCACACAAGGTTTTTCCTCTTGTATAAAGAACGCTAGAGGTAAAACGGGTTAGGGTTGCATACAGAACAATTGAAGAGGATTAACGTAGGGTATAACAGTCACAAATGTGGCTTGAAAACAACTTTATGGTGCGAGAAATATTAGTGTTGTTTGCTGTTGATTCTATTTTCAGCAATATCGTGGGTTGCATCTCCATTCCTATCTGGCATAGTTTCCGTTGCAATTTTCTTCGTGTTGAAGTACACAATGCTGGACAGGGTACGTATCAACTCCTTTGTTCGCCAATTCCTCTTTTTAAATCCACTAACGGCATTTCATGTTCGTTTATCAAAAGTATTATGTATTATTATTATTATTTTGTTAAGAAACAAACAACAACAACAAACTAAGAGATACACAATAAGAACAAGGAATAGAATACGGTAAATAGGGGCATGTCAAGAAATGAACAAAATTATAAAACTGTCATAAAAGAATTGTTTAGCCAAACCCTGTTAACAATATATATATTACAAAAATTAAAAATAAATAAAAATGAGGGTATTAACAAATACAAAATATAATACTTTGTGGTAACACCATGTGGTAATTCGAAAAAAACAACTAACAGTAACAAAATAAAATAATAATAATAATTTGTTTTTGTTTTAAAGATAGGATAAACCATTGGTAGTTGCTTGAATTATCATGAATGGGTAGATTTAGGGGGTTGTATTTTAAAGTAAATATCGTTTAACCGACCTGTTCGAAGTTGAGAATGCTGAGAAAAGCACGAAAAACAGCGTTCGTTTTCAACCGGCGTCGGGCAGATATTCTTATCTTTGTTTTTTCGCGATCGCCGTCCGAATTATATTAATATTTTTCGGAATAATTACAAGATATCTAGCGCAATCATTTTGCTGGATGCCTAGAATCATTTTTTTACTTTCAAATGAGTAAGATAGTTCCTAATATTTCGGTAGTAAATATTTTCGATATCTGCAAATGGTGTACCGGTATCCTACCTTTAAATGTAGCTTGTAATTTGTACAATGTGCACTAAAATAACTCGACTAAAGGCAGTATACACTATTTGAAAACTTAAATAAAACAAAACTACTTATTTATTATTAAATACCTTGAATAACAGTCTCAAGAATCCTGTAAAATTATGGCACCTGGTGTGTTGTGGTTTTCAAGAAAAAGTGGAACTTGTTCAACGATTGCCAGCCGGCAATCAATGAAAATACCTGACTATATTTTTGTCAAACACTACCCCCAATGTATTGGATTGAGTTAGTATACATTTTATTGGCCATACGGTAACACATCCGTGAATGGATACAATTCCAACTATACATGTAGTCTGGTTTCCTGAAGTGATAATTGCCTGACGTCTATAAATTGCTCCGTTTCGTCAGAAGGAATTCAGCGAACCAGACTCCTAAAAACAGCGTTTATGTTCTTGATATTCCAACATCTATACGAACAAAACTTTAAATATTTACTATAAATTATGAACCTCCTAATCCATCCATTGTCGAAAATTACAGCAAAAGCAAATGATGTACATGTATATACTACCTTCCCGAATCCATCAAAATCCATTCCCTGTTTTGGAGGATTTCGGTGGATTCATGATACCTCCATATTGAACAGTCACAGTCACCACCACCAACTTTTGGGGGCATGACAAAATTGATGGATTTTGGCGGGTTCAAGATACTATCTAGTAAAAGTACTCAAGCGGTTAGGGTAACTTAGCAAAATGTTGAGCCTTTTGTAAACCTTCGCTTCGTCTTCGGCTTCGGCTTTGGCTTCGCCTCCGAATTCCGAATCACTGAGAAGCAAATAGAAATTAAAAAAACAATTGAAATAGTTTAACTTTTAGGTTCACATCAATCGATAGAATGTTTCTGAAGCACAACAGGCATCAGAACGTGCTACAGATCTCGCGGTTGGGAATCTAAAATCGCCTTAAGCCAAAGACAAAACGAAGCCAGGGATTCGAAAAAGCCTTGTGTTATTAAAGCATGAATATCATTATCCTTATCTGAACGACTTTAGCAAACCTTTTATTTACTCGTTTTGTTGACAGGACGACCAACTAAAGTGCGGTCTCAGGGCGGTTCCCTTCTGGTATTTTCTAGTGTTTTTCATCAACAGCCTCTCCATATTATTGGCGATTAAAGAGGGTAAGCCAAACAATCAGTTATTTCCCCTACAAAAAAGGAAGCGGCGCCAATAATGTATATCTTTGACTGCGGAGTTAGCCTCAGGGTGCAGGGTTGTAAATAGGCCCCAATTTGCTTGCGCCGACCAGATCACATTTTGAAGAGCATTTTGAGAGCCATGCATTTGAAGGATTGTAAAAATACAGTGTACCACCTCGGTCCGGGAGTGTGAGCTTCTAATTCCGAGCATTTGAGATGAATCTGGCCCTGGAATTGGCACTACTTGGCTCTTGAGCGAGAGGGTATTTTTTTCAAAATGGACGCTCTGCAGATTGGTCTTCAGCACTAGTTTTTGGGGTGTTCTCCTTTGGAGGGAAATATCACGCAGAAGTTATCAGATGACCCCACACAAATTGAAAAGAAAATGAAAGATGGTGAAATAAGCTTCATTTTGGTGTATAGTTTAGTCACCTTGGAGAGTTGTGAGTATTTTTCCATTTTTTTTGGAAGTTCGGGTATTTATCATTGTTGTCTATGAAACTTTGTTTGGATGTGCGCAACCCTCATACAACGTGTCAAACGCTAGTCTTTGCCAAAGACCACTGCATTCGACAGTGCGCCCGCTAACGACACGATTTATACTCCTTCAGCACCCTCGATCATGTGTGAGCGTGGGAGATGATCTATCGTGTCGTTAGCGGGCGCACTGCGTGAAAAGAATACGCGGCGTACACTATCGATCAAACGCATTCGTCTTTGGGAAAGACTAGTCAAACGCATGATTGCGCTATTTAAGACTAATTGAAGTAATTAAGTAACATGTTTTCATGTTTTTATTGTATGCCAAAGCGTGCAAACAAAACCCCTTCCTAAATAATTATGTATACATTTCTCCCGATTTCTGACCATGTACTCTTGTATATATTCACCTATTCATCAAAGCGGCGAAAGCCGTGTTCCCATTGGACTTTTTTGGGGTTAACATACCGCGACTTTTTTGTAGATTGACAAAATTAAATCCAGTGGGAACGCGCAGTAGACTAACGTCCCTGTCAACGTACCGTGGCGGTGATGTAAAACTAACTGGCCGAAATCATGGATGACAAGAAAAGCAAGAAAAACGGCGTTCGTTTTCAACTGGCCTCGAACAGTTATACCCAGCAAGATATGGGACCGAGTGACTCCCCCCTTAGTCCCCCATACCTATACACTCCCTAGACTATTGTTACCTAACGCACCCCCCTAAAAACCTCAAAAAGAAACCACAACATTCCGCAAGCACAATGACCACCACAAAGGAGGGGGGTTTTCCCCGTCCCATTATTCCTTCATGTGCATTTTGCTGGATGCCTACAATCATTATTTACTTTCAAATAAGTAAGACATTTCTTAATCATTCGGTAGTTAATAATATTTCGCAAATGGTGTATCCTACCTTTAAAGGGATCGTATACGTTTGGTAATTGGAACCCACTGTTTGTTTCAATCCTATATAGTTATAGATATATACCATAAAACTAACCTGTAAAAATTTCATTTCAAATGGTGGTAGCGATTTTGAGATATTGCCGAAATTCTGGAGCGGTTATGTCCACGCAAGAATAATAATCTGCATTGGAATACACAGTCTGAGAAACGTCACTGCAGTAACGATTCTCAGATTCAAATTTTTTGGGATAAAAAGTGATATATTTTTCCATAACCGCAGTAGTTCGAAGTAAAAAGTTTCTAAAAATGCATTATACTATCCAAAACTGCTGTACCTCTTACCAAGTAAGTTTTTATTGCCATTAATTTTGGGAGTAATTACCAAACGTATACGATCCTTTTAAATACCACCTTCTTGAATATGAGTCCACTGAACTTTGCTTGCAGTTGAGAAGGCCACTTCACTAGGGGTTTGGCTCGACGTTCTGGTAGCCCTTGGCGTGGGACTATTTGTCGCCGCGGCAGCCCTTTTCTTTCTGGTGCCCTATACGAGACGAAGGGCCAGAGGTAGGTTTACCAAGGGTAACAATTTTCACTACACCTCGTAAATATTCATGAGCAAATTGGAGCGCGTCATTGGTCGAATTCGCCGTGCGTCTGGGAAGTAAAAATGATACGCTGCCTGATGACGTCATCCCGGTGAGTATCTAGGGGCCAATTTCATAGAGCTGCTAAGCACAACAATTTGCTTAGCACAAAAAAGTCTTGCTCATTGAAAACAGGTTACCAGCCAAAATTATACGTGTTTTTCATGCTAAGCAAAAAGACAGCTGATTATCAATCCAAAACAATAAAGATCACATACAAATTTGGTTTGTAACCTTGTTTTTGCAAAGGACAAATTGTCATGCTAAGCAAATTTGTGTGCTTAGCAGCTCTATGAAATTGGCCCCAGCTCGCTGCCGTGCGGTATTCTGTTCTGGTAGCGCAACCAATTTCCTCTGGAACCCGCCTCGTAGACATGTAGTCTGTGGCATGTAATCTTTACGGAACCAGTCTCAGTAACGTTACTAGTTTTGCGTCATTGACTGGCGAACAACTTGAATATCTTGTGCTGAATAAAGATGCTAAATCTACGAAGGCCGTTATCGGCAAGGCAGTGAATATTTATGAGGTGTAGTAAAACAAATACAGCATGGTTTATTTCTGAAAAATAGTAGGAATTATTAGTCCCTCGGAGTAGGTCAGCTCGACTACCTCCATCCCCTTTCCGTCGTTAGGTAGTCGAGCTGACCTACACCTCGGGACCAATAATTCCCACTACTTCCCCTCCAACCATGCTGTATTTGTATTTAACCGGCTTAGTTATAGATCAATTCGACGTCAGCCATTTTATGCGGTGACATCATGGCTCTCGCGCGTGACGCGCTCAGGGGTTAATTTCATAGAGCTGCTAAGCACACAAATTTGCTTAGCAAATAAAAAGTATTGCTCATTAAAAACAGGTTACCAGCCAAAATTCTTCAGGTTTTTCATGCTAATCCCAAAACCAGCTGATTATCAATCGAAAACAATAAAGATCACGTGAAAATTTGGTCTGTAACGTTGTTTTTGCCAAGGACAAATTTTCATGCTAAGCAAATTTGTGTGCTTAGCAGCTCTATGAAATTGGCCCCAGGTAGTATACGCACGCGCCGCGGGCTTCTACCACCAATGTGGTTATAGAACGTGTGCGGCGAGCACGTGCAGTTTTTGCTTGTAATTTTTTCTGGCGCGATTCGGTATATCATGTTTGAAATTCAAGAACGCTCCGCGAGTATAGTTAGCAACGTGGCTTCTCCGATAAGCCAGTTTTCGAAAATGGCAGTTTTCGCTGTAAAAAAATATTACCGTAAATTGAACGTCGAAGGCCCTGCAGTGAGATGCCAGGATTGGACCATATTTTTTTTTAACGTATTATTTATGGTAACAAGTATGTCAATCTTGCCACTTTACACACGTTTTACCGTAAACAAAAAGTGGTTTTGTTGACGATCAAAGGTCCGTACACCTACGGTCCGACCATACGGTCGAATAAGGTCCGGTCGTGCTTTACCATACGGTCGAATCCTGACATCTCGCTGCACGACTTTCGACTGTAAATGTTACGGTAATTTGTTTTACCGTAAACAATACCGTAAAATTTACAGTGTGGAGTTATTTTGTTCCTTGCTATAGCTGCTGAAGAACGTTATCAACAAGAGCAGGCAGAACTTAAGAGAGAAGAGGCAATCCGCGCCAAAGAGGGAGACATCGAAATGAAAACAGGTGGGCAGAGTGTGTTTGTGGATACTATTGAGTGCAGTCGTATAGCCAAACTCGCTAAAGGTATCGGTTTTATACAATTAACATTTGTTTTTGCTAAAAATGTAAACCCAAAATGGATGGATTATAGAGTGATATATAGGTTATCCTGGATATTTTAAAACAATTTTCATTTAAATTCACTAACTCTCCCATTCATTGTTTCAACAATTCCGGGAAAACTATTATTTAAAAACAAAATGTTGCTCCACTCACCTGTTTATTAAAAGTTTTAGGTTCGCTGTACAAGTTTGTAAATTCTGGCACTTTGCAGACTGTTTACCGTAACAAATACGGTTTATAATTAGATACAACTATTGTCCAACCATAAACAATTACGGCAGAAGGGTGGCGCCTCGCTGCACGACTTTCAACCGTAAAATTGACCTTGGTTTTTAATCTGATCCTTTGTACCACATTTGTCTTAATTTTGGGCTTTATTCACGATTCGGACATTTTGAATTGAAATGGAATAATTGAAGCAAATAACCAAGTGCATAATTTTGTTCTGGGTATTTAGACACCTCGATTGTTGAGATACGATGTTGCGGAGCGTAGTTATTGTCATTTCAATGGTCGTAGGTCCAGTTTCAAAAGTGACAATCATCCCGATTAATCCATACCCTTTCGGGCCGTTAATTATTGGCTCATTTTTGTGATGAGTTTATATCAATCTTCTCTGATGAATAATTTAAAATGTGTGATTAACCATACCTTAATGTTTATACCCAGCACAATTTGTGGCAGAGGGGTACCCCCCTCTTATCTCTATACTTTATACGCACTCAACACTATTGTAACCTAACCCATCCCCCCTGGAAACCTAAAAGGAATTCCTGAGATTCGGGGAACACAATGGTCAACACAAAAGAGGGGGGGGGGGGGGGGGTTTTCTCTGCCACATATCGTGCTTCATATGTTAATGTTTTGTGAAAGATTAGTCTGGAAAATTATAATGACAAATTAGTCTGGCACCATCGTATTCAACCGTTCATAATTTATAATATTCATTCAGGGAACACGACCACAATGGCTTTCTACATGAAGCACGATATGTGGCAGAGAACCCCCCCCCCCCCCCCCCCCCCCCTCCTCTTTTGTGTTGACCATTGTGTTCCCAGAATCCCAGGAATTCTTTTTAGGTTTCAAGGGGGGTGGGTTAGGTAACAATAGTGTTGAGTGTGTATAAGGTATAGGGATAAGAGGGGGTACCCCTCTGCCACATATCGTGCTGGGTATAGCTTTCTCGTGAATAATGGTGCGTTCCAATTGCGTCGATTTTCTCGTGTTCACCGTGAATTTCTCAAAAATCACGACTGGGTTGCATTCCAAATGCTACGCACCAACATGCACGCGCACAGTCGAGTTATAGGTGTGCGAGAAAGGACACATGTGCGCGAGTAAACTCATACGTGAACCAACACGCATGCGCGGGTACTCGAGATAAAACAATCCTCGAGTTCACCACTGGTGAACACAATTTACCTAGGGCCAATTTCATAAAACGTGTAAGCACCAACATTTGCTTAGCATGAAAATCTTTTCCTTTTCAGGGTTACAAACCAAAATGTCCGTTGATGTTTATTGTCTGTGAATGGTATTCAGCTGTTTTTTGCTTTGAATGAAAAGCACGTGGAGTTTTGGCCGATAACCTGTTTTTACTGAGCAAGACTTGTTTGTGCTAAGAATTTTGTTGTGCTATACCCAGCACGATATGTGGCAGAGGGGTACCCCCCTTGCAACCTAAAATGAATTCCTGAGATTCTGGGAATACAATGGTCAACACATCATATGTTTTGTGCTTACATGTTTTATGAAACTGGCCCCAGGCGATAAGAACGCAAAAATACGACTAGTGAACTCGTGAACACAAGAAACACGACGCGATTGGAACGCAGCATAAAGGCCGGTTTATACTCGCGAACGCGAATTTGTGACGTCAGGGGGAGTTTTCGCGATGCGAAATCGCAAAAGTTTAACACATTTCAACTTGGGCGAATGTTCGCAGCGAACGCTTTGTGACGTCAAATTCGTATCGCAATCGCTTTCGCGTAAAGTATGAACCGGCCTTAAGGCCGATAGCTCTGTTTTGGGTCAAAACGAATACGAGCCATTGTTGTAACCGTTTAAATCGTTCAGTTTCAGAGGTGCACGCTTACGATAACAAGTACATGACGACTGACGAGGAGATAACGAGTGCGGACTCAGATAGTAGCGGCATCGAGGCAGGAAGCAGAACCAAACGTGCTTACTCAGCGGCATCCAGCAGTAAGCAAATTCAGTTTGTAATTCGCGAATGGTGCGCGCAAGCGCCCACGCATGCGCCGCGCGTCGTTTAAACGCTTGCGCGCACCATCTGCGGAAATTTTCTAAAAGTGCGTCTCTTAGACGCATCTTTGGAATTTTTTTTTTTACACATTAATTTGGTTGGTTACTTTTTTATTCCATCTTTAAGAATGACAAAGGAGACAGTTTGAACATTTGCAGAATTATCGCCAGAGAAACTTGGTTGTAAAATTGGAATAAGAAGACTTTGTGCCATACAATGTTGTAATATCGTCCAAGACAAAACTGTAAGGGTAAAGTTTTTTCGATATAAGAACACAACGCAGAAATACGTGGATGGGACCTGAACCAGCGTTTTACACGAAGGCAAAATGAACCACCCAAAATAGATGAACAAACTCGCATTAAAAACAGTAGCAATCTTCAAATTGCAAAGCCGGTCTTTTTTTCTGACCAACATTTTGCTGTATTTCATTTGTTTCCAAGCGCATAACGAGGTCAGAGATCGACGGACGGAATCGAGGCTATCGCGCATGTCAAAGGTCGCCGACGACGAGGAGGAAGACCGAGGCATATTCCACGTGGACAAGAAGTCGGAGGACTGGTTGTCCGTCAAGGACACCATAGTAGTCGCCACCATCTGCGGACCTCTGCAGGGTCTCTCGGCGTGCTTTGCGGCGTTCTCGCACGGTGGAAATGACGTCAGGTAACCCATTGAAAACATTGGTTTCCTCAATTGACTATTTGCGTGTGGAATTTAAATAATATCTGGTACACTGACTTGT
The DNA here is from genome assembly GCA_037893245.1 of Crossaster papposus. Classification (NCBI taxonomy): domain Eukaryota; kingdom Metazoa; phylum Echinodermata; class Asteroidea; order Velatida; family Solasteridae; genus Crossaster; species Crossaster papposus. Next base: position 1,090,561 of record JBAIAA010000669.1, on the reverse strand, counting down.
TCACACAGGTTGGCACAGTTTGTCTTAAAATTATCCAGACCAAATACACTGTTGCTATAATCACGTGATTCGGGGCAAGCTCTTGCATAGTTACGTTAGAGACGCTCAGCACCAATACATTGTTCACAATGGTTGAGAATGGTAAAAAGACACCAGACCATTCCAGAGCCGGGGGTTGCTAGCGTAAGGCTTGCCCCGAATCACGTGATATAGCAACAGTGTATTTGGTCTGGAGAATTTAAATGTAAACTGTGCCAAGCTGTGTGAACAAGTCAGTGTACCAGATATTATTCAAATTCCACACGCAAATGGCCAATTGTCATGGAGGCGTGGTTAATTTATTCTACAGGGCTCATACGAAGGCTCCGATGGTTAAGAGAATGTTAAAATTCACGACTTACTTATCGTGAATAGGTATAAGTATTCGCTTTGTTAATAGCTCACTGACTTAAAGGTAGGATACACCATTTGCAGATATCGAAAATATTTACTACCGAATTATTAAGAAATATCTTACTCAATTGAAAGTAAATAATGATTCTAGGCATTCGGCAAAAGGATTGCGCTAGATATCCTGTAAGTATTCACACACAAAAAAGAATTTTATAAAGAAAAATTCGCGATCGCCGGACGGCGATCGCGAAAAAACAAAGATAACATAAGAATAACGGCTCGACCCCGGTTGAAAACAAACGCTGTTTTTCGTGCTTTTCTCGGCATCCATGATTGTAAAACTTTGGAAAAGTCAGTTAAACGATATTTACTATGAAATACAACCCACCAAATCTACCCATTCATGATAATTCAAGCAATTACCAATGGTGTATACTACCTTTAACTATAGGTTTTCCGGGCTATTTAAAAAAAAATAATATTCAAATTCAGTTTTACATTAAAATCCCCCCTTCCCTCCCCCTTCCCCCCTTCGAATTCGTCTTATGTCAATCAATTTTGAAACTTATGTTAGGTAAATTAGTCTGATGTGTGATTGAGTCAAGCACACATCAGACTAATTTGTTACATACGGGCATTTTAAATGCGACACATAAACGACATGTTTGGTGACTCTTGCTAATAAAAGCTTGGTTAGGACGAGATTCCGTTTAAGACGAGTTTTTCCCGTTGAAGACGAGTTTTTCCGTCAGTCTCGACCCAAGTCTATACATTTCCTATAAGTTGGGAAAAAATGATCCATACGATCTCCGGTGACTTAACATTTCGGTTATTACGAGGTTTCTTAAGACGAGGTTTCTTAAGATGAGCGCTTTTCATGTTAACGAAAGTTACAATAATTCCCGCCTTTTTTTACAGCAATGCCATTGGTCCGCTAATCGGGCTCTATCTCATCTACCAAGAAGGCGTGATAAACATTGACCAGCCCACGCCTATTTGGATTCTAATATACGGCGGCGTAGGTATATGTGTCGGCCTTGCCATACTTGGGCGCAGAGTTATCAAGACCATTGGCACAGACCTAACACCGATGACTCCATCCACGTAAGTACCTCGTCCTCCATTTTGCCTAGTTAGCCCGATTAGGAATAATGCCCATCTAGGAATCAGCTAGCTGATGTTGTATGAAATTGACAAGGTATTCCCCCTGTCATTTTATGTGTTTTTTTCTCCATCTCCACAGCGGTTTTGCGATCAACCTGGGCGCGGCCCTCACTGTCCTCGTTGCCTCCAACCTAAGCATTCCTGTCAGTACCACGCACTGCCTGGTCGGCTCGGTGGCCTTCGTGGGTTTCGTCCGGTCCAGGAAGGCCATGGACCTCGGACTCTTCACGGGTATCTTCAGCGCGTGGATCATCACGCTGCCCGTGACCGTGCTTCTCTCGGCTGCCTTAATGGGGCTCCTGCAGCACGCGGTGCCCGGAGGCTGCGACATACAACAGCTGCAGTATCCACCGCCGAATGCCACTACTGTCATGATGGCCATATGAGGCAAGAATAAGGCAGAAGGAACCCCCTTCAACTGTTTGGTGTTGGTCATTGTTTTCAAGGAATCTCGGGAATTCTTTTCAGTTATCTAGGGGGACATAATGAAGCCATCAGAATGAAACAGATATAAAATGGTGGTGGTCATTGTGCTTGCGGAATGCGGTGGTTTCTCAGGAATTCTTTTAAGGTTTTTAGGGGGGGGGGGGGGGTGCGTTAGGTAACAATAGTCTAAATAGTGTACATAATGTATATGTATGGGAGACTAATGCACCAGTCACAATCAAAGCGGAGCCCGGTCGCGAATTTTTTTTTCCCAAACAGGTTTGCACAATTTCATGAATTATTCAGTAGTTGCGTTGATCGCTGTACAACACTTAGGTTCTAGGTCTCCTTTTCCCCTTAAATTAAAAATACTCTAAAGATATCAATTTGACTAGGAAAAACGAGGTGACCTACTACAGCAGGATTCGAACCCGGGATCTTTGATCCATAGCCAATCCCACTATCCACTACACTACGTATAGCAGCTCGACAACAGCTGTTCTTTAAAGTGATTTATTGTAACTAGTTAACTAATAACAACAATGCTGTGACGTCATGTTTTATTCCGATGAATAAACATAACTTCTCATCCAAAATACTGAATAATTCATGAAATTGTGCAAACCTGTTTGGGAAAAAAAAATTCGCAGCCCGGTCGGCGTTAGTCTTGGTGGAAGACCTCGTGTTGATTTGTCACAATTTCTAAGTTTATTGTCGGGATGAGTTTAATTAGATACGCCCAGTTATGATAATTGACCTTAACCATGCTAGGAAAAAAACACGCGTCTGGATTTGCCTCAAATCGTGCTAGGTATAATAATGGCTGTCATATGAAGCACGATATGTGGCAGAGAAACCCCCCCCCCCCCATTTTCTTTTTAGGTTTTTAGGTTTCAAGGGGGGTGGGCTAGGTTACAATAGTGTTAAGTGCGTATAAAGTATAGGGATAAGAGGGGGTACCCCTCTGCAACATATCGTGCTGGGTATAGACCTCATCATTTATCAGAAATAGTCAGAATTAATTGGTCTGTGAACCAGACTACACGAGGAGGAATGGTTGTACCGTTACCGTTCGATGGACTGTGAATTATGTACAAAAAGTTTGAAAATGCAGGGGAATTGTTTAATACAAAAGTTTCACCTGTGACTAAGTTTGGGCAGGTGTGGTCTATACTATAGTTGTTGAATAATGACCTAACTTTTGCATGCACAGTAATAGCAAATAACACATAAATATCGGATGAAATTAGGAGAAGCGATTACTCCATTCGATTCACCATTCTGAACGTAACAGCCAGGTGCAATGAATATTGATTTAGATACTAGACTGGTATGTTTAGATTTGACAGTGAAAACATTGTACATTTTGTTTTTCAAAAGCGCCCTCATTGTCAGGGTCGGTTAAAAAAGCGCACACGCTAATGTATAGGCCTAGGTGTCAAAACAAATATGCAAATATAATATAACGGAACCAAACATAGATATTATAGGTATGATTTGAAAGATACACCCTTCCACTTTAAAATGAGACATCAAACGTCAAAATCTGGTAGTTTTTGATAGAGTTGTGAGTCATTTCCCAAGAGAGGTCAAATTGACCATGGGACCAATTTTGTTCGATTTTGTTTGGATGTGCAAGTGTTGCCATGTGGATGAACTGTTTACAATTAGCAGCTAAACGCACGTGTCTAATTCCTAAACATCAATGTTCAATGGTTAGCTAAACACTATCCATCTTCATGCTAAACATGTTCAGCGTGTTAACATGTTTACAAACAATGAATTTTGTTTAATTGCTAAAGACAGTTTTTGCATTGTTCATAGGCCATTCAAATCCACACAGAGACAAGTGTTCAAATGCCTAAAATTGAAAACTTCGTCCCATGGTAAATTCGACCTTTCTTGGAAATTTACTCATGACTTTATTCGATGTGGACGTTTGATAAACTCACTTTAAAGTGGAAAGGTGTATTTTTCAAACCATGCATATAATATCTATGTTGGTTTAATATTCCATGTGTAGCATTCCATTATTTCCTGTTTGCTTTTTTAGACACTGTATGTTATCGTTTTCTGGATTTTTTTTGGAGATAATTGTTTTGGAGGACGACGGTTTTGTAGCCCAATATAAAAGATCACACGTAAACAACGTGTTACGTCATCAGTACACAGGCGTATTAAAGGTTAATTTGCGCGAAATAATATGACACGAATGAAAGACGGGAAAGGGAACTACAGAGTGAACCTAAAAAAACAAAACCCACCGGAAAATGGCCATAATCCCGAAAGTATACATTTCATGGAAAACCTGAAGTCAATATCAGAAAGTAGGAGCTATAAGCTTTCTTCTGACACCTACATCGCAGGCCTACGGTCACTGGTAACTGAGTACCATTGTCTTGAAAACCATAGGCAGATTTCAGAAATGTCCAAATCAATAATTTTGTAAGCCACATGGAAATGAACCATCGCTCTTCGCGGTCAGTGGTGTGCATGCATCCAACCGCGTCTTTTCGTGGCCCAGGTTCAATACCCTGACCTACCGGTAACTCCATGTGACTTTTTCCTTTGGGGATAACTTAAGAATAAGGTCTACGCTAGTCCCCCACGGGACCTTGTGGAATTACGGGAGAGGATTCAGCAAGAAGTTGACATTTTACGACAAGATCCGGGGATGGTGAGGAGAACAGTGCAGGAGTATGCAAAGACGATGTGAAATTTGCGTTGAGAGAGGTGGCGGCCATGTTGAAGGAATCGGACCTTAAGGACTGAGAAAGATGCTTATGAAAGCCAAAGAAGTGTTTTCATTGTTATTGTTTCAAATAAACAGGTTATAACAAAGGGAATTATGTTCTTGTTCTTTTCCATGGCGACCTCATTTGCCTACACGAAGATAACAACACGCACACCTATTTGGACATTTCTGAAATCTGCCTATGGTTTTCAAGACAATGGTACTCAGTTACCAGTGACCGTAGGCCTGCGATGTAGGTGTCAGAAGAAAGCTTGTAGCTCCTACTTTCTGATATTGACTTCAGTTTTTCCATGAAATTTATACTTTCGGGATTATGGCCATTTTCCGGTGGGTTTTGTTTTTTTAGGTTCACCCTGTATATATAGATTGTTCTTTTTTGGTGGCAGGGGTGTATTAAAATTAATGCACAATATCGATTCAAAAGCCGAAAACGGTATTTTTTTCGTCAAACATTTGCATGTTTATAAACAAATTGTATTTCTCTTAACATAGGTCGTTTTTCAACTTAGTATCTCAAAGTAAATAAGTGTTTGTATTTTTTGGGAAATTGGTGATTTAAAAATAAACATTTTCGATTATAATAACACGAACAGAACATATATACAAATGTATATAGATGCTATATTTTACTGTTCAACCAAATTGTGTACAAACTTGTAAAAACAAATCTTGTGAACATAGTGTAATTCCTGTAGTATTTTAAAATTGTATTCACTGTTTTTAAACACAATTCCTCGATTTATAAATAAAACAATGAGCTGAAACTGTTTTTAAATAAATGTTGGTTTTTATTTTAAAAAATTGTAAAAATTATAACTGTGGGTATTCCTGAGTGACTGTTTTAGTGAGATTTTGTTTAAATGGGTAAAAAGTGCGTAGTTGACATAGCCTACACATTTCTTTCATCTCTTTTGAGTGAAGCCATGGTGGTTAAACTATTAGTCAGATTCAGGGATGTAGTCGAGTCCATCACAAGTCCCTGCAAGTCCCTGTGAGTCCCTGCAAGTCCATCACAAGTCCTTCAGTTCCAATTCAAATCACAAGCTATTCAAATCAGCTTTGACAAAAGCATTCCTTTGTCATTGTTCGTCCAGTTACTTGTGACTGCCTTTATGAAGGGACTTGTGACTGGCTTCACGAAAGGACTTGTGAAAGGACTTGCAGGGACTCGACTACAACCCTGGACTCAGATTCATAATGTACATATTGTAGATTTGCTAAACTATACATTTTTGGAAACGTTAGAATATACTCAACAGAAAAAACAATATTTACATTTGTTTTTAGGTTCTTTTGAAACAAAATGTTCTTGAATGTGACGTGACACATGACAAGTCATTGGGTGTCACATTAAAGATTTCCAATGCCTTATATCTCTGGAAGTATAAGTCCGATTGGGTTCAAACTTTGTATGCAGGTATGCCAGGATGTGTTATAGATATAAATTGAAGTGACATCATGATGACGTCATCGTGTGATTTGTTATGATTATGTTTCATTTGTGGACCTTTAAGCCATATCTCATCAACAGAACATAATAAATTCAAAATTCTTTTTGTAATATGTTTATTGGGTCATAGACATATGCACACAATTGTGAAAAATGTGTGACATAATCATGACGTCATCAAAATGCTATTCAAAAAATCCAAGATGGCCGCCATAAAGAACCTAAGAGCAAATGTAAACATTGGTTTTTATGTTAGGTATATCCTAACATTTCCAAAAATGTTTAGTTTAGCAAATCTACACAAAAATTGAACGAAAATACATAAGAAACCTGACTATGTATCATGCAAAATCGGCCTGTCATATCATCGTGTAATACAACTGCAATCCACTGCTTCACGCCTTTGCTCCCTGCGTCTGCCACTTATGACCTCATCAGCCATGGGCAATCTTCTTGACAAATCCTGGATCCGCCATTGACTTGGGGGAAAATAGGGATAAGATTTACCGATGAAACTATGTCCAAGTACCCAAACAATGTCACTTGAGACCGACATTAAACGGCCAATAAAGTTAACTGAATTATTATTCCACCATGCCGCACCATTGAAGTGCATTGTGCATCCGGGTATTTTACTATCGTGTTGCCCACTTACAAAATGGCGGACGTGTAGCGCACACAGTGTAGTGAGTGTGCTCTCGTTTCTATAACATAACTCTATGAAAACGACTCGTTCGTCAGACATGGCATGATCGGGCTTCCGCACATTTACAATTCAATGAACATGCATCGGACGTTTTGTAATACAATAATAACCGAACTGTACGTGACCTCCATCGCAGACTGATAATTATAGTGCCCGGCGGGGTTTGCGTAAGACCAGTTGTTCAATGAATATAGTTCACGAATAACAACAAGTACGGGTACCACACAATAGTCATTGCCCGAGTACAAACAAAATAGCGAGGCATATACAAAAAAAGACCACGCAGCTAGACTCGTATGTTTAACTGCATGTTAACTGCCGTTGTCTGCAAGATGGAGTTTCCATCCAGTCTGTCCGTTCTTCAGTTGTTGTTGGTGTTTGTCTGCTCGTTTCTTGTGTGTATTTGGTTTGTTCGAAGGCGATCGTTTTACCGTAGGTTGCCCCCGACTCCCTGGTACATCCCATTTGTTGGTAGTCCGCAACTCTACAGCAAGTCCATGCATCTGGACCTCACCGAAACGGCGCGGAAATATGGCGGCATATACACGCTGCATCTAATTGCCAATCCGGTGGTGGTCCTCAGTAACTTCGCCGCCATCAAAGAGGCTTTGGTCAAACAAGCTGTTGACTTCAGCGACCGGTTTGTGTTGTCCTTCGCAGTGAAAGAAGCGAAGGTTGAAGGTAAATATCATACGACAGACCTACCCATTCTCGACCTGCTCCCATGAAATCGGAGTAAAGTTCACATTTTGATATTTTGAGATATTGGTATTTCCAGATTCCTTGAATTCTTAGCTTTAAAATGATATATAATTTATTGGGTAGGGTATTTAAAAGATATATAATATTGAGCAAAACCAGCGGTCATTACACACATCAAATAGTTACATTTTACTTCTTGGGTACGCTCAGTAAAATCAAATTTTTATTTTGTCTGCTAATCTTTTGCAAAAAAATACTTGGAAGTTCGAAACAAAAACATATGTGGGAATTGTATCATGCCAAAACCCCCAGAACGATTCCGCATTGTCACTGTTTTCAATTAAAACTCAATAGAGCATAGCACGAATTTACGCCGTTTTTGTGGGAGCAGGTCACATTTTAGAAATGGGTCATTCCTTAAAGTTGAGGCACAAAGTAAGGCATAACAAAAACAAATGTTATGTTGGCGTAACCCGACCGACCCTAAAAATACGGCCGACCCTGGATATTTTTTTTTCAAGGGACGAAATTTAATGATTAAAATCTATATAAATCTAGTTATAAATACGTTTGAAACCATTTCTGACCGTTTTTCATTGTTGTGTGTGTGGATTGTGAAAATATTGAACCTGGACACGCTATCGTGTATCACTACCGGCTTAAACAATTAGACAACATATCATTTTCATTGCTGGGAGGGGGAAAAAAAAAAAAAAAAAAAGAATCCCGACCTACCTACCCTATTTTTTTGGGCCCGTTACGCCATCATAACATTTTTTGTTTTATGCCTAAGTGTGATATTTTGGTATATTTTGTAGTTGCATGCCATATATCAACTAAAATATTTTAATATTTATTCCTGATGATTGTCTTGGATGTTAGACAGATTTGGACAAGTTTTGTACCATTCAAACATTCAAATATTTAATGAACAATTGTAAGGTCTCGGGTGTATTAACAAGGACGCCTTTTTTTACATCTTTTTGTAATGTACATATTTTATACCATCTCTGCTTTATTACAATTAACTGACCACAAAATATATACATGTTTTGTTAATGTTAATGTAGATGAATTAAAAGTTATGTTAAACAATATGTTCCAACACTATGTCACACTACGATACACCATGTTAAATTGTATATAGCTAGTGACTCACTTGTATTTCAGGTAAGAGTAACTAACTTAAAGCTTGTATGGGGTCCTAACTAGTTGGCTTTGGTATAGGTAACCCTTCGGTCGGGATGCGAATATTTTTTTCAAAAACCTAACTGGCAGTTTTCATGAACTATTCAGTAGTTGCATTGATCAATGTACAACACTTAGGTTCTAGGTCTCTTTTTTCCTTTAAATTAAAAATACACCCAAAATATCAATTTGACTTGGAAAAACGAGGTGACCTACAGCAGGATTCGAACCAGGGATCTTTGATCCTTAAACCATTGCTATGACGTCACGCTATTGTTAAAATTGTGGATTCGTATCTACGAATCAACGCTTTGGACAATAACAGTGGATTCGTATCTACGAATATTTAGTAAAGTGTGGATTCGGAACGGTTTTTATCTTGCCTACATTTGTAACAATTACGAATCCACGGTTATTCAATTCCTCAACCCTAATCCAACCCTGATTACGTAAGAGCCTCGAGAACCTCCCTTTAGGCCAAATAATAAAAAAAACATGTTTGTCTTTTTTTTAGAAGGAAGGAGGAGGCCTTTTTTTCTTTCTTTTTTAATAGCCGCTCGACACATTTTAATATGCAGGTCATGTATGAACATGTCACGCCCTATCTTTCTATTTGAAATTAAAACACGAATAAAAATCAAAATTCATGTGGGTCGATCATGTATGCACCATACACATCACACCCTAGCCTTCCCATTAGAAACAAATGTATTTTCACAGCATGTACACAGTGATGCATGTCCAAATTACGATCTTAAAATTGTATTATCTTGTTTAATTGGCTTTTTCACAATTTTGCGAAAAAGCCTTTGTTTTTGTTCTGATTTTTGTTTTACTTATTTTTTCTTTTTCTTTTTGGGACCAAAATGCAATAGACTTTGTACACGTTCTTTCGTACAAGCACTTTTCATAACCAGTCGTATCCAAACAAAACTTTACCCAAGTGAAGAATCTATAGTGAGCTCGTGTCTAGCAGACAGACATCATGGTGACGTCATCAGGGGGTAACGTGACGTCATATTAAATTTATTTAATCTTTGAAAATCAATAACAAATCGCGCGCAAAAGACCGGGACTTTAGGTTTGTGGCAATTGATAGGATAATCCAGGATCTTCATTTTATCTCGTGTGTGAGAAATCACGTGACCCTTCCTTTCGGTCCAAACCGAAAGTGCCTTATAATTTGAAAGAACTTACTGATATGAACTTACTTTAAACGATGTTAGTGTTTGGCTAGATGTACTTTTCAAATAAATTACCGGCGACGTCATAACATGTTATAGCACCCTCTGGCGGCAGGTTCAAAATTAATATTCAGTTGATGTGTGTGGCGAAGTTTGCTGAAATCACTTTATAATTGATGTATATAATAGCTTCATGTTAGAAACAATTTGACCGGGAGAAAAAAAATATGACGTCACCAGACCGGAAGTTAGAATGAAAAGACTTGAAGCCATCATTCAATTGTATTTGATTTATTACGTTTTAAGACCTTGAAGCCATATCTCAGCAACGGATCATGCTAAAATAAAAATAATTGTGTATTGGGTTGGTTAGGTAGTTCACCAAAAGTTTACAAATGTGTGACGTTATCGTTTTAATCACTTTAAATTTTAACCTTTAATCTGTTTAAATAACCTAAATTCGTTTTGATTACTTTTAATGTGTTTAAAATTCCTTTTGAATGTTTTTTTACGGGGAAAAAAATGCGAAAAGGCCCTATGTTCTGTTCCTCGAACAGACGTAGTTTTAGTTATTATTATTTATTTTTTTAAAGATAATAACATTTATTATTTTTGTGAAAAAAAAGAAAAGGAGGCGGCCTCTAAAAAAAGAAGCGGGCGGTGACGCTAAACATTTTTTTTTTTTAGTTGGCCTTATGTAAATTACGTCTATGGCCACGATACATGCATGCCTTTTCATCTCCACTCAACTGGGTAGTTAATAACAATACTTCTTTTGACGCAATGGTTTAAGACGGAGAATACACTCGCAAGTGTGGATTCGTATTTAAGAATCCACTCGGCGCTTCGCGCCTCGTGAATTCGTAATTACGAATCCACACTTTCTCGTGTATTCTCCTATACATAGCCCATCCCACTATCCACTACACTACGTATAGCAGCTCGACAACAGCTGTTCTTTAAAGTGGTTTAATGTATGTAACTAGTTAACTTAATAACAACAATGCTGTGACGTCATGTTTTATTCCGATGAATAAACATAACTTCTCATACAAACTACTGAATAATTCATGAGATCTGCCAGTTACGTTAGGGAAACAAATATTCGCGGCCGGGATTGGGTCTGGGGTCTTGTGTTTTAACTTGGCTGGCCTTCTACCCGTTGAGTTGCTGCCCTGTAGTGACGTGGTGACGGGGTATACTAGTTCCTGAGAGAGACTTTTCGCAGATGTTGTATGCCTAATTGCGGAGGAGGGCCTGGTTGATGGAAGTCTCAAACTTCGGGTGATGGAAGGAACTGCATGTGGAACCACACATCTCACCAAAGAGAATTACCACAAGTTTGTTACCGCAAACTACTTATCTTTATTGCTTTTTCGCCATGAAAACCTTCAAATCCCATACAAGCATTTTGGCAGCCATTACAAAAAAAATATATAAAAACAAGTGATGACGCCTAAAAAGCTGCCACCGCTCACGCTGTAATGATATCATACATTCCCCCACTCTAGGGGGACATATACCTTGCCGAAAATCAATATGAACATTGCTCCTCTCTATCATTCGATACCGGTGGCCCAATGTTTGGACCGACGCTGATGGCATGTATTACCACATGTTTGTTACCGCAAACTGCCTTTTCTTATCTACTTATCTTTTCGCCATTACCTCTTTGGGAATTATGTATCTAGACAATATACGACAATATCTTAAAGGGATCGTATACGTTTGGTAATTGGAACCCACTGCTTGTTTTAATCCTATATAGTTATAGATATATACCTGTAACAATTTCATTTCAAAAAGTGGTAACGATTTTGAGATATAGCCGAAAATCTGGAGCGGTTATGTCCCCGCGGGAAAACTTGATAATCTGCATTGGAATATACAGTCTGAGAAACGTCACTGCAGTAACGCTTCTCAGATTCAAATTTTGAGGGATAAAAAGTGATATCTTTTTCCATAACCGCAGTACTTCGAAGTGAACAGTTTCTAAAAATTTAATATGCTATCCAAAGTTTCTGTACTTCTTACCAAGTAAGTTTTTATTGCCATAAATTTGTTGAGTAATTGCCAAACGTATACGATCCCTTTAACTTGTCTTTTTTGTGCCAACATTATTTTGTGTCACCCCGTCCTTGCATTTCAGGTCGGATGTTACTAAATATTTACAAGTTAATTATTGTCATTCAGAGGCGCTTACATTTCACCATGTCTACCCTAGGGTTGATGCTTTTAAATATTGCAGTGTTGTTCGATTCCCTTAAATGTTTTCAGAGTTGGATGTGGATTTGAGAAATTGTCTTGCCACTGAACGTTTTAATGTTTTTAAAAGTACTTTGCGTAATCATTTTTAGCTGTTTTTAGCTTTTTGGGCGGTGCTTTCTAGTCCTACTTTGCGTCAAGTTTGAGGTCAAGCAAGCTGCCAAACCCTAGAAATGCATGCCTCTGAGAAGGTCTTATAAGGCTGTGGACAAACCTATTTCCTGTTTGCTCTTACCCCCCTCCCCCTCCTCCCTCCCCCTCCCCCTCCCCCTCCCCCTCCCCCTCCCCCTCCCCCTCCCCCTCCCCCTCCCCCCACCACCCCCACCACCACAAGCTGCTGTAAAGTATAATGTCAATGACCCAGCTCCACAAATGGGGTCAAGAAGAGTTCATGGGGCTCTCCTTTCAATTATTCAACCCATTGAGAAACGTTTGCTCAGTTTGCGGGAGCGGCGCAGGATATTTTATTGACTAGCCGATGCAGATGTTTGTTCTGTTCTGTTCGGTTCTGTTCTGCTTTGTATTTGGTTTTTGTTCTTTTTTTTCTTTTCTCTGTTACCTTTTAATTACCTGTTTATTGGACATTGTTTTATAGACTTTTGTTTCATTGGGTTTTATCTGCTGTATGCGTATTATATATATACATATTTACGTTGGCAGGGGTATGGGAGGACACATCTTTTGATGACGGTTATTCTTAACTTTTGTCTTTCTCGGGGCAGCCAGTGCTAATGGGATTTGTTCTTGTATAGTCCAAAGATTTAAAATAAATAATAAAATGTATTAATAACGCCGTATTTTCCTTGTAAGGCAGCATTCTGCTATCCAATGGGATCCCGTGGTCGGCCCGTCGGCGTGTCGCCATAAGTGCTCTTCGTTCATTTGGCATGGGCAAACGAAGCCTTGAGAGTCGGATCAACGAAGAGGCTCGGTATCTGTGCGATGCTATGGATCAAAACAACGGGAAGCCGTTCGACCCCGCGCATCTTGTTAAGAGCGCTGTCTCCAACATCATCTGCACCATAAGCTACGGGCAGCGCTACGATTACGACGACCCGACCTTCAAGGCTCTCCTCGACAACCTGGACACCTTCTTCAGGGCGTCCGCGGTGGAAACCATTCTGTGGGGAATCCCCTTCGTGAATTGGTTCCCACCATTAAGCAAATTCAAAGCTGCGTTCGAGGCGGCGGCGAGTTTCAGCGAGCAGATGGTGCGCGCGCATCGGGCGACCTTTGACCCCGAGAACATCCGGGACATCATCGACGCGTTCATCCTGGAGAGGGACAGACACCAAGGCGGGAAGGGCGAGTTGAAAGAGGCATTTCGGGAGGATTTGATTTGGCGGGCCGTCCATGACATGTTCTCCGCAGGAACGGACACTACAACATACACCATCTTATGGCTTATTCTCATCATGATGAAGTACCCAGATGTACAAACGAAGGCAAGTTATGGTTTACCCAATACATTATTTGTATTAATACTTCGTCAATATTGTAGATTGCCATGGCCCAGAGGTTACGGTGTTCGACTCGTAATACGATGGTGCGTAGGTTCGAACTCTACCATGAACATGGTGTTTGTGCCCTTGGGCAAGACACTTAACTACAATTGCCTCTCTACAACCAGGAGTATAAATGGGTACATGAGAGGATCAAGGCCAATTGAGCGCCGGGGTGAACGGAGTAATAATTGTAAAGAGCTTTGAGATTGAGATCGTTGATACGATGAAAAACACTATATAAGTCACAATTATTAATATTTATTTATAGCAAACAAAAAGCCCCAATCCAAACTTTGCATTTATGTACATAGTTCAACATTCTGGTTTTAACAAACATTATGTGTTGCTTGGTCCAGTTGAGTTAGTATAGCAAATATTGTTACAATAAATTGTTTGAAGGTTTGTGTTTGTGTATGCTGAAATAGAAAACCAAGAAAAAACAATCATGTTTTTGTCTAGTTCTCTGAACCTATACTTGAAATGAAACGGACAAATGTATAAACGTCGGGGAATTGTACGGTTAGGGAACCAGTCTAGCTGGCTTGTATCCGTTCATTTTTCAATGATAGTGCATTGAATTGAAACGACAAATACGACAAATACGTCAATGTCAGCAGGTATTTCGACTGGCTGTAAACAAACATTGCGTAACATCTAGCAGACGAAAATTGTTGTAAATTCTTACGTCGTAATTTCACAAACACTAATTCAAGCATCGCTTGAGGGCGCAATAACTAGCCGTAGGCTCTACCGTAGCCACGTCCGAATTCCATTTGCCTTAGCGCCTACGTAGACGTAGCTGTAGCTGTAGACGTAGATCGTAGCTCTAGACACTTGTTTCGGACACGGCCTAAGACTGTCATTCAACGGTCCAGTAAGGTATTCCATAAACAAAGTGTAGTGTGTGTTTTGTTAGCAAATGTTGTATACATCTTTTAGGTTTTAAAAAAAATTGCAATGTCATTGTTTACTAGGTTCAAAAGGAAGTGGATGACGTCATTGGGCAGACCCGACCCCCATCAGTTGCCGACCGTGCCCACATGCCATACACGGAGGCCACGCTGATGGAGGTGCAGCGATACCGCACGGTAGCCCCCTACCTTCCCCCTCGCGCCGTACCCAGGGACGTGGAGATTATGGGTTACTCTATCCCCAAGGGTACCCAGATATGGGTGAATCTGTGGGGGGCACTCAACGACCCCGCGCACTGGGTTAGCCCGGATTGTTTCAACCCATCGCGGTTTCTGTCGGACGATGGTCGGCAGGTCGTTGTACCGGAGGCGTTTATTCCATTCGGAGCAGGTAAACGAAACCGTAATAGGAGCTAAAAAACGTACTTTATCAAATCTGGACGCGTACATTTTTTTCTTAGGATGGTTAGGGGTAATTATCTTAAATGGGCGGATCTAGACGCCCTGCATCATGATTTTTCAGTATAGTTTTAACGATAACACTAATTCTTCCAAATAGGCACTTGGGGAGACAAATTAGCGTAAGTTTTTAGGTAATAAGGAGACAGTGGTACTTAGGGAGACATTTCAGTGTCTCCTTGAGTGTCTAGCTATCCTAAGAAAAGATATTTAGAAGTTATTTTTGTCCTCGAACGACAGATTTTGGTCTAAATAGCATACATCTCGAAGATCTTAGAGAAAAGGGTTAGGGTAAACAAGTTAGGACTGTTTTAAGTTTGTGTACATCTCTATGGGATTGTCTCTCCAAGTGCCTATTTGGAGGTAAATATTGTTATTGCTTAGTCAACTCATTACATGTAGTATACCCAGCACGATATGAGACCGAGGGACTCCCCCCTTAGCCCCCCTTATCCCCCCATACACTCTATAGACCATTGTTACCTAAACGCACCCCTTTCTTCTTTCGTATGATGAGCAGCTTAACTTGTTGCTGCATACATCGGTTTGATGACATTAGTGGAAACAGGGTGGACCGCGTGAAGGTTGTCATCTCCCACATCTCCCACCCCAATGCATTCCCTAAAAACCTAAACAGAATTTCTTCAATAATTTAGACAGTTAGATTTGAATGTATTATTCATATGGCCGTTTCGATGGCTTGGATCTTTGTAGAAAACAAAATCAACCACACGTAAAAGTCCTATAGCCGGCGGTTCTGTTGTGCCCGGAAGTTAATTTGTGACCTTTGTACAAGGAGACTTAGGCCGTATCCAAAACGAGTGTCTAGAGCTATACGGTCTACATTTACAGCTACAGCTACGTCTACGTAGGCGCTAAGGCAAATGGAATTCGGACGTGGCTACAGTAGAGCCTACGGCTAGTTATTGCGCCCCCAAGCGATGCTTGAACTAGTGTTTGCAAAATTACGATGTAAGAATTTACAACAATTATCATCTGCTAGATGTTACACAATGTTTGTTTACAGCCAGTCAAAATACCTGATGATATTGACGTATTTGTGACCCAGCACGAGTAAATGAGACACTTTGAGGCAAAAATGAAAATTGAGATTTTGATTTCATCGTTTAAAGCTAAACAAGCTTTAAATGATGAAATTAAAATCTCAATTTTCATTTTTGCCTCAAAGTGTCTCATTTACTCGTGCTGGGTCACATTTGTCGATCTGTTAGTTTCAATTCAATGCACTATATCATTAAAAAATTAACGAAAATTTGCTCCAAAATTAACGTTAGTGCTGCCGGCATTTTGTTTTGCCTGAGCTAGACAACTTCTTTTATGGCTAGATTTTTGTGACGTAGCTGTAGCTGTAGCTCTAGACGGCATTTCGGACAGCGCTACAAAATGGCCGACGCAGACAATAGCCGTAGCTGTAGCTCTAGACACCCGTTTCGGACACGGCCTTACACGGTGTATAATGGTACATTGTATTTCGTTTCGTTACAGGTCGTCGGGCGTGCGTGGGTGAGCATCTCGCCAAGATGGAACTCTTCGTTTTCTTCGCCAACTTCATGCAGAGGTTTACCTTTGCCCGTACGGGTGACGGTACATCGGGGCTAGACATGACCGGCGAAATCGGTATCACCTTTGTTCCTCGTCCTTATCAGACTATCGCCGTTAGGCGATAAGAGCCTCTGTTCAACTTTTGTATAATGTCTAAAGATGTAAAATTAAAATTAAAAAAACAAAACAAATGCTTGAACAAGTTCGATCATCAAAGACTGTAGTTAACCATAGTTCGACTAACTCTGATCGAACTCACGCTAGTCGAAGATGGTTGAACTAGTCTATTCGACTATTCGCGACCAACCTATACCGCGGGCGAGGTTTTTTTCCGTAGGTGGGTGAGTCAAAATTTATGAATTATTCAGTAGTTTAAATAAGAAGTTATGTTTATTCATCAGAATAAAACATGACGTCACAGCATTGTTGTTATAGTTAACTAGTTACATTAAATCGCTTTAAAGAACAGCTGTTGTCGAGCTGCTATACGTAGTGTAGTGGATAGTGGGATGGGCTATAAATCAAAGATCCCTGATTCGAATACTGCTGTAGGTCACTTCGTTTTTTTCTAGTCAAATTGATATCTTTGGAGTATTTCTAATTTAAGGGGGAAAAGAGACCTAGAACCTAAGTGTTGTACAGTGATCAATGCAACTACTGAATTTTGACTCGCCCACCTACGGACACAAATTCGCATACCGCGGTTGGTCGCGCTGGTTACAATAGCATCATTTACATGACATAGTGCAGCGGGGACCAACTATCAACAAACAAAATGGCGGATAACGAAACTTTGCCGTGCAAGCTGACATATTTTGTCACTTTTGTCAAATTGTACGATTAAAACGGCTGTTTAATATGCACACAATAACTATTACGGTGTAAATAAACAGAAAATCTTGTTGAAATAATGAGGCCTAAACTACCTTTTCAAATGGATAAAGAATCTTTCTAGAAGAAAAGTGATACCAATATATCTCGATTTGGGCTAGTAGATTTAGCTCCAGAGAAATAAAACAGCGGTCCTTTCGGTGCAAAAGGACCGCTGTTTTATTTTTCGGTGCTAAAGGTCTCCGACTTCGCTTCACAAAACACTATCTGGAGCTAAAACTACTGGCCAAAATCGAGATATCTTGGTGTCACTTTTCTTCTAGAAAGATTCTCCATCCATTAGTATAGATATAGTTTTGATCCCAGGGTAGTGGAAGTATGCTTGTTCGTTATTGACCACACTGTATAGGTATCCCGTCTATTCACAAGTTTCAGTTGGTCTTTGATGAAGAAAGCAAAAACGTCCAGAACGCAGTGCGATCGCAAAAAAAGAAATTCTGGAATCGCCCACTTGGTCTACAAAACTCGTTTTGAACGAAATGGTGTCAATCCGAAGGAGTATTTAAAGGTAGGATACACCATTGGTAATTGCTTGAATTATCAGGAATGAGTGGTTTTGGGAAGTTGTAGGTTAGCTGACCTGTTTAAAGTTTTACAATCGTGGATGCTGAGAAAGAAAAAGAAATACGGCGTTTGTTTTCAACTGGCGTCGGTTAGTTGTTTTATGTTGTTGTTTGTTTCGCAATCGCTTTCCGGCAATCGGGATTTTTTATTTAAATTAAATTAAATTTTGTCAGAACATTTACAGAATATCTAGCGAAATCATTTTGCTGGATGCCTAGAATCATTATTTACTTTCAAATAAGCAAGATATTTCGTAATAATTCGGTAGTAAACAGTTTCGAAATATGCAAATGGTGTATCATACCTTTAAAAGCAGAAGATAAACATCACACAACCATCATTTAAAAACTGGGCGTTTTTGTTAGTGCGGTTTTGTATCTAACGAGTTTCAGGGTCCACTTGTTGTTGGAGATAGTCGTGATTCCAGCCACTGTGTTCGCCTTTTGCGGGCGTGTTGAAAACGACGAGTAATGTATGTGACACACGCACAACGTGTATCGTACATTGAATGAGAACGACTGGAAGAACGTATGCGTATACTCTGCCGTGTCCATAGTAAACAACCGTTTTTTTCGTTTTGTGTGTGTCTTTTTTCAGGAACGGTAAGACATTATAGGATGGTTTTCTTCTAACCAGATATTTGAAATAGGACAACATTAGTTTTAATAAACAATCCAAAACATGATTAATTTTTTTCGGGGATTTCAGGTCGTAGTTCCCCTTTAAGATTAAAATAAAAGCAAGGTTAATGATTGCAGCGATAAGACTACACATGCGTACGTACGTGTTACTTCCGTATAATCGGTTGCCCGTTTGTATAGAAAACGTGCGTTAACGATTAACGAAGGGGCATAGTATCATGACGTGGCAACACTAGAAAATAAAAAAGCTGTTTCTAAAAATGCTTTTTCGGTGTTGTTTGAACAAGGTGTCCTTAAAACACGCACCACTAACCTCGATATATTGTTATCGGTATGTCTGGGCTTTCCTATGGCCAAATTGTAACCAATTCGGCCATAAATTGGCTTTAAAATGACTGATTGAAATACATGTACATAACCCCAACATCTAATTTGTATGTGATAATATTATTTGCCTTAATAAGATGACTCATATTAGGACATAAGAACAGGAAGGAATTGTAACAAATTCGGCCATAAATTGGGTTCCAAAAAACTGATTGAAATACATGTACATAACCCAAACATCTAATTTGTATGTAATAATAATATTTGCCTCAATACGATGACTCATAGTATAACTAAGAACATGAAGGAAACAGTGGGAAGAGAATAAGAAGATTGCTACTTTTGTTTAGTGTAATGAAATTAAACCATTTGTTAATTCAAGGTAGGATACACCATTTTGCAGATACCGGTAATGTTTACTACCGAATTATTAAGAAATATCTTACTAATTTGAAAGTGAATAATGATTCTAGGCATCCAGCCAAATGATTGAGCTAGATATCCTGTAATTGTTCCGAAAAATTGAATTTTACAACAACAAAAATACAAGAAACAACTGCCCGACGCCGGTTAATAATTTAATGCCATTTGTGTGGCTTTTTTATCGGCATCCATTATAGTAAAACTTCGGACTGGTTAGTTAAACGATATTACCTTATAAATTACAACCTCCCAAAACCACCAATTTTTGATAATTTAAGCAATTACAAATGGTGTATATCCTACCTTTACATCCACCCATTCCTGATAATTCAAGCAATTACCAATGGTGTATATCCTACCTTTACATCCACCCATTCCTGATAATTCAAGCAATTGCCAATGGTGTATCCTACCTTTACATTCACCCATTCCTGATAATTCAAGCAATTACCAATGGTGTATCCTACCTTTACATCCACCCATTCCTGATAATTCAAGAAATTACCAATGAAGTATCCTATCTTTACACCCATTATCATCATCATCATCATCATCATTTAGTTATTTTGTTGTTATATAGCGCCTTAGACTCCCACAATGTGGGTGTATCAAAGCGCTTTACAACTATTATCCCTGTTCACCAGGAACGAGACCATTTCTGCAGCAGCTCAAGATCAGCGCATATGGTCTCTACCTTCACAGGTACCCATTTATACTCCTGGGTGGAGAGAGGCAATTGTAGCAAAGTGTATTGCCCAAGAACACAAGCATCATGTTCCCTGTCAGGGTTTGAACCCACGTACCATCGTACATGAGTCAAACACGGTAACCACTGGACCACAGTGCCCCATCACCATATTCATATTCATGAAACCTTACTAATTCATTTTGCCAGAACCCCTCACATAATGATCTCTGTTTGTTCAGTGCAATTTTCTCTCCACATCAGAAAACAAGTCTTCACACTTACTAGGAAATAGCCAAGTCATTTACATGCGAATTAAACACAAACCGAAAAATCAATAATCGTGATTCAGAAATCCGTTTATTCTATCAATTATTTTGTTTTGCTCATTAACTGGAAACATGGTATGGAAACATTTAAAAGGAAGAACGAGATTTTTCTATTCGATCAAATAACTGAATTTGTTTCTGAAAGACTATAATCGATCTAGAATTTCAATCCAAGTGTATTACTGATAATAAAACAATAGAAAAACTACAAAAAATATATATGCAAAAAAGTGGCACCTCAAGAAGAACATTTCGAATGAACTAATTCATTTAATTTAGAAATATTTCAAACATATTCTACGATATTTTGCCTTGAAGGCTTAACGGTTTTGATTGATCTGTTCGGGTTTTTGTGTGGAAAGAACGTATTTTGATTTAAATGGAATGAATGACAGCATGATGTATCGGCAATGTTTTAATACAAGGAACAGCCAAAAATGCACACACCTTTTTTTGTCCATGTTCGACAAAAGTATTTTGAAACACTATGACCGGGTGTTTAGTGCCTATCTATGATATATCTAGTCTTGGTTAAGATTGTGTTCCAAAAAGTCATATTGTCTTCTTTCTTAGGCTTATCATACAAATGTGACCCACCACGCCAAAACCAGGCGAAAGTCGGCAAATGCCATTTCGAGATACGGCGTTTTTTTTAAATTATTTTTTATAAATTGTTAGTTAAAACTTTAATTTATAGGCTGTTCATGTTTAAACCTTTTTTTAAAAATCCCCGAATGTGATAATATCGGCATTCTTCTGATTTTTGCTCAATAATGTATGATAATGATGAACGACTTTAGTGCTCGTTTTCTCAAAAGCATCCCTTGACACTACCTAACTTCAAAAAGATGTAACTTAAAAGTATACCACCTATTTGAGTCCACTATAGCTTATTTTAAAGCTTAAAACGCTAGCAATCCAATGGTATAAATATGAACAATTTCGACTTCAGCCTGGTTTTGGGGTGGTGAGTCACATATTTGCTTTTGCTGTAATTTTCATAACGGTTTTCGGGTTAGTATTTTATAGCGAATATTGTTACGCCGATTTGATTGTTTTGTGTTCAAACATGCTGAAAAAAACCAAGAACAAACTGTTGTAGTCTGGTTCTCTGACCCTGCTTCCGAGACGAAACTAAGCAAATTATAGCTGTCGGGGTTTGTTAGGTCAAAGAACCAGACTAACTGGCTTCTACCGTTTCGCCAACGTGTTCTAACTGCAAACAACATGTGGACTAACTGAATTTGGTAAATTAAGACCAGTTTTTTTTCAACGAAAGTTCAACTTTTCTTCAAAAAAGGTGCCATGATTTTAAAGAATGATCGAGTCTATTATTCGTTTACAGTCAAGCAAGGCATTTCACAATGATTTTGTAATTTTGTTTTATGTTTTCAAATTGTATATTATCTGAATCACTTTAAGGACATCTATCCACAATTATTAAACATGCCGTGAAATTCTAGTATACATTGCAAATCTACGCTTTAGTATTATATCAAGGTGGCTATAAACATTTGTTCAATAATTATAACACGGTGCTTTTTTTGACGAGGTATTTCAGCAGCATTAACTATATTTTTTTGGCAATCATTTTCCATGGAATAAAACAAAATCTAAACAAAAGCACACATAATGCGAAGCTTTTTAAGTTTCTGGAATACAAAATATAATAAAGAAGAAACGATATACCTGTTTTATATATCGATATATTCCTGTTTTTACACGCGGCTGTATTAGATATTTATGAATAGATATCACAATTTGACATTTCATTTGTTCACTGAACCTCGAAGTACATAGAAGAAAGGGAGGAAGGATGACCAACAACATTTCAAATCATAAAAAAAAATCTTGGTTGAAAGGTTTTTTAAAAACCGAAACATTCACAACTTGCAAAGTGAACCTTTTTGTCCGCATCATTCCTCAGAAACTTGCGTTTTTTGGTACACGAAAAAATTTGGGGGTTAACTAAATGATTTCAAATTTTGTTGGTCACATTTTATCCATTTGTTTCCAGCAGTTTTTTTTAATGAACTACTCAAATGTCGTCCATAAAATCATTGTTAGCAAAATAAAGAATAGGCCTATGGCTGATTTCCTAAGAAATATCTCTACAATTGTACCAACAAGTATTATAGGCATTTTACATACATATACTATGATGCT
This sequence comes from Crossaster papposus, assembly GCA_037893245.1. Taxonomy (NCBI): domain Eukaryota; kingdom Metazoa; phylum Echinodermata; class Asteroidea; order Velatida; family Solasteridae; genus Crossaster; species Crossaster papposus. The sequence goes on along the minus strand of JBAIAA010000669.1, from coordinate 1,067,864 downwards.
ATTCTATGCAATGTACTACTGCTTCTATTATTTTGTTTCCTTTTTCACTTCAACATGCTAGGCAAGAGAAGTTAAATAATCAAAAATCAAAATCTATTTTTTTTTTTTCAGAATGTCCACCCGACGGTCAACAAATCTGTTAGTCCCCCCCCCCTCCACCCCTCCACCCCTATCTGTTTCCCCCACCGTGTTTGGTATGCTATCTCTCAGTTTAATCAAACTAGATAAGATTCGTTGACAAAACACAATCATCAAACGTCGGTGAGTGGTGGTCTGTGTTTGTTCATTTTGTTATTGTGCAGTAAAATTGAGAATGTCTAAATTAGACAAATCTAAAATGTGAACATTGATCTACATTAAAAACCTATTACAGTGCTAAATCCCCCAGTTCAACACGATTAATGTAAAAGAGTGCAAAATATCTCTTAAAAAGAGCGAGTCTCTAAGACCACTTCGAAAAATAATGACATGGGTTTTTTTCAGAGTGAAAACTACTCGAAAACGAGTGAAAACTACTTTAATAGGTAAAATTGTCACTCTGTCGTGGATCATGAAGGAAGGCTCGTTTTTTTGACATATGGCTCCTCAAGTCGTCAAGCGAAGTCGGCAAAGCCACTCTATAATATAAGAGACTCGCTCTTTTGGGAGGGGCTTTCACTCTTAAATTTAGAGAGTATGAGTTAGGGTTAATCTAGCTAAAGAAGGCTACTTGCTAAGGTAGAAACACTCCTCTGGAGGTGGATCCGGTCCCTGATGACCACTAGATGACAGAAGGACCATGTTTAGTATCTCTTCAAGAACAGGAACGCAGGCAGCTCCTTGCCAACAGGGTTGTAAGACGTGGAGACCGGGTTGGGTCAGTGCATCCTATCCGACGACGGGGCTGTATCTGTGATCGAGAGAGGTAGCTCGCCGGTGAGTTAAAGTGAGTTGTGAGTTGTGGTTGTAGTTGTAGTTGTAGTTGTAGTTGTAGGTGTGATTCTCTTGCGGTGCGAGATTCATCAACGGTGCGGTGATTGAGGGGAAGGGATACCGACTGGCGTTACACACGAGCCATGGACTGGCCCATCCCCAGGCCAGTAGAATTGCGAGCCTCGGCCGACACCTGATTCAGGGAGCACACGGCGCAGCACACTGTCAGCAGGATGTCGTTGGTCGCGTCCCCATCGATGCCTCGCTGCTCGCGGACCTTGCCTCGGATCAGGAAGAGCGTGTACAAGTTCAGGAACGGCACTAGAGTGGTCAGGCCGCACTTCAAACAGTCCTCGCCCACCGACTCGGCGTTCTTGCCGTGCGCGTAACACGGGGCAAACCAGGTAATGCAGCACAACCCGACGTTGGAGAAACAGCCGAACAAACCTTGCTGCCACTCGCCCATGGTGTATCGTTACTGGTCGATCAAAAACCACCACAATATCGTTCAGAAAACAACGCCTTCTGATTTTTCTGAGAGAATTTTGATATCTAGTAATCTCCGACGTATTGCTGCATGTACGCTTGTGTCGATTTGGGCGTGTTCGCACTCAATAGCAAGGCCAATAAAATGGACGTTGGATTTCGTGCACGTTTTTTGTTTACAGATACGGGACCCGACTAGCTAGGTCAAAATCCATTAAAAGTCACGTGCTATCATTACCGTTCACATTGCCAGACAATGTGGTTAATTTAAGGGTGCGTTCGTTTAGCTCACCCGAGTCGTTCGTTTAGCTATGACGATTATTCGCTGTTCGAGGAGCAGGATTACTAGTGGAATGTGTCACACGCATGCGTTGTTCATTCCAAGCAACGGACAAATATGGCGGCCAGGTTGCGGATAACTTCAAGTCAGGACTCTAAAATCAACTTTATTGGGAGTCTAAACAATTAGGAAGTGAGTTCATTGCGACTTTCGAAGCTAGCCAATGGCTATCATTGGCTACGGACGCGGCTGTAAATATTGGAATATCACGTGAGGATCGCGATGACCCGCGTTTGAGCATTCGTTTAGCATGCACGGCTCTCGTGGCTTACCCGTGTCTGGCCCGACGATTTACCCGTGTCGACTCGGGTGAGCTAAACGAACGCACCCCAAGACATGATGGGTGGTTTTGTTTTGTTTTCGCATTAAAATAAATGACATTGTTCGTGTTTTTAAATATTGGCATGCTTTCAGCGAAAAACGGCAATATTTATTGCCGTAAGAGGACACATTTAACCTTACAGAGACAATATATTTGTTTGCAGCTATTTAAAAAGTAACCAATCAAACTAATATTTAAAAGATTATTTGATGTAAAGATATTAATGATTCTAAATATCCTGTGAAAATATTCCTTCTGGCATGCTGTCATTTTGAAAAAATAATTAGTGTTCAAAAGCTTATTTGGTGTAAAGGTTTTAATGACTCTTACTCACTGTAAACATGTTTATTCTCAGAGACGCATTATTTACTCGGAATATACATCATTCGAAAAGCTAAAACTTTTCCAGGTTACTTGTCAAACACCATTTCTTTCTAAACGGGAGCCAGGTTGGCGTAGCGGTTTTTTCCTCGTCTTTCACCGCTATGACCCGGGTTCGAACCCCGCCTGGGCCAATATGTACATGGATTGGGTTTTCCTCAAGATATTCTTCTGGGCCGATATTCATAAAAGCTTGCTAAGCCTAGTTGACTGCTAAAATTGCCTCTAGTTGACTGCTAAGCCTATAGTTGGAAGCTAAGTGATATTCATAAAACTTTGCTAAGCTTATAGTTGGTTGCTAACTTAACTGTGTGTCTCTAAGTCACTAGCTGGCAACGTGCCTGATGTCCCTCCCAACTGCGTTCTTAAATATATAGCTGTTAACTATAGCTGGTAACTTCTTAGCAAGGTTTTATGAATACAGAATTAGTTGGTAACCACGGAGCAGCAAACTGCGGATTTAGCGGGCTGCTAAGGCCTAGTTGGCTGTTAAATTAGCAGGTTTTTATGAATATCGGACCTGGAGTTTTCCTCCCACCTCTAAAATTGTACCTTCTTCTCATTGTCTTCTCTCTACAGGTTTCTTCAGGCTTGCGAGCTATAAAGCGCGTTTGAGGGATCCTTGTTTTCATTACCAGAAGCAATTATTAGTGATAACAATTATTTTGAGAGCTTTCGCCGCTTTAAACGATAAAAATGCACAACTGACAAATGATAGTTTTGTTGGAATATTTCAACACGATTATTTTGAAATTTCAGGAAATATGTATATAGAATAAACGTGTCTTATTGAGACATTAATGGGAAATATAAGTACTCGTATAAGTTTTTTTAAATTACGGTTATTCTCAAAAATCCCGACTGTGAACAGACTGTGAATAGAATATAGCATGTACAACTACAACCAACTTGCAACTCAAAGTCAACACAAAACTAAGTTCAACCATTTCATTTCTAACAACAATAAGAGTAACCTATTCGTTGTTACAGTATAAAGTGGACTTCAACTTTTTTAGAAAAAAAAAAAAGGTTTAGAATTATGTTTGCACGTTTTCTCTAGGTATTTACCTGTTTCTTAATATGTAATCTGTTGGCCTTGTGTTCAAACCTGAAGTGTTTCGACAGCAAACATGCCCACGTTTAGACGCTTGACTTTGACCTGCTAATTTGTTGACAAAGGCCCATTGACTAAATAACAAGACAGCTTTCGTTTCGACTACCAGGCCAACCCTCAAAAGCCACTCGAACCATATGAAAAATAGTGTTACAAACACAATGCGAGAACGCGTCTACCATGTTGCAGGATACAGTCACAAAAAGAAAGAATATCAGTTCGTATGAATTTGCAATGGTTTTCAACATGGCGTTGTACAGTTTCTATGAGGGTGCACTACCCTAATTGAAGGGAGAATTTCTCCGCGATCTCATTAGCATGAAATGTGCCCCCACAATTTCTTTTGAAAAAGGATGCCGTTTGGTAAAAGAAACGGTGGGATTGTGTAAATATAGCATGGGATCAACTCCCTGGTTTCTGAGCTTCAATCTGGGGGCAGACTTGACAAAATTACGGTTGAAAAAATGGGTCCTAATTGCCCTAGAACGTGGAGTGGTGCCATTTGTAAAATGGCTGCGTGCAGGCTAGGAAAGTATCACTTTTCGAGAGGTCAGTTTCTTTTGGTGTGAATATTAAAAAATGTAATTGGCTAACCCACCCAAAATTGAAAAGAAATGGAAAAATAAAGGCCAAGACAATAATCTGATTGTTGTTTGATAAACCCCAGTGATGTTGGTTTGCATAAAACTTGGCCCTAAACTTTGTTGATTTTACACTGTTTTCAATAGGGCTTGAATTAGGCTAGTGCACCCATAAAACGAAAAAACCTCTGTTTGTATCTCTGTATGTCTGCATTGGTCTCGGACACCAGCGGCCTGACAGTCTGTATATTTGGCACGGGTACCGGCAGGGATTCCAAGCAGACAGTGATGGGGCCAGATTTGTTTTAATTATGTTTTAATTATTAGGGGCGATAAAATGGCAACAGAATGACTAATTAGTGATAGCCTGTGCATAGCCTGGCCTACATGACACTTCTACACATAATAATGGGTAGAGGCGTTATTAATGTCTTGCTGTGGGCTAGTTACCCATCCCAACCCCATTCGTGCTGTGAAGAGATCCGATTGTCTTGTTTCATTGTGAGGGGCTGGTTCTTCCACACTTTCCTCTGTAGCCCACACCATGAGTGGCCTGTGGCCTTTGGATGGTCGATTTGCATAAACAAAACGGTATACAGATTAGTCTGAATCCCAGACGTCATTGTCAATTGACAAAAAATAGTGTCCGGGAGGCGTGATTTTTTTCCTAGCATGGTAAAGGCCATATCACAGCGAATGAAAGATACTAGGACCTCGGAACCTTGCTTTTCCTTAATAAATACCCACAATAAACTTGGAGTCCAAAAAAAAGTCATTGAAAAATGAGCATCATCCCAACTCGAACCTCAATCTTACGATTTATGACCTAACACATTATCTACTCACAAAGTGCTCTAATGTACCTCAGGGCCTATGTGTAACTAGTTGATTGGGCAATAACAATGTATTTTAGAGTTATTGTTGAAACCTCTGAATAATCATGACGCGAGGAGTGTAGAAACGCCCATTTAGCATGCTGAAGAAAAAACACCACGTGCCCGGGAGCTAGCGGCGAATCTCGCATACATACATTATGCATGAACATGTTAGGTCAGAAGCCCGCCTCCTTAATTGAAAACCGCAACAGTAATGTTTGCCCGAAACCAGCCTATTGTAAAATGGCAACATGCCGCGTCATGAATGCACAATTTTGGTGGCGACGAGCTTCGATTTTTGTTGAATTAAAAAATGTCTCTACTAAATATCAATAAAGAAAAGGAAATAACTGTTGTATTACAAATGTTTGAAGGTACTTTTTGGCTATTTTTCGCTATTTTTGATAGAGTGCTGTTTCAAGTACAGTGATGATCCCAATAACTCATCCATTATGGCGTTGTGCACACAGATCAACAGGCTAATCTTTGACCGGAGATAAGACTACAGAGTGAATACTAAAAGCCAACGATGTAGTCGAGTTCATCACAAGTCCCTGCAAGTCCCTGCAAGTTCTGTAAGTCCATCACAAGTCCTTCAGTTCCAATTCAAATCACAAGCTATTCAAATCACTTGTGACTGCCTTTATGAAGGGGCTTGTGACTGGATTCACGAAAGGACTTGTGAACGGGCTTGCAGGGACTCGACTACAACCCTACTATAAGCCAATTGACGTCACAGCTCGATAATGTGTTGATTATACAAGAAAGGAATATCTACAACCACGTTCTCACTAAATTCCTGAATATTGATTGATGCTCCTCTTGTTTTCAAAGGAATTTCTGCCTTGTTTGGAGAAAAGTCAATTTTGGTTTTGTAAAAGGAAAATGACATTTTGACCAATTTTATTGAAAATGCAATTTTGAATTGGTGACAAAATGACATTTTGGAGAATTTCATTAAAAAAGAAAGGTTCACCCTTTACAATTTTAAATTGTTAAGAAAAATGAAATGTTGACCAAATTAAATACAAATGCAAGGTTAACCCCTTACAATTTTTAATTGATGAGAAAGAGGAATTTTTCAATGTTTTTTAAAAAATGCAAGCTTAACCTCTTAAAATTTTGTATTTGTGAAAAATGGAAATGTTTCCCAATTAACCCCTTACAATTTTAAATTGTTAAGAAAAATGAAATGTTGACCAAATTAAATACAAATGCAAGGTTAACCCCTTACAATTTTTAATTGATGAGAAAGAGGAATTTTTCAATGTTTTTTTAAAAATGCAAGCTTAACCTCTTAAAATTTTGTATTTGTGAAAAATGGAAATGTTTCCCAATTAATCCCTTACAATTCTTAATTTGTGAGAAAAAGAAAATGTTCCCCAATTTTATCGAAAATGCAATAACCCCTTACAAATTTATATTTACAATTTTTAATTTTTTCAAGAAAATTTGTTTGGAGAAAACTTTAAATGTTGGGGAAAAATGAAATGTTGGCCAATTTTAACAAAAATGCAAGGTTAATTAACCCCTTACCTCTAGTGCCGATGGCCTAGCGGTAACGTAAATTGCAAGGTTAGGGTTCAAATTCTGGAGAAAATTTAAAATGTTGGAGAAAAATGAAATGTTGGCAAATTTTAACAAAAATGCAAGGTTAATTAACCCCTTACCCCTAGTGCCGATGGCCTAGCGGTAACGTACGGGACTTTCGATCGCAACCTCTGTGTTCGAATCCTGAAACAGTTTCGGAAATTGTTTTCGTTGAAATTACTAGGTACAAATCGAAGGTTGATATATTTAAAATTCGTAAAATTAATCCGGAAGTGGCGGTGGCCTATCGGCAACGTACAGGACTTCCGATCGCGACATCCCGGGTTCGAGTCCTGAAACGGTTTCCTAAATTGTTTTCGTTCAAATGACTAAGTATAAATCGAAGGTTGAAATATTTAAAATTCGAAAATTGAATTCGGAAGTGGCGATGGCCTATCTGTAATATATTAATTATTTAAAAAAATAAGATTTTGTCAAAAAATGTCTCAAATGTCTCAAAAGGGGTAAGCCTTGCATTTGTATGCAAATTAGGTCAACATATATTAATTATGCAAAAAACAAGATATTGTCATAAAAAGTCTCAAATGTCCATTAAATTAATTAATAAAGGGTAAGCCTTGTATTTGGATGCAAATTAGGTCAAAATATGATAATTATTCAATAAATAACATTTTGTCCAAAAATGTCTCAAATTTCCCTAAAATTAATTAATAATTAGGTCAATAAATATTAATTATTCCAAAAATAAGATTTTGTCCAAATTTTTTCCAAATGTCCCTAAATTTAATAATAAGGGGTAAGCCTTACATTTGGATGAACATTAGGTCAACATATAGTTATTATTCAAAAAATTTAATGTTGTCCAAAAATGTCCTAAATGTTCCTCAAATTAATTAATAAGGGGTTAGCCTTGCATTTGTATGCAAATTAGGTCAACATATAGTTATTATTCAAAAAATAAGATTTTGTCAAAAAATGTCTCAAATGTCCCTAAAATTGATTGATAAGGGGTAAGTCTTGTATTTGGATGCAAATTAGGTCAAAATATGATAATTATTCAAAAAATTTAATGTTGCCGAAAAATGTCCTAAATGTTCCTCAAATTAATTAATTGTATGCAAATTAGGATAACATATATTAATTATGCAAAAAATTAGATATTGTCATAAAAAGTCTCAAATGTCCCTTAAATTAATTAATAAGGGGTAAGCGTTGTATTTGGATGCAAATTAGGTCAAAATATGATAAATATTCAAAAAATTAAATGTCAAAAAATGCCCTAAATGTTCCTCAAATTGATTGATAAGGGGTTAGCCTTGCATTTGGATGCAAATTAGGTCAAAATATGATAATTATTCAATAAATAACATTTTGTCCAAAAATGTCTCAAATTTCATTAAAATTAATTAATAAGGGGTAAGCCTTGCATTTGTATGCAAATTAGGTCAACATATATTAATTATGCAAAAAATAAGATATTGTCATAAAAAGTCTCAAATGTCCCTTAAATTAATTAAGAAGGGGTAAGCCTTGTATTTGGATGCAAATTAGGTCAAAATATGATAATTATTCAAAATTTGTAATGTTGTCCAAAAATGTCTCAAATTTCCCTAAAATTAATTAATAATTAGGTCAATAAATATTAATTATTCAAAAAATAAGATATCGTCCAAAAAATTCCCAAATGTACCTAAAATTAATAATAAGGGGTAAGCCTTGCATTTGGGTGCAAATTAGGTCAAAATATGATAATTATTCAAAAAAATTAATGTTGTCCAAAAATGTCCTATATTCCTTAAATTGATTGATAAGGGGTTAGCCTTGCATTTGGATGCAAATTAGGTCAAAATATGATAATTATTCAATAAATAACATTTTGTCCAAAAATGTCTCAAATTTCCTTAAAATTAATTAATAAGGGGTAAGCCTTGTATTTGGATGCAAATTAGGTCAAAATATGATAATTATTCAAAATTTGTAATGTTGTCCAAAAATGTCCTTTATTCCTTAAATTGATTGATAAGGGGTTAGCCTTGTATTTGGATGCAAATTAGGTCAAAATATGATAATTATTCAATAAATAACATTTTGTCCAAAAATGTCTAAAATTTCCCAAAATTAATTAATAATTAGGTCAATAAATATTAATTATTCAAAAAATAAGATTTTGTCCAAAATTTGTCCAAATGTCCCTAAATTTAATAATAAGGGGTAAGCCTTGAATTTGGATGCAAATTAGGTCAAAGTATGATAATTATTCAAAAACATTAATGTTGTTCAAAAATGTCCTAAATGCTCCTCAAATTAATTAATAAGGGGTTAGCCTTGCATTTGTATGCAAATTAGGTTAACATATAGTTATTATTAAAAAAATAAGATTTTGTCAAAAAATGTCTCAAAGGTCCCTAAAATTGATTGATAAGGGGTAAGTCTTGCATTTGAATGCAAATTAGGTCAAAATAATTATGATAATTATTCAATAAATAACATTTTGTCCACAAATGTCTTAAATTTAATTAAAATTAATTAATAAGGGGTTAGCCTTGCATTTGTATGCAAATTAGGTTAACATATAGTTATTATTAAAAAAATAAGATTTTGTCAAAAAATGTCTCAAAGGTCCCTAAAATTGATTGATAAGGGGTAAGTCTTGCATTTGAATGCAAATTAGGTCAAAATAATTATGATAATTATTCAATAAATAACATTTTGTCCACAAATGTCTTAAATTTAATTAAAATTAATTAATAAGGGGTAAGCCTTGCATTTGTATGCAAATTAGGTCAACATATATTAATTATGCATTATACTCAAACTCCAAAAGTAAGTACCCGAGACAGATTTTTTGTTTTGTGTCACTTGCCACAGCTTCAATTTTAATCAACGTTCTTCAACCGGAATACCAAAGATTACGGGCAAACCGGATAACGAGTACTAAAACACGGACCAATAGTCCAAACATTAACATTATGCGATACCCATGACTACCACTCCACACATGGAGGAATAAAAACACTAAAGATAAGGATTGTGATACCCAAGACCACAATGCAACTCGTGATACCCAATGACCACTATCCAAATCAACTGCCGTTGTGTCAATATCAGAGGTGCTCAATTTTGAGCATTTGATTAACCTGCTCATTTGCGGGTTAATCATGCAACAATCAAATAGCAAAATGCACTGTTTATAGCCCGAGTGGAACATCCTAGGCTATAGATTCTAGAATAAAAGTTTGATCTCCACACTAGTTATTAAACTGGATCAGACCGTCCGTGTGGCACATCACAGGGTCCAATAATTGTTGTTAACTGATCAAATTTGTTTATTTAATCTAAAACATATCGATTGACCTAATTTTCCTCAAAACCAGAATTATGGAGCTCGAACTCTTCTAGGGCACCAAAAATCGCCAATCGCGAGAAGCGCGACCCACAGAAGAAAAAGAGAACCAAAAATCCGAAGGGGAGACTTAAATCAGGGACAGAATGCAGCGGCGCAAATTCTCCCGAAATATCGCGTTGCCTTCCGCAGAGAGGTGTACCCCATCCCTCCCGTATAGGTTAGCAGCTGACCAACTAAATTGTGGGTGCTCAAGCACACTGATTCCTAATTTACGGCATCGGGACCGCGCCCAGCGATTTGTTGCTTTTCGTACATGCTCCATTGATTTTTGCGAGTTTGCGCCACAGTAGAATAGACGGGGCAAAATACATGACCAAACAAGCCGGGTGTTTGGAAACCTGTCCCTACATTCCGCCAGCATGATAGCTAGTGTCTGCCTTATAGCAAAAAAGTCTAGCTGCACTAAATCATTGGTCCCAATATGCATTAAAATAATGCGCACTTCGCCTAAGCTATACAGCATTTCGTGCAATTGATGCATGCAGGCTCCACTTCGCCCTTTCCATTGTACTGAGATCGGAACACCTATACCAAACGCCGCCCATCGAACCAGGGAGTCTCCCACAATCCATGCACACCCTTGCTCTGGCGGGGACACACCTACAAACCAACATTTTTTTAATTGAACGATGATGTGTGTTGAATGAAGCCGTGACTAAAAGTGCCGATTTCTGTATAGGCTCATGGAGCTTTCGCGCTCTTTCTAAAACCCAGGACGCTGATTGGCTGTCGCCGGATCACAGCGCGTCGGAAGCTACTGCCACGTCCGCAATGACCGCTACAGTTGGCTGTTTGCACACGGCACGCAATTGATGCTTGGCTCTTATTGGCTGCACCAGAATCCCAGTTTACATGCAACTTATACATGTACTTGAATTCGGTAAAACATTAATGCTTGCGCGACTAGCAATCATGTAGGGTTTTTGCGTAGAGTATAATAAATTTTACCTGTTATGTGGTAAAATGTGAAAAATAAGATATTGTCAAATAATGTCTCAAATGTCCCTAAAATTAATTAATAAGGGGTTAGCCTTGCATTTGTATGCAAATTAGGTTAACATATAGTTATTATTAAAAAAATAAGATTTTGTCAAAAAATGTCTCAAAGGTCCCTAAAATTGATTGATAAGGGGTAAGTCTTGCATTTGAATGCAAATTAGGTCAAAATAATTATGATAATTATTCAATAAATAACATTTTGTCCACAAATGTCTTAAATTTAATTAAAATTAATTAATAAGGGGTTAGCCTTGCATTTGTATGCAAATTAGGTTAACATATAGTTATTATTAAAAAAATAAGATTTTGTCAAAAAATGTCTCAAAGGTCCCTAAAATTGATTGATAAGGGGTAAGTCTTGCATTTGAATGCAAATTAGGTCAAAATAATTATGATAATTATTCAATAAATAACATTTTGTCCACAAATGTCTTAAATTTAATTAAAATTAATTAATAAGGGGTAAGCCTTGCATTTGTATGCAAATTAGGTCAACATATATTAATTATGCAAAAAATAAGATGTCAAAAAATGTCTCAAATGTCCCTAAAATTGATTGGTAAGGGGTAAGTCTTGCATTTGGATGCAAATTAGGTCAAAATATGATAATTATTCAATAAATAATATTTTGTTCAAAAATGTCTCAAATGCCTAAAATTAATTAATAAGGGGGTAATCTTTGTATTTGGATGCAAATTAGGTCAAAATATCAAGTAAAATTTCATGCTGGATCCACGGCAGGAATCGAACCAACCACCCACAGGTTGAGCGTCAGGGTGCCTACCGCTAGACTATTACGCTCTCCATACTGGGACTGCTTCGCCTTAGATTATAAACCTTCGATAACCAAGTATATACAGTAAAAATAGGTAAAAAGTCCCATTGGGTCAACGGCAGGAATCGAACCCACAACCAACAGGTTAAGCGCCAGGGTGCCAACCGCTAAGCCATTGCGTTCTCCGTACTGATAATGCTTCGCCTTGAATTATAAACCTTCGGTAAGCAAGTATATAAAGTAAAAACAAGCACAATTTTCTGCGGGATACACGGCGGGAATCGAACCCAACACCAACAGGTTGAGCGCCAGGGTGCCTACCGCTAGACCTCTACGCTGTCCATACTGAGACTGCTTCGCCTTAAATTATAAACCTTCGGTAACCAAGTATATATAGTAAAAATAAGTAAAATTTCCTTCTGGATCCACGGCGGGAATCCAACCCAACACCAACAGGTTGAGCGTCAGGGTGCCTACCGCTAGGCCATTATGCTCTCTGAACTGGTATTGCTTTGCCTTGAATTATAAACCTTCGGTAACCAAGTATACAATGTAAAAACAAGTAAAATGTCCTGCTGGATCCACGGCGGGAATTGAACCAACCACCCATAGGATGAGCGTCAGGGTGCCAACCGCTAGACCACTACGCTCTCCATACTGTGACTGCTTCGCCTTAAATTATAAACCTTCGGTAACCAAGTATATAAAGTAAAAATAAGTAAAAAGTCCCATTGAATCTACGGCGGGAATCGAACGCACCACCAACAGGTTGAGCGTCAGGGTGGCCACCACGCTCTCCATACTGGTATTGTTTTGCTTTGAATTATAAACCTTCGATAACCAAGTATATAAGGTAAAGAGTCCGATTGTATCTTCGATGGGAATCGAACCCACCACCAACAGGTTTTTGAGAAAAATAAAATGTTGACCAATTTTAAGTAAATTGCAAAGTAAATTGCATGTCGTGACCTGCCGGGTTCGAATCCTGAAAAGGTTTCGGTTAAAATGACCAAGTACATATCGAAGGTTGATAAATATAAAGTAATATAAAGTACAAAATTGTAAGGCTTTTACCTTGCATTTGGTTTATTAAAAGCTGAGAGTCAATGGCAAGGATGCGATGCAAAAATGGGCGAAGTCGCCACATGAGGGCGCTATTAACACTGACCGTTAATATACCAGTTTTCTAATAAATTTAAATTTATGCACGCATGCGCATACATAGGCCGGGAGGATAAAAGCGAAATCTGCTCATTGAAAATGTACAGGAGACCAAAAAGTGTTGCCATTTTCTCTTAATTTCTCTAGAATTTGTCCTATTTGTCTTCGGAAAAGTCCCTGAAATCATCATATGTATTACTTTCCGTCCAAGTGGGTTTAGGGGATACAAAATAAAAATTGAAACAAAATGATTTCGATGGAAATCAGCAGGGCTCCTTTCCCCCCACGAGTCAAAGAAAATACTTTACAAGTTTGATTAGAATTAGAATTAAAGTTTTATTAATGAGAGACACTTTACAATTCGAGCCTATCTCAGAACTTGTCATCAAATGACCTTTGACCTCAGTGCTTGACCTTTGTCGCAACCACGGTATGGGTGCACTAGCCTAATTCAAGTCCCATTGAAAACAGTGTAAAATCAACAATGTTTAGGACCAAGTTCCATGCACACCGACATCACTGGGGTTTTTCAAACAACAATCAGATTATTGTCTTGGTCTTTATCTTTCAATTTTTAGTAGGTTAACCAATTACATTTTTTAATATTCACACCAAAAGAAACTCACCTCCCGAAAAGTGATACTTCCCGAGCCTGCAAGCAGCCATTTTACAAATGGCATCCCTCCACATTCAATGGCAATTAGGACCCATTTTTCAACCGTAATTGTGTCAAGTCTGCCCTCAGATTGAAGCTCAAAAACCAGGGAGTTGATCCTATGCTATATTTACACAACCCCACCATTACTTTCACCAAACGGCATCCTTTTTCAAAAGAAATTGTGGGGGGGCACATTTCATGCTAATGAGCTGGCGGAGAAATTCTCCCTTCAATTAGGGTAGTGCACCCGTATGAATGCGACACTATTGCATCCATGACCTAAGTTTGATTGGAATTGGACTTCAACCTTTCATACAAGTCAATCTTTTCCAAACTAACCCCAAAATGCCATACAAACACACGGCTCCTAAAATGTGTATCCTTGTGGAGACATATCTTTGTTCTCGTGAACAAAATAGTTAAAAAGCCGAGAACGTTTTCCAAAATTCTCCTATTTCAACCACAATTAATTTGTGGGTTGAAATTATTTCAACACAATATCTCCTATGTTATACTCTAACTCAAACACTAACCCTAACCTTAGTTTTTAAGTAATTTGAGTAAAATCAAAATATAAATTACGTGAAATTTCTTGTGGAGACCTACTAGTCTATATAAATTACCCTGTGAAGAAACAGTCTCCTCGATTGTCGATACGTTTATTGTAATCACAACGATGATAGAGTCCTAGGCAAAACAAAAGGTGAACAATACTATAAAGTGTGAATGTGCCCCATGACTAAACAACAGCTAAACATAATACAATATGGCAATACATGTACAACTAAGAAAGTTAAAACTTACAAAACTAAGTCAAACTGGCGTCCCCAGAACTTAGAAAAACCAAACAACTTAGTACATTGACCCACGTATGATATAGAGTGTGGCCGACACTTCCGCATTATTTTGCCCAATGCATGCAACATACAACAGCGACCTCTAGTAATACCAATAGCGACCTCTAGTGGTCATAACTCTTCACCCTGTGGAAACCTTTTGACTCCAATTGTCCCCATTTTGTTCAGGTCTCCACGGGGTAACGAATTCAGAAACCCACACACCCATGTGTATAAACACCTTCCACCGTGGACCCCCTATTGTTCATCTTTTGTTTGTACTCTAACGTTTTTGGAAGGCCTCCCATAGGTTTTGTACACGATTTTCAATCATGGACTTTCTGTCTATCGTGGACCCTAATTGTCCTCTATTGTTCTACGTCCATTATTTGAATGCGAATGCAAACCCATACATACTGCATACTACATGCAGAAATAGTGATTGCATAGTCTCTTTCTGAACTTGGTTCAGCTAGCGAGACAAAACAAACTAAACAAATATGTACAAAAACATAATGCTCCTCGGAAGAGTGAACATTTTCACTTTTGGAGTGGTTTTCACTATTTTGGAGTTGCCTTTACTTTTTAGAGTGAGCATTTTACTCTTACATTCAGAGAGACAGCGATAAAACGATTCAGTAATAAATCTCGTCACGTACTTTATGGTTAGCCCCATGCTGTTGTAAGTACGATAAATTAATCTCCGGCTCCATCACCAATGCCAAACTGCGTGAATGAAGCCAAACACAGAGACGAAACTGGGTTTTGGAAAACGGCCTTAAATTGAGGGTATAAAGATGGCGTCTGATATGACTCCCCCAGCTCGCATTTTCTTTTACTTGTGCACGAACCCCATATCAGATGCAATTTGGTTCAAGTAAGCAGCAGGGCCTAGCAGGCAATTCCCACCCGCTGCAAGATCTTGATGGAATGTTTGTCTGCAACAACCATGTCGCCAGTGGGTGTATAGGCCATTCCTAGTGGATTGTACAGCATATCGGCTACAGTTCCTACCAGTAATCCATTTGGGTCGTACTGCTGTATTTTATAGTTTCCCCTAGTACCGTAATGAACAGCTACATTAAAGTAACCTCGACTGTCACAAAGGATCCCGGTAGGACTCGCACTAGTAGTAGTTACCCTTCCTAATAACTGCTCTTGTTTGTTAATCTCATCGACAAGAGATATCAGAAAGAAGCTAGAAGACAGACTCTGCACTCCTTCGTCAGTAACGTTCGTCTCTCTCCTGCAGACTGGACATGTTATCTTCGCCCTCTCTGTCGTCTCTTTGCTCACCATCTCTCCCAGACAATTCAGGCAGAAGCTGTGAAGACAGTCTAGCATCTTAGGGTCCTTGAATCGATCGCAGCAGATCGGACATTCCAGATGCCCCTGGCTAATTGTGTCTAACACGGTTCGGGCTGCAGCCTCCGCCATTGTGATTATGATCCTAACGAAAAAGAACAAAACAACTTAGGATTACTCAAAGTATGCGACAGGAAGGGGGGGGGGGGGGGGCTTAGGTTGGGGAGTAGCAAGGAGCTATAAAATGAAGAAGGGTGCAGAAGGATAGGGCTATAATTGTCTCTTGTCTTGTGTCTTATTTTGGTTGCCATTATCTTATCTTGCCGTCTGTAATGGTTACAAGATTATAGAAAAAAGAGCCAATAAATACAGCCCTATTTGTAGGGCTAGGTACACACACTAGGTCAGACTGATGAATTTATATTTCCTCTATCCTTTCCATAGTCAAAATGAAACCTTCGGAGTAAAAACAACTGACCTTTTTCTCGTTCATTTTGACTGAGAAGACACCATTTTCTCGCTGGCAAAATGACCGAGAAAGTGTCAATTTTTACCCGGAAATGGGGAGGTCATAGCATGCGGAAATGGCGATTGTGTGTAGTTACGGGCCTGTAGTTTACGATCAAATGAATTCGAGCCACAGGCCTTTTGTTTTTGTTATTCCGAAGTGACTTGATCAACCTATTTGTAGGGCTGAAGTGTACACGGGAGACTTAATCTAAAATTATATTTGCTTCTATCATTTTCATGGTCAAAAGTTTGACCGAGAAAGTGACATTTTTTTTTACACGGAAATGGGTAGAGCCAACAGACTGCATTGTACATGTAAATATACAACCACCTGGCCAAAATCTAATCGTTCTATTACGAATATCAGGCATGTTTACTATAAAATACTAACCTATTTCACTTATTAAAAAATCAATTACATGAATCTATTCAACTTGATGTACAATGTACTTACTTTTCAAAACTGATTCTTCAGTTGGATGCGGTCTTCATCAGCCACAAATATTTAGCACCAGAAATCCCGCGGAAGAATAATGGCAAAACTACATGTACATGTACTTCGAACGGATAAGGCAAGGTGTGATCAAGCCTAGTACTGTAGTACTGCTTTACTCGACATCGAGGGGATGAAAGAGTTGTGTTGCACAAAATATTAACACATGAATTCTCTTAATTAAAGTTGAAGTACAGGCCAACTTCCGTAGACACCATTTATATGTGTAATTGTGCAACAACTGCGCAGCGTTTGAGGAGGAAAACCTTGTTGTAGCTCCATGGGAAAACCCAGTTGCTATTTTTAACTGTCCAGTTGAAAGTTCAGACGACTGGGCTTCCGAGTAAAACTACGGTAGTTCATTATGGACATTGCATATGTCTCCATGTATACAGGAAGAAATATTAATAATTATTCTAGGAAAAATTCACAAAATTTATGGCAATCGAGGTGTATTCATTTGGGATAATAGCTTTTTATGGCAAAGCATCTTTCCTTCTTCACTTTTAAAAAGAGACGTGTTACAGGTAGAAAATGTTGTAGAAAATAAATTGTTTAAATGTAATAATCTGAAATTGAAATGAGTTTGTGGTAACAAATTATTATTTATAACTAGATGCTTCAAAAAAACGAGTTGGTTTTTAAATACAATAAAGTGAAAATAAAGTTTAAAAACAGCTGTCGTGTACGTTGTTTTATTTAATAAAGTTTCAAAACCGTGATGATTTTTCAGATTTTCAAATGAATTTATCGCGTTACGCCGGCCGGCGATCGTTGAAAAATGATACAATACAATATAGCCTATATTATACCCTAATCCAAAGACTAACCCTAACACACATCTTAACCCTAGTATTTAAGTAATTTTATTAAAATAAAAAATATATGTCGTGGATTTGTTTGTGCAGACCTACTAATCTATAGAAATTACCCTGTGGGGACATTTTGACTCCCATTGTCCCCATTGTGTTTAGGTCTCCACATGGTACCGAATTCAGAAACCCACACACCCATGTGTGTGAACACCTTCCATCGAGGACCCCCTACTGTCCCTATTTTGTTTATACTTGAACGTTTTTCGAAGGCCTCCTACGATTTTCAATCATGGACTTTATGTCAATTGTGGACCCTATTGTCCTCTATTGTTCAACGTCCACTATTTGAATGTGGATACAAACCCATACATACTACATACTACATACACAAATAGTGATTGAATAGACAATTCCTGAACTTGGTTCAGCTAGCGAGACCCCCCCCCAAAAAAAAAAAAAAAAAAAAATTAACGAAAACAAGAGCTGTTTCGCCAAGTGTCAAACCTTTTTGTCACGATGACGTAATCGGGTATCATGTTATGTCAAATCAAGGTGCAAATTTGGAGGCCCTCTTTCTAATGAATTACAAGTCCGATTGGGTTCAAACTTGGTATGCAGGTACATCGGGATGTGTTAAATATATAAATTGGGGTGACGTCATGGTAACGTCATCGTGTGATTATCATAATGATTTTATTAAGTTTTGGGATCTTTAAGATCTAGGAATTACAGTTTCAGTAGATATCAGATCAATAAGAAGGAATATGTTTTGTCATCGAATAAACTACTCTAGGGCCGATGCCGTCTATGGGACGCCGTAGGACGCCGTCTAGCGGCCACATGTTCAACCGACTCAAGCAGGACCGCGTTAGTATTGTAACGAAACCCACCTGAGATCCGCCAGTAGACAACCAAACTCACAACAAAAATGAATGAAGAAATAAATTGTATTTCTTAAAGCCACGTCTTTTGGTTTTTAATTATTATATACAATTTTTTTAGACAGTATGGATTTAAGCAGTATGGATTTAGTTTGAGAAATGAAAACAAATATATAATTGCGTGGCATGTTATCCATGCTGGATAACATGCAAAGCCCCACTAAAATGAATACAACCTAACGCTACCAAAAACTTATACAATCCTAAAAGAATAAACAAGTGCGGCGGAAAAGGGGGGTATGGGCACATAACTGCAAGTAAATTAAACTTACATGTACGACACATGGAGCCGGCAACCAAAGACGAAATGAAATCTAAAACTCAGAGAGACACATACACACACGTGTCTCTCCTACCATGGAGGAATTCCTTCTTATTCCTCCATGCTCCTACAGCACCCAGTCACAAGTCCTCCATGATAAGCATTGTGACACAGTTTATATACTGACTAGCCCTGTTGACTACAAAGCCAAGTCAGGTGAGGCAGATCTACAGATAATTGTATTGTTCGAGTAATTTGCATATAATTAGCTTAACAATTGGGTTAATCCTATTAATGGTTACAAGCAACAATTGTGTATTTAGGCCAGTCCAGGCCAGTAAAAAAAAGAAGAAAGGGCCAGTTGGCTGGTAAAAGAACAATCAGCTCGCACTATAGAAAAAGGAATTTCAAGCGCATTGTGTTCACATACATGTACCTGGTTTTGTTACACTATGCTGGAAACTTAGCAGCTCCGATCAAGCAATCAACGCGGCGCCGCATCGTACCCCTAGATGTTCTGAAACCTAAACACAGATCAACTCTCTAAAAGTGAAAAGTTCACTCACAAAAAAGTGAAAGTTACTTTTTCAGAGTAAAAAACAGCTTTAAAAATGGGGAAAACCACTCCATAAGAGTAATTAACTGTTCACTCTTTCGAGGAGCCATAATTATGAAGGACAGCTTTTTAGCTGTTCTTCATATGGTTCCACGGAAGAGTGAGAATTTACTCTTTTGGAGTGGTTTTCACTTTTTTGGGGTGCTTGAGCATAGAGCCCATAGCAGATGTGGTTTGACTCAGTAAGCAGAAGAGCCTCGTAGGCGATTCACATCCGCTGCAAGATCTTGACGGAATGTAAGCTTGCAACAACCACGTCGCTAGTGGGTGTATAGGCCATTTCTAGCGGGTTGTACAGCTTTGCAGCTACAGTTCCTACCAGTAATCCATTTGGGTCGTACTGCTGTATTTTTGAGTTTCCCCTACCACCGTAATGAACAGCTACATTAAAGTAACCTCGACTGTCGCAAAGGATCCCGGTGGGACTCGCAGGTTTTTGGTCCACAAGTGTCTTGATACTGAACACCTCATTGCCCTTGAGATCTACGCAGGAGAGGGTTTTATTTTCGTAGTTAGAAATAAACAGGCGCTCCATGTTATCCATCGCTAAATGATGTATCAAAGTTTCATTTGGAATGGTTGCTACTTATGGCCCTGTCACACTAGAACGTTTTAGGCCAACGCGTGAGTAGCGCGTTAAAAATAGTTGATACGCTGGCAAACGCTGAACTTCCACAGAAAAAGTCAAGTGGAACCGTGATTTCAGCGTGTCCATAACGCGTTGTTAACGGGTTCAATGCGTTCGCCAGCGCGTGAGAAACGCGTTAGTAACGCGCTCGACGACTGATGAACGACTGCCCAGCGCGTGAGTAGCGCGTTCCAACGCGCGCCAGCGTACTGCAACGACCACATGGTTAGTTGTATAAAAAGCCGACGCGCTACTACACTAATGGCCCTGTCACACCAGAACGTTTTAGACCAACGTGTTGGAATTTCGGTAACACGCGGGTAAACGTTGACCAACGCTAGGCCAGCGTTCGCAACACGCTAAGCGCGTTACCCACACGCTGGAACACGCTGCCACACGCTGAGGCAAAAATACATTTTTCAACATACCTAACATTTTCAGCGTTTGCCAGCGTGTGCCTGCACACGCTGGCGGCGCGCAGGGTGGTCGTTAATCATGCGTCGAACGCGCTAGACGATCGTTACTAACCCACTACTCACACGCTGGCGACCCGCTGTCATATTTTTACTATAAATCAGTGATACGTTCCTCACACGCTGAGCGCGTTCCTCACACGATACTCACGCGCTGGCATACGCTATGAACCCGTTATCAACCTGTATAGACACGCTGAAATCACGGTTCCACTTGACTTTTTCTGTGAAAGTTCAGCGATTGCCAGCGTATCAACTATTTTTAACGCGCTACTCATGCATTGGCCTAAAACGTTCGGGGGTGACAGGGCCATAACCAGCGTGTCGCCAGAGTACGCCAGCGTACGCCAGCGTGCGCCAGCGTGTGAGTAGCGGGTTGATAACGATCGTCTAGCGTGTTCGACGCGTGAGTAACAAACCTCCAACGCTCCGCCAGCGTGTACAGTCACACGCTGGCAAACGCTGGAAATTGTATGTATGTTGAAAAAAAAAATGTTTTTCTCAGCGTGTGACAGCATGTCTCAACGCGTGAGTAACGCGCTCAGCGTGTTGCTAACGCTGGCCTAGCGTTGGTCAGCGTTTGCCAGCGTGTTGCCAAAATTACAACACGTTACTCACGCGTTGGCCTAAAATGGTCTGGTGTGACAGGGCCATAACGAGCCATCAAGCAAATGCACAGAAACAACTTCCCTGCCCCAATCAGCCACAGCTAGTCGTTCTCCAGCTGCGTCTAGCACAATAGCGGTTAACTGACTTGCCTCTTCCTTAGAGGGTGTGAATTCGCGAATCAACTGAAGATTGTCGTCAAAAACCTTCACTTTCTTTTTGTCAGTGACAAAAAGCAGATCGTCCGAGGTGACAGCAATGCCCCGAGGAGCGTCCAGCTGAAGACCGCTTTGAGCGGCCGATGTTTTGAAATGTCCAGTTGGGGTAAATATCGATAGTCGTTTCAGTGATGTGTCTGTCACAGCAATGTCCCCGTTGCTAAAACATGCAACTCGGCTGGCCAATTGGAATTCCCCGTCACCGTTTCCTTCCTTGCCGAATTCTTCCTTCACTAGCCACTTCTCTTTGAGCAATATCTTCCCAAGATCCTTTCCACTGACGACATCTTGACATTTGACCCCAATGAATGAAATATCCACCTTTGCCGGTTCGCACTTGAGCTCCTTCTGGAATTGTTTTTAACACGCGCGCGTGTGGAGCGCACATTGCTAGAATAATGTTTCAAATTCCTGCGTCACGTTCACACTTCGCCCTCAGCTAGCTGCCATCGGTGTTATAAGTCTTTCTCCGTATACTAGCGCTATAAAGCAAATTGACCGACTGCAAGGTAATTTTATGTTTACACTTGGTTTCCTCTCTTTCTCCAACACAACGTAAAAGTTCTTATGGGGTAGGTCGTGCAGTCTCGAGACGAAACCTACCCATGGTCTGAGCGAACTGCACCTGACGAGTCTCGCTTTTTAGACATTTTTGTTCTGGTTTCCTTGTTAAAATTTACTGAAATAGACTGGTAAGAACTTTTACACGCCGGCATCTTTAATACCTATACTAACCTGAACTCAGTAAATAATTATAATAATAGAACTGTCGGTATATCGCGTGCATTTTGAGTTCTTACTGTTTCCTCTCTGTGTGCTCTCTGTGTCTTTGAACTACCTATCCCCTCGTGCCGGGTTTGACATTACTGGATCTATTATAACCGGTCGTCAAGTCCACCAACGGGCACATTCCCGAACGGTTTTTAAATCCCACTTTCTTCCATGGCGACTGTCTGAACGTCTGGCGTATCGCGTGAGGTAAGTTAGGGACTGTAGTTGGACTTTAGGTTCACTATACAACAATACAATGTAGAGATAGGTCTTCGCGGCCTACACTGGCGTTCTTTTGGTTTCCGAGAGTCTGTGGGGCCGTTTAACTACATACTTTATCTCCATGTTACCTTTTCCTCTCTCTTTTTTGCATTCTTCTTTCCGTTCAACCCAAGAAATTAATTTGCACCGTATTTCAGCAGCCTTCGGTTCTTAGTTACTTTATTACTACGCGCCAACGATTGTTTTTAACACGCGCGCGTGTGGAGCGCACATTGCTAGAATTTTTTTAAATTCCTGCGTCACGTTCACACTTCGCCCTCAGCTAGCTGCCATCGGTGTTATACGTCTTTCTCCGTATACTAGCGCTATAAAGCAAATTGACTGTCACGATGTGAATTAATTTAATGAAATTACTCTTCGAAATTTGTACATATTAGTAAAAACCGAAAACTAACATTGATTTTTCAAAGAGTTGAGGTTACGTTAGTCGAACGCACTTATGAGTGAACACACATTTATCTGTTTATGGTAAACCCCAAGGTATCATTATGTTAATAATTACTTTCACGTGCATTCCCATTGGTTGAATCTACATCATTCGAGGAATGTCTTTCCTTTGTAGTTAATGCTAAGGTGTGGGAAACAATAGGGCCGAAAATCACGAGATATTTTCCGTGGAATTTGTCGGCAGGGTTCTTGGAAAGTATAGTGAGATACGGCATTCGAGATAAGAATCTTGAGAGGAGAGGGCTATGTTTGCCAGCCTCATATTTTTGATGAGTTGGGCCAGCTAATGAGAGCTGAAGACATTTGTGTGGTGCTGTATAGCATAAAATATAGGCCACGTCTGGGCTATTGAGAGCCTCCGCTATATGTTTTGCGAGAACCAGGATCGTCAAGACCTGTAAGTGTTATAAATGTATAATTTTGATAAAGTTGAAGGTTTGGAGTTATAATTTACGAAATAGATTATTTGTTGAAGACCCTTGAAATTTAGGGGAGGTTTAGATAACTTGTTTTCTTTTGACACGGATTGTTTGACTAATTCGAGTATATATACATTGCTATAATCATGAAACAGCTGTTGTATAGTTTTGTCACATTGTGTTATATACTTGTTTCATAAGCTTCGGCAATATTATGCCCAAATATATATAAATCAAATAAGTTAAGAGGGTCTAATATATATAGAGAGAAATGCTTCATTGTAATTAACGACAGGGTTCCTCCGTGAGAGACGGAAGCAAGGGCTGCTGGAAGGGAGTAGTTACGGCCAAGACCAACAGCCAAGTTCAGGGGGCAGCTGGGCATTCCATCATAGCCTTGCAGCCTATCGACCAGGGACCCAGTACCGCGTCATACAAGAGGCTGCACTGTCACCGCTGCTGACCGCTGCAGTCGCCCCAATCACCAGGTGGAGTCCCGTTTGAGAACTGTACAAACTGTACGAACTGTACAAACTGTTAAAGTGTTGGATAAACAAAACTCCTAGTACATGTAACTTAATGTAAACTTAACATGTTTAGCTTATTTAGGTTTGTGAATAAGGTGTTGTTACTTTAAATAAAAGTGTAAATATTTGTAGATATCATATGAAGTTGAGTAATTTGGAAATTTATTTTGTGTAACTGTGTACGGGACTACCGAGGGTCATATATCCTGGGGAGGGCAAACCGGGGTATGTGACAAGTGGGGGCTTGTCCGGGAAAGTATAAACAAGTGAAGAAGCCGGTAGTCTATGGTATACGATTATACAGAATAGAGATTCAAAGTGGTTTATGGAAGCCTTTAATTGTTAGGCAGCGTGCTGCATGAAACGCCTAAATTGCGATGCCTTTGGACATTGTTGGCAATTATATAATGTGCTCTGGATCGCACGGAACTAAGCCGTTGTTATGTAAGTTAGGCATGCTAAGATTCTTCACTTACAAACGCACTTGTATTACGATTGGCGTGTTAGTGACAGTATTGTTCTTGTGCATAGGCCTATCAGTTGTAACCATGGAATTTGAAAAGTACCTTAGTCTTGGCAAATCGTTGGGTCTGGAAGGGAAAGATCTCATAGATTTTGCGCGCGAAAGGGAGGAAGCTCAACGCAAAAAGGAAAGGTCTGAGCGCGATAATCGGGCAAGAGAGCGAGATCAAGCTAGGGAACTCAAGGAAGTCGAATTGAAATTAGAGCTTCAGAAAAAGGCGAACACTTCTAGTAAGGCCGAAACACCCCAAGTAAAGAAACCCAAACTTCCACCTTTCAATGACGGTCGCGATGAAATGGACGCATATCTCCGCCGGTTTGAAAGGTTTGCAAAGGTAGCAGGTTGGCCAAACAAAGATTGGGCAATTTCGCTAGGTACCTTGCTTACGGGAAGAGCGCTAGAAGTTTACGGTCGGTTACCCATAGAGCAAGCTGACAATTTTAGTGACTTGAAGGCAGCATTGTTGCATCGGTACAATTTGACAGATGAAGGTTTTAGAGTTAAGTTTAGAACCGCAAAACGTGAACTAGGTGAAACATTCAATCAATATGCTGATCGCTTGAAAGGTTACCTCAATCGCTGGGCCGAATTAGGTGAAGTAGCAAAGACATACGACGGCCTTAGTGATTTGCTATTGCGTGAGCAAGTTATTTCGACTTGCGGGAAAGACTTAGCATTGTACCTTAAGGAACGCAAACCAAGTAACATTCAAGAAATGACTAAATTAGCCGACAAGTTTGCAGAGGCTCATCGTAGGACAGATGTTGATAGACCCGTTCGGAAATTCAGTAGTCTTAACTATCCACACGCTGAAAACAAAGATGCGTCGAAGTCTAAAACAGTTGTCACAAACAGAGATGAAAAAATGCGAGAATGGGAAGTACGCGAATGCTTTGTTTGCGGTAAAAAGGGGCACATAGCGCGTAATTGTAGGCAGCGAAGACAACCGTGGACAAAACCATTCAAAACTCAATCTGCGAGCCTGCAAATAATAGAAGAAACCGAGGATAAAACGGTGCAAGAAATGCAAAAGGTCGCTGGGTGCATTACCAACAGGTTTTCACTTTGCAAATGTGCAGGTCAAATAGGCGAACATTTGAAATTATCTTGTGGTCACGAAGTTCCCATGATTAGTGTCGCATGTACAATCGGTAATCGAATGCCAGTGAGTGATGGGTATGTTGGCAATGAAATTATTAAGGTTTTGCGTGATAGCGGATGTAGCACAGTTGTTGTCAAACAGAGTTTAGTCGAGAATGAACAAATGTTGGAGACAATGCAAAAATGTGTCCTTTTAGACGGTACGGCACGAAATGTTCCAGTCGCGCGTATTCGAATAGATTCGCCTTATTTTGTAGGAACCGTAAATGCATTGTGTATGCCGAATCCCCTGTACGATCTTATATTAGGAAACATTACAGGTGCTAGAGACCCTTGTGATCCGAATCCCAGTTGGTCACCTGAGATCAAACGGAACGACTCGCATGAACAGAAACGCCAAAACCCTCGTGACGAAAAAATGGCTGCTGTAGAGACAAGAGCGCGAAAGCTAAAGAAAGACACGGACTTGCGTCCTCTTAAGGTTCCCAAGGCGCCAAATCTTTCTGAATCTCGTACAGAAATAATTCAAGCGCAACACGAAGATCCGGCGTTGAATAAGCTTTGGAAACTCGCGGAAACGGGAGAAAGTAGAAAAACGGGTAAGAATAACGAGACGAGGTATTTCGTCTCGAAAGAATTACTCTACCGTGAATTCGCTTCACCGTCGACAGAAAACGATCGCGTAATCACACAACTGGTACTTCCAAAAAAACTGCACTCAAAAGTATTAAAGCTCGCGCATGATTCCACCATGGCAGGGCATCTCGGTATTAAGAAAACAACGGACCGCGTACTCGCAAATTTCTTTTGGCCAGGCGTGCAAGGCGACATCCGAAGATACTGCGTGTCGTGTGATATATGCCAAAGAACAGTCGCGAAAGGCCGTGTCGGCAAAGTCCCACTCGGCAGAATGCCGTTAATTGACACACCGTTTAGACGAGTAGCCGTAGACTTGATAGGACCAATTCACCCTCTCACGGAACGAGGCAATCGATATATTTTGACTTTGGTTGACTATGCAACACGCTACCCGGAAGCCATAGCCCTTCCTAAGATTGAAACAGAACGTGTGGCTGAAGCGTTGTTAGAAATCTTCCCTCGAATGGGCGTACCGAACGAAATACTTTCAGACATGGGCACACAATTCACCTCGGATTTAATGAAAGAAATAGGCAGACTAATGTCATTGAAGCAACTGCACAGTACCCCTTACCATCCAATCTGTAATGGACTAGTTGAGAAATTCAATGGCACACTTAAACGAATGTTAAGGCGCATGTGCAATGAGAGACCACGTGACTGGGATCGGTATATTCCTGCGTTATTATTCGCATATCGAGAGTCTCCTCAAGAGAGCCTGGGTTACTCTCCCTTCGAACTCATGTACGGTCGTTCAGTACGAGGTCCACTGACTATCCTTAAAGAGTTATGGACGGGAGAAACATTAGACGAAGAAGTGAAGACTACTTATCAGTATGTCGTAGACTTACGTGAACGGCTAGAGTCTACTTGTGAATTAGCTAGGGAAGAGCTCGCTAAGTCCAGTATTCGCTATAAGAAATACTACGACGCGCGTACTCGAGATAGAAAGTTTGTCACCGGCGACCGAGTCTTAGTTCTCCTACCAACTGACGCGAACAAATTACTCATGCAATGGAAAGGACCGTTCCCCGTAATACGGAAAGTTGCACAACACGATTACTGTATCGATATGAACGATAAGCGGCGTACACTGCATGTAAATCTTCTCAAGAAATACATAGAGCGATCTGACACCGAAAACAAACCAGAAATCATCCATGCAACGGGAAGTCTTAGCCATGTTAGCCATAGCGTAATTGATGACGAGATTGAAGAAGGAATGATGGAGGTAAAACTTCTACCAATAACACAAACTGAAACTTGGCAAGATGTGCAACTTTGTGAGAATCGAACAGAAGCACAAAAACAGCAATTAACAGAAACGCTCGGAGAATACACCGACGTCTTAACCGATCTTCCTGGTCGCACAGATCTTATCGAGTATAGCATACAACTCACAACGGATGACCCAATCTACTCGAAAGCGTATCCGGTACCATTCTCAACCCAAGATGCAATAAAGAAGGAAATTGATACCATGATTAATCTCGGTGTAATCGAAAAATCGGAGTCGAAATACGCATCACCCATCGTACTCGTGCGAAAGAAAGACGGCACAAATCGGTTTTGCGTAGATTTTCGGAAAATAAACAGAGTCACCATTTTCGATCCCAAACCAATCCCAAACCCAGAAAACCTCATGGCACAAGTAGGTACCGCGAACTTCTTTACGAAATTGGACCTTACAAAAGGGTATTGGCAAATACCGATTGCCGACGCAGACAAAGACAAGACTACATTTATTACCGCTGAGGGGCTGTACCGATTTACCGTGTTACCATTCGGAACTGTAAATGCACCAGCTACTTTCACACGAATGATGCGTAAATTGCTTGAGAACCTTCCGCATGTGGTGAACTTCATTGATGACATTCTGATATATACGGAAACTTGGGAGCAGCACTTAGAAACAGTCCGAGAAGTTTTAAACCGCTTGCGCAAGGCAAATTTGACAGCTAAACCAACAAAATGTATGGTCGGATATGATTCCCTCGATTTTCTCGGTCATATTGTAGGAAACGGTGTTGTAAAGCCACAGCCAGAAAAGATAACAAAAATCCTGAATGCAACTCGTCCACGTACGAAAAAGGAAGTGAGATCACTCATGGGCCTTGTGAACTACTATCGCAAATTCATTCCGAACTGTTCAGCCATTGCAGTACCAATCACCGATCTGACCAAGAAAGGGAAACCAAATCATGTGAAATGGGAGGATGCACAGGAACACGCATATAGCACGCTGAAAGCGAGACTTGTCTCTGCGCCTATCTTGCATCTACCAGATCATAGTAAAGCTTATGTTCTTAGGACCGATGCTTCTGATGTGGGGATAGGAGCGGTTCTTATGCAACACGATGGCAGCACGCTATTTCCCATATGCTACGCAAGTCGCAAACTTCTTGAGAGAGAGGGCGCGTATGCAATCATTGAGCGAGAATGTCTCGCCTTGGTTTGGGCTATTTCCAAATTTCACATGTACTTGTATGGAACTGAATTTGTAGTAGAAACAGACCACCACCCATTGGCATACTTGACAACTGCTAAGGTCAGTAATAGCAGAGTTATGAGATGGGCACTCAGCCTCCAGCAATATAGATTCAGTGTGAGAGCCATCAAGGGAATTGACAATATTGGGGCTGATTACTTAAGTAGATGCCCAGGTGAAGTGTAAATAACGTAATAAGTGTATACGGTAAATAATCCATAAAGTATTGTAATTATGGGTGGTAAGAATAATCGCCTGTATACTAAATTGAAGAGTAATTATCTTGGAAGGGGATGTTGTCACGATGTGAATTAATTTAATGAAATTACTCTTCGAAATTTGTACATATTAGTAAAAACCGAAAACTAACATTGATTTTTCAAAGAGTTGAGGTTACGTTAGTCGAACGCACTTATGAGTGAACACACATTTATCTGTTTATGGTAAACCCCAAGGTATCATTATGTTAATAATTACTTTCACGTGCATTCCCATTGGTTGAATCTACATCATTCGAGGAATGTCTTTCCTTTGTAGTTAATGCTAAGGTGTGGGAAACAATAGGGCCGAAAATCACGAGATATTTTCCGTGGAATTTGTCGGCAGGGTTCTTGGAAAGTATAGTGAGATACGGCATTCGAGATAAGAATCTTGAGAGGAGAGGGCTATGTTTGCCAGCCTCATATTTTTGATGAGTTGGGCCAGCTAATGAGAGCTGAAGACATTTGTGTGGTGCTGTATAGCATAAAATATAGGCCACGTCTGGGCTATTGAGAGCCTCCGCTATATGTTTTGCGAGAACCAGGATCGTCAAGACCTGTAAGTGTTATAAATGTATAATTTTGATAAAGTTGAAGGTTTGGAGTTATAATTTACGAAATAGATTATTTGTTGAAGACCCTTGAAATTTAGGGGAGGTTTAGATAACTTGTTTTCTTTTGACACGGATTGTTTGACTAATTCGAGTATATATACATTGCTATAATCATGAAACAGCTGTTGTATAGTTTTGTCACATTGTGTTATATACTTGTTTCATAAGCTTCGGCAATTTCATGCCCAAATATATATAAATCAAATAAGTTAAGAGGGTCTAATATATATAGAGAGAAATGCTTCATTGTAATTAACGACAGGGTTCCTCCGTGAGAGACGGAAGCAAGGGCTGCTGGAAGGGAGTAGTTACGGCCAAGACCAACAGCCAAGTTCAGGGGGCAGTTGGGCATTCCATCATAGCCTTGCAGCCTATCGACCAGGGACCCAGTACCGCGTCATACAAGAGGCTGCACTGTCACCGCTGCTGACCGCTGCAGTCGCCCCAATCACCAGGTGGAGTCCCGTTTGAGAACTGTACGAACTGTACAAACTGTTAAAGTGTTGGATAATCAAAACTCCTAGTACATGTAACTTAATGTAAACTTAACATGTTTAGCTTATTTAGGTTTGTGAATAAGGTGTTGTTACTTTAAATAAAAGTGTAAATATTTGTAGATATCATATGAAGTTGAGTAATTTGGAAATTTATTTTGTGTAACTGTGTACGGGACTACCGAGGGTCATATATCCTGGAGAGGGCAAACCGGGGTATGTGACATTGACCGACTGCAAGGTAATTTTATATTTACACTTGGTTTCCTCTCTTTCTCCAACACAACGTAAAAGTTCTTATGGGGTAGGTCGTGCAGTCTCGAGACGAAACCTACCCATGGTCTGAGCGAACTGCACCTGACGAGTCTCGCTTTTTAGACATTTTTGTTCTGGTTTCCTTGTTAAAATTTACTGAAATAGACTGGTAAGAACTTTTACACGCCGGCATCTTTAATACCTATACTAACCTGAACTCAGTAAATAATTATAATAATAGAACTGTCGGTATATCGCGTGCATTTTGAGTTCTTACTGTTTCCTCTCTGTGTGCTCTCTGTGTCTTTGAACTACCTATCCCCTCGTGCCGGGTTTGACATTACTGGATCTATTATAACCGGTCGTCAAGTCCACCAACGGGCACATTCCCGAACGGTTTTTAAATCCCACTTTCTTCCACGGCGACTGTCTGAACGTCTGGCGTATCGTGAGGTACGTTAGGGACTGTAGTTGGACTTTAGGTTCACTATACAACAACACCATGAACAAACGTGTATGCACTCGTACTCGTTTCAATTAAATACATATCGCTGGACAGTCATCACTGTACTGATCCCATACTGCATTGCATTGACTCATCTGTAACAAGTCAATCAAACTTCAACTGTTGGAGTTTGGCAGGTTTAGTAGTGTTAGGTTCAATAGAGTGTACCAATAATTACCTGTGTGCAGTTGTTGAAGTTTGTTAGGTTTGGTTTGCTTTCTAGTGCGAGAGCCTGTGGGGGGTTAGGGTTAAACGAAGTTTCATTTGCCTTGGCAGATACTACATTTGTTAATATGAATTCTTAAAACAAATTTACTCGTGTCATTCTCCACATAACTATAATATCACAAAGCAAGGCATTAACATTAAAACAACAAAAAATTATATAATATAAACTAGCTTTTCAGACTCCAGTCAATGTTTTTTAGCTTCATCTCAAAAAGAATTTCGGACCTGATGTCTGGGTCTTATTAAACCACTGGTGCACACCAACCCTACATATAGGACTGTACCTACATAGCTCTCTGTTGTATATTGTACTATTTTGTCGCCATTATCTTATCTTATCTAGTCACCTATAGCGACAAGATTAAGACAAAAGAGAGCCAATTACAGCCCTATTTGTAGGGTTAGGTGCAAACTCGGCCTCGACTCCATTAAGATCGCGCAAGGCATGATGGGAAAACATGGCGCAGCAAGATCGTAGCCATGGTAACGAGGTTGGTAGACACTATTACAGTGACCGCCCTATAAATGTTCCGACTACTAAACCTATGTTCTAACACACCTATTTTCGACACCCCTATGTTCCGAATACTCAACCTATGTTCCGACTACCCGCATATAATAAGATTGTGCTAGCCTGCTGCATTAGTGACTCAATCCCATGTGGTAACATACTAATTTGTTTAGGCGTGTCGGGACACAGAGGTGTCGGAACGTGGGCCGGGGCGTCGGAACGGTAGGCCGGGGCGTCGGAACGGTAGGACGGGGCGTCGGAACGGTAGGACGGGGCGTCGGAACGGTAGGCCGCGGCGTTGGAACGGTAGGCCGGGGCATCGGAACATTGGGGCGTCGGAACATGGGGGTGTAATCAGCCATTACTATAGGTCAGAGTGAATATTTGCTTTATCCGCTTCATGGCCAAAACCACACGTTTCCGAAAATAACAAAAATAACATTTCTCTCGGTCGATCATTTCGATTGAGAAAGTGATTTTTTTGGTAATTTTGACCGAAAACAGTTTTTTAACACGGAAATGGGCAGAGCAACTTGGTCCTTGCTCTATGATTTAACAGACTACAAAAGTTATATCGTTCTTTATCTTACGAATCGGGCATGATTCAAGCTATTTCATTTTAAAAAAAACCATGAACACTCATATCACATTCAATCTGTGCAGCACGTAATGTATTAACATGATTATTATGTATTGTACAACTACAATGTACATGTACTCACTTTTTAATACCGATTCGTCAGTTTGATGGGGTCTTCAAACCACATTCCGGTGCGTGTAAACACAAGAATGGCCTTCCACCGGTCCAGGTGCGTACCGCCGGTACTTTCGAGCGGCGAAATTAAACTTGTTGTACTTATCGGAACAATGTATCGACTACCGCAGCATCCTGTGTACATGTTTATGTAACAACTGCGCAGTATTTGATGAAGAGGAATTGCATGCAGGAATTATTCTAGCAGTAGCACTATGGGGGGAAACCAGTTACTATTTTTACCTCGGGCAATTAAGTGAAGGTCAGCGCCTTAGCTCTTCAGACGACAATATGCGGCGCGCGCAGGCCTTCGGCGTAAAGCTACGGAAGTTCATAATGGACATTACATATATCTCTATTCCCAGGAAAAATATTTTTCCTGTGGAATATTCACATAATTGATTTGCAATCGAGGTGTATTTATTTTGGATAATAGCTTTTCATGGCAAAGCATCTCTCCTCCCCACGAGTATTAAAGGGTGGAAAATGTGTTTAAATTTAATAATCTGAAATTGAAATCAGTTTGGTAATAAACAATTAATTTTTACAACTGGATGTTTCTAAAAAATAATATCTAATAAAATTGAAAGTTTACTTCCAAATGAACCAATTTCATGAAGTTGAGATACAAAGTTTGACATTTTGATATATTTCTAGTTTCATGCCATATATCAACTAAGTTATTTGACTATTTATTCCCAGCTCTTTTATAGTTGTTCTTCATGTTTCCTCGGTAGAGTGAGAATTTACTCTTTGTGGTTTTCACTTTTTGGAAGTTGCCTTCACTCTGAAAAACTCAATTTCACTCTTGTTAGAGTATTTTTATAAGAGATTCACTCTTTTTGAGAGTGAGCTTTTTACTTTTATACATTCAAAGAGACAGCTAGTTTGTAGATATTGGTTGCGTCGGGAACGAGACGAGTCTGAGCAACTCACCCATCAAGGATAATAATCTCAGAGAGTTGAGGGACGCTCGATTGAGTGATAAAAATTGGCACAACAATTATTAGGTTAGCCTAATTAGCCCAATGCAAAGCTGCGATTTGGAAAACGGCCTAAAGTCGGGTAAGATGGCGTCTGGTACGACTCCCGAAGCTCGCCTTTTCTTTCCGCTGAGGGGGTACTTGGGCATGGGTTAGATGTGGTTTGGCTCTGATTCAAGTAAGCAGCAGCAGCGACTAGCAGGCAATACACATCCGCTGCAAGATCTTGACGGAATGCAAGTCTGCAACAACCATGTCGCCAGTGGGTGTATACGCAATTTCTAGCGGATTGTACAGCTTTTCGGCTACAGTTCCTACCAGTGATCCATTTGGGTCGAACTGTTGTATTTGTGAGGCTCCCCTGTCACCGGGATGAACAGTTACATTAAAGTAGCCGTGACTGTCACAAAGGATCCCGGTGGGACTCGCAGGATTTTTGTCCACAAGTGTCTTGATACTAAACACCTCATTGCCCATGAGGTCTACGCAGGAGAGGGTTTTATTTTTGGAGTTAGAAATGAACAGGCGCTCCATGTTATCCATCGCTAAATAATATGTCACATTTTCATTTGGAATGGTTGCTACTAACGAGCCATCAAGCAAATGCACAAAAACAACTTTCATGTCCAAGTCAGCCACAGCTAGTCGTTCTCCAGCTGCGTCTAGCGCAATAGCGGTTAACTGACTTGCCTCTTCCTTAGATGGTGTGAATTCGCGAATCAACTGAAGATTGTCGTCAAAAACCTTCAGTTTATTTTTGTCCGTGACAAAAAGCAAATCTTCTGAGGTGATAGCAATTCCCATTAGGAGCCACCAGCGGATGACCGCTTTGAGTGGTCGAAGTTTTGAAACGTCCAGTGCAGGTAAATATCGATAGTCGATTCAGCTCTTTGTCTGTCACAGCAATGTCCCCGTTGCTGAAACATGCAACACCTTTGATGAATTGGAATTCCCCGTCACTATGTGTTATGCGCTATATAAAAATGGTTAATTATTATTATTATTATTAGTTTGGGGTTAAATAACGGGGGTTTTCACCTGTAAAGTAGCAAACCATCGCCGTGTTTTAGTTTAACAAATTTTGAATGTAAAATAACGGTACTGCGACCTTGAAAATATCCTACAACGAATAATAGTTTTTGTGTTTATGTAGCGTTAATGTATACAAAGAGGATATAAATTTACAAAAACACTTTCTTAAAATACAACATTGTGTGTAAATATGCATTAAACACATACAAAGTGTTGTTTATTTACAGACAATTTACTGATCTCATTACGCAGCAAGTGACCATTCAGAACTGAGAAAATTGGTATGTTAAATTGGGGTGTTTAGTCAAAAAAATGCACGTTCTTGATCATAATGTGTTATTTATTCAAACAATTCCACACAAAAATTCAAATTTTTTGCAAACGTAGGTTAATGATCGTATTAGATCTTTAGTATTCAAATATTGAAATCATTTCTTGAAAAATGTGACTTCATCATGACATGAAAAGATCATGAATATAAATCTAAACCAGTCACTTTCTTTGGCTTCGCCCTGTATACCTCGACAACAACTACTGCATTCAAAGTTACCATACCACAAATTTCTTTTATTGTCACAAATTTGAGAAGCACAATTTTACCGAGATGAAATTTCTTCACTAATGTCTTAAACTAAATACCACTGCAGGAAAAACGGTGTGTTTTTGTTTATCTTCGAACAAGGCGAGCTATTAGAAAAACTAAATACATGTACCTGTAATTGTAGAAGAGTACAAAATGATATTTTCGGAGTTAAATTTGACTTTTTAGGATATGTTATTGCTTTCTGATGGCCGATTTCTTTGTTCACTGTCTCTCACACTTGCCTTTTCATTAGAAATATAATAGCGAGAACTAGACAGAAATCCATACACGGACATCACTAATTGTTCACTACTTTGACCTATCAGCCATTGATTAGTAAGCAATAACATATCCTAAAAAGTCAAATTTAGCTCAGAAAATATCAAAGCATTTACTGAAAACAACTTTTTTTTTCAGACAAATCTTAATGTGTTTGTACACTGGGTATCAAGTGATGTCCGTATACATGTATAAATCTTTTCCCAAGAACCAGCCACTTAGATTGGAGTCAGATAAGATGGCGTCCGCTAATGACTCCCCTAACTTGCTTTTTGTTTGCGCTGAGGGGGTACTTGTGCTCAGAGCCTATAGCAGATGTAATTTGGTTCAAGTAAGCAGCAGTGCTTAGCAGGCAATTCACATCCGCTGCAAGATCTTGATGGAATGTCTGTCTGCAACAACCATGTCGCCAGTGGATGTATAGGCCATTCCTAGCGGATTGCGCAGCTTTTCGGCTACAGTTCCTACCAGTGACCCATTTGGGTCGTACTGCTGTATTTTTTCACCCAAAAGCTAATCATTCTATTACAAATATGAGGCATGTTTACTATAAAATACTAACCTATTTCACTTATTAAAAAATCAATTACATGAATCTATTCAACTTGATGTACAATGTACTCACTTTTCAAAACTGATTCGTCAGTTGGATGGGGCCTTCAGCCACAAATGATTTAACACAAGAAACCCCGAGGTAAACACAAGAACTACTTTAAACGGCTAAAGGTGTGATCAAGCCTAGTACATGTAGTAAATTAGTAGTACTGCTTCACTCAACATCGAGGGTATGAAAGGTCTGTGTCGCACAAAATATTAACACATAAATTCTCTTTATTCAAGTTGAAGGTATTGGCCTACTTCCGCAGACGCCATTTGTCTGTGTATTTGTGCAACAATTGCGCAGCGTTCGAGGTGAAAACCAATTGTATTTGTAGTTCCATGGGAAAAACCAGTTGCTATTTTTAATTTTCTAGTTGAAAGTTCAGACGACTGGCTCTCCGCGTAAAACTGCGGAAGTTCATAATGGACAATACATATCTCTCCATATATGCAGGAAAGAATAATAATTATCCTTGGAAATATTCACAGAATTCATGTGCAATCGAGGTGTATTTATTTTGGATAGTAGCTTTTTATGGCAAAGCATCTTTCCTCTCCACCTTTGAAAAGAGACGTGTTACAGGTAGAAAATGATGTAGAAAACTTTGTTTAAATTTAATAATCTAAAATTGAAATGAGTTTGCGATAACAAATTATTACTTACAACTAGATGCTTCAAAAAAACGAGTTGATTTTTAAATACAATCAAGTTAAAATAAAGTTTAAAAACAGCTGTCGTGTACGTTGTTTTATTTAATAAAGTTTCAAAACCGTGATGATTTTTCAGATTTTTAAATGAATTTATCGCGTTATGCCGGGCGGCAATCGTTGGAAAATGATAGAATACAATAATAGCCTATATTATACCCTAATCCAAACACTAACCCTAACACACATCTTAACCCTAGTTTTTAAGTAATTTTATTTAAACAATATAATATGTCGTGATTTTTTTTGTGGAGACCTACTAATCTATAGAAATTACCCTGTTGAGACATTTCGACTCCCATTGTCCCCATTGTGTTTAGGTCTCCACATGGTACCGAATTCAGAAACCCACACACCCATGTGTGTAAACACCTTCCACCGTGGACCCCCTATTGTTCCTCTTTTGTTTATACTTGAACGTTTTTGGAAGGCCTCCCTACGATTTACAATCATGGACTTTATGTCAATTGTGGACCCTATTGTCCTCTATTGTTCAACGTCCACTATTTGAATGCGGATACAAACCCATACATACTACATACACAAATAGTGATTGAATAGACAATTCCTAAACTTGGTTCAGCTAACGAGACCACAAAAAAACAAAACACAAAATTACAAAAGCAAGAGCTGTTTCGCCAAGTGTCAAACCTTTTTGTCACGATGACGTCATCAGGTATCATGTGATGTCACATCGAAGTGAACATTTGGAGGCCCTCATTCTAATGAATTACAAGTCCGATTGGGTTCAAACTTGGTATGCAGGTATATCGGGATGTGTTAAAGATATAAATTGAGGTGACGTCATAATGACGTCATCGTGTGATTGATTATCCTAATGACTTTATTAAGTTTTTGGATCTTTAAGCTCTTGGAAGTACAGTTTCAGTAGATATCAGGCCAAGATGGAAATAATATGTTTTGTCATCGAATAAACTACTCCAGGGCCGATGCCGTCTATGGGACGCCGTGGGACACCGTCTAGCGTCCACCGACTCAAGCAGGACCGCGTTAGTATTGTAACGAAACCCACCTAAGATCCGCCAGTAGACAACCAAACTCACAACAAAAATGAATGAAGAAATAAATTATATTTCTTAAAGCCACGTCTTTTGGTTTGTAATTATTATATACAATTTGTTTAGATAGTATGAATTTAAGCAGTATGGATTCAGTTTGAGAAATGAAAAACAAATATACAATTGCGTGGCATGTTATCCATGCTGGATAACATGCAGAGTTCCACTAAAATGAATACAACCTAACGCTACTAAAAACTTATACAATCCTAAAAGAATAAACAAGTGCGGCTGAAAAGGGGGGTATGGGCACATAACTGCGGGAGCTAGCGGCGAATCTTGCATACATTACATTATGCATGAACATGTTAGGTCTGAAGTCCGCCTCCTTAATTGAAAACCGCAACAGTAATGTTTGCCCGAAACCAGCCTATTGTAAAATGGCAACCTGCCGCGTCATGAATGCACAATTTTGGTGGCGACGAGCTTCGATTTTTGATGAATTAAAAAATGTCTCTGCCAAATATCAATAAAGAAAAGGAAATAACTGCTGTATTACAAATGCTTGAAAGTACTTTTGGGCTATTTTTCGCTATTTTATTAGAGTGGTGTTTCAAGTACAGTGATGATCCCAATAACTCATCCATTATGGCGTTGTGCACACAGATCAGCAGGTTAATCTTTGACCGGAGATAAGACTACAGAGTGAATACTAAAAGCCAACGATGTAGTCGAGTTCATCACAAGTCCCTGCAAGTCCCTGTAAGTCCCTGCAAGTCCATCACAAGTCCTTCAGTTCCAATTCAAATCACAAGCTATTCAAATCAGCTTTGACAAAAGCATTCCTTTGTCATTGTTTATTCAGTTACTTGTGACTGCCTTTATGAAGGGGCTTGTGACTGGCTTCACGAAAGGACTTGTGAACGGACTTGCAGGGACTCGACTACAACCCTACTATAAGCCAATTGACGTCACAGCTCAATAATGTGTTGATTATACAAAAAAGGAATATCTACAACCTCGTTCTCACTAAATTCCTGAATATTGATTGATGGTCTTCAAAGGAATTTCTGCCTTGTTTATAGAAAAGTAAATTTGGTTTTGTAAAAATGTAGGGTTATTACCCCTTACAATTTTTAATTTGTAAGGAAAATTTTGCCAAATTTTATTGAAAATGCAATTTTGAATTGGTGAAAAAAAATGACATTTTGGAGAATTTCATTAAAAAAGAAAGGTTCACCCCTAACAATTTTAAATTGTTAAGAAAAATGAAATGTTGACCAAATTAAATACAAATGCAAGGTTAACCCCTTACAATTTGTAATTGATGAGAAAGAGGAATTTTTCAATGTTTTTTTAAAAATGCAAGCTTAACCTCTTAAAATTTTGTATTTGTGAAAAATGGAAATGTTTCCCAATTAATCCCTTACAATTTTTAATTTGTGGGAAAAATGAAATTGTGACCCAATTTTTCAAATTTTGTTGAATTTTGATGCAAGCTTAATCCCTTACAATTCTTTCTTAGTGAGAAAATCAAAATGTTCCACAATTTTATCGAAAATGCAATAACCCCTTACAAATTTGTATTTACAATTTTTAATTTTGAAGAAAAGATGTTAACCCCTTTAAAAAAATTAAAAAATAACTAGAATTGTTGTCAAATTTTAATAAAATTGCAAGGTTAGGGTTCAAATTTTGGAGAAAATTTAAAATGTTGGAAAAAAATGAAATGTTGGCCAATTTTAACAAAAATGCAAGGTTAATTAACCCCTTACCCCTAGTGCCGATGGCCTAGCGGTAACGTACGGGACTTTCGATCGCAACCTCTGTGTTCGAATCCTGAAACAGTTTCGGAAATTGTTTTCGTTGAAATTACTAGGTACAAATCGAAGGTTGATATTTTTTAAAATTCGTAAAAAATGAATCCGGAAGTGGCGGTGGCCTATCGGCAACGTACAGGACTTCCGATCGCCACATCCCGGGTTCGAGTCCTGAAACGGTTTCCTAAATTGTTTTCGTTTAAATGACTAAGTACAAATCGAAGGTTGATATATTTAAAATTCGAAAATTGAAACCAGGGCCCAATTTCATAGCGCTGCTAAGCACACGATTTTCTGCTAACCGAGCCTCCGTCTATTTCATGGGGACCGTAAGCAGTAAGCGCAGCAAAAGGCACGCTTAACCTAGCGGGAAAATTTGCTTAAATCAGTGACGTAACAGTAGAATCTCCATGCGCGCGCAAACGCTAGCACAAAAACGAATTTGGACGAAATTCACGTTAAATAAATAAATAGGTCAACAAATTGGGGGAAAATCCATACAAAAAATGATTGTTTTTTCCAAAATAGGTAATATTTGACCAAATCTTTGCAATTTTAGCTTTGTTTTTGTTGATTAGTGTTCCTCCTGCATCAGAGATGATATTTAAGACGTTTTGAGAGAAATCTATTTTTGGCCATATTTTGATCAAAAAGGTGGGTCAACCCCTTGTATTTTTTTCAAATTTTGTCCGAAAATTATATTCTTTTAAACTCTTTCAGAAGATGCCTACTGGACAGGAGAAGCCATTCCAACTTGAATTTGGACGAAATTCACGTTAAATAAATAAATAGGTCAAAAAATTGGGTGAAAATCCATACAAAAAATGATTGTTTTTTCCAAAATGGGTAATATTTGACCAAATCTTTGCAATTTTAGCTTTGTTTTTGTTGATTGGTGTTCCTCCTGCATCAGAGATGATATTTAAGACGTTTTGAGAGAAATCTATTTTTGGCCATATTTTGATCAAAAAGTTGTATTTATTTCAAATTTTGTCCGAAAATTATATTCTTTTAAACTCTTTCAGAAGATGCCTACTGGACAGGAGAAGCCATTCCAACTTGAATTTGGACGAAATTCACGTTAAATAAATAAATAGGTCAACAAATTGGGGGAAAATCCATACAAAAAATGATTGTTTTTTCCAAAATGGGTAATATTTGACCAAATCTTTGCAATTTTAGCTTTGTTTTTGTTGATTGGTGTTCCTCCTGCATCAGAGATGATATTTAAGACGTTTTGAGAGAAATCTATTTTTGGCCATATTTTGATCATAAATTGTATTTTTTTCAAATTTTGTCCGAAAATTATATTCTTTTAAACTCTTTCAGAAGATGCCTACTGGACAGGAGAAGCCATTCCAACTTGAATTTGGGCGAAATTCACGTTAAAAAAATAAATAGGTCAAAAAATTGGGATAAAATCCATACAAAAAATGATTGTTTTTTCCAAAATAGGTAATATTTGACCAAATCTTTGCAATTTTAGCTTTGTTTTTGTTGATTGGTGTTCCTCCTGCATCAGAGATGATATTTAAGACGTTTTGAGAGAAATCTATTTTTGGCCATATTTTGATCAAAAAGGTGGGTTAACCCCTTGTATTTTTTTCAAATTTTGTCCGAAAATTATATTCTTTTAAACTCTTTCAGAAGATGCCTACTGGACAGGAGAAGCCATTCCAACTTGAATTTGGACGAAATTCACGTTAAATAAATAAATAGGTCAAAAAATTGGGGGAAAATCCATACAAAAAATGATTGTTTTTTCCAAAATAGGTAATATTTGACCAAATCTTTGCAATTTTAGCTTTGTTTTTGTTGATTGGTGTTCCTCCTGCATCAGAGATGATATTTAAGACGTTTTGAGAGAAATCTATGTTTGGCCATATTTTGATCAAAAAGGTGGGTTAACCCCTTGTATTTTTTTCAAATTTTGTCCGAAAATTATATTCTTTTAAACTCTTTCAGAAGATGCCTACTGGACAGGAGAAGCCATTCCAACTTGAATTTAGACGAAATTCACGTTAAATAAATAAATAGGTCAAAAAATTGGGGGAAAATCCATACAAAAAATGATTGTTTTTTCCAAAATAGGTAATATTTGACCAAATCTTTGCAATTTTAGCTTTGTTTTTGTTGATTGGTGTTCCTCCTGCATCAGACATGCAAATTAGGTCAAAATATGATAATTATCCAATAAATAACATTTTTTCAAAAAATCTCTCAAATTTCATTAAAATTAATTAATAAGGGGTAAGCCTTGCATTTGTATGCAAATTAGGTCAACATATATTAATTATGCAAAAAATAAGATGTCAAAAAATGTCTCAAATGTCCCCAAAATTGATTGATAATGGGTAAGTCTTGCATTTGGATGCAAATTAGGTCAAAATATGATAATTATCCAATAAATAACATTTTGTCCAAAAATGTCTCAAATTTCATTAAAATTAATTAATAAGGGGTAAGCCTTGCATTTGTATGCAAATTAGGTCAACATATATTAATTATACAAAAAATAAGACGTCAAAAAATGTCTCAAATGTCCCTAAAATTGATTGATAATGGGTAAGTCTTGCATTTGGATGCAAATTAGGTCAAAGAATGATAATTATCCAATAAATAACATTTTGTCCAAAAATGTCTCAAATGTCATTAAAATTAATTAATAAGGGGTAAGCCTTGCATTTGTATGCAAATTAGGTCAACATATATTAATTATGCAAAAAAATTGATATTGTCATAAAAAGTCTCAAATGCCCCTTAAATTAATTAATAAGGGGTAAGCCTTGTATTTGGATGCAAATTAGGTCAAAATATGATAATTATTCAAATGTTTTAATGTTGTCCAAAAATGTCCTATATTCCTTAAATTGATTGATAAGGGGTAAGTCTTGCATTTGGATGCAAATTAGATCAACATATGATAATTATTCAATAAATAACATTTTTTCAAAAAATTTCTCAAATTTCATTAAAATTAATTAATAAGCCTTGCATTTGTATGCAAATTAGGTCAACATATATTAATTATGCAAAAAATAAGATATTGTCATAAAAAGTCTCAAATGCCCCTCAAATTAATTAATAATGTGTAAGCCTTGTATTTGGATGCAAATTAGGTCAAAATATGATAATTACACAACAAATACTATTTTGTCTTCTCAAATCCGAACGTCTTATCAAAATCAAATCCGAAAGTGCCGGTATCCTACCCGTAACCTACGGGGGTTTCGATTGCAACCTCCCGAGTTTGAATCCGGAATCGGTTTCGGTAACATTTTTCGTTAAAGTTAAAGTACAAATCGAAGGTTGATATATTTAAAATTAGAAAAATGATTACGGAAGTGGCGTTGGCGTAGCGGTAACTTACGGAACTTTCGATCGCAACCTCCGGATTCGAATCCTGAAACGGTTTTAGTAACATATTTCGTTAAAATTACTAGGTACAAATCGAAGGTTTATATATTAAAAAATTCGTGAAATGAATCCGGAAGTGGCGGTGGCCTAGCGGTAACGTACAGGACTGTTAATCGCAACCTCCCGGGTTCGAATCCTGAAACGGTTTCGGAATTATTTTTCGTTAAAATGACCAAGTACAAATCGGAGGTTGATATATTTAAAATTCAATAATTGAAACCGGAAGTCGCGGTGGTCTAGCGGTAACGTATAGGACTTTCGATCGAAACCTTCCGGGTTCGAATCCTGAAACGGTTTCGGAATTATTTTTCGTTAAAATGACTAAGTACAAATTGAAGGTTGATATATTAAAAATTCAATAATTGAATCGGGAAGTGGCGGTGGTCTAGCGGTAACGTATAGGACTTTCGATCGAAACCCCGCGGGTTCGAATCCTGAAACGGTTTCGGAATTATTTTTCGTTAAAATGACCAAGTACAAATCGGAGGTTGATATATTTAAAATTCAATAATTGAAACCGGAAGTCGCGGTGGTCTAGCGGTAACGTATAGGACTTTCGATCGAAACCTTCCGGGTTCGAATCCTGAAACGGTTTCGGAATTATTTTTCGTTAAAATGACCAAGTACAAATCGAAGGTTGATATATTTATAATTCAATAATTGAATCCGGAAGTGGCGGTGGCCTAGCGGTAACGTACAGGACTTTCGAACGCAACTTCCCGGGTTCGAATCAGGGTGACGGCGTTTATTTTATTTTCAATTTAAGTTGTTTAATTGATTCTAAGGGTTTTAAGTATAGAGAGTGGGACTATTGACGGGGGGACCCAGATAGCGTAAACGGTAAGGGTGTCGACCGGAAGGCGGTAGGTTCGGGGCTCCAGCCCGGGCGCGGCACCTGGACCGCGAAACCTCGACTGGCACCAGGGAAACATGCGGCGGTCCGAGTTCCGTGGAGGTTCGAACCGCTATCACTCGGATAGTTAACTATATAAAATAAAATAAAATGGAAATTTAGTCTTTTTGATTAACAATTATTTTTAAAAAGAGAGTAAAATTCCATGCTGGATCCACGGTGGGAATCGAAACCACCACCATCAAGTTGAGCGTCAGGGTGCCTACCACTAAGCCATTACGCTCTCCATAATAAGATTGCTTCTACTTAAATTATAAACCTTCAGTAACCATGTATATAAAGTAAAAACAAGTAAAATTTCATGCTGGATCTACGGCGGGAATCGAACCCACAACCAACAGGTTAAGCGCCAGGGTGCCAACCGCTAAGCCATTGCGTTCTCCGTACTGATAATGCTTCGCCTTGAATTATAAACCTTCGGTAAGCAAGTATATAAAGTAAAAACAAGTACAATTTCCTGCTGGATAGACGGCGGGAATCGAACCCAAGACCAACAGGTTGAGCGTCAGGGTGCCTACCGCTAGACCTCTACGCTGTCCATACTGAGACTGCTTCGCCTTAAATTATAGACCTTCGGTAACCAAGTATATAAAGTAAAAATAGGTAAAAAGTCCGATTGGATATACAGTGGGAATCGAACCCACCACCAACAGGTTTTTGAGAAAAAATAAAATGTTCACCAATTTTAAGTAAATTGCAAAGTAAATTGCAGGTCGATACCTGCCGGGTTCGAATCCTGAAACGGTTTCGGTAAAAATGTTCGTTAAAATGACCAAGTACATATCGAAGGTTGATAAATATAAAGTAATATGAAGTACAAAATTGTATGGCGTTTACCATGCATTTGGTTTATTAAAAGCTGAGATTCAAAAGCAAGGATGCGATCCAAACATATGCGAATTCGCCACAAGAGGGCGCTATAAACAATGACCGTTAATAGACCAGTTTCCTAATAAGTTTAAATTTATGCGCATGCGCATCAATAGGCCGGGAGGATCAAAGCGAAATAGGCTCATTGAAAATGTACAGGATTCCAAAAAGTGTTGAATTGTTTTCCTAATTTGTCCATAATTCGTCCTATTTGTCTTCGGAAAAGTCCCTGAAATCATCATAGGCATTACTTTCTGGTCTAAGTGGGTTTTGGGGATACAAAATATAAATTGAAACTAAAGGGTGCACTACCCTAATTGAAGGGAGAATTTCTCCGCCAGCTCATTAGCATGAAATGTGCCCCTCACAATTTCTTTTGAAAAAGGATGCCGTTTGGTGAAAGAAATGGTGGGATTGTGTAAATGTAGCATAAAATCAACTCCCTGGTTTTTAAGCTTCAATCTGAGGGCAGACTTGACAAAATTACGGTTGAAAAATGGGTCCTAATTGCCCTAGAATGTGGATGGATGCCATTTTTAAAATGGCTGCTTGCAGGCTCGGGACTTTTTCGGGAGGTGAGTTTCTTTTGGTGTGAATATTAAAAAATGTAATTGGCTAACCTACTTAAAATTGAAAAGAAATGGAAAGATAAAGACCAAGACAATAATCTGATTGTTGTTT
Organism: Crossaster papposus; assembly: GCA_037893245.1. Lineage (NCBI taxonomy): Eukaryota > Metazoa > Echinodermata > Asteroidea > Velatida > Solasteridae > Crossaster > Crossaster papposus. The sequence goes on along the minus strand of JBAIAA010000669.1, from coordinate 1,022,877 downwards.
GAGAAACCCCAGTGATGTCGGTGTGCATGAAACTTGGTCCTAAACATTGTTGATTTTACACTGTTTACAATGGGACTTGAATTAGGCCAGTGCACCCAAAATGATTTCGTCCCGTTCGCACGACGTCGATGGAAATCAGCAGGGCTCCTTTCCCCCCACGAGTCAAGGAAAATACTTTACAAGTTTGATTAGAATTAGAATTAAAGTTTTATTAATGAGAGACACTTTACAATTCAAGCCTATCTCAGAACTTGACATCAAATGACCTTTGACCTCAGTGCTTGACCTTTGTTGCAACCACGATATGAATGCGACACTATTGCATCCATGACCCAAGTTTGATTGGAATTGGACTTCAACTTTTCCTGCAAGACCAATTTTTCGAAACTAACCAAAAAGGCCATACACACACGGCTCCTGAAATTTGTATCCTTGTGGAGACATCTCTTTGTTCTCGTGAACAAAATAGTTAGAAAGCCAAGTACGTTTTTTAAAATTCTTCTATATTTCAACCACAATTAATTTGTGGATTGAAATTTCAACACAATATCCCCTATATTATACACAAACACAAACACTAACCCTAACCCTAGTTTTTAGGTAATTTGAGTAAAATCAAAATATAAATTACGTAAAATTTCTTGTGGAGACCTACTATAAATTACCCTGTGAAGAAACAGTCTCCTCGATTGTCAATGTTTATTGTAATCACAACGATGGTAGAGTCCTAGGCAAAACAAAAGGTGAACAATACTATAAAGTGTGAATGTACCCGAGGACTAAACAACAGCTAAACATAATCCAATATGGCAATACAACTAAGAAGGTTAGAACTTACAAAACTAAGTCAAACTGGCGTCCCCAGAACTTAGAAAAACCAAACAACTTAGAACAGGCCCACGTATGATATAGAGTGTGGCCGACACTTCCGCATTTGCCCAATGCAACATACAACAGCGACCTCTAGTAATACCAATAGCGACCTCTAGTGGTCATAACTCTTCACCCTGGGGAAACCTTTTGACTCCAATTGTCCCCATTGTGTTCTGAGGTGCGTTCCGCTCAAGCGAACGTTGCCAACGTTGGCCAACGTTAGCGTTGTTCGCGTGAGTGGAACGCAATGTTCGCAAACGTTAGCGAAAACGGCGAACGACATTTCGAGCTGTTCGCTGTTGGCCAGTGACGTATTTTAAAGATGGCGGAGAAGTTAGCAGCCGACGGTTTTCTTTTCACGGTTTTGATTTACGTTTCATACTTTTCGTTATAAACAGTGGGTTGTTTTGAGCAGTCACAGGGATCTTTTAAAGAAAAATAATGAGTTGGACAAAAAGCAGCCAACCAAACGATGTCACTGTCAAACGTAGTTTTTAAAATATCGTTCCAACTAACGCCAACTCAAAACGTAGGCGAACATTCGCGCAAACAGTTCGCGTAAGTGGAACGCAGCCCAGGTCTCCAACCATGTGTGTAAACACCTTCCACCGTGGACCCCCTATTGTTCCTCTTTTGTTTGTACTTTAACGTTTTTGGAAGGCCTCCCATAGGTTTTGTACACGATTTTCAATCATGGACTTTCGGTCTATCGTGGGCCCTATTGTCCTCTATTGTTCTACGTCCACTATTTGAATACGAATACAAACCCATACATACTACATACTACATGCAGAAATAGTGATTGCAGGCTATTCCTGAACTTGGTTAAGCTAGCGAGACAAAAACAAAGAAACAAAAACGTACAAAAACATAATGCTCCTCGGAAGAGTAAATATTGTACTCTTTTGGAGTGGTTTTCACTTTTTTGGAGTTGCCTTTACTTTTATAAAAGGTTCACATTTCACTCTTACATTCAGAGAGACAGCGATAAAACGATTTAGTGATAAATCTCGGCATGCATTTAATGGTTAGCTTAATTAGCCCCATGCTGTTGTAAGTACGATAAATTAATCTCCGGCTCCATCACCATTGCCAAACTGCATGAACGAAGCCACAGACAGAGACGAAACTGGGTTTTGGAAAACGGCCTTAAATTAAAGTCGGGTATAAAAATGGCGTCTGATATGACTCTCCCAGCTTGCCTTTTTTTTCCGCTGAGGGGGTACTTGAGCATGGAGCCCATAGCAGATGTAGTTTGGTTCAAGTAAGCAGCAGTGCCTAGCAGGCAATTTACATCCGCTGCAAGATCTTGATGGAATGTCTGTCTGCAACAACCATGTTGCCTGTGTGTGTATAGGCCATTTCTAGCGGATTGTACAGCTTTTCGGCTACAGTTCCTACCAGTAACCCATTTGGGTCGTACTGCTGTATTTTTGCGGTTTCCTTGTCACTGGCACGGGGATGAACAGCAACATTAAAGTACCCGTGGCTGTCACAAAGGATCCCAGCAGGATTCGCAGGATTTTTGTCCACAAGTGTCTTGATACTAAACACCTCATTGCCCTCGAGGTATACGCAGGAGAGGGTTTTATTTTCGTAATTAGGAATGAACAGGCGATCCATATTATCCATCGCTAAATCTAAATTCACATTTTCATTTGGAATAGTTGCTACTAACGAGCCATCAAGCAAATGCACAGTAACAACTTTCCTGCCCCAGTCAGCCACAGCTAGTCGTTCTCCAGCTGCGTCTAGCGCAATAGCGGTTAACTGACTTGATTCTTCCTTAGATGGTATGAATTCCCGAATCAACTGAAGATTGCCGTCAAAAACCTTCACTTTCTTTTTGTCCGTGACAAAAAGCAGATCGTTTGAGGTGACAGCAACGCCCCGAGGAGCGTCCAGCTGATGACTGCTTTGAGCGGCCGCAGTTTTAAAACTTCCAGTGGGGGTAAATATTGATAGTCGATTCAGGCTTTTGTCTGTCACAGCAATGTCCCCGTTGCTGAAACATGCAACACCTCTGGCTAATTGGAATTCCCCGTCACCGTTTCCTTCCTTGCCGAACTCTTCCTTCACCTGCCACTTCTCTTTGAGCAATATCTTCCCAAGATTCCCTTCACTGACGACATCTTGACATTTGACGTCGATGAACGAAAGATCCACCTTTGCCGGTTCGCACTTGAGCTCCTTCTGGAATTGCAAAGTGTGCATCACCTTCGGTCTGAGTTCCAAGAGCTCGAAATCATCGACTTGACTCATCAAGTCGTTTACAGCCGTGACAACCTGATCTGCGCGTTTCATCTGGTCACGGTTGCGCATGAGTGCCTTTTCGTACTCGCTGTCTCTCTCCTGACCGATTTTGTCGACTTGTTCAGTGATTACCTTTGCTTTGCTTCTGATTTTAGCTATTTCTGCCTCGGCTTTAAAAAAAATATCACTGCAAGCCTGAGCCATTTTCGTTTTCAATCTATTCCGTGCATGTTTGATGGAGTCTTCGTTTGATGCAAATTGCTCTTTGCTTTTCTGGAACTTTTGCAAAATGTCCTTGACACTCTCACGGAATGATTTTATGGCATCCCCGATACCAATTAACTTATGTTCCGCTGTTCGGTGCTCAGTTGCAACACACATGCTGCAAATCAATGCATCACAAGTCTCACAGTGAAAGCATACGTCGTGATCACTATGTTTTCTACATGATTTTGGTGATGTGACAGTCTTGGTAACATCTGTTCGTGAAGCCGTCGATTTGTCCAGGTCATTTACTGGAATGATGCGATGGTCTTTAGTGGACCTCAGAAATCCATGTGCCCCTTGGCATTTCTTGCAGATGTTATCCTTGCAGTCAAGGCATCTTGACACGGCCTCGTTTCCTTCTTCGCAGGATTCACAAGTCGCACTAGTAGTAGTTACCGTTTCTAATAACTGCTCTTGTTTGTTTATCTCATCGACAAGAGATATCAGAAAGAAGCTAGAAGACAGACTCTGCACTCCTTCGCCAGTAACGTTCGTCTCTCTCCTGCAGACTGGACATGTTATCTTCGCCCTCTCTGTCGTCTCTTTGCTCACCATCTCCCCCAGACAGTTCAGGCAGAAGCTATGAAGACAGTCTAGCATCTTAGGATCCTTGAATCGGCAGCAGCAGATCGGACATTCCAGGTGCCCCTGGCTAATTGTGTCTAACACGGATAGGGCAGCAGCCTCCGCCATCGTGATTAGGATCCTAACCAAAAAAAGAACAAAAACACTTGGGAATACTCAAAGTGTGTGACAGGAAGGGGGGCTTAGGTTGGGAAGTAGCATGGAGCTGGAAAACGGAGAAGGGTGCACACTCGCCCTACAAATAGAGCTGTAATTAACTCTTATCTTGTGTCTTATTTTGTTGCCATTATCTTATCTCGTCTTGTCGCCTGTAATGGTTACAAGATTATAGACAAAAGGGAACCAATAAACACAGCCCTATTTGTAGGGCTAGGTGCACACGCGGTCAGACTGATGAAGTTATATTTGCTTTATCCTTTCCATGGTCAAAATGACACTTTCTAAGTAAAACAAATGACATTTTTCTCGTTCATTTTGACTGAGAACGCGACATTTTCGCGGTCGCAAAATTACCGAGAAAGTTTCAATTTTTACCCGGAAATAGGGAGAGCATAGTAAGCGGAAACAGCGATAGTGTATAGTTACGGGCCTCTTAGTTATGATCAAATAAATTTGAGTCACAGGTGTATTTGTCATTCTTTGCACTCAAAATTATGATAAAACCTGTACTAATATAGCACTAATTAAAGACCTTCTTATGTGTACTTAGCACCAATTATATTGTTCTTAAGTATACAAATCCTATTCAGTACACGATAAACTTTCGACTCATGAAGAAATTATGTTTGCACTCAAGATTATGAATAAATCAAATGTTGGGGGGTTTGTCAGGGGCTCCCCCACCCAACGCACCACTTGCCAAACTTAAGAAAACCCATTTTGCAGTTGTCCCAGTCACCCTAACACATCCCACGCTTCAAACCTTTTTCATTAAACCTGGCTGGGCTCCCGGACTATGGCTTTATCAACCTATTTAGGGTTAGAGTGCACACAGGATTCTGAATATGAAATTATAATTGCTTCTATCCTTTTCATGGTCAAAATAACACTTCTTTTTGACCGAGAAAGTGACATTTTTCCCGGAAATAGGTAGAGCAAACAGACTGCATTGTACATGTACATGTACATACAATACAATCCCCCCAAAAGCTAATCATCCTATTACAAAATCAGGCATGTTTACTATAAAATACTAAGCTATTTCACTTATTAAACAATCAATTACATGAATCTATTCAATATGTACAATGTACTCACTTTTCAAAATTAATTCGCCAGTTGGATGGGGCCTTCAGCCACAAATGATTTAACACAAGAAACCCCGAGGTAAACACAAGAACTACTTTAAACGGCTAAATGTGTGATCAAGCCTAGTACATGTAGTAAATAATACTGCTTCACTCAACATCGAGGGTATGAAAGGTTTGTGTCGCACAAAATATTAACACATAAATTCTCTTTATTCAAGTTGAAGGTATTGGCCTACTTCCGCAGACGCCATTTGTCTTTGAGTTTGTGCAACAACTGCGCAGCGTTCGAGGTGAAAATTGTATTTGTAGTTCCATGGGAAAAACCAGTTGCTATTTTTAACTTTCTAGTTGAAAGTTCAGACGACTGGCTCTCCGCGTAAAACTGCGGAAGTTCATAATGGACAATACATATCTCTCCATGTATGCAGGAAAGAATAATAATTATCCTAGGAAATATTCACAGAATTCATGTGCAATTGAGGTGTATTTATTTTGGATAATAGCTTTTTATGGCAAAGCATCTTTCCTCTCCACTTTTGAAAAGAGACGTGTTACAGGTATAAAATGACGAAGACAAATTTGTTAGTGATATATAAGTTAGTGATAACAAATTATTATTTACAACTAGATGCTTCAAAAAAACGAGTTGATTTTTAAATTCAATCAAGTTAAAATAAAGTTTAAAAACAGCTGTCGTGTACGTTGTTTTATTTAATAAAGTTTCAAAACCGTGATGATTTTTCAGATTTTCAAATAAATTTATCGCGTTGCGGCGGCCGGCAATCGTTGGAAAATGATACAATACAATAATAGCCTATATTATACCCTAATCCAAACACTAACCCTAACACATCTTAACTCTAGTTTTTAAGTAATTTTATTTCAAAAATAAAATATGTCGTGATTTTGTTTGTGAAGACCTACTGATCTATAGAAATTACCCTGTGGAGACGTTTGACTCCCATTGTCCCCATTGTGTTTAGGTCTGCACATGGTACCGAATTCAGAAACCCACACACCCATGTGTGTGAGCATCTTCCATCATGGACTCCCTACTGTCTCTCTTTTGTTTATACGTTTTTGGAAGGCCTCCCTACGATTTTCTAACATGGACTTTATGTCAATTGTGGACCCCATTGTCCTCTATTGTTCATCGTCCACTATTTGAATGCGGATACAAACCCATACATACTACATACTACATACACAAATAGTGATTGAACAGACAATTCCTGAACTTGGTTTAGCTAGCGAGACCCCCCAAGAAGAAACACAAATTAACGAAAACAAGAGCTGTTTCGCCAAGTGTCAAACCTTTTTGTCACGATGACGTAATCGGGTATCATGTGATGTCAAATCAAGATGCAAATTTGGAGGCCCTATATCTGACGAATTAAAAGTCCGACGTCACGATGACGCCATGATGACGCCATCATGTGATTTGTTATGATTTTATTAGGTTTTGGGGTCTTGTAATTCTAATGAATTACAAGTCCGATTGGGTTCAAACTTCGTATGCAGGTATATCGGGATGTGTTAAAGATATAAATTGCAGTGATGTCATGATGACGTCATCGTGTGATTGATTATCATAATGATTTTATTAAGTTTTTGGATCTTTAAGCTCTTGGAAGTACAGTTTCAGTAGATATCAGATTAAGATAGAAAGAATATGTTTTGTCATCGAATAAACTACTCCAGGGCCGATGCCGTCTATGGGACGCCGTAGGACGCCGTCTAGCGGCCACATGTTCCACCGACCCAAGCAGGACCGCGTTAGTATTGTAACGAAACCCACCTGGGATCCGCCAGTAGACAACCAAACTCAAAACAAAAATGAATGAAGAAATAAATTATATTTCCCAAAGCTACGTCTTTTGGTTTGTAATTATTATATACAATTTGTTTAGACAGTATGGATTTAAGCAGTTTGAGAAATGAAAAACAAATATATAATTGCATGGCATCTTATCCATGCTGGATAACATGCAAAGCCCCACTAAAATGAATACAACCTAACGCTACTAAAAACTTATAAAATCCTAAAAGAATAAACAAGTGCGGCTGAAAAGGGGGCATGGGCACATAACTGCATGTTAATTAAACTTACATGTAATAAGGCCGGCAACCAAAGACGAAATACACACACAACACATACACACACGTGTCTCTCCTATACAGCACCCAGTCACAAGTCCTTCATGATAAGCATTGTGACACAGTTTATATACTGACTAGCCCTGTTGACTACAAAGCCAAGTCAGGTGAGGCAGATCTACAGGTAATTGTATTGTTCAAGTAATTTGCATATAATTAGCTTAACAATTGGGTTAATCCAATTAACGATTACAAGCAACAATTGTGTATTTAGGCCAGTCCAGGCCAGTAAAAAAAATAAAAGGGCCAGTTGGCTGGTAAAAGAACAATCAGCTCGCACTATAAAAAAAGGGAATTTCAAGCACATTGTGTTTACATACATGTAATATGCTGGAAACTTAGCAGCTCCGATCAAGCAATCAACGCGGCGCCGCATCATACCCCTACTAGATGTTCTGAAACCTAAACACAGATCAACTCTCTAAATGTATAAAAGTGAGAAGTTCACTCACACAAAAAAGTGAAATTTACTTTTTCAGAGTAAAAAACAGCTTTAAAAAAGGGAAAACCACTCCAGAAGAGTAACTGTTTACTCTTCCGAGGAGCCATAATTATGAAGGACAGCTCTTTTATAGTTGTTCTTCAATATGGTTCTTCGGAAGAGTGAGAATTTACTCTTTTGGAGTGGTTTTCACTTTTTTGGAGTTGCCTTCAGTCTGAAAAACTAAATGTCACTCTTGTTGGATTGGTTGTATAAGAGATTTAATCACTCTTTTTGAGAGTAGGCTTTTTACTCTTATACATTCAGAGAGACAACTAGTTTGTAGACATCGGTTGCGTCGGGAACGAGACGAGTCTGAGCGGTTGCCAGCACCTCACACATCAAGGATAACAATCTCAGACAGTTTAGGCCCCCGATCCAGTGATAAATATCGGCATACACTTTATTGTTAGTTTAATTAGCCCCATGCTATTGTCTGTACGATCAATTAATCTCCGGCTCCATCACTATTGCCAAACCGCATGAACGAAGCCAAAGATGGAGACGAAGCTGGGATTTCGAAAACGGCCTTAAATTGAAGTAGGGTAAGATGGCGTCTGATGACTCCCCAAGTTCGCCTTTTCTTTCCGCCGAGGGGGTACTTTTGCACAGAGCCTATATCAGATGTAGTTTGGTTCAAGTAAGCAGCAGGGCCTAGCACTATCAGGCAATTCACATCCGCTGCAAGATCTTGATGAAATGTACGTCTGCAACAACCATGTCGCCAGTGGGTGTAAAGGCCATTTCTGTCGGATTGTACAGCTTTTCGGCGACAGTTCCTACCAGTGATCCATTTGGGTCGTACTGCTGTATTTCTGAGGCTCCCCTTTTACCTTTATGAACAGCTACATTAAAGTAGCCGTGACTTTCACAAAGGATCCCGGTGAATTTTGCAGGATTTTTGTCCACAAGTGTCTTGATACTGAACACCTCATTTCCCTTGAGGTCTACGCAGGAGAGGGTTTTATTTTCGTAGTTAGGAATGAACAGACGCTCCATGTTATTCATCGCTAAATATGTATATACATTTTCATTTGAAATGGTTGCTAGTAACGAGCCATCCAGCAAATGCACAGAAACAACTTTCCTGCCCCAGTCAGCCACAGCTAGTCGTTCTCCAGCTGCGTCTAGCGTAAGACCAGTTAACTGACTTGCTTCTTCCTTAGAGGGTGTGAATTCGCGAATCCACAGAAGATTGTCGTCAAAAACCTTCACTTTATTTTTGTCAGTGACAAAAAGCAGATCATCTGAGGTGACAGTAATGACCCAAGGAGCGTCCAGCCGATGACCGCTATGAGCGGTCGAAGTTTTGAAACGTCCAGTGGAGGTAAATGTCGACAGTCGTTTCAGCCTTGTGTCTGTCACAGCTATGTCCCCGTTGCTGAAACATGCAACACCTCTGGCGACTTGGAATTCCCCGTCACCGTTCCCTTCCTTGCCGAACTTTTCCTTCACTTGCCACTTCTCTTTGAGCAATATCTTTCCAATATCCTTTTCATTGACGACATCTTGACATTTGACCCCAATGAACGAAAGATCCACCTTTGCCGGTTCGCACTTGAGCTCCTTCTGGAATTCCAAGTTGTGCATCACCTTCGGTTTGAGTTCCAAGAGCTCGAAATCAACGACTTGACTCATCAAGTCGTTTACGGCCATGGCGATCTGATCTGCACGTTCCATCTGGTCACGGTTGCGCCCGAGCGCCTTTTCGTACTCGCTGTCTCTCTCCTTACAGATTTTGTTGACTTGTTCGGTGATTACCTTTGCCTTGCTTCTGATTTTTGCAATTTCTGCCTCCGCTTTAGCAGAAATATCACTGCAAGCCTGAGCCAGTTTCGTTTGCAATCTATTCCGTGCATGTTTAATGGAGTCTTCGTTTGATGCAAAGTGCTCTTTGCTTTTCTGGAACTTTTGCAATATGTCCTTGACACTCTCACGGAATGATTCGATAGCATCCCCGATATCAATCAACTTATGTACCGCTGTTCGGTGCTCAGTTGCAGCACACATGGCGCAAATCAACACATCACAAGTCTCACAGTGAAAGCATACGGCGTGATCACTATGTTTTCTACATGATTTTGGTGATGTGACAGTCTTGGTAACATCTGTTCGTGAAGCCGTCGATTTGTCCAGGTCATTTACTGGAATGATGCGATGGTCTTTGGTGTACCTCAGAAATCCATGTGCCTCTTGGCATTTCTTGCAGATGTTATCCTTGCAGTCAAGGCATCTTGACACGGCCTCGTTTCCTTCTTTGCAGGCTTCACAAGTCGCACTAGTAGTAGTTACCTTTCCTAATAACTGCTCTTGTTTGTTTATCTCATCGACAAGAGATATCAGAAAGAAGCTAGAAGACAGACTCTGCACTCCTTCCTCAGGAACGCCCGTCTCTCTCCTGCAGACTGGACATGTTATCTTCGCCGCCTCTGCGTTCTGTTTGCTCACCATCTCTAACAGACAGTTCAGGCACAAGCTGTGAAGACAGTCTAGCATCTTAGGGTCCTTGAATCGACAGCAGCAGATCGGACATTCCAGGTGCCCCTGGCTAATTGTGTCCAACACGGTTCGGGCTGCAGCCTCCGCCATCGTGATTATGATCCTTACGAAAAAGAACAAAACAACTTAGGAATACTCAAGAGTGTGCGACAGGAAGAGGGGGTTAGGAAGGGGGGGTGGGGCTGAAGTTGGGGGCTACCATGGAGCTGTAAAATAGAGAAGGGTGCACACTCTCCATACAAATAGGGCTGTAATTGGTCCTTCTCTTTTGTCTTATTTTGTTGCCATTATCTTATCTTGTCTTGTCGCCTGTAATGGTTACAAGATTATAGACAAAGAGAGGCAATAAATACAGCCCTATTTGTAGGGCTATGTACACACTAAGTCACTGATGAAGTTATATTTGCTCTATCTTTTCCATTGTCAAAATGACACCTTCCAAATAAAAACATGACCGAGAAAGTGTCCATTATAGTACCCGGAAATGGGTAGAGCAAATAATTATACATAGGTTCAGATTCAGGATCAATTAATCTGACCCAGAGTTTTACAAAAGAGTTTGACAGTCAGACTGAATATATTTGCTCTGTCCATTTCATGGTCAAAATTACATTTTTCTCGTTCATTTTGACTAAAAAGTTGACATTTTCTCGGTCGCAAAATTACCGATGAAGTTTCAATGTTTACCCGGAAATGGGGAGAGCAGAGTATATGCGGAAACGGCGATTGTGTATAGTTACGTGCATCGGGTTATTATTATGATCAAATACATTTGAGCCACAGATGTTTTTTTCATTCCGAAGTGACTTTATCAACCTATTTGTAGGGTTAGAGTGGTCACAGGAGACAGAATATGAAATTCTATTTGCTCGCTATCCTTTTCATGGTCAAAATAACACTTCTTTTTGACCGAGAAAGTGACATTTTTTACCCGGAAATGGGTAGATATAGAGCCAGCAGACTGCATTGTACATGTAAATGTATAAAACCACCCGGCCAAAAGCTAATCGTTCTAATACAAATATCAGGCATGTTTACTATACTAATACTAACCTATTTCACTTATTAAAAAATCAATTAGGCCTACATGAATCTATTCAACTTGATGTACAGTGTACTCACTTTTCAAAACTGATTCGTCACTTGGATGGGGTCTTTATCAGCCACAAATATTTAGCACCAAAAATCCCGCGGAAGAAGAATGGTAAAACTACATGTACTTCGAACGAATAAGGCAAGGTGTGATCAAGCATAGTACTGTAGTACTGCTTCACTCAACATCGAGGTGATAAAAGGGTTGTGTCGTACAAAATATTAACACATAAATTCCCTTAATTCAAGTTGAAGGTACAGGCCAACTTCCGTAGACACCATTTATATGTGTATTTGTGCAACAACTGCGCAGCGTTTGAGGACAATCTTGTTGTAGCTCCATGGGAAAACCCAGTTGCTATTTTTTAACTCTCCAGTTGAAAGTTCAGACGACTGGGCGCACTTCCGCGTAAAACTACGGTGGTTCGTAACGGACAATACATATCTCTACATATATATATGCAGGAAAGAATAATCATTATTCTAAGAACAATTCACAGAATTCATGTGCAATCGAGGTGTATTTATTTTGGATAATAGCTTTTTATGGCAAAGCATCTTTCCTTCTTCCTTTTTGAAAATACACTTTTGAAAAGAGACAGCTAGAAAATGGTGTAGAAAATAAATTGTTTACATGTAATAATATGAAATTGAAATGAGTTTGTGATAACAAATTATTATTTACAACTATAGATGCTTCTAAAACACGAGATAATAGCTAATAAAATTGAAGAGATGATTTTTAAAAACAATAAAGTGAAAATAAACTTTAAAAACAGCCGTCGTGTACGTTGTTTTATTTAATAAAGTTTTAAAACCGTGAAGATTTTTCAGATTTTGGAATTTTAGCGTTTTGGAAATATAACCTCTTAAAAGTAGTATACATCATTTGCTGTTGCTGTAATTTTCTAAATTAGATTCCTTAGGGGGTTCGTATAGTAATTATCGTGACGCTGACCATATATGATGGAAAAACAAGAACATTAATGCGCTTTTGCAGTCAGGTTCCCCGACTTCATTCAGCCAAAACAGAGCATTTATAGACCTCAGAGAATTATCAGGTTAGGAAACCAGAATCTAGTTGGCTGGCACACATTAACTGATGTGTAACAGTATTGCAAATAAAATGAGGACTCACTCAATTTAATAAATTGCAGGGAGTCTTTGAAAAAAGTCGGGTATTTCAATTTATTGCCAGCCGGCAATCGTTGGAAAATGATACAATACAATAGACCCTATAATACCCTAACCCTAACCCGCATCCTAACCCTAGTTTTTAAGTAATTTGAGTAAAATTAAAAAATCTATTTCGTGAAATTTCTTGTTGAAACCTACTGATCTTTAGAAATTACGTTGTGGGAACCTTTTTACTCCCATTGTCCCCATTGTGTTCAGGTCTTCACAGGGTACCGAATTTAGAAACCCACACACACTCATGTAGCTTTACCTTACATACGTACTGTGGACATTCCTTTGTCTTCGTGTAGTTAAACAACTTTGACTAAATACTCATTTTTCTCGCTTCCCCAAAACAAATTTACCCTCAAATTTGGATTATGGGCCTCTCAGCTGTCCCTTCTATCTTTTCTATATATAACCCTAACCCGTTTTTCCTCTAGCGCTCTTTTTCGGAAACTGAAAAACGGATTGTGGACCTGGGCAAGTCCACAAACCGTAACCTCTTCCCGCATCATGTGGACCTATATTGTTCGGAGGTCCACAGTGCGTATGCAAGACTAACTCATGTGTATAATCACCTTCCATCGTGGACCCCAAACTGTCCCTCTTTTTGTTATACTTGAACGTTTTTGAAAGGCCTCCTACGATTTTCAATCATGGACTTTATGTCAATTGTGGACCCTACTGTCCTATTGTTCAACGTCCACTATTTGAATGCGGATACAAACCCATACATACTACATACACAAATAGTGATTGAATAGACAATTCTTGAACTTGGTTCAGCTAGCGAGACCCCCAAAAAAGAAACACAAATTAACAAAAACAAGAGCTGTTTCGCCAAGTATCAAACCTTTTTGTCACGATGACGTAATCGGGTATTATGTGATGCCAAATCAAGGTGCAAATTTGGAGGCCCTCTTTCTAATGAATTACAAGTCCGATTGGGTATGCAGGTATATCGGGATGTGTTAAAGATACAAATTGAGGTGACGTCATGATGACGTCATCGTGTTATTGGTTATCATAATGATTTTATTAGGTTTTTGGATCTTTAAGCTCTTGGAATTACAGTTTCAGTAGATATATATATAGACAGGCAAACATTTTAATTTTGCCTGTCTATATTTCGTCTTTATACTTATGGTACCTTCCCCCAACTATATTTTTTGTTCTTCACATTGTTGTCTGTTTAAAGTGCAAACTGTTTTCTTGTTCTTATGAATATTAGGGACTGATTGAATGTTAAGATACACAGTACATGAAATGTTTATTCTTACATATATTATTTATTTAATTATTTGCCTCATGTTCTTTTTTTCTTACAGAGTTTTAGCTTTTATATAATACATTATTTTTGTAAGTGATCCATTTTAAGATTGGATTAGTAGGCTCTCGAGTCACAGTGATTAAGTTCGCTTTTATTAATCCTGGCCATCTTAGAATGGGTTGTTTGTTTTGTCATGTTTCTATCCTGCTGCCTTTATGATTAATGTTGCCTTTACTTATTATCCCGGCCTTGTTTTGATAATTGCTGCTTTCTTGTACATGTTTTGTTACTTTGACTTTCAATTTTTTGCTCTCTACACCCGTACCCCTTCTCTTCTCTCCCATCCCACTATACTCTGCTTTTCATTCCATTTTTTATTTCAGTCTGTACTCTTATGATCTACACGTAAAATGTATACATCCTGTTACATATCTTGATTTATGCGTTCAATATCATGTATTGTCTGTATGATTATTGCTTGTTTTGGCCGAATAAATAATAATAATAATAATAATATCAGATTAAGATAGAAAGAATATGTTTTGTCATCGAATAAACTACTCCAGGGCCGATGCCGTCTATGGGACGCCGTAGGACGCCGTCTAGCGGACACATGTTTCACCGACCCCAGCAGGACCGCGTTAGTATTGTAACGAAACCCACCTGGGATCCGCCAGTAGACAACCAAACTCACAACAAAAATGAATGAAGTAATAAATTATATTTCCTAAAGCCACGTCTTTTGGTTTTTGATTATTATATACATTTTTTTAGACAGTATGGATTTAACCAGTATGGATTCAGTTTGAGAAATGAAAACAAATATATAATTGCGTGGCATGTTATCCATACTGGATAACATGCAAAGCCCCACTAAAATGAATACAACCTAACGCTACTAAAAACTTATACGATCCTAAAAGAATAAACAAGTGCGAAAGGGGGTGGGGGGGGGGGGGGTCATGGGCACATAACTGCATGTAAATTAAGCTTACGTGTACGACACATGAGGCCGGCAACCAAAGACGAAATACACATACGACACATACACACACGTGTCTCTCAATGCACCCAGTCACAAGTCCTCATGATAAGCATTGTGACACAGTTTATATACTGACTAGCCCTCAACTACAAAGCCAAGTCAGGTGAGGCAGATCTACAGGTAAATGTATTGTTCGAGTAATTTGCATATAATTAGCTTAACAATTGGGTTAATCCTTTAACAAGCAACAATTGTGTATTTAGGCCAGTCCAGGCCAGTAAAAAATGGCTAGTTGGCTGGTAAAAGAACAATCAGCTCACACTATAGAAAAAGGAATTTCAACCGCATTGCGTTTACATACATGTACCTGGTTTTGTTACACTATGCTGGAAACTTAGCAGCTCCGATCAAGCAATCAACGCGGCGCCGCATCGTACCCCTAGATGTTCTGAAACCTAAACACAGATCAACTCTCTAAATGTATAAAAGTAAAAAGTTCACTCACAAAAAAGTGAAATTTACTTTTTTAGAGTAAAACAAAACAGCTTTAAAAAAGGGAAAACCACTCCAGAAGAGTAACTGTTCACTCTTTCGGGGAGCCATAATTATGAAGGGCAGCTCTTTTAATAGTTGTTCTTCAATATGGTTCCTCGGAAGAGTGAGAATTTACTCTTTTGGAGTGGTTTTCACTTTTTTTGAGTTGCCTTCACTCTGAAAAACTCAATTTCACTCTTGTTGGATTGGTTTTATAAGAGATTCACTCTTTTTGAGAGTGGGCTTTTTACTCTTATACATTCAGAGAGACAGCTAGTTTGTAGACATCGGTTGCGTCGGGAACGAGACGAGTCTGAGCGGTTGCCAGCACCTCACACATCAAAGATAACAATCTCAGACAGGCCCCCGATTAGATGATAAATCTCGGCAAGCACTCTATATGGTTAGCCCCATGCTATTGTATGCACGATAAACTAATCTTCGGCTCTATCACCATTGCCAAGCTGCTTGTACGAAGCCAAAGACGGAGACGAAGCTGGGATTTGGGAAACGGCCTTAAATTAAAGTCGGGTATTAAAGATGGCGTCTGAGGACTCCATAAGCTCGCATTTTCTTTTTGCTGAGGGGCACTTTTGCACGGAGCCTATATCAGGTGTAGTTTGGTTCAAGTAAGCAGCAGGGCCTAGCAGGCAATTCACATCCGCTGCAAGATCTTGATGGAATGTCCCCGTTGCTAAAACATGCAACATTTTCGGCGAATTGGAATTCCTTGTCACCGTTTCCTTTCTTGCCGAACTCTTCCTTCACCTGCCACTTCTCTTTGAGCAATATCTTCCCAAGTTCCTTTTTACTGACGACATCTTGACATTTGACCCCAATGAACGAAAGAACCACCTTTGCCGGTTCGAACTTGAGCTCCTTTTGGAATTCCAAGTTGTGCATCACCTGCGGTTTGAGTTCCAAGAGCTCGAAATCATCGACTTGACTCATCAAGTCGTTTACGGCCGTGGCAATCTGATCTGCGCGTTCCATCTGGTCACGGTTGCGCCCGAGCGCCTTTTCGTACTCGCTGTCTCTCTCCTTACAGATTTTGTTGACTTGTTCGGTGATTACCTTTGCTTTGCTTATGCTCTCTCTCCTGCAGACTGGACATGTTACCTTCGCTCTTTTTGTCGTCTTTTTGCTCACCATCTCTCCCAGACAGTTCAAGCAGAAGCTATGAAGACAGTCTAACATCTTAGGATCCTTGAATCGACAGTAGCAGATCGGACATTCCAGATGCCCCTGGCTAATTGTGTCCAACACGGTTC
This sequence comes from Crossaster papposus, assembly GCA_037893245.1. NCBI lineage: Eukaryota > Metazoa > Echinodermata > Asteroidea > Velatida > Solasteridae > Crossaster > Crossaster papposus. The sequence goes on along the minus strand of JBAIAA010000669.1, from coordinate 1,006,181 downwards.
GGGCTGCAGCCTCCGCCATCGTGATTATGATCCTATAACGAAAACAGAACAAAAACAGTTAGGAATACTCAAAGTGTGCGACATGAAGGGGTTTATGTTGGCATAGAGCTGAAACGGAGAAGGGTGAACACTCATCCTACAAATATAGAGCTGTAATTGGCTCTTGTCCTGTGTCTTATTTTGTTGCCATTATCTTATCTCATCTTGTCGCCTGTAATGGTTACAAGATTATAGACAAAATTGAACAAATAAATACAGCCCTATTTGTAGGGCTAGGTACACACTAGGTCAGACTGATGAATTTACACTTGCTTTATCCTTTCCATGGTCAAAATAACACCTTCCGAGTAAAAACAAATGACATTTTTCTCGTTCATTTTGACCGAGAAAGCGACATTTAATCGGTCGCAAAATTACCGAGAAGGAATCAATTTTTACCCGGAAATGAGGTGAGCATAGCATGTAGAAATGGCGATTGTGTATAGTTATGGGCCTCTAGTCATGACCAAATAAATTCGAGTCACAAAGGGACTTGATCAACCTATTTGTGGGGCTACGACTGAATCTTAAATTATATTTGCTTCTATCCTTTCCATGGTCAAAATGACACTTTTTGGTCGAGAAAGTGACATTTTTTACCCAATAATGGGGCGAGTCAACAGACTGCATTGTACATGTACATGTACAGTACATTATACAACCACAGGGCGTCGGGACATAGGTCGGGGCGTCGGGACATAGGTCGGGGCGTCGGGACATAGGTCGGGGCGTCGGGACATAGGTCGGGGCGTCGGGACATAGGTCGGGGCGTCGGGACATAGGTCGGGGCGTCGGGACATAGGTCGGGGCGTCGGGACATAGGTCGGGGCGTCGGGACATAGGTCGGGGCGTCGGGACATAGGTCGGGGCGTCGGGACATAGGTCGGGGCGTCGGGACATAGGTCGGGGCGTCGGGACATAGGTCGGGGCGTCGGGACATAGGTCGGGGCGTCGGGACATAGGTCGGGGCGTCGGGACATAGGTCGGGGCGTCGGGACATAGGTCGGGGCGTCGGGACATAGGTCGGGGCGTCGGGACATAGGTCGGGGCGTCGGGACATAGGTCGGGGCGTCGGGACATAGGTCGGGGCGTCGGGACATAGGTCGGGGCGTCGGGACATAGGTCGGGGCGTCGGGACATAGGTCGGGGCGTCGGGACATAGGTCGGGGCGTCGGGACATAGGTCGGGGCGTCGGGACATAGGTCGGGGCGTCGGGACATAGGTCGGGGCGTCGGGACATAGGCCGGGGCGTCGGGACATAGGCCGGGGCGTTCGGACATAGGCCGGGGCGTTCGGACATAGGCCGGGGAGTCGGAAGTCGGAACATAGGCCGGGGTTCGGAACATAGGGTGTGGGCGTCGGAAAATAGAGGCGTAACCAGCCATTACTATAGGTCATACTAAAACAAAACAAAAGTATTCACTCTGAGTCAGAGTGACAAATATTCACTCTGACTCAGAGTGAATATTTGTTTTATCGGCTTCATGGTCAAAACGACAATTTTTCGAGTCAACAAAAATGACATTTTTCTCGGTAATTTCAATTGAGAAAGTGACATTTTCTTAGTAATTTTGACCGAAAAAAATGTCATTTTTTTCACGAAAAAGAGCAAAACAACTTGGTTCAGATACAGGATCAGTTATTGTGTTCTACTAACAGACTTGCTAATCGTTCCTTATCTTACGAATCAGGCATGATTTCTAATTGCTATTACTAGGGGGGACAATACAAATTTTAATATTGCTTTTAGGAAGTTATTTGGGACTATTTCTTGAAGGGCTTGGTGAGTAGATTGCAAATCTCTTTCAACTTTCAAAATCGGTCAAAGCGTTGCCAAGTTATGGTCCGATAAACTTTTCAGATTGCGCTTTTTCCTAGACAACAAACGTATTAAGCAACAGTAATTAAAAAGTGTTTTTTGAACCATCTCATTTATTCTATTTACATCTTTCAAGCATTTCAAATCATCTTTTCTAGTATGTATGTTGCTCATATTTTTCATATAAGTCTTTCTTTTTCAGATGATACATTTCATGAGATCTGCAAATTCTCATGTTGTTACTCGTTGTCTAGTGGGTCTGCACGGTGTGTATGACACCCCTACTATTACATACAAAAAACCTCGATCACATTGAATATGTGCAACATGTAATGTATTATGCATTTGTGCAATGTACTCACTTTTTAAAACTGATTCTTCAGTTGGATGGGGTAGTTCAACCACATTCCGGTGCGTGTAAACACAAGAATGGCCTTCCACCAGTCCAGGTACCGCCGGTATTTTCGAGCGGCGAAAGATGAACACCCATATTGACTACCGCAGCTTCCCGTGTACATATACATTTATATGTGTAACAACTGCGCAGTATTTGATGAGGAGACACAGCACAATTTACTAACTATAATGGGGGGAAACCAGTTACTATTTTCAACTCGCGTAAGTGAAGGGGCAGCGCTAATTGCTCCTTCCTTTCAGATGACAATGTGCGCGCGCAGGCCTTCGGCGTAAAGCTACGGAAGTTCATAATGGACATTACATATGTCTCCATTTGCAGGAAAGACTATTCATATTATCCTATTTTTATCGCGTAAATGAGCCACAATGTCCTTGATTTAAGTTCAGTACTACAGTCGAAATGATTACGAAATTAAAACCAAGATGTTAAATCAACAATAGTAAAATCTTACACAAATGCCTTCTTAAAAACCGAAAGAAACTGACTAAATCTCATGCAACTTGTACATCGTTACATTTATTGGAATAAAAATTGTTGACGAAAATGTGTATGAGGCCGCCAAAAAGGTTAATAATGCCAAAAATCGTACAGATTCGCCTTGGATGCCCCAGGGTATCTGCCTTTTTAATTGATCAATGCCACCTGTGAACCACAATTGTGGACCGCCACGAGTTGACCCGCGTACGAGTTGAACAATCCGCGTACGAGTTGAACAATCTGCGTACGAGTTGTCTTGCGTACAAGTTCCCCTTGAATAGAGCCTGAAGCTAGCTGGTGGCGCACTTTCGGACTCCCTGGAATAGGTAAATCAGCGTGGTAAATCAGTCGGGGTTTTTACAATTATTTCAGTACATTGTTTTCTTAAGAAGGTCTTCCTTTGAAAAAGCCTTTGTAAATTTGTTACGATACACGTAGTAACTTGTAGAAACTGAAAAATCGCATTACGTTAAAGAGAAATATCGTACCAAAAATCGACCTCTCACTTCCGAAAATCTTTATGTGGACTCATGGAAGTAGAAACACTTGTACAAATAGACCACAAGCCTGCGGTCCATAAATCCAATGATTGAGAAGAGTAATGCTCATAGCGATTCTGGCAAGGTACAATGTATTTGTTTAGGTAAAATAATGTTCACCTGTAAAATAACAAACCATCGCCGTATTTTAGTTTAACGGATTTTGGATGTAAAATTACGGTAATGTGAGCTGGAAAATATCATCACGAATCCATAAAGTTTTCGTGTTGTAGTATTAATTTATACAGATAATATAAATTTACAAAAACACATTCTCAAAATACAACATTTTGTGTAAATATACATCAAACACATACAAAGTGTTGTTTATTTACATATAATCTACTGTTATCCAACAGGAATCTCATTACGCAGAAACTGACTATTTCGATAGAGGAAATTTGTAGTATGTTAAATTGGCTGTTTAGTAAAAAAAAAATGCACGTTCTTGATCATAAAATGTTAGTTATTCGAACAATTCCACAATAAATTTCAGTAATAAATTTCAAAAATTAGATCTTTCGTATTTAAATATTGAAATTATTTCTGGCAAACTGTGACTTCATCATGACATGAAAAGATCATGAATATAAATCTAAACCAGTCACTTTCTTTGGCTCGCCCTGTATACCTCAACAACAACTACTGCATTCAAAGTTAGAACTAACTATTAGAAAAACTAAATACCTATAATTGTAGAAGAGTAAAAACTAAATTTACGAACCTTGAGTAACAAAAAATGCTTTGATATTTTCGGAGTTAAATTTGAGTTTTTAGGATATGTTATTGCTTTCTGATGGCCGATTTCTTTGTTCGCCGCCTCTCAAAATTGCCTTTGGATTAAAAATATAATAACGAGAACTGGATAGAAATCCATACACGGACATCACTAAAAAAAATCTACTTCGACCTATCAGCTATTGATCAGTTTCGCTCAGAAAATATCAAAGCATTTACCGAGAACACATTTTTTTTCAGACAAGTCTCATAGTGTTTGTGCACTGGGTGTCAAGTGATGTCCGAGTATGAAATTATTTTCCCAGCCACTTAAATTGAAGTCCGATAAAATGTCTGATATGAGGGGGTACTTTTGCACGGAGCCTATAGCAGATGTAATTTGGTTCAAGTAAGCAGCAGTGCCATAGGCAATTCACATCCGCTGAAAGATCTTGATGGAATGTCTGTCTGCAACAACCACGTCGCCAGTGGGTGTATAGGCCATTTCTAGCGGATTGTACAGCTTTTCGGCTACAGTTCCTACCAGTGATCCATTTGGGTCGTACTGTTGTATTTGTATGGTTCCCACACCACCATAGTGAACAGCTACATTAAAGTAACCGTGACTGTCACAAAGAATCCCGGTAGGACTCGCCGGATTTTTGTCCACAAGTGTCTTGATACTAAACACCTCATTGCCCTTGAGGTCTACGCAGGAGAGGGTTTTATTTTCGTAGTTAGAAATCAACAGGCGCTTCATGTTATCCATCGCTAAATGATGTATCAAATGTTCATTTGGAATGGTTGCTACTAACGAGCCATCAAGCAAATGCACAGAAACAACTTTCCTGCCCGAGTCAGCCACAGCTAGTCGTTCTCCAGCTGCGTCTATCGCAATAGCGGTTAACTGACTTGATTCTTCCTTAGATGGTATGAATTCGCGAATCAACTGAAGATTGCCGTCAAAAACCTTCACTTTCTTGTTGTCAGTGACAAAAAGCAGATCGTCCGAGGTGACAGCAACGCCCCATGGAGCGTCCAGCTGATGGCTGCTTTGAGCGGCCGAAGTTTTGAAACGTCCAGTAGAGGTAAATAGCGATAGTCGATTCAGCCCTATGTCTGTCACAGCAATGTCCCCGTTGCTGAAGCATGCAACACCTCTGGCAAATTGGAATTCCCCATCACCGTTTCCTTTCTTGCCAAACTCTTCCTTCACCTGCCAGTTCTCTTTGAGCAACATCTTCCCAAGATCTTTTTCACTGACGACATCTTGACATTTGACCCCAATGAACGAAAGATCCACCTTTGCCGGTTCACACTTGAGCTTCTTCTGGAATTTCAAGTTGTGCATCACTTTCGGTTTGAGTTCCAAGAGCTCAAAATCATCGACTTGACTCATCAAGTCGTTTACGGCCGTGACGATCTGATCTGCGCGTTCCATCTGGTCACGGTTGCGCATGAGTGCTTTTTCGTACTCGCTGTCTCTCTCCTGGCCGATTTTGTTGACTTGTTGGGTGATAACCTTTGCTTTGCTTCTGATTTTAGCAATTTCTGCCTCCGCTTTTGCAGAAATATCACTGCAAGCCTGAGCCAGTTTCGTTTGCAATCTATTCCGTGCATGCGTGATAGAGTCTTCGTTTGATGCAAATTGCTCTTTGCTTTTCTGGAACTGTTGCAATATGTCCTTGACACTCTCACGGAATGATTTGATGGTGTCACCGATATCAAATAACTTATGTTCAGCAGCTGTTCGGTGCTCAGTTGCAACACACATGGCGCAAATCAATGCATCACAAGTCTCACAGTAAAAGCATATGTATGGCCTGATCACTATGTTTCCTATGATTTTGGTGTGGCCGTCTTATTAGCATCGGTTGGTGAAGCCCTCGGTTTGTCCAAGTCTTCAGTTGGAATGATGCGATGGTCTTTGGTGGACTTCAAGCGTCGGTGCGCCTTTTGGCATTTTTTGCAGATGTTCTCCTTGCAGTCAAGGCATCTCGACACGGCCTCATTTCCTTCTTCACATGATTCACAAGTCGCACTAGTAGTAGTTACCTTTCCTAATAACTGCTCTTGTTTGTTTATATCATCGACAAGAGATATCAGAAAGAAGCTAGAAGACAGACTCTGCACTCCTTCGTCAGTAACGTTCGTCTCTCTCCTGCAGACTGGACATGTTATCTTTGCCCTCTCTGTCGTCTCTTTGCTCACCATCTCTCCCAGACAGTTCAGGCAGAAGCTATGCAGACAGTCTAGCATTTTAGGATCCTTGAATCGACAGCAGCAGATCGGACATTCCAGGTGCCCCTGGCTAATTGTGTCTAACACGAATCGGGCTGCAGCCTCCGCCATCGTGATTAGGATCCTAACGAAAAAATAACAAAAACACTTAGGAATACTCAAAGTGTGTGACAGGAAGGGGGGCTTAGGTTGGGAAGTAGCATGGAGCTGCAAAATGGAGAAGGGTGCACACTCACTCTACAAATAGAGCTATAATTAACTCTTGTCTTGTGTCTTATTTTGTTGCCATTATAATCTTGTCGCCTGTAATGGTTACAACATTATAAACAAAAGGGAACAAATAAATACAGCCCATTTGTAGGGCTAGGTACACACGAGGTCAGACTGATTTAGTAAAATTTGCTCTATCCTTTCCATGGTTAAAATGACACCTTCCGAGTAAAAACAAGTGACAATTTTCTCGTTTATTTTGACCAAGAAAGCGACATTTTCTCGGTCAAAATGACCGAGAAAGTGTCAATTTTTACCCGGAATTGGGGGAGAGCATAGTATGCGCAATTGGCGATTGTGTATAGTTACCGGCCTCTAGTTTATGATCAAATAAATTCGAGTCACAGGTGTTTTTTGTTTTTCATTCCGAAGCAGGCACGCGGGAACGGGGGTGCAGGGGGTGCTGCCGCCCCCCTAGGATTTTGGGGTGGGGGTGCTGCAATGTACTAAAGCACCCCTACTTTTGAGACCTAGTATACGCACATATTATCAAGTACTTAAATACTTACGTGATCAAAAATAAAGATCCTTAAAAATGTAAAACTATAATTATAAAATAGGCCTACAAACAATATAAAACTTCAAAATGTTCCACCCAGCTGTGACTACGTTCTCGAAAGCGCCATTCAAATCCACCCCATGCATCGCGCATTGTGGCCCAAATGCATAAACAACGTCGTCCACGTGCAGTACATGTACATGTACATGTACAATTCATACACCCTGGCTAACCATTATACGGCCATGGCCATAATACGTGTACTCTAATGTACCATGATACCAGCGAGTATGCACGCTCGTGTGTTGGCCATGTGTGTTAAATTCCTTTAATTCAATGCAGGAATGATATTTAATGCAGGTATTGGCCTACTTCCGCAGACGCCATTTGTCTGTGTGTTTGTGCAACAACTGCGCAGCATTCGAGGTGGAAAACCAATTGTATTTTTTTTTGTAGTTCCATTGGAAAAACCAGTTGCTATTTTTAACTCTCTAGTTGAAAGTTCAGACGACTGGCTCTCTGCGTAAAACTACGGAAGTTCATAATGGACAATACAAATCTCTCCATATATGCAGAAAAAAAATATTATTATTTTAGGGAATATTAACAGAATTCATGTGCAATCGAGGAGTATTTATTTTGGATAATAGCTTTTTATGGCAAAGCGCTCCATGTTATCCATCGCTAAATACTTTTTCACATTTTCATTTGGAATGGTTGCTACTATCGAACTATCCAGTAAATGCACAGAAACAACTTTCCTGCCCCAATCAGCCACAGCTAGTCGTTCTCCAGCTGCGTCTAGCGCAATAGCGGTTAACTGACTTGCCTCTTCCTTAGATGGCGTAAATTCGCGAATCAACTGAAGATTGCCGTCCAAAACCTTCACTTTCTTTTTTGTCCGTGACAAAAAGCAGATAATCCGAGGTGACAGCAATGCCCCAAGGAGCGTCCAGCTGATGACCGCTTTGAGCGGCCGAAGTTTTAAAACGTCCAGTGGAGGTAAATATCGATAGTCGATTCAGGGTTGTGTCTGTAACAGCAATGTCCCCGTTGCTAAAACATGCAACACTTCGGGCGAATTGAAATTCCCCATTACTGTTTCCTTCCTTGCCGAACTCTTCCTTCACCTGCCACTTCTCTTTGAGCAATATCTTCCCAAGATCTTTTTCACTGACGACATCTTGACATTTGACCCCGATGAACGAAAGATCCACCTTTGCCGGTTCGCACTTGAGCTCCTTCTGGAATTCCAAGTTGTGCATCACCTTCGGTTTGAGTTCGAAGAGCTCGAAATCATCGACTTGACTCATCAAGTCGTTTACGGCCGTGGCGATCTGATCTGCGTGTTTTATCTGGTCACGGTTGCGCATAAGCACCTTTTCGTACTCGCTATCTCTCTCCTGACAGATTTTGTTGACTTGTTCGGTGATTACCTTTGCTTTGCTTCTGATTTTAGCAATTTCTGCCTCTGCTTTTGTAGTAATATCACTGCAAGCCTGAGCCAGTTTCGTTTGCAATCTATTCCGTGCATGTTTGATGGAGTCTTCGTTTGATGCAAATTTCTCTTTGCTTTTCTGGAACATTTGCATTATGTCCTTGACACTCTCACGGAATGATTCGATAGCATCCCCGATACCAATGAACTTATGTACCGCTGTTCGGTGCTTAGTTGCAGCACAAATGGCGCAAACCAACACATCACAAGTCTCACAGAGAAAGCATATGGCCTGATCACTATGCTTTCTACACGATTTTGGTGATGTGTCAGTATTTGTAACATCTGTTGGTGAAGCCGTCGATTTGTCCAGGTCATCTACTGGAATGATGCGATGGTCTTTGGTGAACCTCAGAAATCGGTGTGCCTCTTGGCATTTCTTGCAGATGTTATCCTTGCAGTCAAGGCATCTCGACACTGCCTCATTTCCTTCTTCTCAGGATTCACAAGTCGCAACAGTAGTAGTTACTTTTCCTAATAAATGCTCTTGTTTGTTTATCCCATCGACAAGAGATATCAGAAAGAAGCTAGAAGACAGACTCTGCACTCCTTCCTCAGGAACGTTCGTCTCTCTCCTGCAGACTGGACATGCTATCTTCGCCGTCTTTCTCGTCACCATCTTACCCAGACAGTTCAGGCAGAAGCTATGAAGACAGTCTAACATCTTAGGATCCTTGAATCGACAGCAGCAGATCGGACATTCCAGATGCCCCTGGCTAATTGTGTCCAACACGGTTCGGGCTGCAGCCTCCGCCATCGTGATTATGATCCTATAACGAAAAAAGAACAAAAACAGTTAGGAATACTCAAAGTGTGCGACATGAAGGGGTTTATGTTGGCATAGAGGTGAAACGGAGAAGGGTGAACACTCATCCTACAAATAGGGCTGTAATTGGCTCTTGTCCTGTGTCTTATTTTGTTGCCATTATCTTATCTCATCTTGTCGCCTGTAATGATTACAAGATTATAGACAAAATGGAACAAATAAATACAGCCCTATTTGTAGGGCTAGGTACACATTAGGCCAGACTGATGAATTTACATTTGCTCTATCCTTTCAATGGTCAAAATGACACCTTCCGAGTAAAAACAAATGACATTTTTCTCGTTCATTTTGACCGAGAAAGCGACATTTAATCGGTCGCAAAATTACCGAGAAGGAATCAATTTTTACCCGGAAATGAGGTGAGCATAGCATGTAGAAATGGCGATTGTGTATAGTTATGGGCCTCTAGTCATGACCAAATAAATTCGAGTCACAAAGGGACTTGATCAACCTATTTGTAGGGCTACGACTCAATCTTAAATTATATTTGCTTCTATCCTTTCCAGGGTCAAAATGACCAATAATGGAATGAGTCAACAGACTGCATTGTACATGTACATGTACAGTACATTATACAACCACGGGGCGTCGGGACATAGGCCGGGGAGTCGGAAGTCGGAACATAGGCCGGGGCGTCGGAACATAGGCCGGGGCGTCAGAGCATTAGGGGGGGGGGGGGGGCGTCGGAACATAGGGGCGTCAGAACATAGGGGCGTCGGAACATAGGGGCGTCGGAACATAGGGGCGTCGGAACATAGGGGCGTCGGAACATAGGGGCGTCGGAATATAGGGGCGTCGGAACATAGGGGCATTGGAACATAGGGGGGGTGTAACCAGCCAATACTATAGGTCATACTAAAAACAAAAAACAAGTATTCACTCTGAGTCAGAGTGACAAATATTCACTCTGACTAAGAGTGAATATTTGTTTTATCGGCTTCATGGTCAAAACGACAATTGTTCGAGTCAACAAAAATGACATTTTGCTCGGTCATTTAGATTTAGAAAGTGACATTTTCTTAATAATTTTGACCGAAAAAAAAGTGTCATTTTTTTCACGGAAACGAGCAAAACAAATTGGTTCAGATTCAGGATCAGTTATTGTGTTCTACTAACAAACTAGCTAATCGTTCTTTATTTTACGAATCAGGCATGCTTTCTAATTGCTATTACATAACAAAAAAACTCGATCACATTGAATCTGTGCAACATGTAATGTGTTAAGTATTTGTACAATGTACTCACTTTTTAAAACTGATTCTTCAGTTGGATGGGGTAGTTCAACCACATTCCGGTGCGTGTGAACACAAGAATGGCCTTCCACCATTCCATGTACCGCCACTACCGCAGCTCCCCGTGTACATATACATGTATGTGTGTAACAACTGCGCAGTATTTGATGAGGAGACACAGCACAATTTACTAACTACAATGGGGGGAAACCAGTTACTATTTTCTACTCGCACAAGTGAAGGGGCAGCGCTAATTGCTCCTTCCTTTCAGATGACAATGTGCGCGCGCAGGCCTTCGGCGTAAAGCTACGGAAGTTCATAATGGACATTACATATGTCTCCATTTGCAGGAAAGACTATTCATATTATCCTATTTTTATCGCGTAAATGAGCCACAATGTCCTTGATTCAAGTTCAGTACTACAGTGGAAATGATTACGTAATTAAAACCAAGATGTTAAATCAACAATAGTAAAATCTTACACAAATGCCTTCTTAACAACCGAAAGAAACTGACTAAATCTAATGCAACTTGTACATCGTTACATTTATTGGAATTAAAATTGTTGACGAAAATGTGTATAAGGCTATTGCCAAAAAGGTTAATACTGTCAACATTCGTACAGATTCGCCTTGGATGCCCCAGAGTATCTGCCTTTTTAATTGATCTATGTCACCTGTGAACCACAATTTTGGACCGCGTACGAGTTGTCCCGCGTACGAGTTGACCAATCTGCGTACGAGTTGTCTCGCGTACAAGTTTCCCGTGAATAGAGCCTGAAGCTAGCTGGTGGCGCAGTTCCGGACCCCTCGAATAGGTAAATCAGCGTGTAAAAGTCAGTGTTTCTGCAATTATTTCGGTACATTTATTTCTTTAATGCAGTCCTTCTTTGAAAAGGCCTTTGTAAATTTGTTACGATGTAGTATCTCAAATTGATGAAACTGAACAATCGCATTACGTTAAAGAGAAATATCGAGCAAAAAATCGACCTCTCACTTCCGAAAATCTTTATGCCGACTCATGAAAGTAAAAACACTTGTACAAATAGGCCACCAGCCTGCGGTCCATAAATCCAATGATCGAGAAGAGTAATGCTCATAGCGATTCTGGAAAGGTACACTGTATTTGTTTAGGTAAAATAATGTTCACCTGTAAAATAACAAACCATCGCCGTATTTAGTTTAACGGATTTTGGATGTAAAATTACAGTAATGGGAGCTGGAAAATATCATCACGAATCCATAAAGTTTTTGTGTTGTAGTGTTAATTTATACAGATAATATAAATTTACAAAAACACTTTCTCAAAATACAACATTTTGTGTAAATATACATCAAACACATACATAGTGTTGTTTATTTACATATAATCTACTGTTATCCAACAGGAATCTCATTACGCAGAAACTGACTATTTCGATCGAGGATATTTGTAGTATGTTAAATTGGCTGTTTAGTAAACAAAAATGCACGTTCTTGATCATAAAATGTTAGTTATTCGAACAATTCCACTATAAATTTCAGTAATAAATTTCAAAAATTAGATCTTTCGTATTTAAATATTGAAATTATTTCTGGCAAACTGTGACTTCATCGTGACATGAAAAGATCATGAATATAAATCTAAACCAGTCACTTTCTTTGGTCTCGCCCTGTATACCTCAACAACAACTACTCCATTCAAAGTTACTCTACCACAATGTTCTTTTATTGTCATAAATTTGAGAAGCACAATTTTACCGAGATGTAATTTCTTGACTAATGTCCTAAACTAAATACCACTGCAGAAAAAAGGTGTGTTTTTGTTTATCTACGAACGAGGCGAACTATTAGAAAAACTAAATACCTGTAATTGTAGAAGAGTAAAAAATTAAATCTATGAGCTTGTGTAAAAAAAATGCTTTGATATTTTTTGAGTAAAATTTGACTTTTTAGGATATGTTATTGCTTTCTGATGGCCGATTCCTTTGTTCGCTCTCTCTCACAATTGCCTTTTCATTGGAAATATAATAGCGATAACTGGACATAAGTTCATACACGGACATAACTAATTGTTCTCTGCTTTGACCTATCAGCCATGGATCAGAAAGCAATAACAAATCCTAAAAAGTCAAATTGAGCTCAGAAAATATCAAAGCATTTACTGAGAAAATATTATTTTTGTTCAGACAAGTCTCATAGTGTTTGTGCACTGGGTGTCAAGTGATGTCCGTGTATGAAATTCTTTTCCCAGCCACTTAAATTGAAGTCTGATAAGATGTCTGATATGAGGGGGGTACTTGTGCACGGAGCCTATAGCAGATGTCATTTGGTTCAAGTAAGCAACAGTGCCATAGGCAATTCACATCCGCTGCAAGATCTTGATGGAATGTCTGTCTGCAACAACCATGTCGCCAGTGGGTGTATAGGCCATTTCTATCGGATTGTACAGCTTTTTTGCTATAGTTCCTACCAGTAATCCATTTGGGTCGTACTGCTGTATTTTTGAGGTTCCCGTGTTAATACCGTAATGAACAGCTACATTAAAGTAACCGTGACTGTCACAAAGGATCCCGGTGGGTTTCACAGGATTTTTGTCCACAAGTGTCTTGATACTAAACACCTCATTGCCCATAAGGTCTACGCAGGAGAGGGTTTTATTTTCGTAGTTCGGAATGAACAGGCGAACCATATTATCCATCGCTAAATTAACATCCACATTTTCATTTGGAATAGTTGCTACTAACGAGCCATCAAGCAAATGCACAGAAACAAGTTTCCTGCCACAATCAGCCACAGCTAGTCGTTTTCCAGCTACGTCTATCGCAATAGCGGTTAACTGACTTGCCTCTTCCGTGGAGGGTGTGAATTCGCGAATCAACTGAAGATTGTCGTCAAAAACCTTCATGATGGGAAAACATGGCGCAGCAAGATCGTAGCCATGGTAACGAGGTTGGTAGACACTATTACAGTGACCGCCCTATAATATTCAGACTACTAAACCTATGTTCCGACTACCCGCATATAATAAGATTGTGCTAGACTGCTGCACTAGTGACTCAATCCAATGTGGTAACATACAATTTTTTTTAGGCGTGTCGGGACACAGAGGTGTCGGAACGTGGGCCGGGTAGTCGGAACGTGGGCCGGGTAGTCGGAACGTAGGACGGAGCTTCGGAACGTAGGACGGGGCGTCGGAACGTAGGACGGGGCGTCGGAACGTAGGACGGGCCGTCGGAACGTAGGACGGGGCGTCGGAACGTAGGACGGGGCGTCGGAACGTAGGACGGGGCGTCGGAACTTAGGACGGGGCGTCGGAACGTAGGCCGGGGCGTCGGAACGTAGGCCGGGGCGTCGGAACGTAGGCCGGGGCGTCGGGACATGGGCGGGGTAGTCGGAACGTGGGCGGGGTAGTCGGAACGTGGGCGGGGTAGTCGGAACGTGGGCGGGGTAGTCGGAACGTGGGCGGGGTAGTCGGAACGTGGGCGGGGTAGTCGGAACGTGGCCGGGGTAGTCGGAACGTGGCCGGGGTAGTCGGAACGTGGGCCGGGACGTCGGAACGTGGGCCGGGGTAGTCGGAACGTGGCCGGGGTAGTCGGAACGTGGCCGGGGTAGTCGGAACGTGGGCCGGGACGTCGGAACGTGGGCCGGGGTAGTCGGAACGTGGGCCGGGGTAGTCGGTACGTGGGCCGGGGACGTCGGAACGTATGCCGGGGACGTCGGAACGTAGGCGGGGACGTCGGAACGTAGGCGGGGACGTCGGAACGTAGGCGGGGGCGTCGGAACGTAGGCGGGGTAGTCGGAACGTGGGCGGGGTAGTCGGAACGTGGGCGGGGTAGTCGGAACGTGGCCGGGGTAGTCGGAACGTGGCCGGGGTAGTCGGAACGTGGGCCGGGACGTCGGAACGTGGGCCGGGGTAGTCGGAACGTGGGCCGGGGTAGTCGGAACGTGGGCCGGGGTAGTCGGTACGTGGGCCGGGGACGTCGGAACGTATGCCGGGGACGTCGGAACGTAGGCGGGGACGTCGGAACGTAGGCGGGGACGTCGGAACGTAGGCGGGGACGTCGGAACGTAGGCGGGGGCGTCGGAACGTAGGCGGGGGCGTCGGAACGTAGGCGGGGGCGTCGGAACGTAGGCGGGGGCGTCGGAACGTAGGCGGGAGCGTCGGAACATAGGCGGGGGCGTCGGAACATAGGCGGGGGCGTCGGAACGTAGGCGGGGGCGTCGGAACATAGACGGTGGCGTCGGAACATAGGCGGGGGCGTCGGAACATATAGACGGGGGCGTCGAAACATATAGACGGGGGCGTCGGAACACAGACGGGGGCGTAGGAACACAGACGGGGGCGTCGGAACACAGACGGGGGCGTCGGAACACAGACGGGGGCGTCGGAACACAGACGGGGGCGTCGGAACACAGGCCCGGGCGTCGGAACACAGGCCCGGGCGTCGGAACACAGGCCCGGGCGTCGAAACATTGTTTTAACACAGAAATGGGCAGAGCAACTTGATCCTTGCTCTATTAACAGACTACAAAAGCTAATCGTTCCTTATCTTACGATATCGGGCATTATTAAAGCTATTTCATTTTTTTTTTAAACATGAACACTCAAATCACATTCAATCTGTGCAGCACGTAATGTATCAACATGAATAATATGTACCGGTACTCACTTTTTAATACTGCATGATTCGTCAGTTTGATGGTGTACCACATTCCGGTGCGTGTAAACACAAGAATGGCCTTCCGCCAGTCCAGGTACCGCCGGTACTTTCGAGCGGCGAAAGGCGATCACTGTGACATGCAGTACATGTCAGAACACCCATGACTACCGCAGCTTCCTGTGTACATGTATTTGTGTAACAACTGCGCAGTATTTGAGGCACAGCACAATTTACTAACTACAATGGGGATAAACCAGTTACTGTTTTCAACTCGCGCAAGTGAAGGGGCAGCGCTAATTGCTCCTTCCTTTCAGATGACAATGTGCGCGCGCAGGCCTTCGGCGTTAAGCTACGGAAGTTCATAATGGACATTACATATGTCTCCATTTGCAGAAAAGACTATTAATATTATCTTTTTTTGTCACGTAAATGAGCCACAATGTCCTCGGTTCAAGTTGTAAAATAAGCAATAGTACAATATTACACGAATGCCTTTGTAAAAAGAAAATTTCTTAAGCTTAATCTTAAAAACCGAAAGAAACTGAACAGACGGAAACTCATGCAACTTGTACATCGTTACATTTAATGGAATGCAAATGGTTGACGAAAATGTGTATGAGGCCGCAAAAAAATGTTATAATGCCAAAAATCGTACAGATTCGCCTTGGATGCCCCAGAGTATCTGCCTTTTTAATTGACCAATGCCACCTGTGAACCACAATTTTGGACCGCCTACGAGTTGTCCCGCGTACGAGTTGACCAATCAGCGTACAAATTGTCTCGCGTTCCCCGTGAATAGAGCCTGAAGCTAATAATAATAATAATAAGATTTGTAATGCGCACATATCCACCCTGCTGGGTGTTCAAGGCGCAGAGACCCTAAAAAACAAACAAAGTAATATTTAACTTGAAAGAAACAATAACAAATGAGAGGAACAAATAAATTAGTTCTTGAAAACCTGAAACATGAGATAAGTTTTGAGAAGTGATTTGAATTTTGTTGTACACAGACAAGATCTAAGATTAAGCGGTAAAGAGTTCCAGATGTGTGGTGCAGCTGCAGAAAAACGTCTGTCGCCCCACGAGTGTCGTGACTTGGATTCCTTGAGGAGAAGCATGTTGCTGGATCGTAGGTTCCTTGATGGAGTGTAAACTTGAAGAAGTTCTGAGATGTAATGGGGAGCCTTGCCATTGAGTGCTTTGTGGACAATTAGCATAAGCTTGAAGATTATTCGTTGAGAGACAGGGAGCCAATGAAGTTGTTCCAGGATGGGGGTGATGGAACAGGATTTTTTAGAGAGTGTAACCATGCGGGCTGCCGTGTTTTGGAGGCGTTGGAGACGAGCAATCTGGTTATGCGGAAGACCATAGAAAAGGGCATTGCCGTTGTCAAGGCGAGAAGTGACAAATGCATGAATTACTTTTTCTGTAGCGCTCTTGTCCAAAAACTTGCGTAATTTACCGATGTTCCTGATGTGAAATGTTGAGAGACGAATGACGTTGTTGATGTGTGGTTGAAGTGTCATTGACGAATCAAAAATAACACCCAAGTTCCGAGCCTGCAACGAGGGAGCTATCTGAGCATCACCGATGGAAATGTATGGCACTGAAACTTTTGATAATTGTTGACGTGATCCAAATAAAAGGAACTCTGTCTTGTCGTCATTTAACTTCAGGAAGTTCTGTTGCGTCCAGTGGCGAATCTCTTGGATACATTTCTCAAGTCTTTCAATGGAGGCATTGGCATGTTCTCGAGAAGATTTAAACGTGATGTATAGCTGAGTGTCGTCCGCATAGACATGGTAATTCAGGTTAAATTTTAAAATGATGTCACGAATTGGCAAAGTGTACAGCGTAAACCACTGTGGGCCCAGTACTGACCCCTGTGGCACAGAGTAGTTCAAGACAACCGGGTCTGATATTGCAGTGCCGATACACACGTGCTGAGTTCGATTGGGGAGATAAGAATTGCACCATGCTAGGGCTGTGTCCTGTATGCCGAGGTAATTCTGAAGCCGGGAGAGGAGGATGTTGTGGTCAACAGTGTCAAAAGCGGCACTCAAGTCTAATAGGACTAGTGCTGTAAGGTTTCCATTGTCCATGGCTGAAAGAATATCGTTGTTCACACGGACTAGTGCAACTTCCGTCCCATGGAAAGGCTTGTATGCCGACTGGAACGTGTCGGACAGGTTGAAAGCATCAATATGATCGCGAATGCGTGATGAAACTACTCGTTCAATGACTTTTCCGAGATACTTTAAGTGGCGCACACTTTTGGACCCCTCGAAATCAGCGTGTAAAAGTCGGGGTTTCTACAATTATTTCGGTACATTTATTTCTTTAAGACAGTCCTTCTTTGAAAAGGCCTTTGTAAATTTGTTACGATACACGTAGTATCTCAATTTGTAGCAACTGAACAATTGCATTACGTTAAAGAGAAATATCGAGCCAAAAATCGACCTCTCACTTCCGACAATCTTTATGTGGACTCATGGAAGTAGAAACACTTGTACAGATAGGCCACCAGCCTGCGGTCCCTAAATCCAATGGTCGAGAAGAGTAAAGCTCATAGCGATACTGACAAGGTACATTGTATTTATTTGGGTACAAACAAATCACCTGTAAATTAACAAACCCTCGCCGTTTTAATTTAACGGATTTTGGATGTCAAATTACGGTCATGTGAGCTGGAAAATATCATCAAGAATCCATAAAGTTTTCGTGTTGTAGTGTTAATTTATACAGATACATTTATACATAAATTTACAAAAACACTTTCTCGACATACAACATTTTGTGTAAATATACATTAACACATACAAAGTGTTTGTTTATTTACAGATAATCTACTGTTATCCAACAAGACTCTCATTACGCAGAAAATGAATATTTCGATCGAAGAAATTTGTAGTATGTTAAATTGGCTGTTTAGTCAAAAAATGCACGTTCTTGATCATGATGTTTTATTTATTCAAACAATTCCACAATAAAATTGAGATTTCTTGCAAAAATAGGTTAATAATCGTATTAGATCTTCTTATTCAAATATTGAAATCATTTCTGGCAAACTGTGACTTCATCATGACATGAAAAGATCATGAATATACCTCGCCCTGTACCTCAACAACAACTACTGCATTCGAAGTTACCATACCACAATGTTCTTTTATTGTCATAAATTTGAGAAGCACAATTTTACCGAGATGAAATTTCTTCACTAATGTCTTAAACTAAATACCACTGGAGGAAAAAAGGTGTGTTTTTGTTTATCTACGAACGAGGCGAACCATTAGAAAAACTAAATACCTATAATTGTAGAAGAGTAACAAATTTAATCTATGAGCTTGTGTAAAAAAATGCTTAGATATTTTTGGAGTTAAATTTGACTTTTTAGGATATGTTATTGCTTTCTGATGGCCGATTTCTTTGTTCGCTGTCTCTCACAATTGCTTTTTCATTCAAAATATAATAGCGAGAACTGGATAGAAATCCATACACGGACATCACTAAAAACAATCACCTTCGACCTATCAGCTATTGATTAGAAAGCAATAACATATCCTAAAAAGTCAAGTTTAGCTCACAAAATATAAAAGCATTTACTGAGAAAACATTTTGTTCAGACAAGTCTCATAGTGTTTGTGCAATGGGTGTCAAGTGATGTCCGTGTATGAAATTATTTTCCCAGCCACTTCAATTGAAGTCTGATAAGATGTCTGATATGAGGGGGTACTTGTAGTTTGGTTCAAGTAAGCAGCAGTGCCTATTAGTATTAGGCAATTCACATCCGCTGCAAGATCTTGATGGAATGTCTGTCTGCAACAACCATGTCGCCAGTGGGAGTATATGCCATATCTATCGGATTGTACAGATTTTCGGCTACAGTTCCTACCAGTGATCCATTTGGGTCGTACTGTTGTATTTGTATGGTTCCCACACCACCGTAACGAACAGCTACATTGAAGTAACCGTGACTGTCACAAAGAATCCCGGTAGGATTCGCAGGATTTGTGCCCACAAGTGTATTGATACTGAACACCTCATTGCCCTTGAGGTCTACGCAGGAGAGGGTTTTATTTTTGCAGTTAGGAATGAGCAGGCGCTCCATATCATCTATCGCTAAATAATATGTCACATTTTCATTTGCAATAGTTGCTACTAAGGAGCCATCAAGCAAATGCACAGAAACAACTTTCCTGCCCGAGTCAGCCACAGCTAGTCGTTCTCCGGCTGCGTCTATCGCAATAGCGGTTAACTGACTTGCCTCTTCCTTAGAGGGTGTGAATTCGCGAATCCACTGAAGATTGTCGTCAAAAACCTTCACTTTCTTTTTGTCAGTGACAAAAAGCAGATCATCTGAGGTGACAGCAATGCCCCCAAGAGCGTCCAGCTGATGACCGCTATGAGCGGCCGAAGTTTTAAAACGTCCAGTGGAGGTAAATAGCGATAGGCGATTTAGCGGTTCGTCTGTAACAGCAATGTCCCCGTTGCTGAAACATGCAACACTTCCGGCGAATTGGAATTCCCCGTCACCGTTTCCTTTCTTGCCGAACTCATCCTTCACCTGCCACTTCTCTTTGAGCAATATCTTCCCAAGATCTTGTTCACTGACGACATCTTGACATTTGACCCCAACAAACGAAAGATCCACCTTTGCCGGTTCGCACTTAAGCTCCTTCTGGAATTCCAAGTTGTGCATCACCTTCGGTTTGAGTTCTAAAAGCTCGAAATCATCGACTTGACTCATCAAGTCGTTTACGGCCGTGACGATCTGATCTGCGCGTTCCATCTGGTCACGGTTGCGCATGAGCGCTTTTTCGTACTCGCTGTCTCTCTCCTGACCGATTTTGTTGACTTGTTCGGTGATTACCTTTGCCTTGCTTCTGATTTTAGCAATTTCTGCCTCCGCTTTTGTAGAAATATCACTGCAAGCCTGAGCCAGTTTCGTTTGCAATCTATTCCGTGCTTGTTTGATAGAGTCTTCGTTTGATGCAAATTGCTCTTTGCTTTTCTGGAACTTTTGCAATATGTTATTGACACTCTCACGGAAAGATTTGATGGTGTCACCGATATCAATTAACTTATGTTTAGCAGCTGTTCGGTGCTCAGTTACAGCACACATGGCGCAAATCAACACATCACAAGTCTCACAGGAAAAGCATATGGCGTGATCACTATGTTTTCTACATTTTGGTGTGGCAGTTTTAGTAGCATCTGTTGGTGAAGCCCTCGGTTTGTCAAAGTCTTCTGCTTGAATGATGCGATGGTCTTTGGTGGACTTCAAGCGACGGTGCGCCTCTTGGCATTTCTTGCAGATGTTCTCCTTGCAGTCAAGGCATCTTGACACGGCCTCGTTTCCTTCTTCACAGGATTCACAAGTCGCACTGATAGTAGTAACCTTTCCTAATAACTGTTCTTGTTTGCTTATCTCATCGACAAGAGATATCAGAAAGAAGCTAGAAGACAGACTCTGCACTCCATCCTCAGGAACGACCGTCTCTCTCCTACAGACTGGACATATTATCTTTTCCCTCTCCGCCGTCTCTTTGTTCACCATCATACCCAGACAGTTCAGGCAGAAGCTATGAAGACAGTCTAACATCTTGGGATCCTTGAATCTATCGCAGCAGATCGGACATTCCAGGTGCCCCTGGCTTATTGTGTCCAACACGGATCGGGCTGCAGCCTCCGCCATCGTGATTATGATCCTAACGAGAAGAAAAAAAACCACTTAGGAATACTCGAAGTGTGCGACAGGAAGGGGGGTTTACGTTGGGGAGTAGCATGGGGCTGTAAAATGGAGAAGGGTGAACACTCACTCTACAAATAGAGCTGTAATTAACTCTTATCTTGTGTCTTATTTTGTTGCCATTATAATCTTGTCGCCTGTAATGGTTACAAGATTATAGACAAAAGGGAACAAATAAATACAGCCCTATTTGTAGGGCTAGGTACACACGAGGTCAGACTGATTTAGTTAAATTTGCTCTATCCTTTCCATGGTCAAAATGACACCTTCCGAGTAAAAACAAATGACAATTTTCTCGTTTATTTCGACCAAGAAAGCGACATTTTCTCTGTCAAAATGACCGAGAAAGTGTCAATTTTTACCCGGAAATGGGGAGAGCAGTATGCGCAAATGGCGATTGTGTATAGTTACCGGCCTCTAGTTTATGATCAAATAAATTCGAGTCACAGGTGTTTTTGTTTTTCATTACGAAGTGACTTTATCAACCTACTTGTAGGGCTTCAGTGCACACGGGAGACTTAATCTGAAATTATATTTGCTTCTATCCTTGTCATGGTCAAAATAACACTGTTCTTTTTGACTGAGAAATTACATTTTGTATGGGTAGAGCAAATATACATGCAACCACCCAAAAGGTAATCGTTCTAACGAATATCGGGCATGTTTCACTTAATAAAGAAATCTATTACAATGAATCTATTCAACATGTACAATGTACTCACTTTTCAAAACTGCTTCGTCAGTATAATGGGGTCTTCAGCCACAAATATTTAGCACCATAAATCCCGCGGAAAAATGGTAAAACTACTTCCAACGGCTAAATGTGTGATCAATCCTACTGAGTACTGGTAGTAAATTAACAGTACTGCTTCACTCAACATCGAGGTGATGATCAAGTTTGTGTCGCACAACATATTAACAAATAGGCCTAAATTCCTTTAATTCAAGTTGAAGGTATTTGCCTACTTCCGCAGACGCCATTTGTCTGTGTAGTTGTGCAACAACTGCGCAGCGTTTGAGGTGGAAAACCAATTGTATTTGTAGTTCCATGGGAAAAACCAGTTGCTATTTTTAACTCTATAGTTGAAAGTTTAGACGACTGGCTCTCCGCGTAAAACTACGGAAGTTCATAATGGACAATACATATCTCTCCATATATGCTGGAAAGAATAATTATTATCCTAGGAAATATTCACAGAATTCATGTGCAATCGAGGTGTATTTAATTTGGATAATAGCTTTTTATGGCAAAGCATCTTTCCTCTCCACTTTTGAAAAGAGACGTGTTACAGGTAGAAAATGATGTAGAAAAATTTGTTTAAATTTAATAATCTGAAATTGAAATGAGTTTGTGATAACAAATAATTATTTACAACTAGATGCTTCCAAAAAACGAGTTGATTTTTAAATACAATCAAGTTAAAATAAAGTTTAAAAACAGCTGTCGTGTACGTTTCTTTATTTTTTAAAGTTTCAAAACCGTGATGATTTTTCAGATTTTTAAATGAATTTATTGCGTTACGCCGGACGGCAATCGTTGGAAAGTGATACAAAACAATATAGCCTATATTATACCCTAATCCAATCACTAATTCTAACACACATCTTAACCCTAGTTTTTAAGTAATTTTATTAAAATAAACGAATATGTCGTTTGTTTTGTGGAGACCTACTAATCTATAGAAATTACCCTGTGGAGACATTTTGACTCCCATTGTCCCCATTGTGTTTAGGTCTCCACATGGTACCGAATTCAGAAACCCACACACCCATGTGTGTGAACACCTTCCATCGTGGACCCCTATTGTCCCTCTTTTGTTTATACTTGAGCGTTTTTGGAAGGCCTCCCTACGATTTTCAATCATAAACTTTATGTCAATTGTGGACCCTATTGTCCTCTATTGTTCAACGTCCACTATTTGAATGCGGATACAAACCCATACATACTACATACACAAATAGTGATTGAATAGACAATTCCTGAACTTGGTTCAGCTAGCTAGCGAGACCCCCCCAAAAGAAACACAAATTAAAGAAAACAAGAGCTGTTTTGCCAAGTGTCGAACCTTTTTGTCACGGTGACGTAATCGGGTATCATGTGATGTCAAATCAAGGTTCAAATTTGGAGGCCCTCTTTCTAATGAATTACAAGTCCGATTGGGTTCAAACTTGGTATGCAAGTATATCGGAATGTGTTAAAGATATAAATTGAGGTGACGTCATGATGACGTCATCGTGTGATTGATTATCATAATGATTTTATTAAGTTTTTAGATCTTTAAGCTCTTGGAAGTACAGTTTCAGTAGATATCAGATCAAGTTGGAAAGAATATGTTTTGTCAATGAATAAACTACTCCAGGGCCGATGCCGTCTATGGGACGTCGTGGGTCGCCGTGTAGCGGCCACATGTTCCACCGACTCGAGCAGGACCGCGTTAGTATTGTAACGAAACCCACCTGGGATCCGCCAGTAGACAACCAAACTCACAACAAAAATGAATGAAGAAATAAATGATATTTCTTAAAGCCACGTCTTTTGATTCTTAATTATTATATACAATTTTTTAGACAGTATGGATTTAAACAGTATGGATTCAGTTTGAGAAATGAAAACAAATATATAATTGCGTGGCATGTTATCTATGCTGGGTAACATGTAAAGCCCCACAAAAATGAATACAACCTAACGCTACTAAAAACTTATACAATCCTAAAAGAATAAACAAGTGCGGCTGAAAAGGGGGGCATGGGCACATAACTGTATGTAAATTAAACTTACATGTACGACACACGAGGCCGGCAACCAAAGACGAAATACACACACGACACAGACACACACACGCACGTGTCTCTCCTACAGCACCCAGTCACAAGTCCTCATGATAAGCATTGTGACACAGTTTATATACTGACTAGCCCTCTGTTGACTACAAAGCCAAGTCAGGTGAGGCAGATCTACAGGTAATTGTATTGTTCGAGTAATTTGCATATAATTAGCTTAACAATCGCGTTAATCCTATTAACGATTACAAGCAACAATTGTGTATTTAGGCCAGTCCAGGCCAGTAAAAAAAAAAAAAAAAAAGGCCAGTTGGCTGGTAAAAGAACAATCAGCTCGCACTATAGAAAAAGGAATTTCAAGCACATTGTGTTTACATACATGTACCTGGTTTTGTTACGCTATGCTGGAAACTTAGCAGCTCCGATCAAGCAATCAACGCGGCGCCGCATCATACCCCTAGATGTTCTGAAACCTAAACACAGATCAACTCTCTAAATGTATAAAAGTGAAAAGTTCACTCACAAAAAAAAGTGAAATTTACTTTTTCAGAGCAAAAAACAACTTAAAAAAAAGGAAAATCACTCAAGAAGAGTAACTGTTCACTATTTCGAGGAGCCATAATTATGAAGGACAGCTCTGTTATAGTTGTTCTTCATATGGTTCCTCGGAAGAGTGAGAATTTACTCTTTTGGAGTGGTTTTAACTTTTTTGGAGTTGCCTCTCTGAAAAACTCAATTTCACTCTTGTTGGATTGGTTTTATAAGAGATTCACTCTTTTTGAGAGTGGGCTTTTTACTCTTATACATTCAGAGAGACAGCTAGTTTGTAGACATCGGTTGCGTCGGGAACGAGACGAGTCTGTGCCGTTGCCAGCACCTCACACATCAAGGATAACAATCTCTGAGAGTTTAGGTTCCCGATTCAGTTATAAATCTCGGCACGCACTTTATGGTTAAGCTAATTAGCCCCATGCCAATATATGTTGTCTGTACGATCAATTAATTCCGGCTACATCACCATTGCCAAACTGCATAAACGAAGCCAAAGATGGAGACGAAGCTGGGATTTCGAAAACGGCCTTAAATTGAAGTAGGGTAAGATGGCGTCTGATGACTCCCCAAGTTCGCCTTTTCTTTCCGCCGAGGGGGTACTTTTGCACAGAGCCTATATCAGATGTAGTTTGGTTCAAGTAAGCAGCAGGGCCTAGCACTAGCACGCAATTCACATCCGCTGCAAGATCTTGATGAAATGTACGTCTGCAACAACCATGTCGCCAGTGGGTGTATAGGCCATTTCTGTCGGATTGTACAGCTTTTCGGCGACAGTTCCTACCAGTAATCCATTTGGGTCGTACTGCTGTATTTCTGAGGCTCCCCTTTTACCTTTATGAACAGCTACATTAAAGTAGCCGTGACTCTCACAAAGGATCCCGGTGAATTTTGCAGGATTTTTGTCCACAAGTGTCTTGATACTGAACACCTCATTTCCCTTGAGGTCTACGCAGGAGAGGGTTTTATTTTCGTAGTTAGGAATGAACAGACGCTCCATGTTATTCATCGCTAAATATGTATATACATTTTCATTTGAAATGGTTGCTAGTAACGAGCCATCCAGCAAATGCACAGAAACAACTTTCCTGCCCCAGTCAGCCACAGCTAGTCGTTCTCCAGCTGCGTCTAGCGTAAGACCAGTTAACTGACTTGCTTCTTCCTTAGAGGGTGTGAATTCGCGAATCCACAGAAGATTGTCGTCAAAAACCTTCACCTTATTTTTGTCAGTGACAAAAAGCAGATCGTCCGAGGTGACAGCAATGCCCCGAGGAGCGTCCAGCTGATGACCGCTATGAGCGGTCGAAGTTTTGAAACGTCCAGTGGAGGTAAATGTCGACAGTCGTTTCAGCCTTGTGTCTGTCACATCTATGTCCCCGTTGCTGAAACATGCAACACCTCTGGCGACTTGGAATTCCCCGTCACCGTTTCCTTCCTTGCCGAACTTTTCCTTCACTTGCCACTTCTCTTTGAGCAATATCTTTCCAATATCCTTTTCATTGACGACATCTTGACATTTGACCCCAATGAACGAAAGATCCACCTTTGCCGGTTCACACTTGAGCTCCTTTTGGAATTCCAAGTTGTGCATCACCTTCGGTTTGAGTTCCAAGAGCTCGAAATCAACGACTTGACTCATCAAGTCGTTTACGGCCATGGCGATCTGATCTGCGCGTTCCATCTGGTCACGGTTGCGCATGAGCGCCTTTTCGTACTCGCTGTCTCTCTCCTGACAGATTTTGTTGACTTTTTCGGTAATTACCTTTGCCTTGCTTCTGATTTTTGCAATTTCTGCCTCCGCTTTTTCAGAAATATCACTGCAAGCCTGAGCCAGTTTCGTTTGCAATCTATTCCGTGCATGTTTGATGGAGTCTTCGTTAGATGCAAATTGCTCTTTGCTTTTCTGCAATATGTCCCTGACACTCTCACGGAATGATTTGATGGTGTCACTGATACCAATGAACTTATGTTCCGCTGTTCGGTGCTCAGTTGCAGCACACATGGCGCAAATCAACACATCACAAGTCTCACAGTAAAAGCATATGGCGTAATCACTATGTTTTCTACATTTTGGTGTGGCAGTAGTAGCATTCGTTGGTGAAGCCCTTGGTTTGTCCAAGTCTTCCGCTGGAATTATGCGATGGTCTTTGATGGACTTCAAGCGACGGGACGCCTCTTGGCATTTCTTGCAGATATTTTCCTTGCAGTCAAGGCATGTCAACACGGCCTCGTTTCCTTCTTCGCAGGATTCACAAGTCGCACTAGTAGTAGTTACTTTTCCTAAAAACTGCTCTTGTTTGCTTATCTCAGTCTTGATAACATCTGTTGGTGTAGTGGCCAATTTGTCTACGTCATCTGTAGGAATGATGCAATGGTCTTTGGTGAACCTCATAAATTGGTGTGCCTCTTGGCATTTCTTGCAGATGTTCTCCTTGCAGTCAAGGCATCTCGACACGGCCTCATTTCCTTCTTCACATGATTCACAAGTCGTCTGTCCTAATAACTGCTCTTGTTTGTTTATCTCATCGACAAGAGATATCAGAAAGAAGTTAGAAGGCAGACTCTGCACTCCTTTGCCAGTAACGCCCGTCTCTCTCCTGCAGACTGGACATGTTATCTTCGCCCTCTTTGTCTCTTTGGTCACCATCTCTTCCAGACAGTTCAGGCAGAAGCTATGAAGACAGTCTAACGTCTTAGGATCCTTGAATCGACAGCAGCAGATCAGACATTCCAGATGCCCCTGGCTGATCGTGTCCAACACAGTTCGAGCTGCAGCCTTCGCCATCGTGATTATGATCCTAACGAAAAAGAACAAAACAACTTAGGAATACTCAAAGTGTGCGACAGGAAGAGGGGGCTTAGAAAGGGGGAGGGGCCTTAGGTTGGGGGGTACCATGGAGCTGTAAAATGGAGAAGGGTGCACAATCACCCTACACACAGGGCTGTAATTGGCTCTTGTCTTGTGTTTTATTTTGTTGCCATTATCTTGTCTTGTCGCCTGTAATGGTTACAAGATTATAGAGAAAAGAAAGCCAATAAATACAGCCCTATTTGTAGGGCTAGGTACATACAGGTCAGACTGATGAATTTATATTAAGCTCTATCCTTTCCATGGTCAAAATGACACCTTCCGAGTAAAAACAAATGACCTTTTTCTCGTTCATTTTGACTGAGAAGGCAACATTTTCTCGCTCGCAAAATGACCAAGAAAGTGTCAATTTTTACCCGGAAATGGGGAGGGCATAGCATGCGGAAATGCGATTGTGTGTAGGGCCTCTAGTTATGATCAAATAAATTCGAGTCACAGGTGGTTTTTGTTTTTTATTCCAAAGTGACTTGATCAACCTATTTGTAGGGCTACAGCGCACACGGGAGACTTAATCTAAACTTATATTTGCTTCTATATTTTTTTCATGGTCAAAATGACAATGTTCTTTTTGACTGAGAAATTACATTTTGTATGGGTAGAGCAAATATATACATGCAACCACCCAAAAGCTAATCGTTCTAACGAATATCGGGCACGTTTCGCTTAAAGGTAGTATACACCATTTGCAGATATCGAAAATATTTACTACCGAATTATTAAGAAATATCTTACTCATTTGAAAGTAAATAATGATTCTAGGCATCCAGCAAAATGATTGCGCTAGATATCCGGTAATTATTCCGAAAAATATAATTTTATAAAGAAAAAATCGCGATCGCCGGACGGCGATTGCGAAAAAACAAAGATAACATAAGGATAACTGCCCAACGCCGGTTGAAAACAGACGCTGTTTTCGTGCTTTTCTCGGCATCCATGATTGTAAAACTTCGGACAGGTCAGTTAAACGATATTTACTATGAAATACAACCCCCCAGATCCACCCATTAATGATAATTCAAGCAATTACCAATGGTGTATCCTACCTTTAATAATGAAATCAATTACACTGCAAATATTCAACATATGTACAATGTACTCACTTTTCAAAACTGATTCGTCAGTAATGGGGTCTTCAGCCACAAATATTTAGCACCAGAAATCCCGCGGAAAAATGGTAAAACTACTTCGAACGGCTAAATGTGTGATCAAGCCTAGTAGTAGTAGGCCTACTGGTAGTAAATTATTAGTACTGCTTCACTCAACATCGAGGTGATGATCAAGTTTGTGTCGCACAACATATTAACAAATAGGCCTAAATTCTTTTAATTCAAGTTGAAGGTATTGGCCTACTTCCGCAGACGCCATTTGTCTCTGTAATTGTGCAACAACTGCGCAGCGTTCGAGGTGGAAAACCAATTGTATTTGTAGTTCCATGGGAAAAAACCAGTTGCTATTTTTAACTCTATAGTTGAAAGTTCAGACGACTGGCTCTCCGCGTAAAACTACGGAAGTTCATAATGGACAATACATATCTCTCCATATATGCAGGAAAGAATAATAATTATCCTAGGAAATATTCACAGAATTCATGTGCAATCGAGATGTATTTATTTTGGATAGAGACGTGTTACAGGTAGAAAATGGCGTAGAAAATAAATTGTTTAAATGTAATAATCTTAAATTGAAATGAGTTTGTGATAACAAATTATTATTTACAACTAGATGCTTCAAAAAAACGAGTTGATTTTTAAATACAATAAAGTGAAAATAAAGTTTAAAAACAGCTGTCGTGTACGTTGTTTTATTTAATAAAGTTTTAAAAACGTGATGATTTTTCAGATTTTCAAATGAATTTATCGCGTTACGCCGGCCGGCAATCGTTGGAAAATGATACAATACAATAATAGCCTATATTATACCCTAATCCAAACACTAACCCTAACACACATCTTAACCCTAGTTTTTAGGTAATTTTATTAAAATAAAAAAATATGTCGTAATTTATTTTTTGGAGACATACTAATCTATGGAAATTACCCTGTGGAGACATTTTGACTCCCATTGTCCCCATTGTGTTTAGGTCTCCACATGGTACCGAATTCAGAAACCCCCACACCCATGTGTGTGAGCACCTTCCATCGTGGACCCCCTACTGTCCCTCTTTTGTTTATACTTGAACGTTTTTGGAAGGCCTCCGTACGATTTTCAATCATGGACTTTATGTCAATTGTGGACCCTATTGTATTCTATTGTTCAACGTCCACTATTTGAATGTGGATACAAGCCCATACATACTACATACTACATGCAGAAATAGTGATTGCATAGTCTTTTCCTGAACTTGGTTCAGCTAGCGAGCCCCCAACAAAACAACAACAAAAGTTTACGAAAACAAGAGCTGTTTCGTCAAGTGTCGAACCTTTTTGTCACGATGACATCATCGGGTATTATACAAATATTGACTGCTTTGAGTGGTATAGTAAAACTAGCCTCCCGAGGTGATCCATGGAGCATTCTATTTTCCCGAGGCGAAGCCGAGGGAAAATATAATGCTCCATGGATCACCGAGGGAGGCTAGTTTTACTATACCGCGAAATAAAGCAGTCAATATTTGTTTTATAACACCTCACTCACAGATTCTGCACAATTTAAGCTTCCTGAAAGTATAGTAATGACAAAAAATCTCCGAATTCAGTGTCAACCTACGTGCAAGCAGTGCGTTGTTTACGAAAGAAATGTACGTTAAATTTGCGTTTTGAAAGGGCACCCGACTATGTGTATCTTCGTTCCCTTTTTCTCGATTATACGTGTACTTTGTTGCCTTGATGAACGGGTGCGAGGGTGATAGAGCAATGTTTACGCAATGCACCGAAACACACGTCTGGGTTTCAGTCACGCTTTCGTTGCTATGCGCATAGTACGTGTGTTGCTATGCGCACAGTACTTTTTCAGAACGCGGCTGCGTGCTATAGTCTTTTTGGAGCGCAAGTAAAAAATAGTAAAAATAGCAAGTGACACGTGACGCGCTCTTGGCCAATCAAGACACAGAATCTGTGAGTGAGGTGTTATAATATGTGATGTTACATCAAGGTGCCAATTTGGAGGCCCTATATTGAATGAATTACAAGTCCGATTGTCTTCAAACTTGGTATGCAGGTATATCGGGATGTGGTATAGATATAAATTGAGGCGACGTCATAATGAAGCCATCATGTGATTTATTATGATTTTATTAGGTTTAGGGATCTTTAAGCTCTTGGAAGTACAGTTTCAGTAGATATCAGATCAAGTTGGGAGGGAAATGTTTTGTCATCGAATAAACTACTCCAGGGCCAATGCAGCGCGGAGCACGAGTGGGGCGCCGTCTGACGGCCACATGTGCCACCGACTCAAGCAGGACCGCGTTAGATGCTGGGAACTAGCAGCTCCGATCAAGCAATCAACGCGGCGCCGCATGTACCCCTAGATTTGCTAAAACCAGAACACAGTTCCACTCACTAAATGTATACAAGTAAAAAGTCCACTCACACAAAGAGTAAAAAATAGCTCAAAAAAGGACAAACCACTCCAGAAAGTAACTTTTCACTCTTTCAAGGAGCCATTATGAAGGACAGCTCTTTTAGATTTTTCCTTCTTATGGCTCCTTAGAAGAGTGAAAATGTACTCTTTTGAAGTGGTTTTCACGTTCTTATTTTGTCACCATTATCTTAAGACAAAAGACAAAGGAGATCCAATCACAGCCCTATTTGTAGGGTTAGGTGCACACTATACATGTAGGTCAGACTGAATAATTGGGTTATCCTTGTTATGGTCAAAATTACACTTTTCCGAGTCAACAAAAATTACATTTCTCTCGGTCATTTCGACTGAGAAGATCACATTTTCTTGGTCATTTTTACACGAAATTTGACAGGGCAAATTGTATAGGTTTAGATTCAGGATCAATTAATGTGACCCAGTGTGTTCCACCAACACCGCTGTTCCTAAGGCTCCGTGGGAGACATAAGGTTTATGCACATGCGCTAGGTTTAACAGGCTGAATCGTAAAATGCATTATTCATGAGCTCGACAAAAAGTACAAATTTAAAATTTAAAAAGCTGGAACATTCCTAAAAACTGCTCTTATACACTCAATATTTAATATTATGCAGTAAGTTTCAGCCAAACAGGGTGGGAATATAAATCATATTCACATTTTAGTGGGTACAATTTAATTTAATGTCGGCAGTTCCGTAAAATTCCACCAAGGCATTTAATGTGTTGAACGAGAGGCGCTACATAACGTAAATAGTCCAAAATAAACAAAAAATTTCGACAAGAAGGTAAGTTTACCTTATATTAACAAAGATACTGCGACAGTTTTAGAGACCGCCAAAATAGGGCAAGATAGCTCAGTTGGTAGAGCGGTATTCTGGAGGTTGCAGGTTCGAGTTCTGCCTTACCAATTTCTTTGTTCACTTTGAAATTTGTAATAAGACTCTCAGGAAAACATCATTTAGACTTTAAATGTTACATTGACGCTGGTTTCGAAAGTAAAAACCCTTAAACTCTCCTACAAAATAATGGGGAATTCCCTGGTTGGTTTACTGAACGCGGGGTGTGATTTTCACAATTTAACTGTACAGCTTAGGCGGTAGGCAGGGTGCACAAACAATTCCCACCGGCGCCCCGGGTATTATGTATTTGACAAGGCAGCGATTGGATGTACATGTAGCGCCTGCTATTGGATTTGTGTGGATAACGCAGTTTTTTGTACATGTATTGAAGTGTATTGAAGTGCATGGCTCCATGTGGTATTTGTCATTTAATAGTCTGTCCAATGTCAAAAAATCAGATTTTTTGCAAACGAAGGTTAACAATCGTATTAGATCTGTCGTATTCAAATATTGAAATCATTTCTGGCAAACTGTAACGTCATCAAGACATGAAAAGATCATGAATATAAATCTAAACCAGTCACTTTCTTTGGCCTCGCCCTGTATACCTCGACAACAACTACTGCATTCAAAGTTACCATACCACAAATTTCTTTTATTGTCATAAATTTGAGAAGCACAATTTTTCCGAAATGTAATTTCTTGACTAATGTCTTAAACTAAATACCACTGCAGGAGAAAAGGTGTGTTTTTGTTTATCTACGAACACGGCGAACTATTAGAAAAACTAAATACCTGTAATTGTAGAAGAGTAACAAATTTAATCTATGAGCTTGTGTAAAAAAAAAATGCTTTGATATTTTTTGAGTTAAATTTGACTTTTTATGATATGTTATTGCTTTCTGATGGCCGATTTCTTTGTTCGCTGTCTCTCTCAATTGCCTTTTCATTAGAAATATAATAGCGATAACTGGACATAAGTTCATACACGGACATAACTAATTGTTTCCTACTTGGACCTATCAGCCATGGATCAGAAAGCAATAACATATCCTAAAAAGTCAAATTTAGTTAAAAAAAATATCAAAGCTAAATTACTGAGAATTTTCTTTTTCAGACAAGTCTCATAGTGTTTGTGCACTGGGTGTCAAGTGATGTCCGTGTATGAATTTATTTTCCCAGGAACCAGGCACATAAATTGAAATCCGATAATATGTATGATATGAGGGGGTACTTGTGCACGGGCCCCATATCAGGTGCAACTTGGTTCAAGTAGGCAGCAGCGCCTAGCAGGCAATTTACATCCGCTGCAAGATCTTGATGGAATGTAGGTCTGTAACAACCACGTCGCCAGTGGGTGTATAGGCCATTCCTATCGGATAGTACAGCTTTTCTGCTACAGTTGCTACCAGCAATCCATTTGGGTCGTACTGCTGTATTTTAAAGTTTCCCTTACTACCGTAAAGAACAGCTACATTCAAGTAACCATAACTGTCACAAAGGATCCCTGTAGGACTCGCAGGATTTTTGTCCACAAGTGTCTTGATACTGAACACCTCATTGCCCATAAGGTCTACGCATGAGAGGGTTTTATTTGTGTAGTTAGAAATGAACAGGCGCTCCATGTTATCCATCGCTAAATGATGTAACAAATGTTCATTTGGAATGGTTGCTACTAACGAGCCATCAAGCAAATGCACAGAAACAACTTTCCTGTCCGAGTCAGCCACAGCTAGTCGTTCTCCAGCTGCGTCTAGCGCAATAGCGGTTAACCGACTTGCCTCTTCCTTAGCTGGTGTGAATTCGCGAATCCACTGAAGATTGCCGTCAAAAACCTTCACTTTCTTTTTGTCAGTGACAAAAAGCAGACTATCTGAGGTGACAGCAATGCCCCAAGGAGCGTCCAGCTGATGACCGCTTTGAGCGGTCGAAGTTTTGAAACGTCCAGTGGAGGTAAATATCGATAGTCGATTCAGATGATCGTCTGTCACAGCAATGTCCCCGTTTCTGAAACATGCAACACCGCTGGCTGATTGGAATTCCCCATCACCGTTTCCTTCCTTGCCGAACTCTTCCTTCACCTGCCACTTCTCTTTGAGCAATATCTTCCCAAGATCCTTTTCACTGACGACATCTTGACATTTGACCCCAATGAACGAAAGATCCACCTTTGCCGGTTCACACTGGAGCTCCTTCTGGAATTCCAAGTTGTGCATCACCTTCGGTTTGAGTTCCAAGAGCTCGAAATCATCAACTTGACTCATCAAGTCGTTTACAGCCGTGACGATCTGATCTCCGCGTTCCATCTGGTCACGGTTGCGCCTGAGCGCCTTTTCGTACTCGCCGTCTCTCTCCTGACATATTTTGTTGACTTTTTCGGTAATTACCTTTGCCTTGCTTCTAATTTTTGCAATTTCTGCCCCCGCTTTTGCAGAAATATCACTGCAAGCTTGATCCAGTTTCGTTTGCAATCTATTTCGTGCATGCTTGATGGAGTCTTCGTTCGATGCAAATTGCTCTTTGCTTTTCTGGAACTTTTGCATTATGTGCTTGACACTCTCACGGAATGATTCGATGGCGTCACCGATACCAATGAACTTATGTTCCGCTGATCGGTGCTCAGTTGCAGCACACATGGCACAAATCAACACATCACAAGTCTCACAGTGAAAGCATACGGCGTGATCACTATGTTTTCTGCATGATTTTGGTGATGTGACAGTCTTGATAACATCTGTTGGTGTAGTGGCCGATTTGGCTACGTCATCTGTTGGAATGATGCAATGGTCTTTGGTGAACCTTAGAAATTGGTGTGCCTCTTGGCATTTCTTGCAGATGTTCTCCTTGCAGTCAAGGCATCTCGACACGGCCTCATTTCCTTCTTCACATGATTCACAAGTCGTCATAGTAGTAGTTACCTTTCCTAATAACTGCTCTTGTTTGTTTATCTCATCGACAAGAGATATCAGAAAGAAGCTAGAAGACAGACTCTGCACTCCTTCCTCAGGAACGACCGTCTCTCTCCTGCAGACTGGACATGTTATCTTCGCTCTCTTTGTCGTCTTTTTGCTCACCATCTCTCCCAGACAGTTCAGGCAGAAGCTATGAAGACAGTCTAGCATCTTAGGATCCTTGAATCGGCAGCAGCAGATCGGACATTCCAGGTGCCCCTGGCTAATTGTGTCCAACACGGATCGGGCTGCAGCCTCCGCCATCGTGATTAGGATCCTAACGAGAAAAAAAACAAAAACACTTAGGAATACTCAAAGTGTGTGACGTTGGGAAGTAGCATGGAGCTGTAAAACGGAGAAGGGTGCACACTCGCCCTACAAATAGAGCTGTAATTAACTCTCATCTTGTGTCTTGTTTTGTTGCCATTATAACCTTGTCGCCTGTAATGGTTACAAGATTATAGACAAAAGGGAACCAATAAACACAGCCCTGTTTGTAGGGCTAGGTACACACGAGGTCAGACTGATGAAGTTATATTTGCTCTATCCTTTCCATAGTCAAAATGACACTTTCTAAGTAAAACAAATGACATTTTTCTCGTTCATTTTGACTGAGAAAGCGACATTTTCTCGGTCGCAAAATTACCGAGAAAGTTTTTAATTTTTACCCGGAAATGGGGAGAGCATAGTATGCGGAAACGGCGATAGTGTATAGTTACGGGCCCCTTAGTTATGATCAAATAAATTTGAGTCACAGGTGTATTTGTCATTCCTTGCACTCAAAATTATGATAAAACGTGTACTCATGTAGCACTAATTAAAGACCTTCTTAAGTTTACTTAGCACCAATTATATTGTTCTTAAGTATACACATTCTATTCAGTACACGATAAACTTTCGACTCGTGAAGAAATTATGTTTGCACTCAAAATTATGAATAAATCAAATGTTGGGGGGGGGGGGGGGTCTGTCAGGGGCTCCCCCCACCCAACGCACCACTCGCCAAACTTAAGAAAACCCATTTTGCAGTTGTCCCCGTCACCCCGACATATCCCACGCTTCAAACCTTTTGCACTCAATATTATGATTAAACCTGGCTGGGCTCCCGGACTATGGCTTTATCAACCTATTTAGGGTTAGAGTGCACACAGGATTCTGAATATGAAATTATATTTGCTTCTATCCTTTTCATGGTCAAAATAACACTTTCTTTTGGACCGAGAAAGTGACATCTTTTACCCGGAAATAGGTAGAGCAAACAGACTGCATTGTACATTTACAAACATGTGTTGAGCGCATTTTTTAAAAACGCGCATTTTTTTAATTTGCGCGCACAAATTTTAAAAACTGCGGGCGGAGATTTATTTTGTTCAAGTTTGCGCGCACAAACTTAAATTGCGCGATGCGGTCAACAACCAAGGCAAATACTGACACGAACTACACGGTAGACACGAGTCTTACATCGGCGTCAGCGCTGCTATCACGCGGAATCAGCACTAGCTCGGCGTACGTGGCGGCAAGGCAGTAGAACCAGCAGTAAATGTTGACGATTTTGGAGAGTTTTGCAGAGGACAAAAACATAAGGAACAGGCAGTTTAAGATTTTAATTTTTAATTGTTTTTATTTTAAATTTTAAATTTTAAATTTCTTTTAAATTTCTTTTAAAATCTAATACAATTTTAAGATCGTATTTTAGAATTGAGCATTTTTAATTTTTAACAAACCGCCCCGGTACGGGTATGGGTGGCCAAAAGTTACAAACACAAGCAATTTGTTGTTAACAAATTGTGATGCAAAGCGAAATGTTCGACAAATCTTTCAAAAGGCAAATGCATTATGTTATTTATTTAATTGTTCCTAATAATAGATTAAACACTGTTTAAACAAATTCTAGCATTTTTACAAAGTTTTTTTAATTTGTTCTTGTTTTCACTACTACTACATGTACCAGCACTCCTGGTTTTCCATACTTTGGCCAAATCTTTAATTGTATCCCAGCATCCCTTGCTTGAGCGCACGCTTTGTCACAAAGAATTTCGAACTTACAGTTCGTGTGCAACGCTGGTTTACGCAAGTTTTGAACAAAAATATCACTTTAGACAGAAATTAACAAACAGCAGAACGCTACTTTGGCCTTACCCTTTTTACCTTCGGAGATAAAATATAATTCTACGGCAAGTAATTCATGGTGGTGGTCAGAATTCTGTTTGAATAATAAAGATTGCGCGATTTTCAAAAAATGCGCGTCAACTCTTATGCGCAAATTTAAAATTTGTGCGCTCAAACTAAGTTTGCGTGTTTAAAAATTGCGCAACGCGCATTTTTTTTAAAGTGCGCGACGTCGAAAAATGCGCTCAACACATGTACATACAATACAATCCCCAAAAAGCGAATCGTTCTATTACGAATACCAGGCATTTTTACTATCAAATACTAACCTATTTCACTTATTAAAAAATCAATTACATGAATCTATTCAACTTGATGTACAATGTACTCACTTTTCAAAACTGATTCGTCAGTTGGATGGGGTCTTCATCAGCCACAAATATTTAGCACCAGAAATCCCGCGGAAGAATAATGGCAAAACTACATGTACTTCGAACGGATAAGGCAAGGTGTGATCAAGCCTAGTACTGTAGTACTGCTTCACTCAACATCGAGGTGATAAAAGGGTTGTGTCGCACAAAATATTAACACATAAATTCCCTTAATTCAAATTGAAGGTACTGGCCAACTTCCGTAGACACCATTTATATGTGTATTTTTGCAACAACTGCGCAGCGTTCGAGGAGGAAAACCTTGTTGTAGCTCCATGGGAAAAACCAGTTGCTATTTTTAACTCTCCAGTTGAAAGTTCAGACGACTGGGCTTCCGCGTAAAACTACGGAAGTTCACAATGGACAATACATATCTCTCCATATAAGCAGGAAAGAATAATCATTATTCTAAGAAAAAATCACAGAATTCATGTGCAATCGAGGTGTATTTATTTTGGATAATAGCTTTTTATGGCAAAGCATCTCTTCACTTTTGAAAAGAGACGTGTTACAGGTAGAAAATGGTGTAGAAAATAAATTGTTTAAATGTAATAATATGAAATTAAAATGAGTCTGTGACAACAAATTATTATTTACAACTCGATGCTTCTAAAAAAACAAAGTAATAGCTAATAAAATTGAAGAGTTGATTTCTAAATACAATAAAGTGAAAATAAAGATTAAAAACCAGCTGTCGTGTACGTTGTTTTATTTATTAAATTTTCAAAACCGTAAATAATAAATGTTCAAATGAATCTATCGCGTTACGGAAATATAACCTCTTAAAGGTAGTATACACCATTTACTTTTGCTGTAATTTTTTTTAATTTGATGGGTTAGAGGGTTCGTATACTCGTGACGCCGACCATAGATGCTACAAAAACCAAGAACATTAGTGTTGTTTTGCAGTCTGGTTCCCCGACTTCATTCAAACAAAACAGAGCAATTTATAGACCTCGGATAATTATCAGGTTAGGAAACCAGACTCTAGTTGGCTGGCACACATTAACATCTGTGCAACAGTATTGCAAATAACATGGAGACTCAATTTTATAAATTGGAGACAGTGTTTGAAAATAGTAAGATATTTCCAACGATTGCCGGCTGGCTTGCGATTCTGGCAAGGTACACTGTATAGTTTTGGGTTAAATAACGGGGGTTTTCACCTGTAAAGTAGCAAACCATCGCCGTATTTTAGTTTAACGAATTTTGGATGTAAAATAACGGTACCGGTACTGCGACCTTGAAAATATCCTACAACGAATAATAGTTTTCGTGTTGTGTAGCGTTAATGTATACAAAGAGGATATAAATTTACAAAAACACTTTCTTAAAATACAACATTTTGTGTAAATATACATTAAACACATACAAAGTGTTGTTTATTTACAGACAATTTACTGATCTCATTACGCAGCAACTGACCATTCAGAACTGAGAAAATTGGTAGTATGTCCATTTGGGGTGTTTAGTCAAAAAATGCACGATCTTGATCATAATGTGTTGTTTATTCAAACAATTCCACAATAAAATTCAGATTTCTTGCAAAAATAGGTTAATAATCGTATTAGATCTTTCTGGCAAACTGTGACTTCATTATGACATGAAAAGATCATGAATATACATCTAAATCAGTCACTTTCTTTGGCCTCGCCCTGTATACCTTGACAACAACTACTGCATTCAAAGTTACTATGCCACAATGTTCTTTTATTGTCATAACTTTGAGAAGTACAATTTTACCGAGATAAAATTTCTTCAGTAATGTCCTAAACTAAATACCACTGCAGGGGAAAAATGTGTTTTTGTTTATCTACGAACGAGGCGAACTATTAGAAAAACTAAATACCTGTAATTGTAGAAGAGTAAAAAATTAAATCTTATCGCTTGTGTAAAAAAATGCTTTGATATTTTTGGAGTTAAATTTGACTTTTTAGAATATGTTATTGCTTTCTAATGGCCGATTGCTTTGTTCGCTGTCTCTTACAATTGCCTTTTCATTATAAATATAATAGCGATAACTGGATAGAAATATATACACGGACATCACTAAAATAAATCTACTTCGACTTATCAGCTATTGATCAGAAAGCAATAACATATCCTAAAAAGTCAAGTTTAGCTCACAAAATATAAAAGCATTTACTGAGAAAACATTTTGTTCAGACAAGTCTCATAGTGTTTGTGCACTGGGTGTCAAGTGATGTCTGTGTATGGAATTATTTCCCATGAACCAGCCACTTAAATTGAAGTCAGATATTTGGCGTCGATATTTTCCCCACCCACCTTGCCTTTTCTTTTTGTTGAGGGGGTACTTGTGCACGGAGCCCATAGCAGATGTAGTTTGGTTCAAGTAAGCAGCAGTGCCTATTAGGCAATTTAAATCCGCTGCAAAATGACCGAGAAAGTGTCAATTTTTTCCCGGAAATAGGTTTAGATTCAGGATCAAATAATCTGACCCAGAGTTTGTTCTACCAACATACTTGTCTACTCGCATGTATATTAATGGCGACAAGATGATCGACAAAAGAGAGCTAATTAATACAGGCCAATCTGTAGGGCTAGGTACACTAGGTTAATCTGATTTGCTTTATCCTTTTCATGGTCAAAATGACACTTTCTAAATAAAACAAATTACATTTTTCTCGTTCATTTTGACTGAGAAAGCGACATTTTCTCGGTTGCAAAATTACCGAGAAAGTTTCAATTTTTTCCCGGAAATGGGAAGAGCATATGCGGAAACGGCGATTGTGTATAGTTACGTGAATTGGGTTATTATTATGTCAAATAAATTTGAGTCACAGGTGTGTTTTTTATTCCGAAGTGACTTTATCAACCTATTTGTAGGGTTAGAGTGCACACGGCAGACTGACTATGAAATTATATTTGCTTCTATCCTTTTTATGATCAAAATAACACTTCTTTTTGACCGATAAAGTGACATTTTGTACCCGGAAATGGGTAGAGCAAACAGACTACATTGTACATGTACATGTACATACAATACAATCACCCAAAAGCTAATCATTCTATTACAAATATCAGGCATGTTTACTATAAAATACTAAGCTATTTCACTTATTAAAAAATCAATTACATGAATCTATTCAACATGTACAATGTACTCACTTTTCAAAATTAATTCGCCAGTTGGATGGGGCCTTCAGCCACAAATATTTAGCACCAGAAATCCCGCGGAAGAATAATGGCAAAACTACATGTACTTCGAACGGATAAGGCAAGGTGTGATCAAGCCTAGTACATGTACTGTAGTACTGCTTCACTCAACATCGAGGTGATAAAAGGGTTGTGTCGCACAAAATATTAACACATAAATTATCTTTATTCAAGTTGAAGGTATTGGCCTAATTCCGCAGACGCCATTTGTCTGTGTATTTGTACAACAATTGCGCAGCGTTCGAGGTGAAAAACCAATTGTATTTGTAGTTCCATGGGAAAAACCAGTTGCTATTTTTAACTTTCTAGTTGAAAGTTCAGACGACTGGCTCTCCGCGTAAAACTGCGGAAGTTCATAATGGACAATACATATCTCTCCATATATGCAGGAAAGAATAATAATTATCCAAGGAAATATTCACAGAATTCATGTGCAGTCGAGGTGTGTTTATTTTGGATAATAGCTTTTTATGGCAAAGCATCTTTCCTCTCCACTTTTAAAAAGAGACGTGTTACAAGTAAAAAATGGTGTAGAAAAATTTGTTTAAATGTAATAATCTGAAATTGAAATGAGTTTGTGATAACAAATTATTATTTACAACTAGATGCTTCAACAGAAACGAGTTGATTTTTAAATACAATCAAGTGAAAATAAAGTTTAAAAACAGCTGTCGTGTACGTTGTTTTATTTAATACAGTTTTAAAACCGTGATGATTTTTCAGATTTTCAAATGAATTTATCGCGTTACGGCGGCTTGCAATCGTTGGAAAATGATACAATACAATATAGCCTATATTATACCCTAATCAAAACACTAACGCTAACACACATCTTAACCCTACTTTTTAAAGAAATTTTATTAAAATTAATAAAATATGTCGTGATTTTTGTGTGGAGAAATACTAATCTATAGAAGTTACCATGTGGAGACATTTTGACTCCCATTATCCCCATTGTGTTTAGGTCTCCACATGGTACCGAATTCAGAAACCCACACACCCACCCATGTGAGCACCTTCCATCGTGGACCCCCTACTGTCCCTCTTTTGTTTATACTTGAACGTTTTTGGAAGGCCTCCCTACGATGTTCAAACATGAACTTTATGTCAATTGTGGACCCAGGCTATTGTCCTCTATTTTTCAACGTCCACTATTTGAATTCGGATACAAACCCATACATACTACATACACAAATAGTGATTGAATAGACAATTCCTAAACTTGGTTCAGCTAGCGAGACACCCCAACAAGAAACACAAATTAACAAAAACAAGAGCTGTTTCGCCAAGTTTCAAACCTTTTTGTCTCGATGACGTAATCGGGTATCATGTGATGTCAAATCAAGGTGCCAATTTGGAGGCCCTATATCTAACGAATTAACAGTCCGACGTCACGATGACGCCATGGTGACGCCATCATGTGATTTATGATTTTATTAGGTTTTGGGGTCTTGTAATTCTAATGAATTACAAGTCCGATTGGGTTCAAACTTGGTATGCAGGTATATCGGGATGTGTTAAAGATACACATTGAGGTGACGTAATGATGACGTCATCGTGTGATTGATTATCATAATGATTTTATTAAGTTTTTGAATCTTTAAGCTCTTGGAAGTACAGTTTCAGTAG
Source organism: Crossaster papposus (assembly GCA_037893245.1). NCBI lineage: Eukaryota > Metazoa > Echinodermata > Asteroidea > Velatida > Solasteridae > Crossaster > Crossaster papposus. The sequence continues at coordinate 964,342 of JBAIAA010000669.1, read as the reverse complement.
ATATCAGATCAAGATGGAAAGAATATGTTTTGTCATCGAATAAACTACTCCAGGGCCGATTGGACGCCGTGGGACGCCGCCTAGCGGCCACATGTTCCACCGACTCAAGCAGGACCGCGTTCGTATTGTAACGAAACCCACCTGGGATCCGCCAGTAGACAACCAAACTCACAACAAAAATGAATGAAGAAATAAATTATATTTCCTACAGCCACGTATTTTGGTTTTTAATTATTATATACAATTTGTTTAGACAGTATAGATTTAAGCAGTATGGATTCAGTTTGAGAAATGAAAACAAATATATAATTGCGTGGCATGTTATCCATGCTGGATAGCATGCAAAGCCCCACTAAAATGAATACAACATAACGCTACTAAAAACTTATACAACCCTAAAAGAATAAACAAGTGCGGCTGAAAAGGGGGGTATGGGCACATAACTGCGGGAGCTAGCGGCGAATCTTGCATACATTACATTATGCATGAACATGTTAGGTCTGAAGTCCGCCTCCTTAATTGAAAACCGCAACAGTAATGTTTGCCCGAAACCGGCCTTTTGTAAAATGGCAACATGTCGCGTCATGAATGCACAATTTCGAAGGCGACGAGCTTCGATTTTTGATGAATTTAAAAATGTCTCTGCCAAATATCAATAAAGAAAAGGAAATAACTGCTGTATTACAAATGTTTGAAAGTACTTTTTTGCTATTTTTCGCTATTTTATTAGAGTGGTGTTTCAAGTACAGTGATGATCCCAATAACTCATCCATTATGGCGTTGTGCACACAGATCAACAGGTTAATCTTTGACCGAAGATAAGACTACAGAATATTAAAAGCCAACGATGTTGTCGAGTTCATCACAAGTCCCTGCAAGTCCCTGTAAGTCCCTGTAAGTCCTTCAGTTCCAATTCAAATCACAAGCTATTCAAATCAGCTTTGACAAAAGCATTTCTTTCATTGTTCATCCAGTTACTTGTGACTGCCTTTATAAAGGGACTTGTGACTGGCTTCACGAAAAGACTTGTGAACGGACTTGCAGGGACTCGACTACAACCCTACTATAAGCCAATTGACGTCACAGCTCGATAATGTGTTGATTATACAAGAAAGGAATATCTACAACCTCGTTCTCACTAAGTTCCTGAATATTGATTGATGCTCCTCTTGTCGTCAAAGGAATTTCTGCTTTGTTTGGAGAAAAGTCAATCTTTAATTTGTAAGGAAAAAGAAATATCGCCCAATTGTATTGAAAATGCAATTTTGAATTGGTGAAAAAAATGACATTTTGGAGAATTTTATTAAAAAAGAAAGGTTCACCCCTTACAATTTTAAATTGTTAAGAAAAATGAAATGTTGACCAAATTAAATACAAATGCAAGGTTAACCCCTTACAATTTTTAATTTGTGGGGAAAATGAAATTCGGACCCAATTTTTCAAATTTTGTACAGGACTTTCGATCGCAACCTCTGAGTTCGAATCCTGAAACTGTTTCGGAAATTGTTTGGATAGGAAATGGACAGGGAAGGAAACTGGTGGGCCAAAAAATAAGATTTTGTCAAAAAATGTCTCAAATTTCATTAAAATTAATTTGCATTTGTATGCAAATTAGGTCAACACATATTAATTATGCAAAAAATAAGATATTGTCATAAAAAGTCTCAAATGCCCCCTAAATTAATTAATAAGAGGCAAGCCTTGTATTTGGATGCAAATTAGGTCAAAATATGATAATTATTCCATAAATAACATTTTGTCCAAAAATATCTCAAATTTCCCTAAAATTAATTAATAATTAGGTCAATAAATATTAATTATTCAAAAAATAAGATTTTGTCATAAAAAGTATCAAATGTCCCTTAAATTAATTAATAAGGGGTAAGCCTTGTATTTGGATGCAAATAAGGTCAAAATATGATAATTATTCAAAAAATTAAATGTTGTCGAAAAATGTCCTAAATGTTCCTCAAATTAATTAATAAGGGGTTAGCCTTGCATTTGTATGCAAATTAGGTCAAATATGATAATTATTCAATAAATAACATTTTGTTCAAAAATGTCTCAAATTTTCTTAAAATTAATTAATAAGGGGTAAAGCCCCAGTCCCACTGAAGCCGGATATGCTACGGATCGCCCCGGATCGCCACGAATGGCCCCGGTTGAAACAGACGTTTGATCCGGGGTCATCCGGGGTGGACCGGGAAGGCAATCGGAAACAAAAGTGACATGTTCCCCGGTCCTACTACGGTTATACTACGGTTTGACTACGGTTCCGCAACGGATGGGCCCGGATCATCCCGGTTAAAGTCTGTCTTTCCCTCATGACCCTGGATGGTCACGGATTCACTACGGTTCCGCCACGGTTTCACTACGGATGCGCCACGGTTCATCTCGGATGTGCCACGGTTCACCCCGGATGACCCCGGATACACTACGGTTTATCCCGGTTCATCCGGGAAAAACCGTAGTGAATCCGTGGTGACACCGTAGTGAATCTGTGGTGAACCGTAGTGTATCCGGGGTCATCCGTAGTGGAACCGTAGTGGAACCGTGTGTGAACCAACTCCCGTTTCATCCCGGATAAACACGGTTACACTACGGTTACGCTATGGTTTATCCCGGATACACTACGGATCATCACGGTCGCACTACGGTTTCACTACGGTTTCACTACGGTTCTCCGCCGCCCCCTCTCCCTTCCCGGATGGCCCCGGATCCCCCCGGATGCTAGATGTTGATCCGGGGTGACGCTCGACTTCCCGGACGTACTACGGATGTCCCCGGATGTCCCCGGATGGTCCCGGATTGGCTACGGTTCATCACGGTTTGACTACGGTTCCACTCCCGGATGACCCCGGATATAAACCGTAGTGCATCCGGGGTGATCCGTAGCGTATCCGGCTTTCGGTGGGACTGGGGCTTAAGCCTTGCATTTGTATGCAAATTAGGTCAACATATATTAATTATGCAAAAAATAAGATGTTGTCAAAAAATGTCTCAAATGCCCCTAAAATTGATTGATAAGGGGTAAGTCTTGCATTTGGATGCAAATTAGGTCAAAATATGATAATTATCCAATAAATAACATTTTGTCGACAAATGTCTTAAATTTAATTAAAATTAATTAATAAGGGGTAAGCCTTGCATTTGTATGCAAATTAGGTCAACATATATTAATTATGCAAAAAATAAGATGTTGTCAAAAAATGTCTCAAATGCCCCTAAAATTGATTGATAAGGGGTAAGTCTTGCATTTGGATGCAAATTAGGTCAAAATATGATAATTATCCAATAAATAACATTTTGTCGACAAATGTCTTAAATTTAATTAAAATTAATTAATAAGGGGTAAGCCTTGCATTTGTATGCAAATTAGGTCAACATATAGTTATTATTCAAAAAATAAGATTTTGTCAAAAAATGTCACAAATGTCCCTAAAATTGAATGATAAGGGGTAAGTCTTGCATTTGGATGCAAATTAGGTCAAAATTTGATAATTATCAAATAAATAACATTTTGTCCAAAAATGTCTCAAATTTCATTAAAATTAATTAATAAGGGGTAAGCCTTGCATTTGTATGCAAATTAGGTCAACATATATTAATTATGCAAAAAATAAGATATTGTCATAAAAAGTCTCAAATGCCCCTTAAATTAATTAATAAGGTGTAAGCCTTGTATTTGGATGCAAATTAGGTCAAAATATGATAATTACACAACAAATACTATTTTGTCTTCTCAAATCCGAACGTCTTATCAAAATCAAATCCGAAAGTGCCGGTATCCTAGCCGTAACCTACGGGGGGTTTCGATTGCAACCTCCCGAGTTTGAATCCGGAATCGGTTTCGGTAACATTTTTCGTTAAAGTTAAAGTCCAAATCGAAGGTTGATATATTTAAAATTCAATAATTGAATCCGGAAGTCGCGGTGGTCTAGCGGTAACGTATAGGACTTTCGATCGAAACCCCCCGGGTTCGAATCCTGAAACGGTTTCGGAATTATTATTCGTTAAAATGACCAAGTACAAATCGAAGGTTGATATATTTAAAATTCAATAATTGAATCCTGAAGTTGCGGTTGTCTAGCGGTAACTTACAGGACTTTTGAACGCAACTTCCCGGGTTCGAATCAGGGTGACGGCGTTTATTTTATTTTCAATTTAAGTTGTTTAATTGATTCTAAGGGTTTTAAGTATAGAGAGTGGGACTATTGACGGGGGGACCCAGATAGCGTAAACGGTAAGGGTGGTAGGTGGTAGGTGCGAAACCTCGACTGGCACCAGGGAAACATGCGGCGGTCCGAGTTCCGTGGAGGTTCGAACCGCTATCACCCGGATAGTTAACTATATAAAATAAAATGGAATTTTAGTCTATTTGATTAACAATTATTTTTTAAAAGAGAGTAAAATTCCATGCTGGATCCACGGTGGAAATCGAACCCACCACCATCAGGTTGAGCGTCAGGGTGCCTACCACTAGGCCATTACGCTCTCCATAATAAGATTGCTTCTACTTAAATTATAAACCTTCGGTAACCAAGTATATAAAGTAAAAACAAGTAAAAAGTCCCATTGGATCTACGGCGGGAATCGAACCCACCACCAACAGGCTGGGCGTCAGGGTGCCTACCACTAGGCCATTGCGCTCTCCATATTGGCATTGCCTCGACTTAAATTATAAACCTTCGGTAACCAAGTATATAAAGTAAAAACAAGTTAAAAGTCCCATTGGATCCACGGCGGGATTCGAACCCACCACCAACAGGCTGAGCGTCAGGGTGCCTACCGCTAGATCTCTACGCTGTCAATACTGATAATGCTTCGCCTTGAATTATAAACCTTCGGTAAGCAAGTATATAAAGAAAAAACAAGTACAATTTCCTGATGGATACACGGCGGGAATCGAACCCAACACCAACAGGTTGAGCGTCAGGGTACCTACCGTTAGACCATTACGCTCTCCATACTGGTATTGCTTTGCCTTAAATTATAAACCTTCAGTAACCATGTATATAAAGTAAAAACAAGTAAAATTTCATGCTGGATCTACGGCGGGAATCGAACCCACAACCAACAGGTTAAGCGCCAGGGTGCCAACCGCTAAGCCATTGCGTTGTCCGTACTGATAATGCTTCGCCTTGAATTATAAACCTTCGGTAAGCAAGTATATCAAGTAAAAACAAGTACAATGTCCTGCTGGATACACGGCGGGAATCGAACCCAAGACCAACAGGTTGAGCGTCAGGGTGCCTACCGCTAGACCTCTACGCTGTCCATACTGAGACTGCTTCGCCTTAAATTATAGACCTTCGGTAACCAAGTATATAAAGTAAAAATAGGTAAAAAGTCCGATTGGATATACAGTGGGAATCGAACCCACCACCAACAGGTTTTTGAGAATTTTTTATTGCAAAGTAAATTGCAGGTCGATACCTGCCGGGTTCGAATCCTGAAACGGTTTCGGTAAAAATGTTCGTTAAAATGACCAAGTACATATCGAAGGTTGAGAAATATAAAGTAATATAAAGTACAAAATTGTGAGGCGTTTACCTTGCATTTGGTTTATTAAAAGCTTCGAGTCAATGGCAAGGATGCGATGCAAAAATGGGCGAATTCGCCACATGAGGGCGCTATTAACACTGGCCGTCAATATACCAGTTTCCTAATAAATTTAAATGTATGCATGCATGCGCATGCATAGCAGGGAGGATAAAAGCGAAATCTGCTCATTGAAAATGTACAGGAGACCAAAAAGTGTTGCCATTTTCTCTTAATTTCTCCAGAATTTGTCCTGTTGGTCTTCGGAAAAGTCCCTGAATTCATCATAGGTATTACTTTCCGTCTAAGTGGGTTTAAGGGATACAAAATAAAAATTGAAACAAAATGATTTCGTCCCGTGCGCACGAGGTCGATGGAAATCAGCAGGGCTCCTTTCCCCCCACGAGTCAAAGAAAATACTTACAAGTTTTATTAGAATTAATAAAGTTTTATTAATGAGAGACACTTTACAATTCAAGCCTATCTCAGAACTTGACATCAAATGACCTTTGACCTCAGTGCTTGACCTTTGTCGCAACCACGGTATGGGTGCACTAGCCTAATTCAAGTCCCATTGAAAACAGTGTAAAATCAACAATATTTAGGACCAAGTTTCATGCACATCGACATCACTGGGGTTTCTCAAACAACAATCAGATTATTGTCTTGGTCTTTATCTTTCTATTTCTTTTCAATTTTGAGTAGGTTAGCCAATTAAATTTTTTTAATATTCACACCAAAAGAAACTCACCTCCCGAAAAGTGATACTTCCCGAGCCTGCAAGCAGCCATTTTACAAATGGCATCCCTCCACATTCTAGGGCAATTAGGACCCATTTTTCAACCGTTATTTTGTCAAGTCTGCCCTCAGATTGAAGCTCAAAAACCAGGGAGTTGATCCTATGCTATATTTACACAACCCCACCATTTCTTTCACCAAACGGCATCCTTTTTCAAAAGAAATTGTGGGGGGGGGGGGGGGGGGGGGCACATTTCATGCTAATGAGCTGGCGGAGAAATGCTCCCTTCAATTAGGGTTGTGCACCCGTATGAATGCGACACTATTGCATCCATGACCTAAGTTTGATTGGAATTGGACTTCAACCTTTCATACAAGACAAATTTTTCCAAACTAACCAAAAAGGCCATACACACACACGGCTCCTGAAATTTGTATCCTTGTGGAGACATCTCTTTGTTTTCATATACAAAATAGTTAGAAAGCCGAGTACGTTTTTCCAAAATTCTCCTATTTCAACCACAATTAATTTGTGGGCTGAAATTTCAACGCAATATCTCCTATGTTATACTATAACACAAACACTAACCCTAACCCTAGTTTTTAGGTAATTTGAGTAAAATCAAAATATAAATTACGTGAAATTTCTTGTGGAGACCTACTAGTCTATATAAATTACCCAGTGAAGAAACAGTCTCCCCGATTGTCGATATGTTTATTGTAATCACAACGATGATAGAGTCCTAAGCAAAACAAAAGGTGAACAATACTATAAAGTGTGGATGTGCCCGAGGACTAAACAACAGCTAAACATAATACAATATGGCAATACAACTAAGAAAGTTAGAACTTACAAAACTAAGTCAAACTGGCGTCCCCAGAACTTATAAAAACCAAACAACTTAGAACAGGCCCAGGTTTGATATAGAGTGTGGCCGACAATTCCGCATTTGCCCAATGCAACATACAACAGCGACCTCTAGTAATACCAATAGCGACCTCTAGTGGTCATAACTCTTCACCCTGTGGAAACCTTTCGACTCCAATTGTCCCCATTGTGTTCAGGTCTCCACGGGGTAACGATTTCAGAAACCTACACACCCATGTGTGTAAACACCTTCCACCGTGGACCCCCTATTGTTCCTCTGTTGTTTGTACTCCAACGTTTTGGAAAGGCCTCCCATAGGTTTTGTACACAATTTTCAATCATGGACTTTCGGTCTATCGTGGACCCTATTGTCCTATATTGTTCTACGTCCATTATTTGAATACGAATACAAACCCATACATACTACATACTACATGCAGAAATAGTGATTGCAGGCTATTCCTGAACTTGGTTAAGCTAGCGAGACAAAAACAAAGAAACAAAAACGTACAAAAACATAATGCTCCTCGGAAGAGTGAACATTTACTCTTTTTGAGTGGTTTTCACTTTTTTGGAGTTGCCTTTACTTTTATAAAAGTAGTGAGCATTTCACTCAGAGAGACAGCGATAAAACGATTTAGTGAGAAATCTCGGCACGCACTTTATGGTTAGCTGAATTAGCCCCATGCTGTTGTAAGTACGATACATTAATCTCCGGCTCCATCACCATTGCCAAACTGCGTGAACGAAGCCACACACAGAGACGAAACTGGTTTTTGGGAAACGGCCTTAAATTGAAGTCGGGTATAAAGATGGCGTCTGATATGACTCCCCCAGCTTGCCTTTTCTTTCCGCTGAGGGGGTACTTGAGCATGGAGCCCATAGCAGATGTAGTTTGGTTCAAGTAAGCAGCAGTGCCTAGCAGGCAATTCACATCCGCTGCAAGATCTTGATGGAATGTCTGTCTGCAACAACCATGTCGCCAGTGGGTGTATAGGCCATTTCTAGCGGATTGTACAGCTTTTCGGCGACAGTTCCTACCAGTGATCCATTTGGATCGTATTGCTGTATTTTACAGTTTCCTATTTCACCGCAATGAACAGCAACATTAAAGTAGCCGTGACTGTCGCAAAGAATCCCGGTAGGACTCGCCGGATTTGTGTCCACAAGTATCTTGATACTGAACACCTCATTGCCCTTGAGGTCTACGCAGGAGAGGGTTTTATTTTTGCAGTTAGGAATGAACAGGCGCTCCATGTTATCCATCGCTAAATACTTTTTCACATTTTTATTTGGAATAGTTGCTACTATCGAACCATCAAGCAAATGCACGGAAACAACTTTCCTGCCCCAATCAGCCACAGCTAGTCGTTTTTCAGCTGCGTCTAGCGCAATGGCGGTTAAATTACTTGCCTTTTCTTTAGAGGATATGAATTCGCGAATAAACTGAAGATTGTTGTCAAAAACCTTCACTTTCTTTTTGTCCGTGACAAAAAGCAGATCATTTGAGGTGACAGCAACGCCCCGAGGAGCCACCAGCTGATGACCGCTTTGAGCGGCCGAAGTTTTTAAATGTCCAGTTGGGGTAAATATCGATAGTCGTTTCAGTGTTGTGTCTGTCACAGCAATGTCCCCGTTGCTAAAACATGCAACATTTCCGGCGAATTGGAATTCCCCGTCACCGTTTCCTTCCTTGCCGAATTCTTCCTTTACCTGCCACTTCTCTTTGAGCAACATCTTCCCAAGATCTTTTTCACTGACAACGTCTTGACATTTGACCCCAATGAACGAAAGATCCACCTTTGCCGGTTCGCACGTGAGCTCCTTCTGGAATTCCAAGTTGTGCATCACCTTCGGTTTGAGTTCCAAGAGCTCGAAATCATCGACTTGACTCATCAAGTCGTTTACGGCCGTGACGATCTGATCTGCGCGTTCCATCTGGTCACGGTTGCGCATGAGCACCTTTTCGTACTCGCCGTCTCTCTCCCGACAGATTTGGTTGACTTGTTCGGTGATTACCTTTGCTTTGCTTCTGATTTTAGCAATTTCTGCCTCCGCTTTTGCAGAAATATCACTGCAAGCCTGAGCTAGTTTCATTTGCAATCTATTTTGTGCATGTTTGATAGAGTCTTCGTTTGATGCAAATTGCTCTTTGCTTTTCTGGAACTTTTGCAATATGTTATTGACACTCTCACGGAATGATTTGATGGTGTCACCGATACCAATGAACTTATGCTCCGCTGTTCGATGCTCAGTTGCAACACACATGGCGCAAATCAATGTATCACAAGTCTCACAGTGAAAACATATAACCTGATCACTATGTTTTCTACATTTTGGTGGGGCCGTCTTAGTAGCATCTGTTGGTGAAGCACTCGGTTTGTCCAAGTCTTCCGCTGGAATAATGCGATGGTCTTTGGTCAACTTCAAGCGACGGTGCGCCTCTTGGCATTTCTTGCAGATGTTCTCCTTGCAGTCAAGGCATCTCGACACGGCCTCATTTTCTTCCTCGCAGGATTCACAAGTCGCACTAGTAGTAGTTACCCTTCCTAATAACTGCTCTTGTTTGTTAATCTCATCGACAAGAGATATCAGAAAGAAGCTAGAAGACAGACTATGCACACCTTCGTCAGTAACGTCCGTCTCTCTCCTGCATACTGGACATGTTATCTTCGCCCTCTCTGTCGTCTCTTTGCTCACCATCTCTCCCAGACAGTTCAGGCAGAAGCTATGAAGACAGTCTAACATCTTAGGATCCTTGAATCGGCAGCAGCAGATAGGGCATTCCAGGTGCCCCTGGCTAATTGTGTCCAACACGGTTCGGGCTGCAGCCTCCGCCATCGTGATTATGATCCTAACGAAAAAAGAACAAAACAACTTAGGAATACTATGCGACAGGAAGGGGGGCTTAGGATTGGGAGTAGCATGGAGCTGTAAAATGAAGAAGGGTGCACACTCACCCTACAAAATAATAGAGCTGTAATTAACTCTTGTCTTGTGTCTTATTTTGCTGCCATTATCTTATTTTGTCATGTCGCCTGTAATGGTTACACAAAAAAGAGACAAATAATACAGCCTAGCTATTTGTAGGGCTAGGTATTTGCTCTATCCCTTTTCTCGTTCATTTTGACCGAGAAAGCGACATTTTGACCGGAAATGGGGATCGAGAGCATAGAATGCGGAAATGGCGATTGTGTGTAGTTACGGGCCTCTAGTTATGATGAAATAAATTCGAGTCACAAGAGTTTGTTATCATTCCAAAGTGACTCGGTCAATCCTATTTGTAGGGCTACGACTGAATCTGAAATTATATTTGATTCTGTCCTTTTCATAATCAAATTGATGACATACACTCTTCGACTGGGAAAGTGACATTTTTTTACCCGGAAATGGGTAGAGCCAGCAGACTGCATTGTATATGTACATACAACAACCACCCAAAAGCTAATCGTTCTATTATGAAAATCAGGCATGTTTACTAAGCTATTTCACTTATTAAAAAAATCTATTACATTGAATCTATTCAACATGTACAATGTACTCACTTTTAAAAACTGATTCGCCAGTTGGATGGGGTCTTCAGCCACAAAAAATTAACACCAGAAAAAATCCCGCAGTCAAAACAAGAATGACAAAACTACTTTGAACGGCTAAAGGTGTGACCAAGCCTAGTACATGTAGTAAATTAGTAGTACTGCTTCACTCAACATAAAGGGGATAAAAGGTTTGTGTCGCACAAAATATTAACACATACATTCTCTTAATTGAAGTTGAAGGTATATGCCTACTTCAGTAGACATCATTTATCTGTGTATTTGTGCAACAACTGCGCAGCGTTTGAGGAGGAAAACATTGTTGCAGCTCCATGGGAAAACCCAGTTGCTATTTTTAACAGTGATTAGACTCCACATGGGTGGCCAGCAGTACACATGCACAATGTACATCCAGTATTGCAGCCCACATTGTAAACACGTTGCAGATACAGCACAGCCTTGGAATCGAGGCTAAGCTTCCTGGGGAAATCCAGTGGCTATTTTTAACTCTCCAGTTAAAAGTTCAGACGACTGGGCTTCCGCGTAAAACTACGGTAGTTCATATTGGACATTACATATGTCTCCATGTATACAGGAAGAAATATTAATAATTATTCTAGGAAAAATTCACAAAATGTATGGCAATCGAGGTGTATTTGGGATAATAGCTTTTTATGGCAAAGCATCTTTCCTTCTTCACGTTTGAAAAGAGACGTGTTACAGGTAGAAAATTGTGTAGAAAATAAATTGTTTAAATGTAATACTATGAAATTGAAATGAGTTTGTGACAACAAATTATTATTTACAACTCAATGCTTCTAAAAAAACAAAGTAATAGCTAATAAAATTGAAGAGTTGATTTCTAAATACAATAAAGTGAAAATAAAGATTAAAAAACAGCTGTCGTGTACGTTGTTTTATTTATTATAATTTCAAAACCGTGCCAAATAAATGTTCAAATGAATCTATTGCGTTACGGAAATATAACCTCTTAAATGTAGTATACACCATTTACTTTTGCTGTAATTTTCTAAATTGGATGGGTTAGAGGGTTCGTATACTCGTGACGCTGACCATAGATGCTAGAAAATCAAGAACATTAGTGTTGTTTTGCAGTCTGGTTCCCCGACTTCATTCAAACAAAACAGAGCAATTTACAGACCTTGGAGATTTATCAGGTTAGAAAACCAGACTCTAGTTGGCTGGCACACATTTACGGATGTGTAACAGTATTGCAAATAAATTTTATAAATTGGGGACAGTCTTTGAAAATAGTAAGATATTTCCAACGATTGCCGGTGTGGAAGGTAATTCTGTCCCCCGGTAAAATTGTCCGGGGGAACAGAATTACCTAGGTAAAAGTGTCCCTCTGGAGACGTTAATTCTGTCCCCCTCCAGTTTATTCTGTCCCCTCTCTAGGTAATTGTGTCCCCCAATGTTCCACACATAAGCGGTTATTTTGATGTTATTTCAATAAAAAGCCCACATGGTATTTATTATTTGGACTTCTCTTCCCTTCATCGATTTATCAAAACAAAAATACAAATACAAATCACTTTATTAATTAAATCAACCGATCTACGTTTCTGCGCGAAAGGGAAAATGGCAGTAATCAGTATTTTTAGACTTCTTGCACGCGTACAGATTCTAGATACCCAGCAAGAATAAGGCAGCACTTTTGACCACCTGTAATTTGTAGGACGCTACACATCCTACAGTCTGCCACAAATAATGCACCATGGAGGGGTGAACCTGTACTACACTGGTTGTTGCGTCTAGTGGGTGCTAGACTTGTGACGTTGCACGGGACAAATTTACCAGGGAGACAAAATTACCTGGAGGGGGACAGAAATACCTAGGTAAATGTGTCCCCCCGGACAGAATTACCGGGTCACGGCCTGGTAAGTCTGTCCGGGGGGACACATTTACCAGGGGGGACAGAATTACCTTTCACACCGGCTGGCTTGCGATTCTAGCAAGGTACACTGTATAGTTTGAGGTTAAATAACGGGGTTTTCATCTTTAAAGTAGCAAACCATCGCCGTATTTTAGTTTAACAAATTTTGAATGTAAAATAACGGTACTGCGACCTTGAAAATATCCTACAACGAATAATAGTTTTCGTGTTGTGTAGCGTTAATGTATACAAAGAGGATATCAATTTACAAAAACACTTTCTCAAAATACAACATTTTGTGTAAATATACATCAAACACGTACAAAGTGTTGTTTATTTACAGACAATTTACTGATCTCATTACGCAGCAAATGACCATTCAGAACTGAGGAAATGTGTAGTATGTTAAATTGAGGTGTTTAGTCAAAAAAATGTACGATCTTGATCATAATGCGTTGTTTATTCAAACAATTCCACAATAAAGTTCAGATTTCTTGTAAAAATAGGTTAATAATCGTATTAGATCTGTCGTATTCAAATATTGAAATCATTTCTGGCGAACTGTAACTTCATCATGACATGAAAGAATCATGAATATACATCAAAATCGTCACTTTTGAAGTTACAATTCGAAGTTACCATACCACAATGTTCTTTTATTGTCATAAATTTGAGAAGCACAATTTTACCGAGATAAAATTTCTTCAGTAATGTCCTAAACTAAATACCACTGCAGGGGGGAAAATGTGTTTTTGTTTATCTACGAACGAGGCGAACTATTAGAAAAACTAAATACCTGTAATGGACCGATCCGGCCTGTCAATCACTACGCGCGCATTGACCAATAAGATTACGAGTTTTGTTCAGGTAACTTAGCAACGGTTGCTACAGGCGTGGTCCGCCATTAGCTCGGTCAAACTATCACACGCGGTTAGAAACGTGTACACAAACAAATGGCTTCGGTACGAAAAAGCACCGTATTTGACAATCAAAATACGGCTTTATGAAGTTTTAAAAATTGTCAAAAATATGCATGAATGGTCATGAAATATGTAAATAACACGCTGGTACTCGGATTACGACATCATTTGTTTTCGTTAAATACCAAAACAAATCTCGAAAATGAGAATTACCGTTGAACTCGTGTGACGTGAACGGCGGAAATGTCAAGAAGATAAACAAGGTCAAGGACAGTGCAGTCTAAGGTAGGATAGGGGCCTATGTAGAGTTAATAGTAATGCTCTACATGTATAGCATTAGCAGTCTATTAATTAGGCTATGGTTTAAATCCTGTTGTGACAAAATACGCGATTTATTCCAGTAACGGTAGTGACTTACCAAGCAACACTTGCATGTACACCGTCCATACAAATTGACAATGACATGCATGCATGCTTCATTTCCCCCAACTGCAACTTAACCATCCTCCATGTACTGTTCATACCGTTCCTTAAAATAATGGTCATCCTTTTAGTTCGCCCGCTAGCTTACTGATAGTAATTTTGACCCCGCCTAAAGTTTAAATCAACATTTTCGTTGTACGTGTTCTACGCCTAGCCTACACGTACATGTACATGTACATGTGTGCAACTTGACCGAGGTAATGGCGTCGCCATGCCGTTGCTAAGGTGGGCGGGGCTTATGATCAAATCCGGATCGGTCCATTGTAGAAGAGTAAAAAATTAAATTTTATCGCTTGTGTAAAAAAATGCTTTGATATTTTTGGAGTTAAATTTGACCTTTTAGAATATGTTATTGCTTTCTGATGGCCGATTGCTTTGTTCGCTGTCTCTTACAATTGCCTTTTCATTATAAATATAATAGCGAGAACTGGATAGAAATATATACACGGACATCACTAAACAAAATCTACTTCGACCTATCAGCTATTGATCAGAAAGCAATAACATATCCTAAAAAGTCAAGTTTAGCTCACAAAATATAAAAGCATTTACAGAGAAAACATTTTGTTCAGACAAGTCTCATAGTGTTTGTGCACTGGGTGTCAAGTGATGTCTGTGTATGGAATTAGTTCCCATGAACCAGCCACTTAAATTGAAGTCAGATATTTGGCGTCGATATTTTCCCCCCACCTTGCCTTTTCTTTTTGTTGAGGGGTTACTTGTGCACGGAGCCCATAGCAGATGTAGTTTGGTTCAAGTAAGCAGCAGTGCCTATTAGGCAATTTAAATCCGCTGCAAAATGACCGAGAAAGTGTCAATTTTTTCAAGGAAATAGGTTTAGATTCATCAGGATCAAATAATCTGACCCAGAGTTTGTTCTACCAACATACTTGACTTCTCGCATGTATATTAATGGCGACAAGATGATCGACAAAAGAGAGCTAATTAATACAGGCCAATCTGTAGGGCTAGGTATACTAGGTTAACCTGATTTGCTTTATCCTTTTCATGGTCAAAATGACACTTTCTAAACAAAACAAATTACATTTTTCTCGTTCATTTTGACTGAGAAAGCGACATTTTCTCGGTCGCAAAATTACCGAGAAAGTTTCAATTTTTACCAGGAAATGGGAAGAGCATATGCGGAAACGGCGATTGTGTATAGTTACGTGAATTGGGTTATTATTATGTCAAATAAATTTGAGTCACAGGTGTGTTTTTTATTCCGAAGTGACTTTATCAACATATTTGTAGGGTTAGAGTGCACACGGCAGACTGACTATGAAATTATATTTGCTTCTATCCTTTTTATGATCAAAATAACACTTCTTTTTGACCGATAAAGTGACATTTGTACCCGGAAATGGGTAGAGCCAACAGACTGCATTGTACATGTACATGTACATACAATACAATCACCCAAAAGCTAATCATTCTATTACAAATATCAGGCATGTTTACTATAAAATACTAAGCTATTTCACTTATTACAAAATCAATTAGGCCTACATGAATCTATTCAACATGTACAATGTACTCACTTTTCAAAATTAATTCGCCAGTTGGATATGGCCTTCAGCCACAAATAATTAGCACCAGAAATCCCGCGGAAGAATAATGGCAAAACTACATGAACATGTACTTCGAACGGATAAGGCAAGGTGTGATCAAGCCTAGTACATGTACTGTAGTACTGCTTCACTCAACATCGAGGTGATAAAAGGGTTGTGTCGCACAAAATATTAACACATACATTCTCTTTATTCAAGTTGAAGGTATTAGCCTACTTCCGCAGACGCCATTTGTCTGTGTATTTGTACAACAATTGCGCAGCGTTCGATGTGAAAAACCAATTGTATTTGTAGTTCCATGGGAAAAACCAGTTGCTATTTTTAACTTTCTAGTTGAAAGTTCAGACGACTGGCTCTCCGCGTAAAACTGCGGAAGTTCATAATGGATAATACATATCTCTCCATATATGCAGGAAAGAATAATAATTATCCAAGGAAATATGCACATATTCATGTGCAATCGAGGTGTATTTAATTTGGATAAAGCATCTTTCCTCTCCACTTTTGAAAAGAGACGTGTTACAGGTAGAAAATGATGTAGAAAAATTTGTTTAAATTTAATAATTGAAATGAGTTTGTGATAGCAAATTATTATTTACAACTAGATGCTTCAAAAAAACGAGTTGTTTTTAAATACAATCAAGTTAAAATAAAGTTTAAAAACAGCTGTCGTGTACGTTGTTTTATTTAATAAAGTTTCAAAACCGTGATGATTTTTTAGATTTTCAAATGAATTTATCGCGTTACGGCGGCCGGCAATCGTTGGAAAATGATACAA
This sequence comes from Crossaster papposus, assembly GCA_037893245.1. NCBI lineage: Eukaryota > Metazoa > Echinodermata > Asteroidea > Velatida > Solasteridae > Crossaster > Crossaster papposus. The sequence goes on along the minus strand of JBAIAA010000669.1, from coordinate 948,013 downwards.
TACAATAATAGCCTATATTATACCCTAATCCAAACACTAACGCTAACACACAAATTAACCCTAGTTTTTAAGTAATTTTATTTAAAAAAAAATATATGTCGTGATTTCTTTTGTGGCAACCTACTAATCTATAGAAATTACCCATTGGAAACATTTTGACTCCAATTGTCCCCATTGTGTTTAGGTCTCTACATGGTACCGAATTCGCCTTCCACCATGGACCCCCTACTGTCCCTCTTTTGTTATACTTGAACGTTTGTGGAAGGCCTCCCTACGATTTTCAATCATGGACTTTATGTCAATTGTGGACCCAATTGTCCTATTTTTTCCAACGTCCACTATTTGAATGCGGATACAAACCCATACATACTACATACTACATACACAAATAGTGATTGAATAGACAATTCCTGAACTTGGTTCAGCTAGCGAGACCCCCCAAAAAGAAACACAAATTAACGAAAACAAGAGCTGTTTCGCCAAGTGTCAAACCTTTTTGTCACGATGACGTCATCAGGTATCATGTGATGTCACATCAAGGTGCAAATTTGAAGGCCCGATATCTAATATCGGGTACAAGTCCGATTTGGTTCAAACTTGGTATGCAGGTATATCGGGATGTGTTATAGATACAAATGGAGGGTGACGTCGTGATGAGTTCATCATGTGATTTATTACGATTTTATTACATTTGTGGATCTTTTAGCTTTTGGAAGTACAGTTTCAGTAGATATAAGATCAATTAGAAGGAATATGTTTTGTCATCGAATAAACAACTCCAGGGTCGATGCAGCGCGGAGCACGAGTGGGGCGCCGTCTGACGGCCACATGTGCCACCGACTCAAGCAGAACCGCACCGCGTTAGTATGCTTGGAACTTAGCAGCTCCGATCAAACAATCAACGCGGCGCCGCATGTACCCCTAGATGTGCTTAAACCTAAACACAGATCAACTCTCTCAATGTATAAAAGTGAAAAGTTCACTCACAAAAAGTAAAATGTACTTTTTCAGAGTAGAAAACCGCACACAAAAAGGGAAAACCACTCCAGAAAAGTAACTTTTCACTCTTTCGATGAGCCATATGAAGAACAGCTCTTTTAGATTTTTCCTTTCTATGGCTCCTTGAAAGAGTGAAAATTTACTCTTTTGAAGTTGTTTTCACTTTTTTGGAGTTGCCTTTACTCTCCAAAACAAAATTTCACTATTGTTGAAGTGTTTTTTTATAAGAGGTTCACTCTTTTTGAGAATGAGCTTTTTACTCTTTTACATTTAGAAAGACAGCTATTTTGTAGACTTCGGCTGCGTCGGGAACGAGACGAGTCTGAGCGGTTGCCAGCACCTCACACATCAAAGATAATCATCTCAGACAGTTTAGGCCCCCGATCCAGTAATAAATATCGGCATGCACTTTATGGTTAGTTTAATTAGCCCCATGCTATTGTATGTACGATAAATTAATCTCCGGCTATATCACTATTGCCAAACTGTATGAACGAAGCCAAAGATAGAGACGAAGCTGGAATTTGGGGAACGGCCTTAAATTGAAGTAGGGTAATGTGAGATATTGAGTGGGTTCTGACAAAGAACTTCGGAACGAGCTCACCTGGTTTATTCAGCCATGTTTTTGCCTGCTATGCAATAGGTGTAACAACAGAGGGCGCACTCTATATACACTGTAAGTGAATCTCTAAGTGCGCGGCATATATTACATCTCCTCCCCACTTAAATATGGAACTGCAATAAAGTCCATAAATGTTCACATATCATTAAAGTGAAATATTTCAGTTCAAACTGTTCCAATTTGGATTTTACCAATATTTTTAAAGTCATGGTCTAGTGTCATTCTTTCGTAGTCTTTTTGACTCAATGAATACTGGGAGTTGTTTGCTCCTCTTTTTTTTTGAAATGCATATACTGAACACTAAGAACTCTAATTCTAACAACTTGAATACGAAATACTAACACAGGTATAAAAAGTGCAGTGGCTACCCAAGCCTTTTTGGGATCTTATGTGAATATGGGGTTTTAAAGATCCAGTCTATCCAGTGGTTTCCTCTTCCTCTGGGGGTAGCGTCTCTCGTTACCGGGTGGTTCTGTTGCTGTCTCTGGTGCAACAGATGGTTGTCCTGCGCTGGGCTGGATGTTGGTAGGTTTAGGTGAGATAGGTACATGTACTGGACGATTGGTTGTCATCTGGTCACTGGTGTCAGGGACAAACTGGGGTACAGGATCTGGCTGCTGGTTGAAGAAGAAAGGCTTTCCAGTATCGACATCATGAAGCTGGTCGATGTGTCTGCGCCAGATGGAGTCAGGACCAACTCGAACTTCATATGAGAGTGGGCCAGTTTGGGAGTGAATTATTCCTGGAATCCACTTCTGACTATCTCGGTAGTTGCGAGCAAGCACCTGCTGGCCTGTGTGTAGGTTTCGAGTTGTCTTCCCAGATTTGTGATAGATTGACTGTTCCAGTTGTTTACGAGCGACACGTTGTCGGATGTCTGGTTTGATGATGTCAAATCTGGATCGGAGGTTTCGTCCCATGAGGAGGAACGCCGGAGAATGACCAGTAGTAGCATGTGGTGCATTGCGGTAAGCAAGGAGAAAGCTGCACAACTTTTGCTTTACTGACCCTTTCTCCCCCTCCATCGACTTCAGTCCATTCTTGAAGGTTTGGACGAAGCGCTAGGCAAGTCCATTTGTCGCTGGGTGGTATGGAGCTGAAGTTATGTGTCTCACTCCATTGCGTTTCAGGAAGGTTTCAAACTCTTCTGACTTGAACTGTGGACCATTGTCACTAACAAGTTGCTCAGGGACACCGTGATGTGCAAATATGCCCCTTATGATTTCAATGGTCTGGCTAGATGTTGCAGTGGTAGTCTGGATGACTTCCGGCCATTTTGAATGTGCATCGACAGCTACCAGGAACATCTGTCCCAAGAATGGGCCAGCGTAGTCGACATGTATTCTCTGCCAGGGTTTCGCAGGCCATTCCCAGGTATGAAGTGGAGCTTGAGTTGGGTTACGTTGAGTTTTCTGGCAACCAGGGCATGCTTTAGCTAGCTGCTCAATGTCATGGTCAATTCCCGGCCACCAAGCAAAACCTCGAGAGAGAGATTTCATCTTCACTACTCCGAGATGACCCTCATGTAGCTCCTCTAGAACTTGTGCACGTAGTTTGCCAGGGACTATTACACGAAGTCCCCACATCAAGCAGTTGTCGTGTACTGTGATGTCGTTTCTGCGACTGTGGTATGCTGCTAGGATTGGATCGGTGTCGGAAGGCCATCCCCTCATGGTATACTCGTACACCTCAACAAGAGTTTTATCTCTGGCTGTTTCCTTGCGAACGTCACTACTAGAGACGGGTAGTGTTTCCCAGTTGGGACACCAGGAGTATGTCATCAGGATCCGTTGGTTCCGACACGGTCTCGCTCAAGGGCAATCTGGATAGCCCGTCAGCGTTGCAGTGCTTCGTAGTAGTTTTGTACTCGATGTTATAATCATGACTGCCAAGGAAAATCGCATACCTCGCCAGTCGTGCAGCAGCAGTTGAAGGAGTGCTCTTCGTGGGATTGAAGATATATGTAAGTGGTTGGTGATCAGTCACCAGAGTGAATTTCCGCCCACATAGGTACAGATGAAACTTCTTCACTCCCCACACCAACGCGAGTGCCTCCTTGTCAATTTGAGAGTAATTGCGTTCTGCAGTAGTCAGGGTACGTGATGCATAGGCGACCGGGCGTTCTGCACCATCAGGCATGACATGTGACATAACAGCGCCAAGACCATAGGGTGAGGCGTCACATGCTAGCTTTACAGGGAGGTCTGGATCATAGTGTGTCAGGACCTCATCTGCTGTGATTAAGGCCTTCTGGAACGCCTTCTCACAAGTAGGGGTCCACACCCACTTGTGGTTCTTCTGTAGGAGCTCATTTAGTGGATGTAGCTCAGTCGACAAGTTGGGCAGAAATCGGTGGTAGTAGTTCACTAGGCCCAGGAATGAACGCAATTGGCTCACACTAGTGGGTTGTGGAGCATTTCTGACTGCATGAACCTTGTCCTGGGTTTTGTTCAGCCCTTCATGGGTTATCTCGTGCCCAAGAAAGATCACTTTACGCTTGAAGAATTCGCATTTTGCTTTGTTCAAGCACAGACCACGAGACTTCAGCACATCAAGGACCCTCCTCAAATTACTGAGGTGTTCTTCATCATTGCGGCCTGTGATGATCATGTCATCCAAGATGCATTGGACTCCAGGTATGCCTTGGAGTACCTGCTCCATACTTCTCTGCCACATGGCTGGTGCAGAAGCGATGCCAAAAGGTAGTCTGTTGAAGACAAACAGACCCTTGTGTGTGTTGACTGTCAATAACCTTCTGGACTCGGTATCGATTACCATGTGCAAGTATGCCTGACGCAAATCAAGCTTGCTGTATCTCTGGCCTCCGGAGAGATTAGCAAAAACATCCTCCACTCTTGGTAGCGGATAACGCTCGATGTTAAGGTTAGGGTTGACAGTTACCTTGAAATCTCCACAGATGCGTACATCCCCGCTTGGTTTTGGCACGGCTACAATTGGTGTTGCCCAATCACTGGTTTATACTGGTGATATGATGCCTTGACGCTCTAACTTTGTCAGTTCTACTTCCACTTTCGGTCGTAGAGCGTACGGAACCTGTCTGGCTTTCATGTATACCGGCTGGGCATCTTCGCGTATGTTGAGTTTCCCGGTAATGCCTTTGAGTTCCCCGATTTCCTCTCCAAAGAGCTCTTGGTACTCAATCAGCATGGCCTCCAGCTTTTCTTCTGTGTTGCCAGATTTAGGGGAATGAGCTGTTGTCATGGCGAACAATTTTGGCCAGTCCAACTTGATATGCGCCAGCCAGTCTCTGCCAAAAAGTGGTGCACTTTTACCTTTGATGATATACATCTTCCCGTTGTGCTCCTGATTCCCGTGGCGAACTTTGGCACTTAGGAGCCCTGCCGGAGAAATCTGTTCTCCAGTGTATGTCTGCAACTTTATCTTCGTTGGCTGCAATTGCTCTCCAGCAAAGAATTTCTGGTAGTCAGCCATGGATAGCAATGTGATGGCTGATCCTGTGTCCACCTCCATCTTTACCGGGCGGTTGTTAATGTGGAGTGTGACCCAGACAGCTGTGCTCATGTCACACTTATTAAGACCCACATTATGTATGTTCATCCGTGCAATCAGTATGTCATCATTATCCTCGCCATCGGTATATGGACTATCCTCCATGGCTTTCACCTTCCCCATACGCTTGGGTTGGGGTGGATGATAGGGCTTTTTTCTGGGGTTTGTTGCCCAGCGAACGAGGTTTGGAGCGGCAGGCTGGTACAATGTGGCCCTGTTTTCCACATGAATGGCATGTTGCATCTTTGAATCGGCAACTGTCGGCAGAATGTCCTGATCTGCCACACCTGTAGCATGATGTTTTACGTCTTACCACAGTGTGTACAGCAGAACTTGAAGTTGTCTGCTGCTTAAGTTCGATGGCATCTCTCGCTGCAGTTTCCATCGCTGTTGCAATTTCAGTTGCCCGTTTTAGTGTCAGCTTATCCTCTGCAAGCAGTCGTTTCTGAATGCTGCCTGCCCGCAATCCACAAACAAATCTGTCACGAATTGCCTCGTTCAGGTATTCTCCAAACTGACAATGTTCAGCTAATTTTCGCAGTTCAGCCAAGTAAGTGCTGACACGTTCTCCCTCCTTTTGGTCCCGTTTGTGGAAACGAAAACGTTCTGCGATGACCAAGGGTTTAGGTGCAAGATGTGCAGTTAGGATCTGTATGAGTTCAGCAAACGGCTTTGTTGATGGCTTTTCAGGTGTAGTGAGGTTCTTGAGAAGTGTATACGTTTTACTACCAATCAGGCTGATTAGTGCGGATACCTTTCTCGCATTCGCGATGTTGTTGGCCTCAAAATATTGCTCTAAGCGTTCAACATATGTTGGCCAGTCCTCCTCATCGGGGTTATATGGATCAATCCGACCGATAAGTCCCGACGCCATTTTGTTCACCGACTGTACACGCGTATGTATGCACGTGTAAGCATGAACAAACGAACGACGGATACAAGTCTATGGAGTTTTACGGCGAAAAACGAGCCCAAAATCACTCCAAAAACGGCACAAATATCACTGCAAAATGTCAATTGTTTGACTCTACAGGTGAGTAATTATGTCGCTGACAATGTTATATGTCTATTAAAACAGCCTCGTCGCCACTTTATGAGATATTGAGTGGGTTCTGACAGGTAAGATGGCGTCTGATGACTCCCCCAGTTCGCTTTTTCTTTCCGCCGAGGGGGTACTTGAGCATGGAGTCCGTAGCAGACGTAGTTTGGTTCAAGTAAGCAGCGGGGGCCTAGCAGGCAATTCACATCCGCTGCAAGATCTTGACGGAATGTAAGCTTGCAACAACCACGTCGCCAGTGGGTGTATAGGCCATTTCTAGCGGGTTGTACAGCTTTGCGGCTACAGTTCCTACCAGTGATCCATTTGGGTCGTACTGCTGTATTTTTGAGTTTCCCCTACCACCGTAATGAACAGCTACATTAAAGTAGCCGCGACTGTCACAAAGGATCCCGGTGGGACTCGCAGGTTTTTGTTCCACAAGTGTCTTGATACTGAACACCTCATTGCTCTTGATGTCTACGCAGGAGAGGGTTTTATTTTCGTAGTTAGAAATAAACAGGCGCTCCATGTTATCCATCGCTAAATGATGTATCAAAGTTTCATTTGGAATGGTTGCTACTAACGAGCCATCAAGCAAATGTACAGAAACAACTTTCCTGCCCCAATCAGCCACAGCTAGTCGTTCTCCAGCTGCGTCTAGCGCAATAGCGGTTAACTGACTTGCCTCTTCCTTAGAGGGTGTGAATTCGCGAATCAACTGAAGATTGTCGTCAAAAACCTTCACTTTCTTTTTGTCAGTGACAAAAAGCAGATCGTCTGAGGTGACAGCAATGCCCCGAGGAGCGTCCAGCTGAAGACCGCTTTGAGCGGCCGATGTTTTGAAATGTCCAGTTGGGGTAAATATCGATAGTCGTTTCAGTGTTGTGTCTGTCACAGCAATGTCCCCGTTGCTAAAACATGCAACTCGGCTGGCCAATTGGAATTCCCCGTCACCGTTTCCTTCCTTGCCGAACTCTTCCTTCACCCGCCACTTCTCTTTGAGCAATATCTTCCCAAGACCCTTTCCACTGACGACATCTTGACATTTGACCCCAATGAACGAAAGATCCACCTTTGCCGGTTCGCACTTAAGCTCCTTATAGAATTCCAAGTTGTGCATCACCTTCGGTTTGAGTTCTAAAAGCTCGAAATCATCGACTTGACTCATCAAGCCGTTTACGGCCGTGACGATCTGATCTGCGCGTTCCATCTGGTCACGTTTGCGCATGAGTGTTTTTTTGTACTCGCTGTCTCTCTCCTGACAGATTTTGTTCACTTGTTCAGTGATTACCTTTGCCTTGCTTCTGATTTTAGCAATTTCTGCCTCGGCTTTTTTAGAAATATCACTACAAGCCTGAGCCAGTTTCGTTTGTAATCTATTCCGTGCATGTTTGATGGAGGATTCGTTTGATGCAAATTGCTCTTTGCTTTTCTGGAACTTTTTCAATATGTCCTTGACACTCTCACGAAATGATTTGATGGTGTCACCGATACCAATGAACTTATGTTCCGCTGTTCGGTGCTCAGTTGCAGTACACATGGCGCAAATGAACACATCACAAGTCTCACAGAGAAAGCATATGGCTTGATCACTATGCTTTCTACATGATGTTGGTGATGTGACAGTCTTGGTAACATCTGTTGGTAAAGCCGTCGATTTGTCCACGTCGTCTACTGGAATGATGCGATGGTCTTTAGTGGACCTCAGAAATTGATGTGCCTCTTGGCATTTCTTGCAGATGTTCTCCTTGCAGTCAAGACATCTTGACACGACCTCGTTTCCTTCTTCGCAGGATTCACAAGTCGCACTAGTAGTAGTTACCTTTCCTAATAACTGCTCTTGTTTGTTTATCTCATCGACAAGAGATATCAGAAAGAAGCTAGAAGACAGACTCTGCACTCCTTCGTCAGTAACGTCCGTCAGTCTCCTGCAGACTGGACATGCTATCTTCGCCCTCTCTGTCGTCTCTTTGCTCACCATCTCTCCCAGACAGTTCAGACAGAAGCTATGAAGACAGTCTAGCATTTTAGGATCCTTAAATCGACAGCAGCAGATCGGGCATTCCAGGTGCCCCTGGCTAATCGTGTCCAACACGGTTCGGGCTGCTGCCTCCGCCATCGTGATTATGATCCTAACGAAAAAGAACAAAACAACTTAGGAATACTCAAAGTGTGCGACAGGAAGGGGGAGCTGTAAAATAAAGAAGGGTGCACACTCACCATACAAATAGGGTTGTAATTGGCTCTTGTCTTGTGTCTTATTTTGTCTCCATTATCTTAAATTATCTTGTCGCCTGTAATGGCGACGAGATTAGACAAAAGTGAGCCAATTAATAATACAGCCCTATTTGTAGGGCTAGGTACACACTAGGTCAGACTGATGAATTTACATTTGCTCTATCCTTTCCATGGTCAAAATGACACCTTCTGAGTAAAAACAAATGACATTTTTCTCGTTCATTTTGACCGAGAAAGCGACATTTAATCGGTCGCAAAATTACCGAGAAGGAATAAATTTTTACCCGGAAATGAGGTGAGCATAGCATGCAGAAATGGCGATTGTGTATAGTTATAGGCCTCTAGTCATTACCAAAAAAATTCGAGTCACAAATTATATTTGCTTCTAACCTTTTCATGGTCAAAATGACACTTTTTGGCCGAGAAAGTGCCAACAGACTGCATTGTACATGTACAGTACAGGTACATGTACAGTACAGTACATTATACAACCAGGGGCTAAAAGCTAATCGTTCTAAGAAATATCAGGCATGTTTACTAAAGCTATTTCACTTATTAAAAAAATCAATTACATGTACAATGAATCTATTTAACATGTACAATGTACTCACTTTTCAAAACTGATTCGCCAGTTGGATGCAGGCTTTAGCCACAAATATTTAAAAAGGGAAATTCCAGGCTCAATAATATTTTACCTAGTCTAAAAAAATATATGGTAACATACTGACTCCGCGGAGAATTTGTTTTGATTTGTTATCGAGAACGACTTACGCGCCTATTATATTCACGATTTCTTGCCATTCAGGAGTACAAGGGCGCGTCCATATTGTTCAAATTTTCCGCCTCATCCGGGACATTATGTCGTAGTTTCTGCACCTCAATATACATCGCTTTATTGCGTGTTGTTCGCACTGGTATCCTACCTTGGCGCGGTCAACTACATTATGCATACGTATGTTATACGGCGCCCGACTATTACTATTACATGTATTGCATTTATGTGCAGAATATCGACTTGACGGGTGAAGTTGAAGGTACTAGGTCTACTTCCGTAGACACCATTTATCTGTGTATTTGTGCAACAACTGTGCAGCGTCACAAGGAGGAAAACCTTGTTGCACTGCTCTATGGGAAAACCCAGTTGCTATTTTTAACTCTCTAGTTGAAAGTTCACACGACTGGCCTTTCGCGTGAAAAATACGAAAGTTCATAATAGACATTACATTATGCCTCCATATAATGCAGGGAAGAATAACTGTTCTATGAAATATTCACAGAATTCATTTGAAATCGAGGTGTACTTATTTTGGATAAAAGCCCTCTTTGGTTTTGATCAAATAAATTCGAGTCACAGGTGTTTTGTTTTAATCATTCTAAAGCGACTTTATTGTATGTACATGTACATGTACATGTACAATGCAGTATGTTGGTAGAAAAAACGCTGGGTCAGACTAATTGGTCCTGAATCTGAACCTATATATATTTGCTCTATCCATTTCCGGGTAAAAAGTACTACTATTTGTAATTGTAGAGCTATGACTAAATCCGAAATTGCATTTGCTCCTATAATTTTTATGGTCAAAATTACATTTCTCTTTTTGAACGAGAAAGTGACAATTTTTCGCAAGAAATGGGTAGAGTAAATATTATATATGTTCAGATTCACGATAAATTAATCTCACCCAGTGTTTGTTCTACCAAGTAGACTGCATCGTACATTTACATACTGTACAACCACCCAAAAGCTAATTGTTCTTACGAATATCAGGCATGTTTACTAAGCTATTTCACTTATTAAACAAATCTATTACATTGAATCTATTCAACATGTACAATGTACTCACTTTTTGATTCGCCAGATGGATGGGGTCTTCAACTACAAATATTTAGCACTAGAAAACACGCGAAAGAATCGCAAAACTACTTCGAACGGCTAAAAGTGTGATCAAGCCTAGTAGTAGTACATGTAGTAAATTAGTGTAGTACTGCTTCACTGAACATCGAGGTGATGAAAGGTTTGTGTCGCACAACATATTAACACATACATTTCTTTGATTCAAGTTATAGGTATTGGCCAACTAAGTTCCGTAGACACCATTTGTCTGTTGTACAACAACTGCGCCGCGTTTAAGGAGGGAAACCTTTTTATAGCTCCATATAGCCTTGAGTGCAAGGCTATGTGCTGTATCTGCAACGTATTTACATGATCATTGTGGGCTGCATTGGCATAAGGAACATTGTGCATGTGTACTATACTGGCCACCGTGACCCATGTGGAGTCCAATCACTGGCTGTTTCATTCACAGCCTTGAAGTTGTAGTAATACTTCTGGGTTTTGTTGTTATGTTAATGAATGCGCTGCTTTCGAACCACGGGATCTGATTGGTCTTTGATTGAATTGTCATGTTGAATAGCGTTTGCGAATTCTAAGAAGCAAACGCTGTGATACGCAGGGGTATGATGCAAACCAACAGTCATTGATCTGTGATTGGCCATTGGAAAAATTGCATACGCGGGTATAACATATAAAACATAACCACCACCCCCCCCCCCCCCCCCCCCTAAATTCGCCTTGGATTCTCGGAGTAAAGTAAAGAAAAACATAAAACCCAAAAATAGTAAAACTTCAAGGCTGTGAATGAAACTGCCAGTAATTAGACTCCATAGGGGTGGCCAGTAGTACACATGTACAATGTACATCCAGTATTGCAGCCCACACTGTAAACACGTTACAGATACAGCACAGCTTTGCACTCAAGGCTAAGCTCCAGTTGTTGTAGCTCCATGGGAAAACCCAGTTGCTATTTTTAACTCTCCAGTTAAAAGTTCAGACGACTGGCCTTTTGCGTAATACAGACGTTCACAATGGACATTACATACGTCTACATAATGCAGGAAACAATAACTATTCTATGAATTATTCACAGAATTCCTCTGAAATCGAGGTGTATTTATTTGAAATATTAGTTTTGTATGGCACAGCATCTCTTCTCTCCACTTTTAAAAAGAGACGTGTTATTTTACAGGTACAAAATGATCTAGAAAACCAATTGTTTAAATGTATTAATTTGAAATTGAAATGAGTTTGGGATAACAAATGATTATTTACAACTAGATGCTTCTCAACAACAAAATAACAGCTAATAAAACCGAAGAGTTTATTTCTAATTACAATAAAGTGAAAATGAAGTTTAAAAACAGCCGTCGTGTACGTTGTTTTATTTAATAAAGTTTCAAAACCGTGAGGATTTTTCAGATTTTCAAATGCATCTATCGCGTTTTTGAAAGGTAGTATACACCATTTGCTTTGACTGTAATGTTTCTAAATTGGACGGGTTAGGGGGTTCATATATTACATATCGTGACGCTAACCATAGAGGGCCGATGTGCCATCTGACGGCCACATGTTCCGAAACACAGATCCACAGATACTAAATGTATAAAAGTGAAAAGCTCACACACAAAAAGTGTGAAATTTACTTTAAAACAGCTCCAAAAATAAAGGGAAAACGACTCCAGAAAATTAACTTTTTCATTCTATCGAGGAGCCATACGACTTTTCGGAAGAGTGAAAATGTACTCTTTTGGAGTGGTTTTCACTTACTTTTTTGAGTTGCTTTCGTTTTGAAAAACTAAATTTCAGTCCTTCTTGTTGCAGTAGTTTTATAAGAGATTCACTCTTTTTGAGAGTGAGCTTTTTACTTTGTTACTTTTAGAGAGATAGCTAGTTTGTAGATATCGGTTGCGTCGGGCACAAGACAAGTCTGAGCGGTTGCCAGCACTTCTCATAGCAAGGATAATAATTTCAGAGTTTAGGCCCACCGACGATTCATCACTTTATGGTTAGCCTAATTAGCCCAATGCGGGTTTTTTTACGATAAATTAATCTCCGTCTCCATCACCATTGCCAAACGAAGCCAAAGACAAAGCATGTACGAAGTCAAAGACAGAGACGAAACTGGGGTTAGGAAAACGGCCTTCAATTGATGTCGGGTATTAAAGATGGCATCTGACTCCCCCAGCTCGCCATTTCTTTCCGCTGGGTGGGTACTTGAGCATGGATCCCATAGCAGGTGTGGTTTGGCCCTGGTTCAAGTAAGCAGCAGTGCCTAGCAGGCAATTCAAATCCGCTGCAAGATCTTGACGGAATGTAAGCTTGCAACAACCATGTCGCCAGTGGGTGTATAGGTCATTTCTAGCGGGTTGTACAGCTTTTCGGCTACAGTTCCTACCAGTGATCCATTTGGGTCGTACTGTTGTATTTTTGAGTTTCCACTACCACCGTAACGAACAGCTACATTAAAGTAGCCGTGACTGTCGCAAAGGATCCCGGTAGGATTTGCAGGGTTTTTGTCCACAAGTGTATTGATACTAAACACCTTATTGCCCTCGAGGTCTACACATGAGAGGGTTTTATTTTTGAAGTTAGGAATGAACAGGCGATCCATATTATCCATCGCTAAAAAAAAGTCTACATTTTCATTTGAAATAGTTGCTACTAACGAGCCATCAAGCAAATGCACAGAAACAACTTTCCTGCCCCAGTCAGCCACAGCTAGTCGTTCCCCAGCTGAGTCTATCGCAATATCGGTTAACTGACTTGCCTCTTCCTTAGATGGTGTGAATTCGCGAATCAACTGAAGATTGCCGTCAAAAACCTTCACTTTATTTTTGGCCGTGACAAAAAGCAGATCATCCGAGGTGACAGCAATGCCCCGAGGAGCGTCCAGCTGATGGCCGCTTTGAGCGGCCGAAGTTTTGAAATGTCCAGTGGAGGTAAATATCGATAGTCGATTCAGCTGATCGTCTGTCACAGCAATGTCCCCGTTTCTGAAACATGCAACACCGAAGGCAAATTGGAATTCCTCATCACCGTTTCCTTTCTTGCCGAACTCTTCCTTCACCTGCCACTTCTCTTTGAGCAATATCTTCCCAAGTTCCTTTTCACTGACAACATCTTGACATTTGACCCCGATGAACGAAAGATCCACCTTTGCCGGTTCACACTTGAGCTCCTTCTGGAATTCCAAGTTGTGCATCACCTTCGGTTTGAGTTCCAAGAGCTCAAAATCATCGACTTGACTCATCAAGTCGTTTACGGCCGTGACGATCTGATTTGCGCGTTTCATCTGGTCACGGTTGTGCATGAGCGCCTTTTCGTACTCGCTGTCTCTCTCCTGACTAATTTTGTTGACTTGTTCGGTGATTACCTTTGCTTTGCTTCTGATTTCAGCAATTTCTGCCTCTGCTTTTGCAGAAATATCATTGCAAGCCTGAGCCAGTTTCGTTTGCAATCTATTCCGTGCATGTTTGATGGAGTCTTCGTTTGATGCAAATTGCTCTTTGCTTTTCTGGAACTTTTGCAATATGTCCTTGACACTCTCACGGAATGATTTGATGGTGTCACCGATATCAATTAACTTATGTTCCGCTGTTCGGTGCTCAGTTACAGCACACATGGCGCAAATCAATGCATCACAAGTCTTACAGTGAAAGCATATGGCTTGATCACTATGTTTTCTACATTTTGGTGTGGCCGTCTTAGTAGCATCTGTTGGTGAAGCACTCGGTTTGTCCAAGTCTTCCGCTGGAATGATGCGATGGTCTTTAGTGGACTTCAAGCGTCGGTGCGCCTCTTTGCATTTCTTGCAGATGTTTTCCTTGCAGTCAAGGCATCTTGACACGGCCTCGTTTCCTTCTTCGCAGGATTCACAAGTCGCACTAGTAGTAGTTACCTTTTCTAGTAACTGCTCTTGTTTGCTTATCTCATCGACAAGAGATATCAGAAAGAAGCTAGAAGACAGACTCTGCACTCCTTCGCAAGTAACGTCCGTCTCTCTCCTGCAGACTGGACATGTTATCTTCGCCCTCTTTGTCGTCTTTTTGCTCACCATCTCTCCCAGACAGTTCAGGCAGAAGCTATGAAGACAGTCTAACATCTTAGGATCCTTGAATCGACAGCAGCAGATCGGACATTTCAGATGCCCCTGGCTTATTGTGTCCAACACGGTTCGGGCTGCTGCCTCCGCCATCGTGATTATGATCCTAACAAAAAAGAACAAAACAACTTAGGAATACTCAAAGTATGCGACAGGAAGGGGGGGGGGGCTTAGGTTGGAGAGTAGCAAGGAGCTATAAAATGAAGAAGGGTGCAGAAGGATAGGTGTGTAATTGGCTCTTGTCTTGTGTCTTATTTTGGTTGCCATTATATTATCTTGTCTTGTCGCCTGTAATGGTTACAAGATTATGGGAAAAAAGAGCCAATAAATACAGCCCTATTTGTAGGGCTAGGTACACACTAGGTCAGACTGATGAATTTATATTTGCTCAATCCTTTCAATAGTGAAAATGACACCTTCCGAGTAAAAACAAATGACCCTTTTCTCGTTTATTTTGACTGAGAAGGCAACATTTCCTCGCTCGCAAAACGACCGAGAAAGTGTCTATTTTTACCCGGAAATGGGGAAGTTATAGCATGCGGAAATGCGATTGTGTGTAGTTACGGGCCTCTAGTTATGATCAATTAAATTCGAGTCACAGTTGTGGGTTTTTTTTTATTCTAAAGTGACTTGATCAACCTATTTGTAGGGCTACAGTGCACACAGGAGACTTAATCTGAAATTGTATTTGCTTCTATTCTTTTCAATTTCATGGTCAAAATGACCGCACTGTTCTTTTTGACTGAGAAATGACATTCAGTATGGGTAGAGCAAATATATACATGCAACCACCCAAAATCTTATTGTTTTAACGAATATCAGGCATGTTTCACTTAATAAAGCAATCAATTACATGAATCTATTCAACTTGATGTACAATGTACTCACTATTCAAAACTGATTCGTCAGTTGGATGGGGTCTTCATCAGCCACAAATATTTAGCACCAGAAATCCCGCGGAAAAATGGTAAAACTACTTCCAACGGCTAAATGTGTGATCAAGCATATTAGTATAGTACTGGTAGTAAATTAATAGTACTGCTTCACTCAACATCGAGGCGATGATCAAGTTTGTGTCGCACAACATATTAACAAATAGGCCTAAATTCCTTTAATTCAAGTTGAAGGTCTTGGCCTACTTCCGCAGACACCATTTGTCTGTGTGTTTGTGCAACAACTGCGCAGCGTTCGAGGTGGAAAACCAATTGTATTTGCAGCTCCATGGGAAAAACCAGTTGCTATTTTTTTAACTCTCTAGTTGAAAGTTCAGACGACTGGTTCTCCGCGTAAAACTACGGAAGTTCATAATGGACAATACATATCTCTCCATATATGCAGGAAAGAATAATAATTATCCTAGGAAATATTCACAGAATTCATGTGCAATCGAGGTGTATTTATTTTGGATAGAGGCGTGTTACAGGTAGAAAATGGTGTAGACAAATTTGTTTAAATGTAATAACAAATTATTATTTACAACTAGATGCTTAAAAAAAAACGAGTTGATTTTTAAATACAATAAAGTGAAAATAAAGTTTAAAAACAGCTGTCATGTACGTTGTTTTATTTAATAAAGTTTCAAAACCATGATGATTTTTTAGATTTTCAAATGGATCTATCGCGTTTTTGAAATATAACCTCTTCAAGGTAGTAGCCTATACACCATTTGCTTTGACTGTAATTTTTTCTAAATTGGATGGGTTAGGGGGTTCGTATATTACATCTGACGGCCACGTGTTCCGAAACACAGATCCACAGATATTAAATGTATAAAAGTGAAAAGCTCACACACAAAAAGGGTAATATTTACTTTAAAACAGCTCCAACGAAAAAGGGAAAACAACTCCATAAGAGAAACTTTTTCATTCTATCGAGGAGCCATACGACTTCTCGGAAGAGTGAAAATGTACTCTTTTGGAGTGGTTTTCACTTACTTTATTTGAGTTGCTTTCGTTTTGAAAAACTAAATTCCAGTCATTCTTGTTGCAGTAGTTTTATAAGAGCCTACTCTTTTTGAGGGTGAGCTTTTTACTTTGTTACTTTTAGAGAAATCAAATAAGTTAATAGGGCCTAATATTTCGATCTTAACAAGATCTCCTTCAGAGACATAATGGCTGTATACACGAAACAAACATATATAGGGCAACATACACCCCGATGCACATCATACCTGGCAGGAGAAACACAAAAGAAAAGTCATGTACAGAGTTCTGTGGGAACAACAAAAGGGGGATTAGGCTGAAGGGTTAAAGGGAAAGGTCAGTACTTTTAGAGAGATAGCTAGTTTGTAGATATCGGTTGCGTCGGGCACGAAACAAGTCTGAGCGGTTGCCAGCACTTCACATATCAAGGATAATAATTTCAGAGTTAGGCCCACCGCCGATTCAGCACTTTATGGTTCGCTTAATTAGCCATATGCTGTTGTTTTTACGATAAATTAATCTCCGGCTTCATCACCATTGCCAAACGAAGCCAAAGACAAAGCATGTACGAAGTCAAAGACAGAGAAGAAACTGGGATTTGGAAAACGGCCTTCAATTGATGTCGGGTATTAAAGATGGCGTCTGATATGACTCCCCCAGCTTGCCTTTTCTTTCCGCTGAGCGGGTACTTGAGCATGGAGCCCATAGCAGATGTGGTTTAACCCTGATTCAAGTAAGCAGCAGGGACTAGCAGGCAATTCATATTCGCTGCAAGATCTTGATAGAATGTCCGTCTGCAACAACCACGTCGCCAGTGGGTGTATAGGCCATTTCTGTCGGATTGTACAGATTTTCGGCTACAGTTCCTACCAGTAATCCATTTGGGTCGTACTGCTGTATTCTTGAGGTTCTCGTTTTACCAAGATGGACAGCTAAATTAAAGTAGCCGTGACTGTCACAAAGGATCCCAGCAGGATTCGCAGGATTATTGTCCACGACTGTCTTGATACTGAACACCTCATTGCCCCTGAGGTCTACGCAGGAGAGGGTTTTATTTTCGTAGTTCGGAATGAACAGGCGATCCATATTATCCATCGCTAAATCAACATCCACGTTTCCATTTGGAATAGTTGCTACTAACGAGCCATCAAGCAAATGCACATAAACAACTTTCCTGCCCGAGTCAGCCACAGCTAGTCGTTCTCCAGCTGCATCTACCGCAATAGCGGTTAACTGACTTGCCTCTTTCTTAGATGGTGTGAATTCGCGAATCAACTGAAAATTGCCGTCAAAAACCTTCACTTTCTTTTTGTCCGTGACAAAAAGCAGATCATTTGAGGTGACAGCAACGCCCCGAGGAGCCACCAGCGGATGACCGCTTTGAGCGGCCGAAGTTTTAAAACGTCCAGCGGAGGTAAATAGCGATAGTCGATTCAGGCTTTTGTCTGTCACAGCAATGTCCCCGTTGCTGAAACATGCAACACCTCTGGCGAATTGGAATTCCCCGTCACTGTTTCCTTCCTTTGCCGAACTCTTCCTTCACCTGCCACTTCTCTTTAAGCAACATCTTGCCAAGATCCTGTTCACTGACGACATCTTGACATTGGACCCCAATGAACAAAAGATCCACCTTTGCCGGTTCACACTTGAGCTCCTTCTGGAATTCCAAGTTGTGCATCACCTTCGGTTTGAGTTCCAAGAGCTCGAAATCATCGACTTGACTCATCAAGTCGTTTACGGCCATTACGATCTGATCTGCGCGTTTTATCTGGTCACAGTTGCGCCTGAGCGCCTTTTCGTACTCGCTGTCTCTCTCCTGACAGATTTTGTTGACTTGTTCGGTGATCACCTTTGCTTTGCTTCTGATTTTTGCAGTTTCTGCAAGCCTGAGCCAGTTTCGTTTTCAATCTAGTCCGTGCATGTCTGATGGAGTCTTCGTTTGATGCAAATTGCTCCTTGTCTTTCTGGAACTTTTGCAATATGTTCTCGACACTCTCACGGAATGATTCGATAGCATCCCCGATATCAATCAACTTATTGGTCAAAATGACACCTTCCGAGTAAAAACAAATGACATTTTTCTCGTTCATTTTGACCGAGAAAGCGACATTTAATCGGTCGCAAAATTACCGAGAAGGAATCAATTGTTACCCAGAAATGAGGTGAGCATAGCATGTAGAAATGGCGATTGTGTATAGTTATGGGCCTCTAGTCATGACCAAATAAATTCGAGTCACAATAGTTTTTTTATCATTCCAAAAGGACTTCATCAACCTATTTGTAGGGCTACGACTGAATCTTAAATTATATTTGCTTCTATCCTTTCCATGGTCAAAATGATACTTTTTGGTCGAGAAAGTGACATTTTTTACCCAATAATGGGAGTCAACAGACTGCATTGTACATGTACAGTACATTATACAACCACGGGGCGTCGGGACATAGGCCGGGGCGTCGGGACATATATAGGCCGGGGAGTCGGAAGTCGGAACATCAGGGGGGCGTCGGAACATCAGGGGGGCGTCGGAACATCAGGGGGGCGTCGGAACATAGGGGGGCGTCGGAACATAGGGGCGCGTCGGAACATAGGGGCGTCGGAACATAGGGGCGTCGGAACATAGGGGCGTCGGAACATAGGGGCGTCGGAACATAGGGGCGTCGGAACATAGGGGCGTCGGAACATAGGGGCGTCGGAACATAGGGGCGTCGGAACATAGGGGCGTCGGAACATAGGGGCGTCGGAACATAGGGGCGTCGGAACATAGGGGCGTCGGAACATAGGGGCGTCGGAACATAGGGGCGTCGGAACATAGGGGCGTCGGAACATAGGGGCGTCGGAACATAGGGGCGTCGGAACATAGGGGCGTCGGAACATAGGGGCGTCGGAACATAGGGGCGTCGGAACATAGGGGCGTCGGAACATAGGGGCGTCGGAACATAGGGGCGTCGGAACATAGGGGCGTCGGAACATAGGGGTGTAACCAGCCATTACTATACGTCATACTAAAACAAAAAACAAGTATTCACTCTGAGTCAGAGTGACAAATATTCACTCTGACTCAGAATGAATATTTGTTTTATCGGCTTCATGGTCAAAACGGCAATCCGAGTCAACGAAAATGACATTTTGCTCGGTCATTTCGATTTAGAAAGTGACATTTTTTTAGTAATTTTGACCGAAAAAAAGTGTCATTTTTTTCACGGAAAAGAACAAAACAACTTGGTTCAGATTTAGGATCAGTTATTGTGTTCTACCTTGCAACAGACTAGCTAATCGTTCCTTATCTTACGAATCAGGCATGATTTCTAATTGCTATTACATAAAAAAAAACTCGATCACATTGAATCTGTGCAACATGTAATGTATTATGCATTTGTACAATGTACTCACTTTTTATTCTAATTCTTCAGTTGGATGGGGTAGTTCAACCACATTCCAGTGCGTGTAAACACAAGAATGGCCTTCCACCAGTCCAGTTACCGCCGTTTCTTTCGAGCGGCGAAAGGGGATCACTTAATATCAGAACATCAGAACAGAACACCCATTGATCACTACCGCAGCTTCCTATGTACGTGTATTTGTGTAACAACTGCGCAGTACATGTATTTGATGAGGAGGCACAGCACAATTTACTAACTCTAATGGGGGGAAACCAGTTACTATTTTCAACTCGCGCAAGTGAAGGGGCAGCGCTAATTGCTCCTTCCTTTCAGATGACAATGTGCGCGCGCAGGCCTTCGGCGTAAAGCTACGGAAGTTTATAATGGACATTACATATGTCTCCATTTGCAGGAAAGACTATTAATATTATCCTTTTTTTGTCGCGTAAATGAGCCACAATGTCCTTGATTCAAGTTCAGTACTACAGTGGAAATGATTACGAAATTAAAACCAAGATGTTAAATCAACAATAGTAAAATCTTACACAAATGCCTTCTTAAAAACCGTAAGAAACTAAACAGACTAAATTTCATGCAACTTGTACATCGTTACATTTATTGGAATTAAAATTGTGACGAAAATTGTCACCTGTAAAATAACAAATCATCGCCGTATTTTAGTTTAACGGATTTTTAATGTAAAATTACAGTAATGTGAGCTGGAAAATATCATCACGAATCCATAAAGTTTTCGTGTTGTAGTGATTTATTTTAATTTATACAGATGACATAAATTTACAAAACCACTTTCTTAAAATACAACATTTTGCGTAAATAAGCATCAACACATACAAAGTGTTGTTTATTTACAGATAATCTACTGCCAACAGGAATCTCATTACGCAGGAAATTTGTAGTATGTTGATGTAACCCCGACCCAAAACAGGTCTTGGGTTATAGTATTATTTAATATTTTCTATTTGGTATGACTGTTTCCCATTTGTAAGATTTCCCTTTTTACTCAACTTTTATTGCTTTTAATCTTTTTTCTACTGGAGAGCTTGTTCCAGTATAGACCCTTTGATCTCTGCCTACCATTTGTAGGACTAGTCTTTGATCTTTTTATCTTTTATCTTTCTTGGAAGTTCAGAGGATGTTCTTTGTGTCCTCTGCCTTTTATTGGTGGCTGGTACACCAGTGTGTACACACACAATAAACTTCCAAAAGCTAAGCAGGATGTAAGGACTCTTAATCCCTGCTTGTTTATTACATCTTGCAGGAGCTGTTAAAACAACAAGCTTCTGTTGATTTCAGATCTCCCTGGTTACTAAATGACCAATCAGTATAGAGTCATGTGTGACAATTTGAAGTTTGACCAATGAGAGCCTGGGTTGGTCATGTGGTCAGGGCATTGCTTTGGGTGCCAGCTTGCCTCAAATTTTAGCAAGACTTGGCATAACCGATTCTGCCATCGTGCTGACTGCATGTCTGCCATTTTCATCTGCTGTTTTGAGCAAATTGTTGTTGTTTCGATTGGAGGACCCCGATCCCAAGTTTCCTCCTCTTGCACGAATATTGGCTCTCTGTTTTAGACTAAAACGACTGGATCGTGCCATTTGAAGGGTAACTTAGACCGGACCGTCTGCGTGTTCCCGATCTGCCCTCCAGGCATCCCATTCCATGCTCCAGCACGTCCAGTACGCCAAGCCTACTGCTATCCTCGACGCCCAACGACAAGACGTTCGAGCGATCCAGGCACACAAGAACAACCCAGCATTGCCCTAGACGCAGCCACTTCATCTTTTTGTCTTGTTTAAGACCCCGCAAGTATACTTTGCTTTCACATGTACATGTAGCAACAAATGACGAGAGTCGTCATTTCTACTTCTATCTTCAATTGAACTCTTCTTCAAGCGCTCTACTTCATCATCGTATTCTTCAACTCCTTCTACCCCATAACTCCGATCTACCGAAGATAGACGAATCGCAAGCGTAATTGTCTTTTAGGTTTTTGGCGCCCTTTTTATCTGAGCTCAAATTTTGTATTTTAAATCATACAGGATCCTGTGTTTCATGTAAATCATCGTAACCCATTGCATTTTCATTTGTATTGCTATTGCCTGAGATTATTTTCTTTTTGAAATAAAACATTTTCTTTGTGTATGCAAATCCTGAATTGTGTGAAGTCAAGAGTTTTTTACCAAAAGGGAGTTAAATTAATATAAATTTGGTTCCTGTTATTTTGGAATGTGAACCACGGGTTACATTAAATTGGCTGTTTAGTCAAAAAAATGCACGTTTTTGATCATAATGTGTTATTAATTCAAACAATTCCACAATAAAATTCAGATTTCTTGCAAAAATACGTTAATAATCGTATTAGATCTTTGTATTCAAATATTGAAATCATTTCTGGCAAACTGTGACTTCATCATGACATGAAAAGATCATGAATATACCTCGCCCTGTACCTCAACAACAACTACTACATTCGAAGTTACCATACCACAATGTTCTTTTATTGTCATAAATTTGAGAAGCACAATTTTACCGAGATGAAACTTCTTCAGTAATGTCCTAAACGAAATACCACTGCAGGAAAAAAGTGTGTTTTTGTTTATCTACGAACAAGGCGAACTCTTAGAAAAACTAAATACCTGTAATTGTAGAAGAGTAAAAAATTAAATCTTAGAGCTTGTGTAAAAAAATGCTTTGATATTTTTGGAGTAAAATTTGACTTTTTAGGATATGTTATTGCTTTCTGATGGCCGATTTCTTTGTTCGCTGTCTCTTACAATTGCCTTTTCATTCAAAATATAATATCGAGAACTGGCTAGAAATCCATACACGGACATCACTAAAAAAAAATCTACTTCGACCTATCAGCTATTGATCAGAAAGCAATAACATATCCTAAAAAGTCAAGTTTAGCTCACAAAATATCAAAGCATTTACTGAGAAAACATTTTGTTCAGACAAGTCTCATAGTGTTTGTGCACTGGGTGTCAAGTGATGTCCGTGTATGGAATTTTTTCCCGTTAACCAGCCACTTAAATTGAAGTCAGATAAGATGGCGTCGATATTTTTCCCCCACCTTGCCTTTTCTTTTTGTTGAGGGGGTACTTGTGCACGGAGCCCATAGCAGATGTAGTTTGGTTCAAGTAAGCAGCAGTGCCTATAGGCAATTTAAATCCGCTGCAAGATCTTGATGGAATGTCTGTCTCCAACAACCATGTCGCCAGTGGGTGTATAGGTCATTCCTAGAGGATTGTACAGCTTTTCGGCTACAGTTCCTACCAGTGATCCATTTGGATCGTACTGTTGTATTTGTATGGTTCCCACACCACCGTAACGAACAGCTACATTGAAGTAACCGTGACTGTCACAAAGAATCCCGGTAGGATTCGCAGGATTTTTGTCCACAAGTGTCTTGATACTAAACACCTCATTGCCCTTTTGTAGTTAGAAATTAACAGGCGCTCCATGTCATCTATCGCTAAATAATATGTCACATTTTCATTTGGAATAGTTGCTACTAAAGAGCCATCAAGCAAATGCACAGAAACAACTTTCCTGCCCCGGTCAGCCACAGCTAGTCGTTCTCCAGCTGCGTCTAGCGCAATAGAGGTTAACCTACTTGCCCCTTCCTTAGAGGGTGAGAATTCGCGAATAAACTGAAGATTGCCGTCAAAAATCTTCACTTTTTTGTTGTCTGTGACAAAAAGCAGATCGTCCGAGGTGACAGCAACGCCCCGAGGGGCGTCCAGCTGATGACCGCTATGAGCGGCCGAAGTTTTGAAACGTCCAGTGGAGGTAAATATCGATAGTGGATTCAGTGTTGTGTATATCACAGCAATGTCCCCGTTGCTGAAACATGCAACACCTCTGGCGAATTGGAATTCCCCGTCATCGGTTCCTTCCTTGCCGAATTGTTCCTTCACCTGCCACTTCTCTTTAAGCAATATCTTGCCAAGATCCTGTTCACTGACGACATCTTGACATTTGACCCCAATGAACGAAAGATCCACCTTTGCCGGTTCGCACTTGAGCTCCTTCTGAAATTCCAAGTTGTGCATCACCTTCGGTTTGAGTTCAAAGAGCTCGAAATCATCGACTTGACTCATCAAGTCGTTTACGGCCGCGACGATCTGATCTGCGCGTTCCATCTGGTCACGGTTGCGCATGAGCGCCTTTTCGTACTCGCTGTCTCTCTCCTGGCCGATTTTGTTGACTTGTTCGGTGATAACCTTTGCTTTGCCTCTGATTTTAGCAATTTCTTCCTCCCTTTTAGAAGAAATATCACTGCAAGCCTGAGCCAGTTTCGTTTGCAATCTATTCCGTGCAAGTTTGATGGAGTCATCGTTTGATGCAAATTGCTCTTTGCTTGTCTGGAACTTTTGCAATATGTCCTTGACACTCTCACGAAATGATTCAATGGCGTCACCGATACCAATTAACATATGTTCAGCAGCTGTTCGGTGCTCAGTTACAGCACACATGGCGCAAATCAACACATCACAAGTCTCACAGTGAAAGCATATGGCCTGATCACTATGTTTTCTACATTTTGGTGTGGCAGTTATGATAATAGCATCTGTCCAGGTCATCTGCTGGAATGATGCGAAGATCTTTGGTGGACCTCAACAATTGATGTGCCTCTTGACATTTCTTGCAGATGTTCTCCTTGCAGTCAAGGCATCTTGACACGGCATCGTTTCCTTCTTCGCAGGATTCACAAGTCGCACTAGTAGTAGTTACCTTTCCTAATAACTGCTCTTGTTTGCTTATCTCATCGACAAGAGATATCAAAAAGAAGCTAGAAGACAGACTCTGCACTCCTTCGTCAGTAACGTCCGTCTCTCTCCTGCAGACTGGACATGCTATCTTCGTCCTTTCTGTCGTCTCTTTGCTCACCATATCTCCCAGACAGTTCAGGCAGAAGCTATGAAGACAGTCTAGCATCTTAGGATCCTTGAATCGGCAGCAGCAGATCGGACATTCCAGGTGCCCCTGGCTGATCGTGTTTAACACGGTTCGGGCTGCAGCCTCCGCCATCCTGATAATGAAGTGTATACTTCAGGAAAAAAGAAAGAAACAAAATCCGTTTCGACTATTACATTCAGGAATACCGTGTCAGGATGGTTATGTTGAGGAGGGGCATGGAGCTGTAAAGTGGAGGGCAGTGGTTTAAAACCATGTGACCTAGACATCAGTAAACTTCAGGACAATAACAAGTCAAAATTCCCTAAGCTATATCAAGTATGTTTAAACATCATCGCTGGGTACGAAAAACAAGGTTGAAAGTTTTCTAAAAACGTAACTCACTGTAATTGACCAAAACAAAAATACCTATGAAAGAGGGCGCTTTTTCTGCATAGCGCCCTCTTGTGACAATTTGTGCATTTAATACTAACCGTCTGTTGCTTATGTAGTCCGTTATAATTTATCTAGCTCAAGTCCGGCCTCTTGTTGCGGCCCATATATATTCTCATTATATATTTATTCAAGATCACCTCATTAGAGGGTGGCGTGCTTCACTGTTCCATCTCAGTGTTAAAACCATTCGCAATGGAACAGAAATAAAATAAAAGCGAGACCGTTCACAATGGAGGAGTCTTTTGTTATAAGGGAACCGGCAACCGCGTCCACGGATTGGTTTCAGAGAGGTCACGCATCAGACAATAATAAGATCTATGTTTAGATATTTGCTTCAAATCGTTGTCAGTCCCTGGCTGGACATATTAAATAAAAGTCCTTAAAAGCATCCCTGGTGGAAAACACGTCTGGCTGGTTGAAATGGTGTTTACTTTTTGTTTGGCTCTGAACGCTGTCGTGTAATTGCAATAAAGTTAAATACTCGTGTCGATCGTCTTAATTTTGTTTAACCTAGTTTGTTTTACAGGTATTGCTTTTTCAGAGATTTTCAACAACCACCCAATATTCGATGCGCTTATAAAGGCACACGGTAATTCACCTGCGTCGCAAATGAATGACGTCGTACAAACCACTTGGTAAGAATATACGTTGCATTGCTTAATCGCGCGCTGACTATGCCTATCAACAGAGGGCGCTAATTGGCGCGCTGGACAATATTTTTTGTTGAAAACACCCTTACCACAAATTCGACTTTTACGGGAAAAAGGGATATCTTCGCTAATTTACCGACATTTAATAATGACAAGGATATTTAGTCTTTCGATATATGTGACCCACTCCACAATAATGGGTATTATGTCACAAAATAGTGAAATTGAGTTGTATACATGGTTGGAAAGCCCATGGCGTAAGCTTCCAGTTGGTATATAATAGAGCTCTATAGCCCCTCTTATGTTCTAGAGATATGACATGTTTGCTTGTGATTACTTCCTTGGAGTTCAAATTACACAACTGAGAAAACAGGCTTTGAAAAAGCCGGCTTTGTTGTAGAACAACAGAACGATGAACACAAAATGGGCGTGTTTTCCACTTTAATCATCAAAATCAACATTTCTTTGAATGAAACCTCAAAATATTGGTGTTAAAGATGTCATTAATGGCAAAAAATGTAAATCACTTTTTGATGAAATGTTTACCCTCTCGACATTGAGTAGTCCATTACATGATAATGCACAGCGCAACTTAATACCCATTTTTGTAGAGCCGGTCACATATTACAAATTTATGACATTTTACTGTGGGTACTAGAGTTACACGTTAAAATGTGCAACCGTAAATGTTTGAAAACTAATGCATTTTGTACCATGTTAGTCGATGTTTTCAATTTTTTGATAAAGTATCATCAATACCTTGGTCCATATCATAATTTACACCATTCAAAGGGTTGTAAAATGGGTGTATTAAAAGCAATATACCCAAACCCATCAAACTCCAACTGCAGGTTTTGCTAGATTTTGACAGGTCTGGTACCAAATCATAGCAACCTGTTGTCGGGCTTTGTTTGACTCGGTACCAAAAAACTAGGGAGATCGACCCTGTTGAATTCAGTCAGGTTCAGGGCAGAAATGAATGAGACTTGTACAAATGTTGGAGTTTGGGGGGATGCACAAGCATTTATTATAGTAAATGACCCACGGCTGTTCGCGACAGCTTGTTTCTGGTAAACTGCTTGTGTATAACATGTACCCCTCTGTAGGTCCCCACTCGTACTCAAGCACATATATATCGCTGGACAGTCATCACTGTACTGATCCCATACTGAACAATACATATTGACTCATCTGTAACAAGTCAATCAAACTTCAAGAGTTTGGCAGGTTTAGTACCGTTAGGTTTAGTAGAGTGTACCAATAAGTACCTGTGTGAAGTTGTGGAATTTCATGTAGAAGAGGACAAATTAGGGTGATGCTGAACATTTTAGAATTCTGACTGATTTTGAGATTAGACATATTTCACTTAACACACAAACCCTATGGATTGTCCCCATAACGCAATGCACGAAAAGAATTGATGGTTTGGTTTACTTTCTCCTGCGAGAGCCAAGGGGTTAGGGTTAAACGAAGTTTCATTTACCAAATGAGACCAAACGAGAGACCAAAAATGCGCTAAAAAATCGATCTACTGTCAACTCCAAGAAACATGATACCCCGTCGGTCATCACTTCAACCAGCATAACCATTGTATTTCTGATATGATTATACAGGGCAAAGAATCACTTGGCCATCGGAAAGACTCAGTCCGCCTCAGCCGGGAGAAAGTTTGGATAAATCATCTTCGGACTATTCAACAACGTGGGCTCAATATCTAACTAGGAAATGATTAACTTCATATTTTTTTTCTCCTATTTGTCATCTGTTTCAGATTTATTTCTTTGTTTGTTTTTGTTTGTTCTCACTCCTCCGGTTTCCCCTGTCTATTTTCACCCCCCCCCCCCCCCAATTACTCCTAGTCATACTTGTTTATTAGTTCTTCCCTTTGATCTTCACCCTGGACCCCCTTCCTTGTGGTTTTACTCCGTGTTTTTGTTCCCCACCCTAATCCACATCATATGCATGTATGTTTGTATCTTGTACACAGCCATTTTGTCTCTGAAGAAGATCTTGTTGAGATCAAAATATTAGGCCCTCTTAACTTATTTGATTTGTACATTTCAGGCCATTCCAGCCAGTAAGCAGTTTGTAGCAGTTTTAATCTTATTCATGGTTTATTTACCTTGGCAGATACTTTATATTTGAACAAGATGTAAATATTTTTATTATTTTTTTACTCAGTTACTTTTCCATAACTGCAATATTTCCCCCAAAAAATATTCTATAATAAAAACTTGCTTTTTTGACTCCAGTCAATGTTTTTTAACTGAATCTCAAAATGAATTTTGGACCTGATGTCTGGGTCTTAATTCCACTGTGGCGGGTGCACATCAACCCTACAAATAGGACTGTACCTGCATAGCTCTCTGTTGTATGTTGTCTTATTTTGTCACCATTATCTTATCTTATCTTGTCACCTATAGCGACAAGATGAAGACAAAAGAGAGCCAATTACAGCCCTATTTTTAGGGTAAGGTGCACTATAGCCATTACAGTGACTGCTCTATGTTCCGAAAACCTGACTACTAAGGCCAAATAAAAAGGAAGGAGGAGGCCCCTTTTTTTTTCTTTTTTTTTCTTCAAAATGGCCGCCCGACATCTTAATTCGAGTCATGTAGTGAACATGTCACACCCTATCTTCCAATTTAAAATTAAAACATGGTTCACCCATGATTAAAAATCAAAATTCATGTGGATCGATCATGTATGCACTGTACACAACTACACGTCACACCCTAGCCTTCCTATTAGAAAAAATATATTTCCAGCGCATGTACATTTTTTTTTTTTTTAATTTATCATTTTTTTCAAAAAAGAAAAAAAGAGAAAAAAGGAGGCGGCCCCCAAAAAGGAAGCGGGCGGTGACGCTAAACATGTTTTTTTTTTTATTTGGCCTAAACCTATGTTCCGACACTCCTATGTTCCAACTACCTGCATATAATAAGATTTTACTAGCCTGTTTCATTAGTGACTCAATTCCATGTGGTAACATACATTTTTTTGAAGGCGAGTCAGAAGGCAGGGGTGTCGGAACGCACGGGTGCGACCTATGATTCATAGGTCGAGTAGTCAGAACAAAGGCCGATTAGTTTAAACATAGGGGGCGTCGGAACGTGGGGGGCGTCGGAACGTGGGGGGCGTCGGAACGTGGGGTGCGTCGGAACGTGGGGGGCGTCGGAACGTGGGGGGCGTCGGAACGTGGGGTGCGTCTAAAGGTGGGGTGCGTCTAAAGGTGGGGTGCGTCGGAACGTGAGGGTCACGTCGGAACGGTGGGGTCGTCGGAACGGGGGGGGGGGGGGGGTGGGGGTTGTCGGAACGGGGGGCGTCGGAACAGGGGGGGCGTCGGAACGTGGGGGGGCGTCGGAACGTGGGGGGGCCGTCGGAACGTGGGGAGCGTCGGAACGTGGGGGCGTCAGAACGTGGGGGCGTCGGAACGTAGAGGCGTCGGAACGTAGGGGCGTCGGAACGTAGGGGGCGTCGGAACGTAGGGGGCGTCGGAACGTAGGGGCGTCGGAACGTTGGGGCGTCGGAACGTAGGGGTGTAATCGACCATCACTATGGTCAGAGTGAATCTTTGCTTCATGGTCAAAACCACACTTTTCCGAGTCAACAAAAATGTCATTTCGATTGATAAAGTGACATTTTCGACCAAATTTTGACAGAAAAAAGTGTCATTTTTTACACGGAAATGGACAGAGCAACTTGGTTCAGATTCAGGATCAATTATTGTGTTCTATTACAGACTACAAAAGCTAATCGTTCCTTTATCTTACGAATCAGGCATGACTCAAGCAACACCCAATCACATTGAATCTGTGCAACATGTAATGTGTATTACATGTAATATGATTCATATGTGTTGTACTACAACTACAATGTACTCACTTTTTAAAACTGATTCGTCAGTTGGACCACATTTTTGGTGCGAGTAAAACACAAGAATGGCCTTCCACCGGTCCAGGTACCGCTGGTACACTTTCGAGCGGCGAAAGGTGATCACTTGTGCAGTTGTATATCGAGACAAGGTACGTATCGACTACCGCAGCATCCTGTGTACATGTACATGTATTTCTTCAACAACTGCGCAGTATTTGATAGGAGGCATTGCGTGCAGCACAATTTACTCACTGTGGGGAAAACCTGTTACTATTTTTTAACTCGCGCCAATGAAGGGCAGCGCGCGCCCTCTAGGCCCCTGTCTTTCAGAAGACAATGTGCGCGTGCAGGCCTTCGGCGTAAAGCTACGGAAGTTCATAATGGACATTACATATGTCTCCATTCGCAGGAAAGAATATTATCCTGTGAAATATTCACATCATTTATTTGCAATCGAGGTGTATTTATTTTGAATAATAGCTTTTCATGGCAATTATCTCTCCTCCCCACGGGTATTAAAGGGTGAAAAATATGTTTAAATTTAATAATCTGAAATTGAAATCAGTTTGGTAACAAACAATTATTTGTTACAACTGGATGTTTCTAAAAAATAATATCTAATAATAAAATTGAAAGTTTATTTCCAAATGGACCATTCCATGAAGTTCAGATACAAAGTGTGACATTTTGCTATATTTCTAGTTTCATGCCATATATCAACTAAATTATTTGACTATTTATTCCCGTTTGTCTTGGACGTTGGACAGATTTGGGCAAGTCTTGTACCATTCAAACATTGGTTTTCAGAGTAATTTGATATTTAATAAAATATTTAGGTCTCATCAGATGTAACAAGTACAACGCATTTCTTTCACATTTTTTTGTCATGTTGCAATATTTATTGTGTAAACCTTCTCGGCTTACTATTAACTGACCACAAAATGTAGCCAAACATGGTTTCATATAGTTATTGAATATAAATTACAAGGGATATGTTGACAAATATGTTCCAACATAAAAAATGTCACACTAGGGTACCGTGTTAAATTGTTTAAAGTGACGGATTCACTTGTATTTCAGGTAAGAGTTACACAAAGATAATTACACAAAGATAATAAACTGAAAAAATCTTCCGAGAATGTAAACATCAACACTGTATAGAAACCGCTCCAAATAACACCAGACATAGCAATTACAATCCCAATGTGTTTTTTTTTAACTAAAACTGAATATAATGGGGGCCCAATAATGAACACAATTTGGACAACGGGAGTCAAAAGGTATCCCCATAGAATTGTTATAGATGAATAGGTCTCCACAAGAATTTTCACGAAATAGATTTTTGAATTTTACTCAAACTTCCCAAAAACTAGGGTTGGGATGTGGGTTAGGGGTAGTGTTTGGGTTAGGGTATAATATAGGGTATATTTTGTTAAAATGTCAACCTAGGAATTTAATTGTGGTTGAAATATAAGCATTTTGAAAAAGGTGCTCGACTTTCTAACCATTTTGAAAACGAGACCAAAGAGATGTCTCCACAAGGATACAACGTTGAGGATGGTTGTTCCCGGAATCTCAGAAATTCTTTTCAGGTATCTGAGGGGTGTGTCAGGTAGCAATACACTGTTAAAATGTTGTTGGTTAAACTTTTTTAACAACCTGGGTTATCCAAGTGCCCTGCTTAAACAAATGTTGTTCGCTGTTTAAGCAGGACACGTGAACAACCCCGTTCGTTGTCCTTGTACTAAACTGTTTAAACAGTGTTTAAACAGTGTATATTATAGTCGAGTGTGTATGGCATAGGGGCGAGAGGGAGTCTCCTCTATCGTGCTGGGTATTTAATTTGTCGTATACGAGGCACTAAGAGCTTTCACTCGTTGGAAAGTGATACAATACAATTATAGACCCTATAATATACCCTAACCCAAACACTAACCCTAACTCACATCTCAACCCGTTTTAAAGTAATTTGAGTAAAATAAACATATTTTCTGAAATTTCTTTTGAAGACCTACTACTCTGTAGAAATTAACCTGTGGAGACCCGACGCCCATTATCCCCATGGTGTTTAGGTCTAAACTTACCAAATTTAGAAACCTACACACCCGTGTGTGTAAACACCTTTTATCATGGACCCCCTATTGTCCCTCTTTTGTTTGTAGTACTTTAACGTTTTTGGAAGGCCTTCCATAGGTTTTGTACACAAATATATAATCGTGGACTTTATGTCAATTGTCCTCTATTGTTCTACGTAAACTATTTGAATGCGGATACAAACTCATGCATACTACATACTACATACATAAATAGTTATTTTGTAGTCTCTTCAGTTCTGAACTTGGTTCAACTAGCGAGCCAAAAATATAGAATTAACGAAAACAAGAGCTGTTTCGGCAAATATCGATCATTTTTGTCGCGATGACGTCATCGGTAGTCATTGTGATGTCACATCATTATGATTTTATTAGGTTTTTGGATCTTTAAGCTCTTGGAAGTACAGTTTCAGTAGACATCAGATTAAGTTATAAGGAACATGTTTTGTCGTCGAATAAACTACTCCAGGGCCGATGCAGCGCGCAGCACGAGCGAGGCGCCGTATGATGTCCACATGTGCCACCGACTCAAGCAGGACCGCGTTAGTATGCTGGGAACTTAGCAGCTCCGATCAAACAATCAACGCGGCGCCGCATGTCCCCCTGGATGTGCTGAAACCTAAACACAGATCAACTCTCTAAATGTATAAAAATGAACGGTTCACTAACAAAAAAAGTAATGAAATTTACTTTTCAAAGTAAAAAACAGCAAAAAGGGAAAACCACTCCAGAAGAGTAACTGCTTATTCTTTCCGGGAGCAATATGAAGGACAGCTCTTTTATAGTTATCCTTTATAAGGTTCCTCGGAAGAGTGAACATTTACTCTTTTTGAGTGGTTTTTACTTTTTGGGAGTTGCCTTCACTCTGAAAAACTCAATTTCACTATACGAGAACGAGACGATCGTTGCCAGCACCTCACACATCAAGGATAATAATTTCTGAGATTTTTGGCCCCCGACTCGGTGATAAATCTCGGCACGCACTTGATGGTTAGCCTAAATAATCTCTGGCCCCATCACCATTGTCAAACTGCTAAATGAAGCCACAGACGGCGACGAAGCTGAGATTTGGAAAACAGCCTTAACTTGAAGTCGGGTAAGATGGTGTCTAATGACTCCCCCAGCTCGCCTTTTCTTTCCTCTGATGGGGTACTTGAGCATAGAGCCCATAGCAGATGTGGTTGGCTCTGAATCAAGTAAGTAGTAGAGCCTCGTAGGCAATTCACATCCGCTGCAAGATCTTGATGGAATGTCTGTCTGCAACAACCACATCGCCAGTAGATGTATAGGCCATTTGTATCGGATTGTATAGCTGTTCGGCTACAGTTCCTACCATTAATCCATTTGGGTCGTACTGCTGTATTTTTGCGGTTCCCCTGTCACCGAGATGAACAGCAACATTAAAGTAGCCGTGACTGTCAAAAAAGATCCCAGTTGGACTCGCCGATTTTTGGTCCACAAGTGTATTGATACTAAACACCTCATTGCCCTTGAGGTCTACGCAGGAGAGGGTTTTATTTTCGTAGTTAGAAATTAACAGGCGCTCCATATTATCCATCGCTAAATAAAATGTCACATTTTCATTTGGAATGGTTGCTACTAACGAGCCATCAAGCAAATGCACACAAACAACTTTCCTGCCAAAGTCAGCCACCGCTAGTCGTTCTCCGGCTGCGTCTAGCGCAATAGCGGTTAACTGACTTGCCTCTTTCTTAGATGGTGTGAATTCGCGAATCAACTGAAGATTGCCGTCAAAAACTTTCACTTTATTTTTGTCCGTGACAAAAAGCAGATCATCTGAGGTGACAGCAATGCCCAAAGGAGCGTCCAGCTGATGACCGCTTTGAGCGGCCGAAGTTTTGAAACGTCCAGTGGAGGTAAATATCGATAGTCGATTCAGCTTTATGTCTGTCACAGCAATGTCCCCGTTGCTGAAACATGCAACACCTCTGGCGACTTGAAATTCCCCGTCACCGTTTCCTTCCTTGCCGATTTCTTCCTTCACCTGCCACTTCTCTTTAAGCAATATCTTGCCAAGATCCTGTTCACTGACGACATCTTGACATTTGACCCCAATGAACGAAAGATCCACCTTTGCCGGTTCACACTTGAGCTCCTTCTGAAATTCTAAATTGTGCATCACCTTTGGTTTGAGTTCCAAAAGCTCGAAATCATCGACTTGACTCATCAAGTCGTTTACGGCCGTGACGATCTGATCTGCGCGTTTTATCTGGTCACGGTTGCGCATGAGCGCCTTTTCGTACTCGCTGTCTCTCTCCTGGCCGATTTTGTCGACTTGTTCAGTGATTACCTTTGCTTTGCTTCTGATTTTAGCTATTTCTGCCTCGGCTTTCGCAGAAATATCACTGCAAGCCTGAGCCATTTTCGTTTTCAATCTATTCCGTGCATGTTTGATGGAGTCTTCGTTTGATGCAAATTGCTCTTTGCTTTTCTGGAACTTTTGCAAAATGTCCTTGACACTCTCACGGAATGATTTTATGGCGTCACCGATACCAATTAACTTATGTTCCGCTGTTCGGTGCTCAGTTGCAACACACATGCCGCAAATCAATGCATCACAAGTCTCACAGTGAAAACATATAACCTGATCACTATGTTTAATACATTTTGGTTTGGCCGTCTTAGTAGCATCTGTTGGTGAAGCCCATGGTTTGTCCAAGTCTTCCGCTGGAATAATGCGATGGTCTTTGGTGGACTTCAAGCGACGGTGCGCCTCTTGGCATTTCTTGCAGATGTTCTCCTTGCAGTCAAGGCATCTTGACACGGCCTCGTTTCCTTCTTCACAGGATTCACAAGTCGCACTGATAGTAGTTACCTTTCCTAATAACTGTTCTTGTTTGCTTATCTCATCGACAAGAGATATCAGAAAGAAGCTAGAAGACAGACTCTGCACTCCTTTCTCAGGAACGACTGTCTCTCTCCTACAGACTGGACATATTATCTTTTTCCTCTCCGACGTCTCTTTGTTCACCATCATACCCAGACAGTTCAGGCAGAAGCTATGAAGACAGTCTAACATCTTAGGATCCTTGAATCTATCGCAGCAGATCGGACATTCCAGGTGCCCCTGGCTGATTGTGTCCATCACGGTTCGGGCTGCAGCCTCCGCCATCGTGATCATGAAGTGTATACTTCCGGGAAAAGAAAGAAAACAGATTCGTTGCGACTATTACATTCAGGAATACCCAGTGTCAGGATGGTTAATGTTGAGAAGGGGCATGGGGCTGTAAAATTAAGAAGGGCACAGCGGTTTAAAACCATATGTGACCCAGACATCAGTGAATCTCAGGACAATGAACAGTCAAAATTCAAAAAAAAATATATCAAGTATGTTTAAACATCATCGCTGAGTACGGTAAACAAGGTTAAAAGTTTTCTAAAAACGTAACTCACCGTAATTGACCAAAAAAGAGAGATACATTTGAAAGAGGGCGCTTTTTTCTGCATAGCGCCCTTTTGTAACAATTTGTGCATTTAATACTAACCGTATGTTGCTTATGTAGTCCGTTATAATTTATCTAGCTACAGTCCGGCCTCTTGTTGCAGGCAACCTATCTTCTCATTAGGTATTTATTCCAGATCACCTCATTAGAGGGTGGCGTGCTTCACTGTTCCATCTCAGTGTTAAAACCATTCGCAATGGAACAGAAATAAAATAAAAGCGAGACCGTCCACAATGGATGAGTCTTTGTCAATAGGGAACCGGCCACCGTCCACGGATTGGTTTCAGAGAGGTCGCACATCGGGAAATAATAATAATAATGTTTACATTAAAGTCATTCTGATGCCCGCTTCACATCGTCGTCAGTCCCTGGCTGGACATTATGATAAATAAAAGCAGTCATTGAAAGTATCCTTGGGGGAAAACACGTCTGCCTGGTTGAAATGGAGTTTACTTTTTGTTTGGCTCTGAACGCTGTCGTATAATTGTAATAAAGTTAAATACTCGTGTCGATCGTCTTAATTTTGTTTAACCTAGTTTGTTTTACAGGTATTTCTTTTTCAGAGAGTTTCAACAACCACCCAATATTCGATGCGCTTATAAAGGCACACAGTAATTCACCTGCGTCGCAAATAAATGACGTCGTACAAACCACTTGGTAAGAATAATACGTTGCATTGTTTAATCCCGCGCTGACTATGCCTATAAACAGACGGCGCTATTTGGCGCGCTGGACTGCGCTGGACAATATTTTTGTTGAAAACACCCTTACCACAAATTCGACTTTTACGGGCAAAAGGGATATCTTCGCTAATTTACCGACATTTAATAATGACAAGGATATTTAGTCTTTCGATATATTACAAATTTATGACATTTTACCGTGGGTACTAGATGTACACGTTAAAATATGCAACCGTAAATGTTTAAAAACTTATGCATTTTATACCATGCTAGTCGATGTTTTCAATTTTTGATAAAGTATCATCCATTCCTTGGTCCATATCATACTTTACACCATTCGAAGGGTTGTAAAATGGGTGTATTAAAAGCAATATACTCAGACCCATCAAACTCCAACTGCAGGTTTTGCTAGATTTTGACAGGTCTGGTACCAAATCATAGCAACTTGTTGTTGGGCTTTGTTTGACTCAGTACCAAAAAGCTAGGGAGATCGACCCTGTTGAATTCAGTCAGGTTCAGGACAGAAATGAATGAGACTTATACAAATGTTGGAGTTTGGGGGGATGCACAAGCATTTATTAGTGGGTGACCCACGGCTGGAAGTTCACGGCACAGCTTGTTTCTGGTAAACTGCTTGTGTATAACATGTACCCCTCTGTAGGTCCCCACTCGTACTCAAGTACATATATATCGCTGGACAGTCATCACTGTACTGATCCCATACTTAACAATACATATTGACTCATCTGTAACAAGTCAATCAAACTTCAAGAGTTTGGCAGGTTTAGTACCGTTAGGTTTAGTAGAGTGTACCAATAAGTACCTGTGTGAAGTTGTGGAAGTTCATGTAGAAGAGGACAAATTAGAGTGATGCTGAACATTTTAGAATTCTGACTGATTTTGAGATTAGACATATTTCACTTAACACACAAACCCTATGGATTATCCCCATAACGCAATGTACGAAAAGAATTGATGGTTTGGTTTACTTTCTCCTGCGAGAGCCAAGGGAGTTAGGGTTAAACGAAGTTTCAATTACCAAACGAGACCAAACGAGAGACCAAAAATGCCCTAAAATATCGATCTACTATCAACACCAAGAAACATGATACCTCCGTCGGTCATCACTTCAACCAGCCTAACCATTGTATTTCTAATATGATTCTACAGGGCAAAGAATCACTTGGCCATCGGAAAGACTCAGTCCGCCTCAGCCGGGAGAAAGTTTGCATAAATCGTCTTCGGACTATTCAACAACATAGGCTCATTATCTAACCAGGAAATGATTAACTTCATTTTGTTTTCTCCTATTTGTCATCTGGTTCAGATTTATTTATTTGTTTGTTTTTGTTTGTTCTCACTCCTCCGATTTTTCCTGTCTATTTCCCTTCCCCCCAAAAAAATTACTCCTAGTCATACTTGTTTATTAGTTCTTCCCTTTGATCTTTACCCTGGACCTCCTTCCTTGTGGTTTTACCCCTTCTGTTTTTGTTCCCCACCCAAATTCACACCCCTTTACCCCCTTGGTCTGTCTTTGATCCTCCCCACACTTACCTTACCCTTTAATCCCTCAACTTAAGCCTCCCTTTGTTGATTGTTCCACTGGACTCTGTGCTTTTTCTTTTGTGTTTCTTTTGCAAACCATGATGTGCATCATACACATGTATGTTTGTATCTTGTACACAGCCATTTTGTCTCTGAAGAAGATCTTGTTGAGATCAAAATATTTGGCCCTCCTAACTTATTTGATTTGTACATTTCAGGCCATTCCAGCCAGTAAGCAGTTTGTAGCAGTTTTAATCTTATTCATGTTTCATTTACCTTGGCAGATATTTAAACAAGATGTAAATATTTTTCCATTTTTTTACTCAGTGTCATTTTTAACATAACTGTAATATCTCAACAACAACAACATTTACAGTAAAAACTTGCTTTTGGGACTCCAGTCAATGATTTTTAACTGAATCTCAAAATCTTGTCACCTATAGCGACAAGATGAAGACAAAAAAGATTACAGCCCTATTTGTAGGGTAAGGTGCACTATAGCCATTACAGTGACTGCTTTATGTTCCGAAAACCCTATGTTCTGACTACTAAACCTATGTTCCGACACTCCTATGTTCCAACTACCCGCATATAATAAGATTTTACTAGCCTGCTTCATTAGTGACTAAATTCCATGTGGTAACATACATTTTTTGAAGGCGTGTTAGAACGCAGGGGTGTCGGAACGCACGGGTGTCAGAATCATAGGTCGAGTAGTCGGAACAAAGGCCGGGTAGTCTAAAAATACGGGCGTCGGAAAGTGGGGGTTGTCGGAACGTGGGGGTTGTCGGAACGTGGGGGGGGGCGTCGGAACGTGGGGGGGCGTCGGAACGTGGGGAGGCGTCGGAACGTGGGGGGGGGGCGTCGGAACGTGGGGGGCGTCGGAACATGGGGGGCGTCGGAACGTGGGGGGGGGGGGGGGGGGGGGCGTCGGAACGTGGGGGGGGGGGGGGGCGTCGGAACGTGGGGGGCGTCGGAACGTGGGGGGCGTCGGAACGTGGGGGGCGTCGGAACGTGGGGGGCGTCGGAACGTGGGGGGCGTCGGAACGTGGGGGCCGTCGGAACGTGGGGGCCGTCGGAACGTGGGGGGCGTCGTAACGGGGGGGCGTCGGAACGTGGGGGCCGTCGGAACGTGGGGGCCGTCGGAACGTGGGGGCCGTCGGAACGTGGGGGCAGTCGGAACGTGGGGGCCGTCGGAACGTGGGGGCCGTCGGAACGTAGGGGCAGTCGGAACGTGGGGGCCGTCGGAACGTGGGGGCCGTCGGAACGTGGGGGCCGTCGGAACAAGGGGGGCGTCGGAACAAGGGGGGCGTCGGAACAAGGGGGGCGTCGGAACAAGGGGGGCGTCGGAACGTGGAGGCGTCGGAACGTGGGGGCGTCGGAACGTGGGGGCGTCGGAACGCGGGAGGTCGGAACGTGGAGGGGCGTCGGAACGGGGGGGGGGCGTCGGAACGTGGGGGCCGTCGGAACGTGGGGGCCGTCGGAACGTGGGGGCCGTCGGAACGTGGGGGCCGTCGGAACGTGGGGGCCGTCGGAACGTGGGGGCCGTCGGAACGTGGGGGCCGTCGGAACGTGGGGGCCGTCGGAACGTGGGGGCCGTCGGAAAAAAGGGGGGCGTCAGAACAAGGGGGGCGTCGGAACGTGGGGGCGTCGGAACGTGGGGGCGTCGGAACGTGGGGGCGTCGGAACGTGGGGGCGTCGGAACGCAGGGGGCGTCGGAACGCAGGGGGCGTCGGAACGCAGGGGGCGTCGGAACGCAGGGGGCGTCGGAACGCAGGGGGCGTCGGAACGCAGGGGGCGTCGGAACGCAGGGGGCGTCGGAACGCAGGGGGCGTCGGAACGCAGGGGGCGTCGGAACGCAGGGGGCGTCGGAACGCAGGGGGCGTCGGAACGCAGGGGGCGTCGGTCAAAACGACACTTTTCCGAGTCAACAAAAATGTCCTTTCGATTGAGAAAGTGACATTTTTGACCGAAAAAAGTGTACTTTTTTACACGGAAATGGACAGAGCAACTTGGTTCAGATTCAGGATCAATTATTGTGTCCTATTAACAGACTACAATTTAAGCTAATCGTTTATCTTACGAATCATGCATGATTTAAGCAACACCCAATCACATTGAATCTGTGCAACATGTAATGTAAATACATGTACACTGTACGTGTAACACGATTCATATGTATTGTACTACATGTACAATTACAATGTACTCACTTTTTAAAACTGATTCGTCAGTTTGATGGGGTCTTCAACCACATTGCGTGTAAACACAAGAATGGCCTTCCACCGGTCCAGGTACCGCCGGTATACTTTCGAGCGGCGAAAGGTGATCACGTGTAGTTGTACTTATCGAAACAAGGTACGTATATCGACTACCGCAGCATCCTGTGTACATGTACATGTATTTGTTCAACAACTGCGCAGTATTTGATGAGGAGGCATTGCGTGCAGCACATTTTACTCACTGTGGGGAAAACCTGTTACTATATATTTAACTCGCGCCAATGAAGGGCAGCGCGCGCCCTCTAGGCCCCTGTCTTTCAGAAGACAATGTGCGCGTGCAGGCCTTCGGAGTAAAGCTACGGAAGTTAATAATGGACATTACATATGTCTCCATTCGCAGGAAAGAATTGATTTGCAATCGAGGTGTATTTATTTTGAATAATAGCTTTTCATGGCAAAGCATCTCTCCTCCCCAGGGGTATTAAAGGGTGGAAAATATGTTTAAATTAATAATCTGAAATTGAAATCAGTTTGGTAATAAACAATTATTGTTTACAACTGCAGGATGTTTCTGAAAAATAATATCTAATAATAAAATTAAAAGTTTATTTCCAAATGAATCATTCCATGAAGTTGAGATACAAAGTGTGACATTTTTGTATATTTTTTGTTTCATGCCATATATTAACTAAATTATTTGACTATTTATTCCCGTTTATCTTGGATGTTGGACAGATTTGGGCAAGTCTTGTACCATTCAAACATTGGTTTCCAGAGTAATTGGATATTTAATAAAAATATTTAGGTATTTATTTCTTTAAGACAGTCCTTCTTTGAAAAAGCCTTTGTAAATTTGTTACGATACACGTAGTATCTCAATTTGTAGAAACTGAAAAATTGCATTACGTTAAAGAGAAATATCGAGCCAAAAATCGACCTCTCACTTCCAAAAATCTTTAGGTGGACTCATGGAAGTACAAACACTTGTACAAATAGGCAACCAACCTGCGGTCCATAAATCCAATGATCGAGAAGAGTAATGCTCATAGCGATTCTGGCAAGGTACACTGTATTTGTTTAGGTAAAATAATGTTCACCTGTAAAATAACAAACCATCGCCGTATTTTAGTTTAACGGTTTAACGGATGTAAAATTTCGGTAATGTGAGCTGGAAAATATCACCAGGAATCCATAAAGTTTTCGTGTTGTAGTGTTAATTTATACAGATAATATACATTTACAAAAACATTTTCTCAAAATACAACATTTTGTGTAAATATACATCAAACACATACAAAGTGTTGTTTATTTACACATAATCTACTGGTCTCAATACGCAGCAACTGACTATTTAGAACTGAGGAAAATAAAATGTGTAGTATGTTACATTGTGGTGGTCAGATTTCTTGCAAAAATAGGTTAATAATCGTATTAGATCTTTTGTATTCAAACATTGAAATCATTTCTGGCAAACTGACTTGAAAAGATCATGAATTTACATCAAAATCAGTCACTTTTTTTACCTCGCCCTGTACCTCAACAACAACTACTGCATTTAAAGTTACCATACCACAATGTTCTTTTATTGTCATCAATTTGAGAGCCACATTTTTACAGAGGTGACATTTCTTCAGCAATGTCCTAAACTAAATACCACTGCAGGAAAAAAACAAACAGTTTTTTTTTTAATCTACGAACGAGGCGCACTATTAGAAAAACTAAATACCTGTAATTGTGGGAGAGTAAAAAATGTCTAGGAGCGTTGTGTAAATTTTGACGTTTTAGGTTATGTTATTGCTTTCTGATGGCCGATTGCTTTGTTTGTTGTTTCTCTCAATTGTCCTTTCTTTAGGAATATCAGAGCGGTAAAGCCTAGGTCACACCGGACAAGGACCCAACAAGGACCACCCAGGACCACCCCGGACAACCCCGGACCACAGTTTTATCAGTCCGGGGTGGTCCGGAGCGAAAAAGCGACCGACGACCGTCAAAACTCCTTCACGCCGGACCCAACAAGGAAGCACTACGGACGAACAAGGAGTCAACAAGGATGAGCACGGATCAACAAGGAGGTGACACGGACCAAGCACGGACCGCACACGGTGTCTACACGGATGACCCCGGACCGGCACGGACCAGCACGGAAGAGACACGGACTATGCCGGATCACCCCGGACCGCCCCGGACTCAACAAGGACTGCCACGGATGCTACACGGATGCTACACGGACCGCCCCGGACCACCCCGGACCACAGCATTTTCCCTATAAAAACATGAACCTTGTATGGTCCTTGTTCGTCCGGGGTCTTCCGTAGCCTTGCCGTGTCCGAATAAACCATCCCGGATGCCCAAGGATGAACAAGGAGGCACTAAGGATGAACACGGAGCCAACAAGGACCCAACAAGGACCGCCCCGGACTACCCCGGACCACCCCGGATTAAGCCATCGCCCCGGATCACCCCGGATGTTTTAAACATTTTAAAACGTCCGGGGCCGACTCCCGGACCGCCAAGGATCATC
The DNA here is from genome assembly GCA_037893245.1 of Crossaster papposus. NCBI lineage: Eukaryota > Metazoa > Echinodermata > Asteroidea > Velatida > Solasteridae > Crossaster > Crossaster papposus. The sequence continues at coordinate 905,912 of JBAIAA010000669.1, read as the reverse complement.
CCGGACCATCCCGGACCGCCCCGGACGAACAAGGACCCAACAAGGATCGGACCCCAGACTGCCCCGGACTACGTCCGGGGTGGTCCGGGATGGTCCGGGAGTCCGGTGTGACTGGGGCTTTACTGGAAAGATTTCCATACACGGAAATCTCACGGAAATATAAAAGCATTTACTGAAAAAACTAATTGTTTTCAGACAAGTCTCATAGTGTCAAGTGAGATTCGCGTATGGAATTCTTTCCCTAGAAAACAGCCACTTAAATTGAAGTCAGATAAGATGGCGTCGATATTGTTTCCCACACCTTGCTTTTTCTTTCTGCTGAGGGGGGTACTCGTACACGGAGCCAATAGGAGATATAGTTTGGTTGAAGTAAGCAGCTGGGCCTCGTAGGCAATTCACATCCGCTGCAAGATCTTGATGGAATGTCTGTCTGCAACAACCACGTCACCAGAGGGTGTATAGACCATTTCTAGCGGATTATACAGCTTGTCTGCTACAGTTCCTACCAGTGATCCATTTGGGTCATACTGTTGTATTTTTATGGTTCCCCTGGCACCGTGATGAACAACTACATTAAAGTAACCGTGACTGTCACAAAGGATCCCGGCAGGATTCGCAGGATTTTTGTCCACAAGTGTCTTGATACTGAAAACCTCATTGCCCTTGAGGTCTACGCAGGAGAGGGTTTTATTTTCGTAGTTAGGAATGAGCAGGCGCTCCATGTCATCTATCGCTAAATAATATGTCACATTTTCATTTGCAATAGTTGCTACTAAGGAGCCATCAAGCAAATGCACAGAAACAACCTTCCTGTCCGAGTCAGCCACAGCTAGTCGTTCTTCAGCTGCGTCTAGCGCAATATCGGTTAACTGACTTGCCTCTTCCTTAGAGGGTGTAAATTCGCGAATCAACCTAAGATTGCCGTCAAAAATTTTCACTTTTTTTTGGTCAGTGACAAAAAGCAGATCGTCTGAGGTGACAGCAACGCCCTGAGGAGCGTCCAGCTGAAGACCACTTTGAGCTGCCGAAGTTTTGAAACGTCCAGTGGAGGTAAATATCGATAGTCGTTTCAGTACTGTGTCTGTCACAGCAATGTCCCCGTTGTTAAAACATGCAACATTTCCGGCGAATTGGAATTCCCCGTCACCGTTTCCTTCCTTGCCGAACTCTTCCTTTGCCTGCCACTTCTCTTTGAGCAATATCTTTCCAAGATCCTTTTCACTGACGACATCTTGACATTTCACGCCAATGAACGAAAGATCCACCTTTGCAGGTTCGCACTTGAGCTCCTTCTGGAATTCCAAGTTGTTCATCACCTTCGGTTTGAGTTCCAAGAGCTCGAAATCATCGACTTGACTCATCAAGTCGTTTACGGCCGTGACGATCTGATCTGCGCGTTTTATCTGGTCACGGTTGTACACGAGCGCCTTTTCGAACTCACCGACTCTCTCCTGACCGATTTTATTGACTTTTTCGGTGATTACCTTTGCTTTGCTTCTGATTTTAGCAATTTCTGCCTCGGCTTTTGCAAAAATATCACTGCAAGCCTGAGCCAGTTTCGTTTGCAATCTATTCCGTGCATGTTTAATGGAGTCTTCGTTTGATGCAAATTGCTCTTTGCTTTTCTGGAACTTTTGCAATATGTCCTCGACACTCTCACGGAATGAGACGTGTTACAGGTAGAAAATGGTGTAGAAAATAAATTGTTTAAATGTAATAATATGAAATTAAAATGAGTTTGTTACAACAAATTATTATTTACAACTCGATGCTTCTAAAAAACAAAGTAATAGCTAATAAAATTGAAGAGTTGATTTCTAAATACAATAAAGTGAAAATAAAGATTAAAAAACAGCTGTCGTGTACGTTGTTTTATTTATTAAATTTTCAAAACCGTAAAAATTAATTTTCAAATGAATCTACCGCGTTACGGAAATATAACCTCTTAAAGGTAGTATACACCATTTACTTTTGCTGTAATTTTCTAAATTGGATGGGTTAGAGGGTTCGTATACTCGTGACGCTGACCATAGATGCTAGAAAACCAAGAACATTAATGTTGTTTTGCAGTCTGGTTCCCCAACTTCATTCAAACAAAACAGAGCAATTTATAGACCTTGGAGATTTATCAGGTTAGGAAACCAGACTCTAGTTGGCTGGCACACATTTACGGATGTGTAACAGTATTGCAAATAAAATGAGAACTCACTAAATTTAATAAATTGGAGAGTGTTTGAAAATAGTAAGATATATTCAACGATTGCTGGTTCGCTTGCGATTCTGGCAAGATACACTGTATGGTTTTGGGTTAAATAACGGGGGTTTTCACCTGTAAAGTAGCAAACCATCGCCGTGTTGTGTAGCGTAAATGTATACAAAGAGGATATAAGTTTACAAAAACACTTTCTCAAAATACAACATTTTGTGTAAATATACATTAAACACATACAAAGTGTTGTTTATTTACAGACAATTTACTGATCTCATTACGCAGCAACTGACCATTCAGAACTGAGGAAATTTGTAGTATGTCCATTTGGGCTGTTTAGTAAAAAAAATGCACGTTCTTGATCATAATGTGTTGTTTATTCAAACAATTCCACAGTAAAATTCAGATTTTGTGCAAACGTAGGTTAATTATCGTATTAGATCTTTCGTATTCAAATATTGAAATCATTTCTGGCAAACTGTAACTTCATCATGACATGAAAACATCATGAATATACATCTACATCAGTCACTTTTTTGGGCCTCTCCCTGTATACCTCAACAACAACTACTGCATTCAAAGTTACCATACCACAAAGTTCTGTTATTGTCATAAATTTGAGAAGCACAATTTTACCGAGATGAAATTTCTTCACTAATGTCTTAAACTAAATACCACTGCAGAAAAATAGGTGTTTTTTTTAGAATCTACGAACGAAGCGAACTATTAGAAAAACTAAATACCTTTAATTGTAGAAGAGTAAAAAAAAAATGCTTTGATATTTTCGGAGTTAAATTTTTAGGATAAGTTATTGCTTTCTGATGGCCGATTTCTTTGTTCGCTGTCACTCACAATTGCTTTTTCATTCGAAATATAATAGCGAGAACTGGATAGAAATCCATACACCGACATCACTAAACAAAATCAACTTCGACCTATCAGCTATTGATCAGAAAGCAATAACATATCCTAAAAAGTCAAGTTTAGCTCACAAAATATCAAAGCATTTACTGAGAAAATATTTTTGTTCAGACAAGTCTCATAGTGTTTGTGCAATGGGTGTCAAGTGATGTCCGTGTATGGAATTATTTTCCATGAACCAGCCACTTAAATTGAAGTCAGATAAGATGGCGTCGATATTTTTCCCCCACCTTGCCTTTTCTTTCCGCTGAGGGGGATACTTGCGCACAGAGCCCATCAGAGCAGATGAAGTTTGGTTCCAGTAAGCAGCAGTGCCTAGCAGGCAATTCACATCCGCTGCAAGATCTTGATGGAATGTTTGTCTGCAACAACCACGTCGCCAGTGGGTGTATAGGTCATTTCCAGCGGATTGCCCAGCTTTTCGGCTACAGTTGCTACCAGTAATCCATTTGGGTCGTACTGCTGTATTTTTGAGGCTCCCCTTTTACCTTGATGAACAGCTACATTAAAGTAGCCGTGACTGTCAAAAAAAGTCCCGGTAGGACTCGCAGGATTTTTGTCCACAAGTATCTTGATACTAAACACCTCATTGCCCTTGAGGTCTACGCAGGAGATGGTTTTATTTTCGTAGTTAGAAATCAACAGACGCTCCATGTTATTCATCGCTAAACAATTTTTCACATTTCCATTTGGAATAGTTGCTACTAACGAGCCATCAAGCAAATGCACAGAAACAACTTTCCTGCCCCTGTCAGCCACAGCTAGTCGTTTTCCACCTGCGTCTATCGCAATAGCGGTTAACTTACTTGCTTCTTCCTTAGATGGTGTGAATTCGCGAATCAAGTGAAGATTGCCGTCAAAAACCTTCACTTTCTTTGTGTCCGTGACAAAAAGCTGATCAGTTGAGGTGACAGCAATGACATTTTGAAATGTCCAGTGGCGGTAAATATCGATAGTCGATTCAGCCTTGTGTCCGTCACAGCAATGTCCCCGTTACTAAAACATGCAACACAGCTGGCCAATTGGAATTCTCCGTCACCGTTTCCTTCATTGCCAAACTCTTCATTCACCTGCCACTTCTCTTTGAGTAACATCTTCCCAAGATCCTTTTCACTGACAACATCTTGACATTTTACCCCAATGAACGAAAGATCCACCTTTGCCGGTTCGCACTTGAGCTCCTTCTGGAATTCCAAGTTGTGCATCACCTTCGGTTCGAGTTCAAATAGCTCGAAATCATCGACTTGACTCATCAAGTCGTTTACAGCCGTGACGATCTGATCTGCGCGTTCCATCTGGTCACGGTTGCGCATGAGCGCCTTTTCGTACTCGCTGTCTCTCTCCTGACAGATTTTGTTGACTTGTTCGGTGATTACCTTTGCTTTGCTTCTGATTTGAGCAATTTCTGCCTCCGCTTTTGCAGAAATATCACTGCAAGCCTGAGCCAGTTTCGTTTGCAATCTATTCCGTGCATGTTTAATGGAGTCTTCGTTTGATGCAAAGTGCTCTTTGCTTTTCTCGAACTTTTGCAATATGTCCTTGACACTTTCACGGAATGATTCGATGGCATCCCCGATACCAATGAACTTATGTTCCGCTGTTCGGTGCTCAGTTGCAGCACACATGGCGCAAATCAACACATCACAAGTCTCACAGTGAAAGCATACGTCGTGATCATTATGTTTTCTACATGATTTTGGTGATGTGACAGTCTTGGTAACATCTGTTCGTGAAGCCGTCAATTTGTCCAGGTCATTTACTGGAATGATGCGATGGTCTTTGGTGTACCTCAGAAATCCATGTGCCTCTTGGCATTTCTTGCTCTTGTTTGCTTATCTCATCGACAAGAGATATCAGAAAGAAGCTAGAAGACAGACTCTGCACTCCTTCCTCAGGAACGCCCGTCTCTCTCCTGCAGACTGGACATGTTATCTTCGTCGCCTCTGCGTTCTGTTTGCTCACCATCTCTCCCAGACAGTTCAGGCACAAGCTGTAAAGACAGTCTAGCATCTTAGGGTCCTTGGATCGACAGCAACAGATCGGACATTCCAGATGCCCCTGACTAATTGTGTCCAACACGGTTCGGCTGCAGCCTCCGCCATTGTGATTGTGATCCTATTATAACGACAAAAACGGAAATAAAAACCTTAGGGATTCTCAAAGTGTGCGACAGGAAGGGGCTTACATTGAGGAGTAGCGTGGAGCTGTAAAATGGAGAAAGGTGCCCACTAACGCAACAAACAGGGCTGTCATTTGCTCTTGTCTTGTGTCTTATTTTGTTGCCGTTATGTTATCTTGTCTTGTCACCTATAATGGTTACAAACTAAGAGAGGCAATAAATAAAGCCCTGTTTGTAGGGCTATAGGTACACACTAGGTCAGACTGATGAAGTTATATTTGCTCTATCTTTTTCATGGTCAAAATGACACCTTCCGAGTAAAAACAAATGACATTCATCATGACCGAAAAGGCGACATTTTCTCGGGCAAAATTACCGAGAAAGTTTCAATTTTTACCCGGAAATGGGAAGAGCATATGCGGAAACGGCGATTGTGTATAGTTACGTGAATCGGGTTATTATTATGTCAAATAAATTTGAGTCACAGGTGTGTTTTTTATTCCGAAGTGACTTTATCAACCTATTTGTAAGGTTAGAGTGCACACGGCAGACTGAATATGAAATTATATTTGCTTCTATCCTTTTTATGGTCAAAATAACACTTCTTTTGGACCGAGAAAGTGACATTTTGTACCCGGAAACGGGTAGAGCAAACAGACTGTACATGTACATACAATACAATCACCCAAAAGCTAATCATTCTACATGTATTACAATATCAGGCATGTTTACTATAAAATACTAAGCTATTTCACTTATTAAAAAATCAATTACATGAATCTATTCAACATGTATAATGTACTCACTTTTCAAAATTAATTCGCCAGTTGGATGGGGCCTTCAGCCACAAATGATTTAACACAAGAAACCCCGAGGTAAACACAAGAACTACTTTAAACGGCTAAAGGTGTGATCAAGCCTAGTACATGTAGTAAATTAGTAGTACTGCTTCACTCAACATCGAGGGTATGAAAGGTTTGTGTCGCACAAAATATTAACACATAAATTCTCTTTATTCAAGTTGAAGGTATTGGCCTACTTCCGCAGACGCCATTTGTCTGTGTATTTGTGCAACAATTGCGCAGCGTTCGAGGTGAAAAACCAATTGTATTTGTAGTTCCATGGGAAAAACCAGTTGCTATTTTTAACTTTCTAGTTGAAAGTTCAGACGACTGGCTCTCCGCGTAAAACTGCGGAAGTTCATAATGGACATTACATATCTCTCCATATATGCAGGAAAGAATAATAATTATCCAAGGAAATATTCACAGAATTCATGTGCAATCGAGGTGTATTTAATTTGGATAATAGCTTTTTATGGCAAAGCATATTTCCTTTTTCACTTTTAAAAAGAGACGTGTTACAGGTAGAAAATGTTGTAGAAAATAAATTGTTTAAATGTAATAATCTGAAATTGAAATGAGTTTGTGATAACAAATTATTATTTATAACTAGATGCTTCAAAAAAACGAGTTGATTTTTAAATACAATTTTTAAATAAAAACAGCTGTCGTGTACGTTGTTTTATTCAATATAGTTTCAAAAACCGTGATGAATTTTCAGATTTTCAAATGAATTTATCGCGTTATGCCGGGCGGCAATCGTTGGAAAATGATACAATACAATAATAGCCTATATTATACCCTAATCCAAACACCAACGCTAACACACATCTTAACCCTAGTTTTTAAATAATTTTATTAATACAAAAAATATCTCGTGATTTTTTTTGTAGCGAGCTACTAATCTATAGAAATTACCCTGTAGAGACATTTTTACTCCCATTGTCCCTATTGTGTTTAGGTCTCCACATGGTACCGAATTCAGAAACCCACACACCCATGTGTGTGAACACCTTCCATCATGGACCCCTTACTGCCCCTCTTTTGTTTGTACTTGAACGTTTTTGGAAGGCCTCCCTACGATTTTCAATCATGGACTTTATGTCAATTGTTGACCCTATTGTCCTCTATTGTTCAACGTCCACTATTTGAATGCGGATACAAACCCATACATACTACATACACAAATAGTGATTGAATAGACAATTCCTGAACTTAGTTAGACCCCCAAAAAAGAAACACAAATTAACGAAAACAAGAGCTGTTTCGCGAAGTGTCAAACCTTTTTGTCACGATGACGTAATCAGGTATCATGTGATGCCAAATCAAGCTGCAAATTTGAAGGCCCGATATCTAATGAATTACAAGTCCGATTGGCTTCAAATTTGGTATGCAGGTATATCGGGATGTGTTAAAGATATAAATTGAGGTGACGTCATGATGACGTCATCGTGTGATTGATTATCATAATTTTATTAAGTTTTTAGATCTTTAAGCTCTTGGAAGTACAGTTTCAGTAGATATCAGATTAAGATGGAAAGAATATGTTTTGTCATCGAATAAACTACTCCAGTGCCGATTGGACGCCATGGGACGCCGTCTAGCGGCCACGGTTCCACCGACTCAAGCAGGACCGCGTTAGTTTTGTAACGAAACCCAACTTGGATCCGCCAGTGGACAACCAAACTCACAACAAAAATGAATGAAGAAATAAATTATATTTTCTAAAGCCACGTCTTTTGGTTTTTAATTATTATTTACAATTTTTTTAGACAGTATGGATTTAAGCAGTATGGATTCAGTTTGAGAAATGAAAACAAATATAATTGCGTGGCATGTTATCCATGCTGGATAACATGCAAAGCCCCACAAAAATGAATACAACCTAACGCTACTAAAAACTTATACAATCCTAAAAGAATAAACAAGTACGGCTGAAAAGGGTGCATGGGCACATAACTACATGTAAATCAAACTTACATGTACGACACATGAGGCCTGCAACCAAAGACGAAATGAAATCTAAAACTGAGAGAGACACATACACACACGTGTCTCTCCTACAGCACCCAGTCACAAGTCCTCCATGAAGCATTGTGACACAGTTTATATACTGACTAGCCCTGTTGACTACAAAGCCAAGTCAGGTGAGGCAGATCTACAGATAATTGTATTGTTCGAGTAATTTGCATATAATTAGCTTAACAATCGGGTTAATCCTATTATTGAATACAAGCAACAATTGTGTATTTATGCCAGTCCAGGCCAGTACAAAAATAAAAAAGGGCCAGTTGGCTGGTAAAAGAACAATCAGCTTGCACTATAAAAAAAGGAATTTCAAGCACATTGTGTTTACATACATGTACCTGGTTTTGTTACACTATGCTGAAAACTTAGCAGCTCCGATCAAGCAATCAACGCGGCTCCGCATCGTACCTTAGATGTTCTGAAACCTAAACACATATCAACTCTCTAAATGTATACAAGTGAAAAGTTAACTCACAAAAAAGTGAAATTTACTTTTTTCAGAGTAAAAAAAACAGCTTTAAAAAAGGGAAAACCAGTCCAGAAGAGTAACTGTTCACTCTTTCGAGGAGCCATAATTATGAAGGACAGCTCTTTTATAGTTGTTCTTCAATATGGTTCCTCGGAAGAGTGAGAATTTACTCTTTTGGAGTGGTTTTCACTTTTTTGGAGTTGCCTTCACTCTGAAAAACTCAATTTCACTCTTGTTGGATTGGTTTTATAAGAGATTCACTCTTTTTGAGAGTGAGCTTTTTACTCTTATACATTCAAAGAGACAACTAGTTTGTAGACATCGGTTGCGTCGGAACGAGACGAGTCTGAGCGGTTGCCAGCACCTCACACATCAAGGATAACAATCTCAGACAGTTTAGGCCCACGCCGATTCAGCACTTTATGGTTAGCCCCATGTTGTTGTATTTACGATATATTTATCTCTGGCTCCATGACCATTGCCAAACTGCATATACGAAGCCAAAGAGAGGGGCGATTCCGGGATTTGGAAAACGGCCTTTACTTGAAGTCGGGTATTAAAGATAGTGTCTGATATTACTCCCCCAGCTCGCCTTTTCTTTCCGCTGAGGGGGAACTTTTAGACAGAGCCTATATTAGATGTAGTTTGGTTCAAGAAAGCAGCAGGGCCTAGCAGGCAATTCACATCCGCTGCAAGATCTTGATGGAATGCAAGTCTGCAACAACCACGTCGCCAGTGGGTGTATAGGCCATTTCCATCGGATTGTGCAGCTTTTCGGCTACAGTTCCTACCAGTGATCCATTTGGGTCGTACTGCAGTATTTTGGCGGTTCCCGTTTTACTATGATGAACAGCTACATTAAAGTACCCGTGACTGTCACAAAGAATCCCAGCAGGACTCGCAGGATTTTTGTACACAAGTGTCTTGATACTGAACACCTCATTGCCCTTGAGGTCTACGCAGGAGAGGGTTTTATTTTTGTAGTTAGAAATAAACAGGCGCTTCATGTTATTCATCGCTAAAAAATGTATCAAATTTTTATTTGGAATGATTGCTACTAACGAGCCGTCAAGCAAATGCACAGAAACAACTTTCCTGCCCCAGTCAGCCACAGCTAGTCGTTCTCCAGCTGCGTCTATCGCAATAGCGGTTAACTGACTTGATTCTTCCTTAGATGGTGTGAATTCGCGAATCAACTGAAGATTGTCGTCAAAAACCTTCACTTTCCTTTTGTCAGTGACAAAAAGCAGATCATCCGAGGTGACAGCAATACCCCCAGGAGCGTCCACCTGATGACCGCTTTGAGCGGCCGAAGTTTTGAAACGTCCAGTGGAGGTAAATATCGATAGTCGATGCAGCTGATCGTCTGTCACAGCAATGTCCCCGTTGTTGAAACATGCAACACCTCTGGCAAATTGGAATTTCCCGTCACCATTTTCTTCCTTGCCGAACTCTTCCTTTACCTGCCACTTCTCTTTGAGCAATATCTTCCCAAGATTCTTTTCACTGACGACATCTTGACATTTTACCCCAATGAACGAAAGATCCACCTTTGCCGGTTCGCACTCGAGATCCTTCTGGAATTCCAAGTTGTGCATCACCTTCGGTTTGAGTTCCAAGAGCTCGAAACCGTCGACTTTACTCATCAAGTCGTTTACGGCCGTGACGATCTGATCTGCGCGTTCCATCTGGTCACGGTTGTGCATGAGCGCCTTTTCGTACTCGCTTTCTCTCTCCCGACAAATTTTGTTGACTTGTTCGGTGATTACCTTTGCTTTGCTTCTGAGTTTAGCAATTTCTGCCTCCGCTTTTGCAGAAATGTCATTGCAAGCCTGAGCCAGTTTTGTTTGCAATCTATTTCGTGCATGTTTGATAGAGTCTTCGTTTGATGCAAATTGCTCTTTGCTTTTCTGGAACTGTTGCAATATGTTATTGACACTCTCACGGAATGATTTGATGGCGTCACCGATATCAATTAACTTATGTTCAGCAGCTGTTCGGTGCTCAGTTGCAACACAAATGCCGCAAATCAACACATCACAAGTCTCACAGTGAAAGCATATGGCTTGATCACTATGTTTTCGACATTTTGGTGTGGCAGTCTTAGTAGCATCTGTTGGTGAAGCCCTCGGTTTGTCCACGTCGTCTGCTGGAATTATGCGATGGTTTTTGGTGGACTTCAAGCGACGGTGCGCCTCTTGACATTTCTTACAGATGTTCTCCTTGCAGTCGAGGCATCTTAACACGGCCTCGTTTCCTTCTTCGCAGGATTCACAAGTCGCACTAGTAGTAGTGACTCTTCCTAATAACTGCTCTTGTTTGCTTATCTCATCGACAAGAGATATCAGAAAGAAGCTAGAAGACAGACTCTGCACTCCTTCCTCAGGAATGACCGTCTTTCTCCTGCAGACTGGACATGTTATCTGTGCCCTCCCTGTCGTCTCTTTGCTCATCATCTTACACAGATAGTTGAGGCAGAAGCTATGAAGACAGTCTAACATCTTAGGATCCAAGAATCGGCAGCAGCAGATCGGACATTCCAGGTGCCCCTGGCTAATTGTGTCTAACACGGATCGGGCTGCAGCCTCCGCCATCGTGATTAGGATCCTAACGAAAAAAGAACAAAAACACTTAGGAATACTCAAAGTGTGTGACAGGAAGGGGGGCGTAGGTTGGGAAGTAGCATGGAGCTGTAAAATCGAGAAGGGTGCACACTCGCCCTACAAATAGAGCTGCAATTAACTCTTATCTTGTGTCTTGTTTTGTTGCCATTTTAATCTTGTCGCCTGTAATGGTTACAAGATTATAGACAAAAGAGAACCAATAAAAAGGGAATCAATAAACACAGCCCTATTTGTAGGTACATACGCGGTCAGACTGATGAAGTTATATTTGCTCTATCCTTTCCATAGTCAAAATGACACTTTCTAAGTAAAACAAATGACATTTTTCTCGTTCATTTTGACTGAGAACGCGACATTTTCTCGGTCGCAAAATTACCGAGAAAGTTTGAATTTTTACCCGGAAATGGGGAGAGCATAGTATGGGGAAACAGCAATAGTGTATAGTTACGGGCCTCTTAGATATGATCAAATAAATTTGAGTCACAGGTGTTTTTTTCATTCCTTGCACTCAAAATTATGATAAAACGTGTAATTAGCACTAATTAAAGACCTTCTTAAGTGTACTTAGCACCAATTATATGGTTCTTAAGTATACAAATTCTACTCAGTACATGGTAAACTTTCGACTCATGAAGAAATTATGTTTGCACTCAAGATTATGAATAAATCAAATGTTAGGGGGTCTGTCAGGGGCTCCCCCACCCAACGCACCACTCGCCAAACTTAAGAAAACCCATTTTGCAGTTGTCCCAGTCACCCTAACACGCTTCAAACCTTTTTCATTTAACCTGGCTGGGCTCCCGGACTATGGCTTTATCAACCTATTTAGGGTTAGAGTGCACACAGGATTCTGAATATGAAATTATATTTGCTTCTATCCTTTTCATGGTCAAAATAACACTTTCTTTTTGACCGAGAAAGTGACATTTTTTACCCGGAAATAGGTAGAGCAAACAGACTGCATTGTACATGTACATGTACATACAATACAATCACCCAAAAGCTAATCATTCTATTACAAATATCAGGCATGTTTACTATAAAATACTAACCTATTTCACTTATTAAAAAATCAATTACATGAATCTATTCAACTTGATGTACAATGTACTCACTTTTCAAAACTGATTCGTCAGTTGGATGGGGCCTTCAGCCACAAATGATTTAACACAAGAAACCCCGAGGTAAACACAAGAACTACTTTAAACGGCTAAAGGTGTGATCAAGCCTAGTACATGTAGTAAATTAGTTAGTACTGCTTCACTCAACATCGAGGGTATGAAAGGTTTGTGTCGCACAAAATATTAACACATAAATTCTCTTTATTCAAGTTGAAGGTATTGGCCTACTTCCGCAGACGCCATTTGTCTGTGTGTTTGTGCAACAATTGCGCAGCGTTCGAGGTGAAAAACCAATTGTATTTGTAGTTCCATGGGAAAAACCAGTTGCTATTTTTAACTTTCTAGTTGAAAGTTCAGACGACTGGCTCTCCGCGTAAAACTGCGGAAGTTCATAATGGACAATACATATCTCTCCATATATGCAGGAAAGAATAATAATTATCCTAGGAAATATTCACAGAATTAATGTGCAATCGAGATGTATTTATTTTGGATAGAGACGTGTTACAGGTAGAAAATGGTGTAGAAAATAAATTGTTTAAATGTAATAATCTGAAATTGAAATGAGTTTGTGATAACAAATTATTATTTAAAACTAGATGCTTCAACAAAAATGAGTTGATTTTTAAATACAATAAAGTTAAAATAAAGTTTAAAAACATCTGTCGTGTACGTTGTTTTATTCAATAAAGTTTCAAAACCGTGATGATTTTTCAGATTTTCAAATGAATTTATCGCGTTATGCCGGGCGGCAATCGTTGGAAAATGATACAATGCAATATAGCCTATATTATACCATAATCCAAACACTAACCCTAACACACATCTTAACCCTAGTTTTTAAGTAATTTTATTTAAACAATAAAATATGTCGTGATTTTTGTGTGTGGAGACCTACTGATCTATAGAAATTAGCCTTTGGAGACATTTTGACTCTCATTGTCCCTATTGTGTTCAGGTCTCCACATGGTACCGAATTCAGAAACCCACACACCCATGTGTATAATCACCTTCCATCGTGGACCCCCTACTGTCCCTCTTTTGTTTGTACTTGAACGTTTTTGGAAGGCCTCCCTACGATTTTCAATCATGAACTTTATGTCAATTGTGGACCCTATTGTCCTCTTTTGTTCAACGTCCACTATTTGAATGCGAATACAAACCCATACATACTGCATACTACATGCAGAAATAGTGATTGCATAGTCTCTTTCTAAACTTGGTTCAGCTAGCGAGACAAAACAAACGAAACAAATATGTACAAAAACATAATGCTCCTAGGAAGAGTGAACATTTACACTTTTCGAGTGATTTTCACTTTTTTGGAGTTGCCTTTACTTTTATAAAAGGTTCACTTTTTTTTAGAGTGAGCATTTTACTCTTACATTCAGAGAGACAGCGATAAACCGATTCAGTGATAAATCTCGGCACGCATTTTATGGTGCTGTTGTATGTGCGATAAATGAATCTCCGGCTCCATCACCATTGCCAAACTGCGTGAACAAAGCCAAAGACAGAGACGAAACTGGGTTTTGAAAAACGGCCTTAAATTGAAGTCGGGTATAAAGATGGCGTCTGATATGACTCCCCAGCTCGCATTTTCTTTGCGCTGGGGGGAGGGGGGAGGGGGGAGGGGGGAGGGGGGAGGGGGGAGGGGGGAGGGGGGAGGGGGGAGGGGGGAGGGGGGAGGGGGGAGGGGGGAGGGGGGAGGGGGGAGGGGGGAGGGGGGAGGGGGGAGGGGGGAGGGGGGAGGGGGGAGGGGGGAGGGGGGAGGGGGGAGGGGGGAGGGGGGAGGGGGGAGGGGGGAGGGGGGAGGGGGGAGGGGGGAGGGGGGAGGGGGGAGGGGGGAGGGGGGAGGGGGGAGGGGGGAGGGGGGAGGGGGGAGGGGGGAGGGGGGAGGGGGGAGGGGGGAGGGGGGAGGGGGGAGGGGGGAGGGGGGAGGGGGGAGGGGGGAGGGGGGAGGGGGGAGGGGGGAGGGGGGAGGGGGGAGGGGGAGGGGGGAGGGGGGAGGGGGGAGGGGGGGAGGGGGGGAGGGGGGGAGGGGGGGAGGGGGGGAGGGGGGGAGGGGGGGAGGGGGGGAGGGGGGGAGGGGGGGAGGGGGGGAGGGGGGGAGGGGGGGAGGGGGGGAGGGGGGGAGGGGGGGAGGGGGGGAGGGGGGGAGGGGGGGAGGGGGGGAGGGGGGGAGGGGGGGAGGGGGGGAGGGGGGGAGGGGGGGAGGGGGGGAGGGGGGGAGGGGGGGAGGGGGGGAGGGGGGGAGGGGGGGAGGGGGGGAGGGGGGGAGGGGGGGAGGGGGGGAGGGGGGGAGGGGGGGAGGGGGGGAGGGGGGGAGGGGGGGTACTTAAGCATGGATCCCATGTTTGACCATGTTTACTATAAAATACTAACCTATTTCACTTATTAAAAAATCAATTACATGAATCTATTCAACTTGATGTACAATGTACTCACTTTTCAAAACTGATTCGTCAGTTGGATGGGGCCTTCAGCCACAAATGATTTAACACAAGAAACCCCGAGGTAAACACAAGAACTACTTTAAACGGCTAAAGGTGTGATCAAGCCTAGTACATGTAGTAAATTAGTTAGTACTGCTTCACTCAACATCGAGGGTATGAAAGGTTTGTGTCGCACAAAATATTAACACATAAATTCTCTTTATTCAAGTTGAAGGTATTGGCCTACTTCCGCAGACGCCATTTGTCTGTGTGTTTGTGCAACAATTGCGCAGCGTTCGAGGTGAAAAACCAATTGTATTTGTAGTTCCATGGGAAAAACCAGTTGCTATTTTTAACTTTCTAGTTGAAAGTTCAGACGACTGGCTCTCCGCGTAAAACTGCGGAAGTTCATAATGGACAATACATATCTCTCCATATATGCAGGAAAGAATAATAATTATCCTAGGAAATATTCACAGAATTAATGTGCAATCGAGATGTATTTATTTTGGATAGAGACGTGTTACAGGTAGAAAATGGTGTAGAAAATAAATTGTTTAAATGTAATAATCTGAAATTGAAATGAGTTTGTGATAACAAATTATTATTTAAAACTAGATGCTTCAACAAAAATGAGTTGATTTTTAAATACAATAAAGTTAAAATAAAGTTTAAAAACATCTGTCGTGTACGTTGTTTTATTCAATAAAGTTTCAAAACCGTGATGATTTTTCAGATTTTCAAATGAATTTATCGCGTTATGCCGGGCGGCAATCGTTGGAAAATGATACAATGCAATATAGCCTATATTATACCATAATCCAAACACTAACCCTAACACACATCTTAACCCTAGTTTTTAAGTAATTTTATTTAAACAATAAAATATGTCGTGATTTTTGTGTGTGGAGACCTACTGATCTATAGAAATTAGCCTTTGGAGACATTTTGACTCTCATTGTCCCTATTGTGTTCAGGTCTCCACATGGTACCGAATTCAGAAACCCACACACCCATGTGTATAATCACCTTCCATCGTGGACCCCCTACTGTCCCTCTTTTGTTTGTACTTGAACGTTTTTGGAAGGCCTCCCTACGATTTTCAATCATGAACTTTATGTCAATTGTGGACCCTATTGTCCTCTTTTGTTCAACGTCCACTATTTGAATGCGAATACAAACCCATACATACTGCATACTACATGCAGAAATAGTGATTGCATAGTCTCTTTCTAAACTTGGTTCAGCTAGCGAGACAAAACAAACGAAACAAATATGTACAAAAACATAATGCTCCTAGGAAGAGTGAACATTTACACTTTTCGAGTGATTTTCACTTTTTTGGAGTTGCCTTTACTTTTATAAAAGGTTCACTTTTTTTTAGAGTGAGCATTTTACTCTTACATTCAGAGAGACAGCGATAAACCGATTCAGTGATAAATCTCGGCACGCATTTTATGGTGCTGTTGTATGTGCGATAAATGAATCTCCGGCTCCATCACCATTGCCAAACTGCGTGAACAAAGCCAAAGACAGAGACGAAACTGGGTTTTGAAAAACGGCCTTAAATTGAAGTCGGGTATAAAGATGGCGTCTGATATGACTCCCCAGCTCGCATTTTCTTTGCGCTGGGGGGAGGGGGGAGGGGGGAGGGGGGAGGGGGGAGGGGGGAGGGGGGAGGGGGGAGGGGGGAGGGGGGAGGGGGGAGGGGGGAGGGGGGAGGGGGGAGGGGGGAGGGGGGAGGGGGGAGGGGGGAGGGGGGAGGGGGGAGGGGGGAGGGGGGAGGGGGGAGGGGGGAGGGGGGAGGGGGGAGGGGGGAGGGGGGAGGGGGGAGGGGGGAGGGGGGAGGGGGGAGGGGGGAGGGGGGAGGGGGGAGGGGGGAGGGGGGAGGGGGGAGGGGGGAGGGGGGAGGGGGGAGGGGGGAGGGGGGAGGGGGGAGGGGGGAGGGGGGAGGGGGGAGGGGGGAGGGGGGAGGGGGGAGGGGGGAGGGGGGAGGGGGGAGGGGGGAGGGGGGAGGGGGGAGGGGGGAGGGGGGAGGGGGGAGGGGGGAGGGGGGAGGGGGGAGGGGGGAGGGGGGAGGGGGGAGGGGGGAGGGGGGAGGGGGGAGGGGGGGAGGGGGGGAGGGGGGAGGGGGGGAGGGGGGGAGGGGGGGAGGGGGGGAGGGGGGGAGGGGGGGTACTTAAGCATGGATCCCATAGCAGATGAAGTTTGGTTCAAGTAAGCAGCGGGGCCTAGCAGGCAATTCACATCCGCTGCAAGATCTTGATGGAATGTAGGTCTGCAACAACCATGTCGCCAGTGGGTGTATAGGCCATTTCTAGTGGATTGTAAAGCATTTCGGCTACGGTTCCTACCAGTGATCCATTTGAATTGTACTGCTGTATTTTTGAGGTTCCCGTGTTAATACCGTGATGAACAGCTACATTAAAGTAACCATAACTGTCACAAAGGATCCCGGTGGGATTCACGTGATTTTGGTCCACAAGTGTCTTGATAGTGAACACCTCATTGCCCTTGAGGTCTACGCAGGAGAGGGTTTTATTTTCGTAGTTGGCAATAAACAGGCGCTTCATGTTATCCATCGCTAAATGAAACTTTACATTTTCATTTGGAATAGTTGCTACTAACAAGCCATTAAGGAAATGCACAGAAACAACTTTCCTGCCCAAGTCAGCCACAGCTAGTCGTTCTCCAGCTGCGTCTAGCGCAATAGCGGTTAACTGACTTGCCTCTTCCTTAGAGGGTGTGAATTCGCGAATCCACTGAAGATTGCCGTCAAAAACCTTCACTTTATTTTTGTCCGTGACAAAAAGCAGATCATCTGAGGTGACAGCAATGCCCAACGGTGCGTCCAGCTGATGACCCCTATGAACGGCCGAAGTTTTGAAATGTCCAGTGGAGGTAAATATCGATAGTCGATTCAGTGTTGTGTCTGTCACAGCAATGTCCCCGTTGCTGAAACATCCAACACCGCATGCGAATTGGAATTCCTCGTCACCGTTTCCTTTCTTGCCGAACTCTTTCTTCACCTGCCACTTCTCTTTGAGCAACATCTTCCCAAGACCCTTTTCACAGACGACATCTTGACATTTGAACCCAATGAACGAAAGATCCACCTTTGCTGGTTCGTACTTGAGCTCCTTCTGGAATTCCAAGTTGTGCATCACCTTCGGTTTGAGTTCAAAGAGCTCGAAATCATCGACTTGACTCATCAAGTCGTTTACGGCCGTGGTGATCTGATCTGCGAGTTCCATCTGGTCACGGTTGCGCATAAGCGCATTTTCGTACTCGCTGTCTCTCTCCTGACCGATTTTGTTGACTTGTTCGGTGATTACCTTTGCTTTGCTTCTGATTTTAGCAATTTCTTCCTCCGCTTTCGCAGAAATATCACTGCAAGCCTGAGCAATGTTCGTTTGCAATCTATTTCGTGCATGTTTGATAGAGTCTTCGTTTGATGCAAATTGCTCTTTGCTTTTCTGGAACTTTTGCAATATGTCCTCGACACTCTCACGGAATGATTTGATGGTGTCACCGATATCAATTAACTTATGTTCCGCTGTTCGGTGCTCAGTTACAGCACACATGGCGCAAATCAACACATCACAAGTCTCACAGTGAAAGCATATAACCTGATCACTATGTTTTCTACATTTTGGTGTGGCAGTCTTAGTAGCATCTGTTGGTGAAGCACTCGGTTTGTCCAAGTCTTCCGCTGGAATGATGCGATGGTATTTGGTCAACTTCAAGCGACGGTGCGCCTCTTGGCATTTCTTGCAGATGTTCTCCTTGCAGTCAAGGCATCTCGACACGGCCTCGTTTCCTTCTTCGCAGGATTCCCAAGTCGTGCTAGTAGTAGTTACCTTTCCTAATAACTGCTCTTGTTTGTTTATCTCATCGACAAGAGATATCAGAAAGAAGCTAGAAGACAGACTCTGCACTCCTTCGTCAGTCACGACCGTCTCTCTCCTGCAGACTGGACATGTTATCTTCGCCCTCTCTGTCGTCTCTTTGCTCACCATCTCTCCCAGACAGTTTAGGCAGAAACTATGAAGACAGTCTAGCATCTTAGGATCCTTGAATCGACAGCAGCAGATCGGACATTCCAGGTGCCCGTGGCTAATTGTGTCCAACACGGTTCGGGCTGCGGCCTCCGCCATGGTGATCATGAAGTGTATACTTCCGAAGAAAGAAAGAAAAAAGATTCATTTCAACTGTTACATTCAGGAATACTCAGTGTCAGGATGGTTAATGTTGAGGAGGGACATGGAGCGGTAAAATGGAGGAGGGCACAGTGGTTACAAGTCATGTGACCCAGATATCAGTGAATTTTAGGACAGTGAACAGCCAAATTTCCAAAAAACTATATCAAGTATGTTTAAGCATGATCGCTGGGTACGGAAAACAAGGTTAAAAGTTTTCTAAAAACGTAACTCAACGTAATTGACCAAAAAAGAGAGATACATTTGAAAGGGGCGCTTTTTCTGCATAGCGCCCTCTTGTGACAATTTGTGCATTTAAAACTACACGTCTGTTTAATTTTGTTTAACCTAGTTTGTTTTACAGGTATTGCTTTTTCAGAGAGTTTCAACAACCACCCAATATTCGATGCGCTTATAAAGGCACACGGTAATTCACCTGCGTCGCAAATGAATGACGTCGTACAAACCACTTGGTAAGAATATACGTTGCATTGCTTATTCGCGTGCTGACTATGCCTATCAACAGAGAGTGCTATTTGGCGCGCTGGACAATATTTTTGTCAAGTTAAAAACACCCTTACCAAATTAGACTTTTACGGGCAAAAGGGATATCTCTGCTAATTTACCGGCATTTAATATTGACAAGGACGTTTAGTCTTTCGATACATTACACAGTTATGGCATTTTACTGTGGGTACTAGGAGATACTCGTTAAAATGTGCAACCGTAAATGTTTAAAAACTAATGCATTTTGTACCACGTTAGTCGATGTTTTCAATTTGTTGATAAAGTATCATCTATTCCTTGGTCCATATCATACTTTATACCATTCGAAGGGTTGTAAAATATTAAAATTAAAATATTAAAAGCAATATACGCAAACCCATCGAACTCCAACTGCAGGTTTTGCTAGATTTTGGCAGGTCTGGTACCAAATCATAGTAACTTGTTGTTGGGCTTTGTTTGACTCAGTACCAAAAAGCTAGAGAGATCGACCCTGTTGAATTCTGTCAGGTTCAGGACAAAAATGAATGAGACTTGTAAAAATGTTGGAGTTTGGGGGGATGCACAGGCATTTATTAGTGGGTGACCCACGGCTGTTCACGGCACAGCTAGTTTCTGGTAAACTGCTTGTGTATAGCATGTACCCCTCTGTAGGTCCCCACTCGTAGGGGAGATGCGGGAGAGTTGAGCCACCGGGAGAGTTGAGCCACCCCCTATAACTCGAAAAGTAGTAACTCACTAAAATTTATATTTGCATATATTGTTTATAGCATCAATACGACATTCTTAGTGTTAAACTCTACTGTCATGTGTACTCAGTATCAAAGATACCTAAACAATTTTTTTTTTTCACTTGAGTGAAAAATAGAAAATAAATGTTTTGTCTTATTTCCCATAGCAAGACTTAGACTATAATGGCGGTAATTTGTTTATTGAAGGGGGTATATATGACCATTATTTTAGAGAACTATTGTAAACTACCAAAAGTTCTACACCAGACAGGATTGGGTTATTTACAAAATGGTCGCAATGAGGAGAGTTGAGCCATTGGTCATGGGGAGAGTTGAGCATAGGGAAAACATGTAGTAACATTTTGATTTTTGGACTAAAGGTGAAAAATGTATAATAAATGAGAGAAAATGTTATTTTGTGCCATGATAATAACAATTGAGCACCATATTTACTTTAATAATTAATAAATCAAAAGTTGAAAAAATATGATTTTGTTTTTTCACCAGCCATTGACTTATCATGCTGGCTCAACTCTCCTGTAATAGTGGCTCAACTCTCCCATATTGTAGGGAGAGTTGAGCCACTTTACCATTTTTTTTCAAACCTTTTATATAAATAAGCCTTAACTGCTATCCCAACTGTTATTGTTTCAAAACGAAAACAACACTCTAAAGTTTATCTTACACTAATTTTTTACAGGTTTGTACTTTTCTTCCGCATATGGTGACACAAAATATAAAAATTGGCTCAACTCTCCCGCATCTCCCCTACTCAAGCACATACATGTATATATCGCTGGACAGTCATCACTGTACTGATCCCATACTGAACAATACATTGACTCATCTGTAACAAGTCAAACTTCAAGGGCCAAATTCATAAACGGTGATGATCACTGGATTATTTTAGTCGCGTACAACTATTGTACAGTGGCTAAAACAGAGAAGTGCGCGTGTGAATAAACTCCTGTGATCATCGCAATTCATTAAGAAAATAATTGGCTGTTTATCCAGCCGTGTACAAGTTCCTGCTTAGCCGATGTTTAGTGCGGATTACGTAATATGCTGAATAAAAGGGCGTATCTATCTTCGAAAACACGCATATCGCTGTGCTCTGCTGATCAGCTCAGTTGACACTAGTGGGAGGGTCGCCATGTCGAAAAAACGCGCAGATTATTTTACTCATGACCACAAAATGGGTCTCCGAGTGTGTAAAAAGTAGGAAAACAGTTCTTCCTGTGCTATTTCAATGATACGCAGCAGATCCATGGCCATACGTCCGTCCCAAAAGCAAGCCAACAGATAAACAAGCCCTTGGAACGATTACAATTTATTTTGTTACTTAGACGCATGTCACTAACCATGTACGTTTGGTAAACAGCAGCTTATCTAAGCACTCTTTATGAATTCGGGCCAAGATTTGTACGTTCGACCATCAACTGTTTATACACAGTTTAGCCTAGTTAATCGTGATCAAGAGAAAATTACCGTTTATGAATTTGGCCCCAAGAGTTTGGCAGGTTTAGTACCGTGTACCAATAAGTACCTGTGTGAAGTTCATGTAGAAGAGGACAAATTAGGGTGATGCTGAACATCTTAAAATTGTAGAGTGTTCCGACTGATTTTGAGATTAGACATATTTAACTTAAGACACAAACCCTAAGGATTGCCCCCATAACGCAATGTACGAAAGGAATTGATGGTTTGGTTTACTTTCTCTTGCGAGAGCCTAGGGGGTTAGGTTAAACGAAATTTCATTTATTAAATGAGACGGGGTTAGGGTTAAACGAAGTTTCATTTATTAAATGAGACCAAACGAGAGACCAAAAATGCCCTAAAAATCCGATCGACTGTCAACACCAAGAAACATGATACCCCGTCGGTCATCACTTCAACCAGCCTAACCATTGTATTTCTGATATGATTCTACAGGGCAAAGAATCACTTGGCCATCGGAAAGACTCAGTCCGCCTCAGCTGAGAGAAAGTTTGGATGAATCGTCTTCGGACTATTCAACAACATGGGCTCAACATCTAACTAGGAAATGATTAACTTCAATTTTTTTCTCCCATTTGTCATCCGTTTCAGATTTATTTCTTTGTTTGTTTTTGTTTGTTCTCACTCCTTCGATTTTCCCTGTCTATTTTCAAACCCCCCCCCCCCCCCCCCCCCAATTACTCCTAGTCATACTTGTTTATTAGTTCTTCCCTTTGATCTTTACCCTGGACCTCCTTCCTTGTGGTTTTACCCCTTCTGTTTTTGTTCCTCACCCAAATTCACACCCCTTTACCCCCTTGGTCTGTCTTTGATCCTACCCACACTTACCTTACCCTTTAATTCTCTCAGCCTTACCCTTTAATCCCTCCTTTTGTTGATTGTTCCACTGGACTCTGTGCTTTTTCTTTTGTGTTTCTTTTGCCAACCACGATGTGCATCATATATCATGCCCTATATACATGTATGTTTGTATCTTGTACACAGCCATTTTGTCTCTGAAGAAGATCTTGTTGAGATCAAAATATTAGGCCCTCTTAACTTATTTGATTTGTACATTTCAGGCCATTCCAGCCAGTAAGCAGTTTGTAGCAGTTTTAATCTTATTCATGTTTCATTTACCTTGGCAGATATTTGAACAAGATGTAAATATTTTTCATTTTTAACAAAATCTATAATAAAAACTTGCTTTTGGGACTCCAGTCAATTTTTTTTTAACTGAATCTCAAAATGAATTTTGGACCTGATGTCTGGGTCTTAATTCCACTGTGGAGGGTGCACACCAACGCTATCAATAGGAGTGTACCTGCATAGCTCTCTGTAGTATGTTGTCTTATTTTGTCACCATTATCTTATCTTATCTTGTCACCTATAGCGACAAGATGAAGAAAAAAAAAGAGCCAATTACAGCCCTATTTGTAGGGTAAAGTGCACTACAGCCCTTACAGTGACTGCTCTATGTTCCGAAAACCCTATGTTCTGACTACTAAACCTATGTTCCGACACTCCTATGTTTCAACTACCCGCATATAATAAGATTTTACTAGCCTGCTTCATAGGTGGGGGCGTCAAAACGTGGGGGGCGTCGGAACGTGGGGGGCGTCGGAACGTGTGGGGCGTCGGAACGTGGAGAGCATCGGAACATGGGGGGCGTCGGAACGTGGGGGGCGTCGGAACGTGGGGGGCGTGGGAACGTGGGGGGCTCCGACGCCCCCCACGTTCCCACGCCCCCCACGTTCCGACGCCCCCCACGTTCCCACGCCCCCCACGTTCCGACGCCCCCCACGTTCCGACGCTCTCCACGTTCCGACGCCCCCCACGTTCCGACGCCCCCCACGTTCCGACGCCCCCCACGTTCCGACGCCCCCCACGTTCCGACGCTCTCCACGTTCCGACGCCCCCCACGTTCCGACGCCCCCCACGTTCCGACGCCCCCCACGTTCCGACGCTCTCCACGTTCCGACGCCCCCACGTTCCGACGCTCTCCACGTTCCGACGCCCCCCACGTTCCGACGCCCCCCACGTTCCGACGCCCTCCACGTTCCGACGCCCTCCACGTTCCGACGCCCCCCACGTTCCGACGCCCCCCACGTTCCGACGCCCCCCACGTTCCGACGCTCTCCACGTTCCGACGCCCCCCACGTTCCGACGCCCCCCACGTTCCGACGCCCCCCACGTTCCGACGCTCTCCACGTTCCGACGCCCCCCACGTTCCGACGCTCTCCACGTTCCGACGCCCCCCACGTTCCGACGCCCCCCACGTTCCGACGCCCTCCACGTTCCGACGCTCTCCACGTTCCGACGCCCCCCCACGTTCCGACGCCCCCCACTTTCTGACGCCCCCCACGTCCGTTGAATAGTCCGAAGACGATTCATCCAAACTTTCTCCCGGCTGAGACGGACTGAGTCTTTCCGATGGCCAAGTGATTCTATGCCCTGTAGAATCATATCAGAAATTCAATGGTTAGGCTGATTGAAAGGGGTGACCAACTGGGGTATCTAGTTTCTTGGTGTTGACAGTCGATCGATGACCGTAGAAACGCCTTTTTAGAGCAATTTTGGTCTCTCCGACATACTGAACTCCACAGAACCTGCAAGATATGAGATATACGACATTAGATGTACTACAAGTGATATTACCAATAATTGTATGGGTGGTACCAGAAGAGTGGCCAGAAAAGGTGTCAGACTCATTTTAACACATTTTCTGAAATTTCTTTTGAAGACCTACTAATCTATAGAAATTATCCTGTGGAGACCCGACTCCCAATTATCCCCATGGTGAGTAGGTCTCGACAGGGTACCACATTTAGAAACCTACACACCCGTGTGTGTAAACACCTTTTATCATGGACCCCCTGTTGTCCCTCTTTTGTTTGTAGTACAGTACTTTAACGTTTTTGGAAGGCCTTCCACAGGTTTTGTACACTATATATAATCGTGGACTTTATGTCAATTGTCCTCTATTGTTCCACGTAAACTATTTGAATGCGGATACAAACTTACACATACTACAGTACATTCTACACACATACATAGTTATTTTGTAGTCTCTTCAGTTCTGAACTTGGTTCAACTAGCGAGCCAAAAATATAGAATTAACGAAAACAAGAGCTGTTTCGCCAAATATCGATCCTTTTTGTCGCGATGACGTCATCGGTAGTCATGTGATGTCACATCATGCGATCTATTATGATTTTATTAGGTTTTTTGATCTTTAAGCTCTTGGAAGTACAGTTTCAGTAGACATCAGATTAAGTTATAAGGAACATGTTTTGTCATCGAATAAACTACTCCAGGGCCGATGCAGCGCGCAGCACGAGCAAGGCGCCGTATGATGTCCACATGTGCCACCGACTCAAGCAGGACCGAGTTATTAGTATGCTGGGAACTTAGCAGCTCCGATCAAACAATCAACGCGGCGCCGCATGTCCCCCTGAATGTGCTGAAACCTAAACACAGATCAACTCTCTAAATGTATACAAATGAACGGTTCACTAACAAAAAAAGTGAAATTTACTTTTCAAAGTAAAAAACAGCAAAAAGGGAAAACCACTCCAGAAGAGTAACTGATTACTCTTTCCGGGAGCCATATGAAGGACAGCTCTTTTATAGTTGTCCTTTATAAGGTTCCTCGGAGGAGTGAACATTTACTCTTTTTGAGTGGTTTTTACTTTTTGGGAGTTGCCTTCACTTTGAAAAACTCAATTTCACTCTACGGGAACGAGACGATCGAGTCTAAGCGGTTGCCAGAACCTCACACATCAAGGATAATAAATTCTGAGATTTTTGGCCCCCGACTCAGTGTTAAATTTCGGCACGCACTTTTAGGTTAGCCTAATTAATCTCCGGCTCCATCACCATTGCCAAACTGCTAAACGAAGCCACATACGGCGACGAAGCTGAGATTTGGAAAACGGCCTTAAATTGAAGTCGTCTAATGACTCCCCAGCTCGCCTTTTCTTTCCTCTGAGGGGGTACTTCAGCATAGAGCCCATAGCAGATGTGGTTTAACCCTGATACAAGTAAGCAGCAGGGCCTAGTAATGGTTAAAAGATTATAGACAAAATGGAACAAATAAATACAGCCCTATTTGTAGGGCTAGGTACACACTAGGCCAGACTGATGAATTTACATTTGCTCTATCCTTTCAATGGTCAAAATGACACCTTCCGAGTAAAAACAAATGACATTTTTCTCGTTCATTTTGACCGAGAAAGCGACATTTAATCGGTCGCAAAATTACCGAGAAGGAATCAATTTTTACCCGGAAATGAGGTGAGCATAGCATGTAGAAATGGCGATTGTGTATAGTTATGGGCCTCTAGTCATGACCAAATAAATTCGAGTCACAAGAGTTTTTTATCATTCCAAAGGGACTTGATCAACCTATTTGTAGGGCTACGACTGAATCTTAAATTATATTTGCTTCTATCCTTTCCATGGTCAAAATGATACTTTTTGGTCAAGAAAGTGACATTTTTTACCCAATAATGGGAGTCAACAGACTGCATTGTACATGTACATGTACAGTACATTATACAACCACGGGGCGTCGGGACATAGGCCGGGGCGTCGGGACATAGGCCGGGGAGTCGGAAGTCGGAACATAGGCCGGGGCGTCGGAACATAGGCCGGGGCGTCGGAGCATTAGGGGGGGGGGGCGTCGGAACATAGGGGCGTCAGAACATAGGGGCGTTGGAACATAGGGGTGTAACCAGCCATTACTATAGGTCAGACTAAAACAAAAAACAAGTATTCACTCTGAGTCATTGTGACAAATATTCACTCTGACTCAGAGTGAATATTTGTTTTATCAGCTTCATTGTCAAAACGACAATTTTTCGAGTCAACGAAAATGACATTTTGCTCGGTCATTTCGATTTAGAAAGTGACATTTTCTTAGTAATTTTGAGCGAAAAAAAATGTCATTTTTTTCACGGAAAAGAGCAAAACCACTTGGTTCAGATTCGGGATCAGTTATTGTATTCTACCTTGCAACAGACTAGCTAATCGTTCCTTATCTTACGAATCAGGCATGATTTCTAATTGCTATTACATAAAAAAAAACTCGATCACATTGAATCTGTGCAACATGTAATGTGTTATGTATTTGTACAATGTACTCACTTTTTAAAACTGATTCTTCAGTTGGATGGGGTAGTTAGTTCAACCACATTCCGGTGCGTGTAAACACAAGAATGGCCTTCCCCACCAGTTCAGGTAGTACCGCCGGTACTTTCGAGCGGCGAAAGGTGTACACTCATATTGACTACCACAGCTTGTGTGTACATATACATGTATGTGTGTTACAACTGCGCAGTATTTGATGAGGAGACACAGCACAATTTACTAACTATAATGGGGGAAACCAGTTACTATGTTCAACTCGCGCAAGTGAAGGGGCAGCGATAATTGCTCCTTCCTTTCATATGACAATGCGCGCGCGCAAGCCTTCGGCGTAAAGCTACGGAAGTTCATAATAGACATTACATATGTCTCCATTTGCCGGAAAGACTATTAATATTATCCTATTTTTATCGCGTAAATCAGCCACAATGTCCTTGATTCAAGTTCAGTACTACAGTGGAAATGATTACGAAATAAAAACCAAGATGTTAAATCAACAATAGTAAAATCTTATACAAATGCCTTCTTAAAAACTGTAAGAAACTAAACAGACTAAATCTCATGCAACTTGTACATCGTTACAATTATTGGAATTAAAATTGTTGACGAAAATGTTCACCTGTAAAATAACAAATCATCGCCGTATTTTAGTTTAACGGATTTTGAACGTAAAATTACAGTAATGCGAGCTGGAAAATATCATCACGAATCCATAAAGTTTTTGCGTTGTAGTGATTTATTTTAATTTATACAGATGACATAAATTTACAAAACCACTTTCTTAAAATACATTTTGCGTAAATAAGCATCAACACATACAAAGTGTTGTTTATTTACAGATAATCTTATGCCAACATAAATCTCATTACGCAGAAACTGACTGTTTCGATCGAAGAAATTTGTAGTATGTTAAATTGGCGGTTTAGAAAAAAAAAAATGCACGTTCTTGATCATAATGTGTTATTTATTCAAACAATTCCACAATAAAATTCAGATTTCTTGCAAAAATAGGTTAATAATCGTATTAGATCTTTTGTATTCAAATATTGAAATCATTTCTGGCAAACTGTAACTTCATCATGACATGAAAAGATCATGAATATACATCAAAATCGTCACTTTTTGTAACCTCGCCTTGTACCTCAACAACAACTACTGCAATCAAAGTTACCATACCAAAAAGTTCTTTTATTGTCATAAATTTGAGAAGCACATTTTTACCGAGATGAAATTTCTTCACTAATTTCTTAAACTAAATACCACTGCAGGAAAAAAGTGTGTTTTTGTTTATCTACGAACGAGGCGAACTATTAGAAAAACTAAATACCTGTAATTGTAGAAGAGTAAAAAATTTAATCTATTAGCTTGTGTAAAAAAAATGCTTTGATATTTTCGGAGTTAAATTTGACTTTTTAGGATATGTTATTGCTTTCTGATGGCCGATTTCTTTGTTCCCTGTCTCTCTCAATTGCCTTTTCATTAGAAATATAATAGCGAGAACTGGACATCAGCCCATACACGGACATAACTAATTGTTCCCTACTTTGACCTATCAGCCGTGGATCAGAAGGCAATGACATATCCTAAAAAGTCAAATTGAGCTCAGAAAATATTAAAGCATTTACTGAGAAAATATTATTTTTGTTCAGACAAGTCTCATAGTGTTTGTGCACTGGGTGTCAAGTGATGTCCGTGTATGGAATTATTTCCCATGAACCAGCCACTTAAATTAAAGTCCGATAAGATGTCTAATATGAGGGGGTACTTGTGCACGGAGCCTATAGCAGATGTAGTTTGTATCAAGTAAGCAGCAGTGCCTAGCAGGCAATTCACATCCGCTGCAAAATCTTGATGGAATGTAAGTCTGCAACAACCACGTCGCCAGTGGGTGTATAGGCCATTTCTAGCGGATTGTACAGATTTTCGGCTACAGTTCCTACCAGTGATCCATTTGGGTCGTACTGTTGTATTTTTATGGTTCCCCTGTCACCGTAATGAACAGCTACATTAAAGTAACCATGACTGTCACAAAGGATCCCAACAGGATTCGCAGGATTTTGGTCCACAAGTGTCTTGATACTGAACACCTCATTGCCCTTGAGGTCTACGCAGGAGAGGGGTTTATTTTCGTAGTTAGAAATGAACAGGCGCTCCATATTATCCATCGCTAAATAAAATGTCACATTTTCATTTGGAATGGTTGCTACTAACGAGCCATCAAGCAAATGCACAGAAACAACTTTCCTGCCAAAGTCAGCCACAGCTAGTCGTTCTCCAGCTGCGTCTAGCGCAATAGCGGTTAACTGACTTGATTCTTCCTTAGAGGGTGTGAATTCGCGAATCAACTGAAGATTGCCGTCAAAAACCTTTACTTTCTTTTTGTCCGTGACAAAAAGCTGATCATCCGAGGTGACAGCAACACCCCGAGGAGCCACCAGCTGATGACCGCTTTGAGCGGCCGAAGTTTTAAAACGTCCAGTGGAGGTAAATAGCGATAGTCGTTTCAGTGTTGTGTCTGTCACAGCAATGTCCCCGTTGCTAAAACATGCAACATTTTCGGCGAATTGGAATTCCTTGTCACCGTTTCCTTTCTTGTCGAACTCTTCCTTTACCTGCCACTTCTCTTTGAGCAACATCTTCCCAAGATCCTTTTCACTGACGACATCTTGACATTTGACCCAATTGAACGAAAGATCCACCTTTGCCGGTTCGCACTTATGCGGTGGTCACATCTTACGGTCATGAACGTAGTTGAACGTAGTTCATTTGACCGTAGTAGACCGTAGTGCAACTACGGTCAACTAGGGTGAAGTAGGGTGAAGTAGGGTCGAAGTAGGTTCAAAATTGGCAAAAGAGCAAATATAAAGAACGGTTAAGTAGGGTGAAGTACGTGCAACTACTGTCAACTACGTTGAACTACGTTGAACTGCGGTCAAATCGGCTACGGTTAACTAGGGTTGAACTACGTCTTAATACGGTCAACTACGTTGAACTGCGGTCGAGCTACGTGTGAACTGCGTGCAACTATGGTCAACTAGGGTCAACTACGTTGTACTACGATAAAAGCTCGCGACCGTGTCTGCGTAGTGCGGGTCGGCCACGGCTTGGGGACAGCCATTGCGCTTTGAAAAGTCAGAGAGACAAGACTGCTGTTTTTTTATCTGAACTTGTCTCTTTTTGTTTTCTCCTTTTCTATACTACTGACATGCCTGCAACGAGGAAGAAGAGAGCACCACGTAAGAGTGCTGCTGCTGCTGCTGTTACTACTGTCCAGGAGACGGTTGAGGAGCCAGAGAGGGTGCCAGAGAGGGCTCAGGACCCTGAACCCCTGAGGCTTGATGCACCTCAACGGGAGAAGCGGGGTCTTGTCCCTGTTCTACCCAAGAAAAAGACACCTGCTTTGAAGCTGACCATTGAGCAGGAGTCAACTGTGTTTGACTATGTTGAGGCTCACCAGGAGCTTTACAACAAAGGCCACCCTGATTTCCTCAAAACAGGGCAGAA
The DNA here is from genome assembly GCA_037893245.1 of Crossaster papposus. Lineage (NCBI taxonomy): Eukaryota > Metazoa > Echinodermata > Asteroidea > Velatida > Solasteridae > Crossaster > Crossaster papposus. The sequence goes on along the minus strand of JBAIAA010000669.1, from coordinate 875,582 downwards.
GTTGGCTCTTTGGGAGTCTTTGGCAGAGTCACTGAAGGCCACTGAGTATGATGGTGAGTAGCAAATGTGGTTAATTTATATTGCTATTAGCAAGATAAAATTACTGAAATTCACAAACATAATACCAAACTGTATTTTCAGGTGCTGCACTCGTTTATATATTGTGAAAACATGTATTAACACATATTTCTTGTTTCATATTTGTTAGGTTCCATTGCTAAGGGGGCCCGTGTGATGACATGGTGGACGAGCCAAAGGTCGGCCTATGGAAAGGTGACCCGTAGCGTCTCTGGCCAGGGGGTCAAGCGGTTGACCGCTCGTGAACAGCGTTTGAAGGAACGCCTGGCGTTCCTGGGCGCCCATGTCTACAGGGTGAGTGAGTGAGTGAGTGAGTGAGTGAGTGAGTGAGTGAGTGAGTGAGTGAGTGAGTGAGTGAGTGAGTGAGTGAGTGAGTGAGTGAGTGAGTGAGTGAGTGAGTGAGTGAGTGAGTGAGTGAGTGAGTGAGTGAGTGAGTGAGTGAGTGAGTGAGTGAGTGAGTGAGTGAGTGAGTGAGTGAGTGAGTGAGTGAGTGAGTGAGTGAGTGAGTGAGTGAGTGAGTGAGTGAGTGAGTGAGTGAGTGAGTGAGTGAGTGAGTGAGTGAGTGAGTGAGTGAGTGAGTGAGTGAGTGAGTGAGTGAGTGAGTGAGTGAGTGAGTGAGTGAGTGAGTGAGTGAGTGAGTGAGTGAGTGAGTGAGTGAGTGAGTGAGTGAGTGAGTGAGTGAGTGAGTGAGTGAGTGAGTGAGTGAGTGAGTGAGTGAGTGAGTGAGTGAGTGAGTGAGTGAGTGAGTGAGTGAGTGAGTGAGTGAGTGAGTGAGTGAGTGAGTGAGTGAGTGAGTGAGTGAGTGAGTGAGTGAGTGAGTGAGTGAGTGAGTGAGTGAGTGAGTGAGTGAGTGAGTGAGTGAGTGAGTGAGTGAGTGAGTGAGTGAGTGAGTGAGTGAGTGAGTGAGTGAGTGAGTGAGTGAGTGAGTGAGTGAGTGAGTGAGTGAGTGAGTGAGTGAGTGAGTGAGTGAGTGAGTGAGTGAGTGAGTGAGTGAGTGAGTGAGTGAGTGAGTGAGTGAGTGAGTGAGTGAGTGAGTGAGTGAGTGAGTGAGTGAGTGAGTGAGTGAGTGAGTGAGTGAGTGAGTGAGTGAGTGAGTGAGTGAGTGAGTGAGTGAGTGAGTGAGTGAGTGAGTGAGTGAGTGAGTGAGTGAGTGAGTGAGTGAGTGAGTGAGTGAGTGAGTGAGTGAGTGAGTGAGTGAGTGAGTGAGTGAGTGAGTGAGTGAGTGAGTGAGTGAGTGAGTGAGTGAGTGAGTGAGTGAGTGAGTGAGTGAGTGAGTGAGTGAGTGAGTGAGTGAGTGAGTGAGTGAGTGAGTGAGTGAGTGAGTGAGTGAGTGAGTGAGTGAGTGAGTGAGTGAGTGAGTGAGTGAGTGAGTGAGTGAGTGAGTGAGTGAGTGAGTGAGTGAGTGAGTGAGTGAGTGAGTGAGTGAGTGAGTGAGTGAGTGAGTGAGTGAGTGAGTGAGTGAGTGAGTGAGTGAGTGAGTGAGTGAGTGAGTGAGTGAGTGAGTGAGTGAGTGAGTGAGTGAGTGAGTGAGTGAGTGAGTGAGTGAGTGAGTGAGTGAGTGAGTGAGTGAGTGAGTGAGTGAGTGAGTGAGTGAGTGAGTGAGTGAGTGAGTGAGTGAGTGAGTGAGTGAGTGAGTGAGTGAGTGAGTGAGTGAGTGAGTGAGTGAGTGAGTGAGTGAGTGAGTGAGTGAGTGAGTGAGTGAGTGAGTGAGTGAGTGAGTGAGTGAGTGAGTGAGTGAGTGAGTGAGTGAGTGAGTGAGTGAGTGAGTGAGTGAGTGAGTGAGTGAGTGAGTGAGTGAGTGAGTGAGTGAGTGAGTGAGTGAGTGAGTGAGTGAGTGAGTGAGTGAGTGAGTGAGTGAGTGAGTGAGTGAGTGAGTGAGTGAGTGAGTGAGTGAGTGAGTGAGTGAGTGAGTGAGTGAGTGAGTGAGTGAGTGAGTGAGTGAGTGAGTGAGTGAGTGAGTGAGTGAGTGAGTGAGTGAGTGAGTGAGTGAGTGAGTGAGTGAGTGAGTGAGTGAGTGAGTGAGTGAGTGAGTGAGTGAGTGAGTGAGTGAGTGAGTGAGTGAGTGAGTGAGTGAGTGAGTGAGTGAGTGAGTGAGTGAGTGAGTGAGTGAGTGAGTGAGTGAGTGAGTGAGTGAGTGAGTGAGTGAGTGAGTGAGTGAGTGAGTGAGTGAGTGAGTGAGTGAGTGAGTGAGTGAGTGAGTGAGTGAGTGAGTGAGTGAGTGAGTGAGTGAGTGAGTGAGTGAGTGAGTGAGTGAGTGAGTGAGTGAGTGAGTGAGTGAGTGAGTGAGTGAGTGAGTGAGTGAGTGAGTGAGTGAGTGAGTGAGTGAGTGAGTGAGTGAGTGAGTGAGTGAGTGAGTGAGTGAGTGAGTGAGTGAGTGAGTGAGTGAGTGAGTGAGTGAGTGAGTGAGTGAGTGAGTGAGTGAGTGAGTGAGTGAGTGAGTGAGTGAGTGAGTGAGTGAGTGAGTGAGTGAGTGAGTGAGTGAGTGAGTGAGTGAGTGAGTGAGTGAGTGAGTGAGTGAGTGAGTGAGTGAGTGAGTGAGTGAGTGAGTGAGTGAGTGAGTGAGTGAGTGAGTGAGTGAGTGAGTGAGTGAGTGAGTGAGTGAGTGAGTGAGTGAGTGAGTGAGTGAGTGAGTGAGTGAGTGAGTGAGTGAGTGAGTGAGTGAGTGAGTGAGTGAGTGAGTGAGTGAGTGAGTGAGTGAGTGAGTGAGTGAGTGAGTGAGTGAGTGAGTGAGTGAGTGAGTGAGTGAGTGAGTGAGTGAGTGAGTGAGTGAGTGAGTGAGTGAGTGAGTGAGTGAGTGAGTGAGTGAGTGAGTGAGTGAGTGAGTGAGTGAGTGAGTGAGTGAGTGAGTGAGTGAGTGAGTGAGTGAGTGAGTGAGTGAGTGAGTGAGTGAGTGAGTGAGTGAGTGAGTGAGTGAGTGAGTGAGTGAGTGAGTGACGTGAGTGAGTGAGTGAGTGAGTGAGTGAGTGAGTGAGTGAGTGAGTGAGTGAGTGAGTGAGTGAGTGATCGATGAGTGAGTGAGTGAGTGAGTGAGTGAGTGAGTGAGTGAGTGAGTGAGTGAGTGAGTGAGTGAGTGAGTGAGTGAGTGAGTGAGTGAGTGAGTGAGTGAGTGAGTGAGTGAGTGAGTGAGTGAGTGAGTGAGTGAGTGAGTGAGTGAGTGAGTGAGTGAGTGAGTGAGTGAGTGAGTGAGTGAGTGAGTGAGTGAGTGAGTGAGTGAGTGAGTGAGTGAGTGAGTGAGTGAGTGAGTGAGTGAGTGAGTGAGTGAGTGAGTGAGTGAGTGAGTGAGTGAGTGAGTGAGTGAGTGAGTGAGTGAGTGAGTGAGTGAGTGAGTGAGTGAGTGAGTGAGTGAGTGAGTGAGTGAGTGAGTGAGTGAGTGAGTGAGTGAGTGAGTGAGTGAGTGAGTGAGTGAGTGAGTGAGTGAGTGAGTGAGTGAGTGAGTGAGTGAGTGAGTGAGTGAGTGAGTGAGTGAGTGAGTGAGTGAGTGAGTGAGTGAGTGAGTGAGTGAGTGAGTGAGTGAGTGAGTGAGTGAGTGAGTGAGTGAGTGAGTGAGTGAGTGAGTGAGTGAGTGAGTGAGTGAGTGAGTGAGTGAGTGAGTGAGTGAGTGAGTGAGTGAGTGAGTGAGTGAGTGAGTGAGTGAGTGAGTGAGTGAGTGAGTGAGTGAGTGAGTGAGTGAGTGAGTGAGTGAGTGAGTGAGTGAGTGAGTGAGTGAGTGAGTGAGTGAGTGAGTGAGTGAGTGAGTGAGTGAGTGAGTGAGTGAGTGAGTGAGTGAGTGAGTGAGTGAGTGAGTGAGTGAGTGAGTGAGTGAGTGAGTGAGTGAGTGAGTGAGTGAGTGAGTGAGTGAGTGAGTGAGTGAGTGAGTGAGTGAGTGAGTGAGTGAGTGAGTGAGTGAGTGAGTGAGTGAGTGAGTGAGTGAGTGAGTGAGTGAGTGAGTGAGTGAGTGAGTGAGTGAGTGAGTGAGTGAGTGAGTGAGTGAGTGAGTGAGTGAGTGAGTGAGTGAGTGAGTGAGTGAGTGAGTGAGTGAGTGAGTGAGTGAGTGAGTGAGTGAGTGAGTGAGTGAGTGAGTGAGTGAGTGAGTGAGTGAGTGAGTGAGTGAGTGAGTGAGTGAGTGAGTGAGTGAGTGAGTGAGTGAGTGAGTGAGTGAGTGAGTGAGTGAGTGAGTGAGTGAGTGAGTGAGTGAGTGAGTGAGTGAGTGAGTGAGTGAGTGAGTGAGTGAGTGAGTGAGTGAGTGAGTGAGTGAGTGAGTGAGTGAGTGAGTGAGTGAGTGAGTGAGTGAGTGAGTGAGTGAGTGAGTGAGTGAGTGAGTGAGTGAGTGAGTGAGTGAGTGAGTGAGTGAGTGAGTGAGTGAGTGAGTGAGTGAGTGAGTGAGTGAGTGAGTGAGTGAGTGAGTGAGTGAGTGAGTGAGTGAGTGAGTGAGTGAGTGAGTGAGTGAGTGAGTGAGTGAGTGAGTGAGTGAGTGAGTGAGTGAGTGAGTGAGTGAGTGAGTGAGTGAGTGAGTGAGTGAGTGAGTGAGTGAGTGAGTGAGTGAGTGAGTGAGTGAGTGAGTGAGTGAGTGAGTGAGTGAGTGAGTGAGTGAGTGAGTGAGTGAGTGAGTGAGTGAGTGAGTGAGTGAGTGAGTGAGTGAGTGAGTGAGTGAGTGAGTGAGTGAGTGAGTGAGTGAGTGAGTGAGTGAGTGAGTGAGTGAGTGAGTGAGTGAGTGAGTGAGTGAGTGAGTGAGTGAGTGAGTGAGTGAGTGAGTGAGTGAGTGAGTGAGTGAGTGAGTGAGTGAGTGAGTGAGTGAGTGAGTGAGTGAGTGAGTGAGTGAGTGAGTGAGTGAGTGAGTGAGTGAGTGAGTGAGTGAGTGAGTGAGTGAGTGAGTGAGTGAGTGAGTGAGTGAGTGAGTGAGTGAGTGAGTGAGTGAGTGAGTGAGTGAGTGAGTGAGTGAGTGAGTGAGTGAGTGAGTGAGTGAGTGAGTGAGTGAGTGAGTGAGTGAGTGAGTGAGTGAGTGAGTGAGTGAGTGAGTGAGTGAGTGAGTGAGTGAGTGAGTGAGTGAGTGAGTGAGTGAGTGAGTGAGTGAGTGAGTGAGTGAGTGAGTGAGTGAGTGAGTGAGTGAGTGAGTGAGTGAGTGAGTGAGTGAGTGAGTGAGTGAGTGAGTGAGTGAGTGAGTGAGTGAGTGAGTGAGTGAGTGAGTGAGTGAGTGAGTGAGTGAGTGAGTGAGTGAGTGAGTGAGTGAGTGAGTGAGTGAGTGAGTGAGTGAGTGAGTGAGTGAGTGAGTGAGTGAGTGAGTGAGTGAGTGAGTGAGTGAGTGAGTGAGTGAGTGAGTGAGTGAGTGAGTGAGTGAGTGAGTGAGTGAGTGAGTGAGTGAGTGAGTGAGTGAGTGAGTGAGTGAGTGAGTGAGTGAGTGAGTGAGTGAGTGAGTGAGTGAGTGAGTGAGTGAGTGAGTGAGTGAGTGAGTGAGTGAGTGAGTGACCGACCGACCGACCGACCGACCGACTTATTTCTGACCGACTGACTGACTGACTGACTGACACACTGAATTAATGATTGACTAAATAACTTAATCACAAAGAAAATTGTTAATGTTGAATGGTAATGTTGAATGTTGAAAATGTATTAATGCATGAATATTTCTGCTCTTTTCTACTTTCAGCTCTTGGGGCAGCTTCGCAGGAAGCATCCTGAGAGATTCGACCTACCTGCAGCTGAGGGCACACCGCCACGGGAGACGGAGTCAGACTCCGACCAGGAGCAGACCACCTCCCCCACGGGCACGCAGATTGAGGAGCCTGCCTCTACTGCCAGCCAGAGGACCACCAGCTCCGCCTATAGGAAGAGGAAGCCTTCTGACATCCTTCTTGAGAAGATAGAGAAGAGGTTGGCGGCCAATCAGCAGCAGACGGCCCAGATTGCCCAACAGGTAAAAAAACTATTTTGATGAAACATAACATGCTTCTCCACTAATTGTATCCAAAAGACTTTTGTGGACAAACATATAATATTTTATTATACAATAGTTTTTGTCACACCAGCCGCAATGCGGTTGCAGATGCAAATGGTGTTTGTCCAAAACTTGTTCCAAATTGTTTTTGTCACACCAGTTGCAATTTCATTTAAATTCAAATTGTTATATATTTTAATATGTTTTTCCTTTATGTGTCATTTAAGGAGGACAGTCCTCGAGCGGCTTTTGGCCGCATGGTAGGCCTCTCGGCAGCCGAGATGGATGAGGAGGCTTTTGAGGGCCTGCAGGTGGAGGTGACCGCTCTACTTGTGAAGTACAAGCGAGAGTCCCGTGCCAGGACTCAGGTCGCAGCAGTCGCCCAGGCCGCACCACGCCCGCCGCCACTGCCGCAGATGCCGCCCGGTGCCACCATCCACCACACCATTGGCGACTTTGGGATTGCATCAGCCGCAGCCACACAACAGCAGCAGCAGTGCCCAGGGGGCTTCATCGCTAACTGGCAGCGCCAGTACCAGTCGCAGCAGCAGCACCAACAGCAGCCAGACCAGCAGCAGGCAGACCAGCAGCGTCCCAGCAGTGCACCCGCTGGTGGGATTGACTTCTTCGCCACTTTACATGAGTAAGGTGGTGGGGAAGTGGGGAACGGTCCTTTTAAGGATACGACATTCACCCGGCTTTACGCCCGGCCCTAGGCCCACCACATCCTCCCAAAAGAATAAAGCAACTCTATGATGCTATAAATGTGAAATGTTTGTTTGTCCTTTATTTGTCTTAAACATTTAATGTTTAATTTTGAAATAAAACAAATTGTAATGTTTAATAAATTGGCCCAGGGCACCCAAACTCAATCCAAAGAATGAGTTTATTTATTTATTTATTTATTATCTGATCTTTTATCAGGGTAGCTCGTTCACATATAATGTGGTCTTCCACGGGGCCGTGAACATAAAATTATAAATTAATAAAACAAAAACCGAACAATTTAAAGGATTAAAAGTGTGTAAAATTATCAAAACAAATGAGAAATAGATAATAAATAAGATCATAACAAATTATAACTGTTAAATTATAATCATTAAATGAAAGAGACATGAACGGGTTCATAAATGGGTGGGGGTCTCCTGATTTTAAGTAGGGCAGGGGGGGGGGGGTTAAAATCATGACATGAGTTTGTGTGCCCCTGGTAATTTGGTGGGTTTGGTGGGGGGGGGGGGGGGGGGGTTGGGGGGCTCAACCAACTGATTTTGGGAGACCTGAGTTTGGGTGACCCTGCTCATTATTGGAGACGCTGGTCCTGCCATGGAACCGAGCCAGCTGGTGACGTCAGGTAGTGCTTGAGGTACAGCCTCTGCCTCTTTGCTTCCCTGCTGTCGCGGTTCCCACACTGTGGTTGGGTGAGGTCCAACAGGTTGGCATTGGCCCGCCAGGCACCATCGACGAGGTTGTGCTGAGCATCCTCCTGGTCCACAAGATGCTGGTCTGCAGCAGGGTTCCTCACCCTCAGGTAGTTGTGCAGGACGACACACGATCTCACTACGAGTGCTGCAGTATCCACATGGACCTGGAGGGTGGAGAGGAGACAGCGGAAACGGTTGGCAAGGATGCCAAAGACATTCTCCACCACACGACGGGCTCTGGACAGCCGGTAGTTGAAGACCTGCTGGCCGCCGGTCCAAACCGCGCCGAGGGAAGGGTTTCATCAGCCAGGTCCTCATGGCGAACGCGTCATCCCCTATGATGTAGTACGGGGTGTTCAGATCATCCCCTGGTAGCGGGTCTGCATCTGGGACACCAAGGACACCATCCTGCAGAGCTTGGTGGAGGTCGCAATGGTTCCAGATCTGGCCATCCGAGCTGGAACCCACGTCTCCAATCTGTGTCCACATAAAGCGGTATTGGGCATCCACCAAGGCCATCAGTACAATGGAGTCAAACCCCTTGTAGTTGTGGTAGGTAGACCCTGAGTGGGGTGGCTTCTTGATCCGGATGTGCTTCCCATCCAGAGCACCAAGGGTGTGCGGGAACTGCCACTTCTGCTGAAAGGCCCGAGCCACCTGCTGCCACTCTTCAGCTTCTGTGGGAAGTTTGACAAACTCTGGTTCCAGGACCTCAACCAGAGCCTGACACACATCAACAATGAGGCCTGATATGGTGTTGTGGGCCACCCTGAAGCCGAACCTCATGTCTCGGTAGTAGTTCCCAGTGGCCAGGTACCTGAGTGTGAGCGCCAGCTTTAGCCCAGGAGAGACGGGTCGCCTGAAATAGGTGGTCTGTTTGGTGATCCTCCTCTCTATCCTGGACAGGATGTCATGGAAGGTGGCCACATGTACACGCATGAACTGATGGAAGGCATGTGGGTCCTCCAGTTGAAGCTCTGTCATCAGAGCCTCATACTGGCCGTGGAGGGGTCTACGCAGCAGCCAGTCCCTGGTCCACCATCTTCTTTGTCTTATTTCCTCCCTCCTTTCCTGTTCCTCTAGCTCCTCCAACTCCACAAGGTCTCTTGCCAGACCAGCAAGTTCCATGTCGACCTGACCCAAGTACTTGGCCATCCTGACTCTGTCACCCATTGTGTTTGTATGGAGTTGAAGAAGTAGAATTGAAGCATGAGCAGACAAGACGTATGTCCTCCAGAAAAGGTTAGACAGACTGCAGGGACCATGTGGCATGCTGGCCCCCTTTTATATCGTCCAGGAACTCCTAAATTCAACCTTACTTCACCCTACTTCACCCTAGTTAACCCTGCTTGTCGTACTTAACCGTAGTGTGACCGTACTGTGAACGTACTTCAAACGCAGTTCGACCGTAGTTGACCGTACTTCGACCGTAGTGTCGTGGTTACTACGGTCAACTACGGTCAACTACGGTCCACACTACGGTCAAGTAGGGTCAACTAGGGTCAACTAGGGTCAACTAGGGTTAACTACGTATATACTAGGCTCACAGTACGGTATAGGTATTCAAGGTGACCGTATAAATATTTTCAACATGTTGAAAACCTTTGGGCTAACTACGGCCAAATCATGGCTTTCCTCAAGGTCTAAGTACGTTCAGAACTACGGTCCACTACGTTTAACTACGTTTAACTACGTTTAACTACGACTACTAGGGTCTACTACGGTCAACTACGGTCACACCGTACTACGTTCAACTACGTTCATGACCGTAAGATGTGACCGGGGCTTTAAGCTCTTTCTGGAATTTCAAGTTGTGCATCACCTTCGGTTTGAGTTCCAAGAGCTCGAAATCATCGACTTGACTCACCAAGTCGTTTACGGCTGTGACGATCTGATCGGCGCGTTTTATCTGGTCACGGTTGCGCCCGAGCGCCTTTTCGTACTCGTTGTCTCTCTCCTGGCCGACTTTGTTGACTTGTTCGGTGATTAACTTTGCCTTGCTTCTGGTTTTAGCAATTTCTGCCTCCGCTTTTTCAGAAATATCACTGCAAGCCTGAGCCACTTTCGTTTGCAATATATTCCGTGCATGTTTGATGGAGTCTTCGTTTGATGCAAATTGCTCTTTGCTTTTCTGGAACTTTTGCAATATGTCCTTGACACATACGGAATGATTTAATGGCGTCACCGATACCAATTAACTTATGTGCTGCTGTTCGGTGCTCAGTTACAGCGCACATCGCGCAAATCAACACATCACAAGTCTCACAGTGAAAACATATGGCTTGATCACTATGTTTTCGACATTTTGGTGTGGCAGTCTTAGTAGCATCTGTTGGTGAAGCCCTCGGTTTGTCCAAGTCTTCCGCTTGAATGATGCGATGGTCTTTGGTGGACTTCAAGTGACGGTGCGCCTCTTGACATTTCTTACAGATGTTCTTCTTGCAGTCGAGGCATCTTAACACGGCCTCGTTTCCTTCTTCGCAGGATTCACAAGTCGCACTATAGTTACCTTTCCTAATAACTGCTCTTGTTTGCTTATGTCATCGATAAGAGATATCAGAAAGAAGCTAGAAGACAGACTCTGCACTCCTTCGTCAGTAACGTCCGTCTCTCTCCTGCAGACTGGACATGTTATCTTCGCTCTCTCTGTCGTCTCTTTGCTCACCATCTCTCCCAGACAGTTTAGGCACAAGCTATGAAGACAGTCTAGCATCTTAGGATCCTTGAATCGACAGCAGCAGATAGGGCATTCCAAATGCCCCTGGTTGATCGTATCCAACACGATTAGGGCTGCAGCCTTCGCCATCGTAATTATAAGCCTAACGAAAAAAAGAACCAACAAAAGAATACTCAAAGTGCCTATGTGTGCATAGAGCTGGATGATGGAGAACACTAACCCTACATTAGGGCTGTAATTGGCTCTTGTCTTGTGTCTTATTTTGTTGCCATTATATCTTACCTTATCTTGTCGCCTCTAATGGCGACAAGATTATAGACAAAAGAGAGTCAATTAATACAGCCCTATTTGTAGGGCTAGGAACACAATAGGCAAGGTCAGACTGAATATATTTGCCATGGTGAAAATGACACTTTTCGAGTAATAAAAAGAAAGACATTTAGTTCATTTTGACTAAGAAGACCACATTTTCTCGGTCAAAATGACCGAGAAAGTATCATTTTTAACCAGAAATGGGGGGAAGGCATAGTATGTGGAAATGGCAATTGTGTATAGTAACGGGCCTCTAGTTATGATCAAATAAATTTCTAGTCGCAGGTGTTTTGTTATCATTGTAAAGTGACTTTACCAACCTATTTGTAGGGCTACGACTGAATCTGAAATTATATTTTCTTATATCCTCTTCACGGTCAAATTAATGACATTTTCCCCCGGAAATGGGCAGAGCCAACAGTCTGCATTGTCATGTACATGTTCACTATTATACAACCACCCAAAAGCTAATCGTTCTAACGAATGTAGGCATGTTTACTAAAGCTATTTAAAACAATTACATTAAATCTATTCAACATGTTCAGTGTACTCACTTTTTTAAAATGATTCGCAAGTTGGATGGGGTCTCCAACCACAAATATTTAACACCAGAAATCCCGCGGTAAACACAAGAACTGCTGAAGCTGTGATAAAGCATAGTAGTACATGCAGTAAATTAGTAGTACTGCTTCACTCAACATCGAGGGTATGAAAGGTTTGTGTCGCACAAAATATTAACACATAAATTCCCTTAATTCAAGTTGAAGGTATAGGCCAACTTCTGTAGACACCATGTATAAGAATTTGCATGCGAACTGAGTACTCCGTTGACTCTTATTTTTAATACCTCTCTTGAAACCGGTATTGTTCCTGATGTCTGGAAGAGGGCCATCGTTGTCCCTATTCCCAAAAGTTCCCCAGCATCGGTCGACAAACTGAGACCAATTGCTTTGACCGACCATTTCGCCAAAGTTTTGGAAGGTTTTGTAGCCAGATGGACAGTGAATGACCTAGAACCTCATATGGATCCGCAACAATTCGGCAATCGAAAGGGCCTCTCGACTACACACTGCCTAATCGACCTAACGCATACCCTGTATCAGCATGCTGAGAGTAGAAATGCAACATCTACTCTTGTTTTGACGGATTTCAGCAAGGCTTTCGATCGGATTGATCACAATATTGCCATCACCAAGCTGACAAACTTTGGTGTGGAACCTTGCCTCGTTCACTGGATAGCAAATTTCCTCACTAATCGTCAACAGTGTGTTCGCTATAAGGGGGTCACATCCAATTGGACCTCTATGAATGCTGGGGTGCCCCAAGGAACTCGACTGGGTCCAATCGTGTTTTCAGCCGTCATTAATGATGCGTGCCAAGATCTCAATGGTTCTACTCGCTATTGGAAATACGTTGACGACCTGAGCATAGTGGAAACCCGTTCTTCTCACGATCAATCACAGATTCAACAATCCATAGACTCCCTTGTGCAATGGTCAGTCTCAAACAACATGTCACTGAACCCCCGAAAGTGCACATACATGGAAATAAATTTTACGCGGAACCCCACCCCACCTCCAACTGTGCGGATCAATGACATCACCTTGGACCAATCACAATCTGTCAAATTACTCGGCGTTCATATCCAGCAGAATTTGAAGTGGGATTCTCATATTGACAGTATACTCACACGAGCTAACAGTCGTTTCCACATGATTCGTGTTCTGAAAGGTCATGGTTTGCCAGCAGATGACCTTATGACTATCTACAAAGGATACCTGCGACCACTTCTTGAATATGCGGTGCCTCTTTGGAATGGTGGAATAACGCAAAAGCATGTTCAGCGATTAGAATCGATCCAGAAGCGTGTTATTAAGCTCATCCTGGGAGCTGACTATAATGGCTATTTGAGTGCGTTATTGTCATACGATTTACATACTCTTAGCGATCGACGGAGCTCTCTATGTTTAAAATTTGCCAGGGAGCTTATAAATAACCAAACCTTGTCGCATATCATTCCACTTCCTAACATAAATGAGCGAGTCCTTCGCAAGACTAACTTGATACCACAACCGAAATGCAAAACCAACAGATTCAGAGACAGTGCTGTACCCTACATGATCAGTTTAATTAATTCTGAATAATCCCTCTATGAACGTGATATTTTATATTTTATATACTGTCTTGTTTTACACATTGCCTTGTCTTGTTTTTGGCTTGCTGATTCGAATCCACAAACACACTCTTTTTAAGAGGCACCAAACTACCAAACTTGCTGGATAGACTGTAGTAGTTACAGCGTAAATTGTTTGATGCTAATTTTTATTTTATTTACAAACTTCCCTATATTTTTATTGGTCTTTATTCTTAGACCCTTTTAATGTTTATACATACATTTTTTAAAATAATGTGTAAATTTTGATGTAATTCAGCCCCTGGGCTGCCATGTCAATTTGTGTATCAATAAACCATTTATAATAATAATAATAATGTGTGCAACAACTGCGCAGCGTTTGAGGAGGAGGCACCACGCCCGAGAACCAACAGGGCCTTCTTATATAGACAATAGGTTCCTACGTGTACATCAGGTGATTGTATATCAAGTGAATCATTAACATAATACGTTGGGTAACTCATAACAATGTGCAACGTCGGACGAGTATACTGGTAAGATATTAACATATTAACTACACAACAGCTCCATGCATGGGAAAACCCAGTTGCTAATTTTTAACTCTCTAATCAAATGTTAAACGACTGGTCTACCACGTAAAACTATAGGGAAGTTCACAATGGACTTTACATATGTCTTTATGTGTGCAAGAAAGAATAATAATAAATATTCACAGATTTCATTTGAAATCGAGGTGTATTTATTTTGAATAATAGCTTTTTATAGCAAAGCGTCTTTCCTCTCCACTTTTGAAAAGAGACGTGTTACAGCTAGAAAAAAGCCTAGAACAATTTGTTTCAACTTAATAATCTTGATTTGAAATCAGTTTGTGTTAACTAATTATTATTTACAACTCGATGCTTCTCAAAAACAAAGTAATAGCTAATAAAATTGAAGATTTGATTTCTAAATACAATAAAGTGAAAATAAAGATTAAAAAGAGCTGTCGTGTACGTTGTTTTACTTATTAAAGTTTAAAAACCGTGAAAAATAGATTTTCAAATGAATCTATCGCGTTACGGAAATATAACCTCTTAAAGGTAGTATACACCATTTACTTTTGCTGTAATTGTCTAAATTGGATGGGTTAGAGGTTTCGTATACTCGTGAGGCTGACCATAGATGCTAGAAAAACCAAAAACATTAATGTTGTTTTGCAGTCTGGTTCCCCGACTTCATTCAAACAAAACAGAGCAATTTACAGACATTGGAGATTTATCAGGTTAGGAAACCAGACTCTAGTTGGCTGGCCCACATTTACGGATGTGTAACAGTATTGCAAATAAATTTCATAAATTGGAGACAGTCTTTAAAAATAGTAAGATATTTCCAACGATTGCCGGCTGACTTGAGATTCTGGCAAGGTACACTGTATAGTTTTGGGTTAAATAACGGGGGTTTTCACCTGTAAAGTAGCAAACCATCGCCGTATTTTAGTTTAACAAAAAATAACGGTACTGCGACCTTGAAAATACGAATAATATGTTCGTGTTGTGTAGCGTTAATGTATACAAAGAGGATATAAATTTACAAAAACACTTTCTTAAAATACAACATGTTGTGTAAATTTACATCAAACACATACAAAGTGTTGTTTATTTACAGACAATTTACTGATCTCATTACGCAGCAAATGACCATTCAGAACTGAGGAAATGTGTAGTATGTTAAATTGGCTGTTTAGTCAAAAAATGCACGATCTTGATCATAATGTGTTATTTATTCAAACAATTTCACACACAAATTCAGATTTTTTGCAAACGTAGGTTAATAATCGTATTAGATCTTTAGTATTCAAATATTGAAATCATTTCTGGCAAACTGTAACTTCATCATGACATGAAAAGATCATGAATATACATCAAAATCAGTAATTTTTTTTTACCTCGCCCTGTACCCCGACAACAACTACTGCAATCAAAGTTACCATACCACAATGTTCTTTTATTGTCATAAATTTGAGAAGCACAATTTTACAAAGATGACATTTCTTCACTAATGTCTTCAACTAAATACCACTGCAGAAAAATAGGTTGTTTTTTTAAATCTACGAGCGAGGCGCACTATTAGAAAAACTAAATACCTATAATTGTAGAAGAGTAAAAACTAAATTTACGAACCTTGAGTAACAAAAAATGCTTTGATATTTTCGGAGTTAAATTTGAGTTTTTAGGATATGTTATTGCTTTCTGATGGCCGATTTCTTTGTTCGCCGCCTCTCAAAATTGCCTTTTGATTAAAAATATAATACATGTAGCGGGAATTGGAGAGACATTCATACATGGACATCACTAATTGTTCCCTACTTTGATCTATCAGCAATGGATCAGTAAGCAATAACAAATCCTAAAAAGACAAATTGAGCTCAGAAAATATCAAAGCATTTACTGAGAAAACATTTTTTTTCAGACAAGTCTCATAGTGTTTGTGCACTGGGTGTCAAGTGATGTCCGTGTATGGAATTATTTTCCATGAACCAGCCACTTAAATTGAAGTCAGATAAGATGGCGTCGATATTTTTCCCCCACCTTGCCTTTTCTTTTTGTTGGGGTGCACGGAGCCCATAGCAGATGTAGTTTGGTTCAAGTAAGCAGCAGTGCCTATTAGGTAATTTAAATCCGCTGCAAGATCTTGATGGAATGTCTGTCTGCAACAACCATGTCGCCAGTGGGTGTAGAGGTCATTCCTAGAGGATTGTACAGATTTTCGGCTACAGTTCCTACCAGTGATCCATTTGGGTCGTACTGTTGTATTTGAAAGTTTCCCACGCCACCGTAATGAACAGCTACATTAAAGTAACCGTGAGTGTCACAAAGGATCCCGGTGGGACTCGCAGGATTTTTGTCCACAAGTGTCTTGATACTGAACACCTCATTGCCGTTGAGGTCTACGCAGAAGAGGGTTTTATTTTTGTAGTTAGAAATGAGCAGGCGCTCCATATCATCTATCGCTAAATAATATGTCACATTTTCATTTGGAAATGTTGCTACTAAGGAGCCATCAAGCAAATGCACAGAAACAACTTTCTTGCCCGAGTCAGCCACAGCTAGTCGTTTTCCAGCTGCGTCTATCGCAATAGCGGTTAACTTACTTGCTTCTTCCTTAGATGGTGTGAATTTGCGAATCAACTGAAGATTGTCGTAAAAAACCTTCACTTTCCTTTTGTCAGTGACAAAAAGCAGATCATCTGAGGTGACAGCAATGCCCCGAGGAGCGTCCAGCTGATGACCGCTTTGAGCGGCCGAAGTTTTAAAACATCCAGTGGAGGAAAATATCGATAGTCGTTTCAGTTTCAGCAATGTCCCCGTTCCTGAAACATGCAACACCGTTGGCGAATTGGAATTCCCCGTCATCGTTTCCTTTCTTGCCGAACTTATCCTTCACCTGCCACTTCTCTTTGAGCAATATCTCCCCAAGATCCTTTTCATTGACGACATCTTGACATTTGACCCCAACAAACGAAAGATCCACTTTTGCCGGTTCGCACTTGAGCTCCTTCTGGAATTCCAAGTTGTGCATAACTTTCGGTTTGAGTTCCAACAGCTCAAAATCATCGACTTGACTCATCAAGTCATTTACGGCCGTGACGATCTGATCTGCGCGTTTCATCTGGTCACGGTTGCACATGAGTGCTTTTTCGTACTTGCTGTCTCTTTCCTGACAGATTTTGTTGACTTGTTCGGTGATTACCTTTGCTTTGCTTATGATTTTAGCAATTTCTGCCTCCGCTTTTGCAGTAATATCACTGCAAGCCTGAGCCAGTTTCGTTTGCAATCTATTCCTTGCATGTTTGATGGAGTCTTCGTTTGATGCAAATTGCTCTTTGCTTTTTTGGAACTTTTGCAATATGTTCTTGACACTCTCACGGAATGATTCGATGGCACCCCCGATACCAATGAACTTATGTACCGCTGTTCGGTGCTCAGTTGCAGCACAAATGGCGCAAACCAACACATCACAAGTCTCACAGAGAAAGCATATGGCCTGATCACTATGCTTTCTACACGATTTTGGTGATGTGCCAGTCTTGGTAACATCTGTTGGTGAAGCCGTCGATTTGTCCAGGTCATCTACTGGAATGATGCGATGGTCTTTGGTGTACCTCAGAAATCGGTGTGCCTCTTGGCATTTCTTGCAGATGTTATCCTTGCAGTCAAGGCATCTCGACACGGCCTCATTTCCTTCTTCACATGATTCACAAGTCGCAATAGTAGTAGTTATCTTTTCTAATAACTGCTCCTGTTTGTTTATCTCATCGACAAGAGATATCAGAAAGAAGCTAGAAGACAGACTCTGCACTCCTTTGTCAGTAACGTCCGTCTCTCTCCTGCAGACTGGACATGTTATCTTTGCCCTCTCTGTCGTCTCTTTGCTCACCATCTCTCCCAGACAGTTCAGGCAGAAGCTATGAAGACAGTCTAGCATCTTAGGATTCTTAAATCGACAGCAGCAGATCGGACATTCCAGGTGCCCCTGGCTTATTGTGTCCAACACGGTTCGGGCTGCAGCCTCCGCCATTGTGATTATGATCTTAACGACAAAAACGGAAATAAAAAACTTAGAAATGCTCTATCTTTTCCATGATCAAAATAAGACCTTCCGAGAAAAAACGAATGACATTTTTCTCGTTCATCATATGACCGAAAAGGCGACATTTTCTGGGTCAAAATGACCGAGAAAGTGTCTATTTTTACCCGGAAATGAGTAGAGCAAATATATATAGGTTCAGATACAGGATCAATTAATCTGACCCAGAGTTTGTTCTACCAACATACTTGTCTTCTCGCCTGTAACAAGATTATAGACAAAAAAGAGCCAATAAATACAGCCCTATTTGTAGGGCTAGGTATTATGTCAGACTGAATATATTTGCTCTATCCTTTTCATGGTCAAAATGACACTTTCTAAGTAAAACAAATTACATTTTTCTCGTCCATTTTGACTGAGAAAGCGACGTTTTTTCGGTCGCAAAATTACAGAGAAAGTTTGTTTTTACCCGGAAATGGGGAGAGCATAGTATGCGGAAACGGCGATGGTGTATAGTGCATCGGGTTATTATTATAATCAACTTAATTTGAGTCACAGGTGTTTATTTTATTCCGAAGTGACTTTATCAACCTATTGTAGGGCTAGATAGTGTACACGGGAGACTGAATATGAAATTATATTTGCTTCTATCCTTTTCATGGTCAAAATAACACTTGACCGAGAAAGTGACATTTTTTACCCGGAAATGGGTAGAGCCAACAGACTGCATTGTACATGTACATGTACATACAATACAATCCCCCCAAAAGCTAATCATTCTATTACAAATATCAGACATGTTTACTATAAAATACTAAGCTATTTCACTTATTAAAAAATCAATTACATGAATCTATTCAACATGTACAATGTACTCACTTTTCAAAACTAATTCGCCAGTTGGATGGGGCCTTCAGCCACAAATGATTTAACACAAGAAACCCTGAGGTAAACACAAGAACTACTTTAAACGGCTAAAGGTGTGATCAAGCCTAGTACATGTAGTAAATTAGTAGTACTGCTTCACTCAACATCGAGGGTATGAAAGGTCTGTGTCGCACAAAATATTAACACATAAATTCTCTTTATTCAAGTTGAAGGTATTGGCCTACTTCCGCAGACGCCATTTGTCTGTGTATTTGTGCAACAATTGCGCAGCGTTCGAGGTGAAAACCAATTGTATTTGTAGTTCCATGGGAAAAACCAGTTGCTATTTTTAATTTTCTAGTTGAAAGTTCAGACGACTGGCTCTCCGCGTAAAACTGCGGAAGTTCATAATGGACAATACATATCTCTCCATATATGCAGGAAAGAATAATAATTATCCTTGGAAATATTCACAGAATTCATGTGCAATCGAGGTGTATTTATTTTGGATAGTAGCTTTTTATGGCAAAGCATCTTTCCTCTCCACCTTTGAAAAGAGACGTGTTACAGGTAGAAAATGATGTAGAAAACTTTGTTTAAATTTAATAATCTAAAATTGAAATGAGTTTGCGATAACAAATTATTACTTACAACTAGATGCTTCAAAAAAACGAGTTGATTTTTAAATACAATCAAGTTAAAATAAAGTTTAAAAACAGCTGTCGTGTACGTTGTTTTATTTAATAAAGTTTCAAAACCGTGATGATTTTTCAGATTTTTAAATGAATTTATCGCGTTATGCCGGGCGGCAATCGTTGGAAAATGATAGAATACAATATAGCCTATATTATACCCTAATCCAAACACTAACCCTAACACACATCTTAACCCTAGTTTTTAAGTAATTTTATTTAAACAATATAATATGTCGTGATTTTTTTTGTGGAGACCTACTAATCTATAGAAATTACCCTGTTGAGACATTTCGACTCCCATTGTCCCCATTGTGTTTAGGTCTCCACATGGTACCGAATTCAGAAACCCACACACCCATGTGTGTAAACACCTTCCACCGTGGACCCCCTATTGTTCCTCTTTTGTTTATACTTGAACGTTTTTGGAAGGCCTCCCTACGATTTACAATCATGGACTTTATGTCAATTGTGGACCCTATTGTCCTCTATTGTTCAACGTCCACTATTTGAATGCGGATACAAACCCATACATACTACATACACAAATAGTGATTGAATAGACAATTCCTAAACTTGGTTCAGCTAACGAGACCACAAAAAAACAAAACACAAAATTACAAAAGCAAGAGCTGTTTCGCCAAGTGTCAAACCTTTTTGTCACGATGACGTCATCAGGTATCATGTGATGTCACATCGAAGTGAACATTTGGAGGCCCTCATTCTAATGAATTACAAGTCCGATTGGGTTCAAACTTGGTATGCAGGTATATCGGGATGTGTTAAAGATATAAATTGAGGTGACGTCATAATGACGTCATCGTGTGATTGATTATCCTAATGACTTTATTAAGTTTTTGGATCTTTAAGCTCTTGGAAGTACAGTTTCAGTAGATATCAGGCCAAGATGGAAATAATATGTTTTGTCATCGAATAAACTACTCCAGGGCCGATGCCGTCTATGGGACGCCGTGGGACACCGTCTAGCGTCCACCGACTCAAGCAGGACCTCGTTGGTATTGTAACGAAACCCACCTGGGATCCGCCAGTAGACAACCAAATTCACAACAAAAATGAATGAAGAAATAAATTATATTTCCTAAAGCCACGTCTTTTGGTTTTTAATTATTATATACAATTTTTTTAGACAGTATGGATTTAAGCAGTATGGATTCAGTTTGAGAAATGAAAACAAATATATAACTTCGTGGCATGTTATCCATGCTGGATAACATGCAAAGCCCGACAAAAATGAATACAACCTAACGCTACTAAAAACTTATACAATCCTAAAAGAATAAACAAGTGCGACTGAAAAGGGGGTATGGGCACATAACTGTATGTAAATTAAACTTACATGTACAACACATGAGGCCGGCAACCAAAGACGAAATACACACACGACACACGTGTCTCTCCTACATCACCCAGTCACAAGTCCTTCATGATAAGCATTGTGACACAGTTTATATACTGACTAGCCCTGTTGACTACAAAGCCAAGTCAGGTGAGGCAGATTTACAGGTAATTGTATTGTTCGAGTAATTTGCATATAATTAGTTTAACAATTGGGTTAATCCTATTAACGATTACAAGCAACAATTGTGTATTTAGGCCAGTCCAGGCCAGTAAGAAAAAGAAAAAAGGGCCAGTTGGCTGGTAAAAGAACAATCAGCTTGCACTATAGAAAATGGAATTTCAAGCCCATTGTGTTTACATACATGTACCTGGTTTTGTTACACTATGCTGGAAACTTAGCAGCTCTGATCAAGCAATCAACGCGGCGCCGCATCGTACTTTAGATGTTCTGAAACCTAAACACAGATCAACTCTCTAAATGTATAAAAGTGAACAGTTTACTCACAAAAAACTGAAATTTACTTTTTCAGAGTACAAAACAGCTTTAAAAATGGGGAAAACCACTCGAGAAGCGTAATTAACTGTTCACTCTTTCGAGGAGCCATAATTATGAAAGACAGCTCTTTTATAGCTGTTCTTCATATGGTTCCTCGGAAGAGTGAGAATTTACTTTTTAGGAGTGGTTTTCACTTTTTTTGAGTTGCCTTCACTCTGAAAAACTAAATTTCACTCTTGTTGGATTGGTAAGAGATTCACTCTTGTTGAGAGTGGGCTTTTTACTCCTATACATCCATATCATCTATCGCTAAATAAAGTGTCACATTTTCGTTTGAAATGGTTGCTACTAACGAGCCATCAAGCAAATGCACAGAAACAACTTTCCTGCCCGAGTCAGCCACAGCTAGTCGTTCTCCAGCTGCGTCTATCGCAATATCGGTTAACTGACTTGCCTCTTCCTTAGATGGTGTAAATTCGAGAATCAACTGAAGATTGCCGTAAAAAAACTTCACTTTATTTTTGTCCGTGACAAAAAGCAGATCATCTGAGGTGACAGCAATGCCCAAAGGAGCGTCCAGCTGATGCCCGCTTTGAGCGGCCGAAGTTTTGAAACGTCCAGTGGAGGTAAATATCGATAGTCGATTCATCTTTATGTCTGTCACAGCAATGTCCCCGTTGCTGAAACATGCAACACCTCTGGCGACGTGGAATTCCCCGTCACCGTTTCCTTCCTTGCCGATTTCTTCCTTCACCTGCCACTTCTCTTTAAGCAATATCTTGCCAAGATCCTGTTCACTGACGACATCTTGACATTTGACCCCAATGAACGAACGACCCACCTTTGCCGGTTCACATTTGAGCTCCTTCTGAATGTAACCAGCCAGACTGTTACGCTGCCTGGTACTTGTAGATTGTTTTGTTTGCACTGTAAATAGTGCCACCAATTAAAATTATTATTGTGTAACTGACTCGCCTGGCGGCGCCCTGTAGTCATCAATTTACATATGGTATGCTGTGCGCTAGTACAGTACACAGTCGGCTGATTTTAGAATGACTATGCTCGGGCTTTATTTTGATAAATTCCTTGCATTCCACTTAGTGTTCTTGTTGGACGCGTGGTCTTACAGAGAGTCACTCTATAGCTGAGCCAGCAACGCAGCACATGCCTTTGCTTTGCGTATGCCAATACTTTCGTTGACGTATTTGCCAACACACTTTGCGAACGTTGGTACGCACATTAAAAATATTATGTCTTAGGACAAGTTTCACGTCTTCGTGGAGGCATGTGAGGTGTGGGGCCGCTTTGGTCGGTAAGTGTTATAACTTGCATTTGTTTGTATGAAATTCCTTTATTAATTCCTTTTGCATTTGATGCACTAAGTTTTCTACTCGGGACAAATTATCCTAGAGTATAGTGTACCTTATTAAATTATCTTAAATTAATGCACCAGGTGGGGACTCGGGATAAATTATCCTAAGAGTATATTGTACCTTATATTTTGAGGTTAGTAATAACCTCCATCCTCGCATTGCTTAAAACATTTAAAATGCACATCTGGGAACGTTTGGACACACTGCACTGCATTTTGATTGCAACATCTATATTGTAGTATATCGTTAGGAACATATCTTGGACATTGTTTGACCTTTATACTTTTAAAAAACATAGTACTTAGTGATACAAATGTGTATATTTATTGATACTTGTTGTAACTTGACAAGGTACTGGATTCTGGAGTTTAATAAACCTTGAATAGGTATGTTCAATTGAAACAAATATATATTTATCCATCCACTGGCATTGTGTCTTAACTTTAATCCATACGGAAGCAATGGTGATTTGCAAGTTTCATATTTGCACATCCTTAAATTTATGAATGTTTAGATATTGTATTATGAATATAATAATTTGTATTAGTAAATTGCCTGTCTTAAAAATATCTATGAATTGTATTATTGAGACTAACTTGATTGTATTGATCTTTTAAAAATCAATTCATTCCTTCTTTGTATACACATGTACAATTGCCAATACTTGAGATTGCCCATAACATTGACCTTTTCTATCTTTTCTATGATAGACCTTATGGCTGTCGTTTTTGGATAGTGCTTGTCATTTTTGATAGAAGTAGTCGTTTTGATAACGTCATTGTGTTGAATAGCGGTTGTCGTGTTAAAATCGATTGTCATATTTGTATAGTTGTCATACCAAATTTTGTGGAAATATTGTAAATTGAATTGTCTATGTAATATCCAGCTTGCATATCAAATGTGTGCAACTGTTTGCAACTGTGCCAACTGTTGATCTAAAAATCAATACAATTGTAGATATATATTTTCTTCAAGAAAACAAGTTTGCTTTCCTGTCCTAAATTCTAAATTGTGCATCACCTTTGGTTTGAGTTCCAAAAGCTCGAAATCATCGACTTGACTCATCAAGTCGTTTACGGCTGTGAATATCTGATCTGCGTGTTCCATCTGGTCACGGTTGCGCATGGGCACCTTTTCGTACTCGTTGTCTCTTTCCCGACAGATTTGGTTGACTTGTTCGGTGATTACCTTTGCTTTGCTTCTGATTTTAGCAATTTCTGCCTCCGCTTTTGCAGAAATATCACTGCAAGCCTGAGCTAGTTTCATTTGCAACCTATTTTGTGCATGTTTGATAGAGTCTTCGTTTGATGCAAATTGCTCTTTGCTTTTCTGGAACTGTTGCAATTTGTCCTCGACACTCTCACGGAATGATTTGATGGTGTCACCGATACCAATGAACTTATGTTCCGCTGTTTGGTGCTCAGTTGCAACACACATGGCGCAAATCAATGTATCACAAGTCTCACAGTGAAAACATATAACCTGATCACTATGTTTTCTACATGTTGGTGGGGCCGTCTTAGTAGCATCTGTTGGTGAAGCACTCGGTTTGTCCAAGTCTTCCGCTGGAATAATGCGATGGTCTTTGGTGGACTTCAAGCGACGGTGCGCCTCTTGGCATTTCTTGCAGATGTTCTCCTTGCAGTCAAGGCATCTCGACACGGCCTCATTTCCTTTTTCACATGATTCACAAGTCGCACTAGTAGTAGTTACCTTTCCTAATAACTGCTCTTGTTTGTTTATCTCATCGACAAGAGATATCAGAAAGAAGCTGGAAGACAGACTCTGCACTCCTTCGTCATGAACGTTCGTCTCTCTCCTGCAAACTGGACATGTTACCTTCGCCGCCTCTGCGTTTTGTTTGCTTACCATCTCTCCCAGACAGTTCAGGCAAAAGCTATGAAGACAGTCTAACATCTTAGGGTCCTTGAATCGACAGCAGCAGATCGGACCTTCCAGGTGCCCCTGGCTTATTGTGTCCAACACGGTTCGGGCAGCAGCCTCCGCCATCGTGATCATGAAGTGTATACTTCCGGAAAAAGAAAGAAAACAGTTTCGTTGCGACTGTTACATTCAGGAATACTCAGTGTCAGGATGGTTATGTTGAGGAGGGGCATGGAGCGGAAAATGGAGGGCACAGTGGTTAAAAACCATATGTGACCCAGATATCAGTGAATTTCAGGACAATGAACAGTCAAAATTCCCCAAAACTATATCCAGTATGTTTAAACATCCTCGCTGGGTACGAAAAACAAGGTTGAAAGTTTTCTAAAAACGTAACTCGCCGTAATTGACCAAAAAAGAGTGATACATTTGAAAAAGGGCGCTTTTTTTCTGCATAGCGCCCTCTTGTGACAACTTGTACATTAATACCACACGTCTGTTGCTATCTTACCGGTATCAAGACAATTTGTGTTGTTAATTTAATACTTGATTAAATTTTAAGGTGGTCATTTTGTTACTTTCAATTATTATGTTGGTTTGTGTACCGACAAGACTATTTGAATATTAGTAATAGTAGGCCTACCGGTAATTAATTTCCTCCCAAGATGTTTTAAAGTTCTTTAAAAGGCGCCCGTTCTTCTGCATGCACTCGGTTGGCATGGTCCCACTTCACCTAAGGAATCAATTCTCGGGGTATCAATCTCAGTTTCGTGAACATCAGCTTTAGCTCATTCTGACGAAGTTGACAAATTTATAACCTCTGCGACAGCAATAAATAAAGTATCGACCATTATTTTGCGCACGAGACGGCTCTTAAAACAATTTTATATACAAATTTCATTTTTAAAAAGCTGGCTTGAATGTTGAGAGATGCGGTGATCTGTTAAATTTCATACATTTCTGCAACAATTTTCTTAGTCGCCTAGAAATGTTCAGTTCCACACATTTTCCTGTAGGTTGTATGTAGTTCGTTATAATTTATCTAGCTATACAGTTATATAGTCCGGCCTCTTGTTGCAGCTGACCCATCTTCTCTTTAGGTATTTATTCCAGATCTCCTCATTAGAGGGTGGCGTACTTGACTGTTCCATCTTCCAGTTGACACCGTTCGCAATGGAGGAGTCTTTGTCAATAGGGAACCGGCCACCGTCCACGGATTGGTTTCAGGGAGGTCACACATCGGGAAATAATAATAATAATGTTTACATTAAAGTCATTCAGATGCCCGCTTCACATCGTTGTCAGTCCCTGGCTGGACATTATGATAAATAAAAGCAGTCCCTAAGAGTATCCCTGGGGGGAAAACACGTCTGGCTGGTTAAAATGGTGTTTACTTTTTGTTTGGCTCTGAACGCTGTCGTATAATTGTAACAAAGTTAAATACTCGTGTTGAATGTTTTATGTTTTTGTTAACCTAGTTTGTTTTACCGGTATTGCTTTTCGAGGGAGTTTCAACAACCCACCCTATTGTCGATGCGCGAAATAAGGCACACGGTAATTCATCTGCGTCGCAAATGACGTCGTACAAACCACTCGGTAAGAAAATACGTTGCATTGCTGAATCGCGCGCTGACTATGCCTATCAACAGAGGGCGCTATTTGGAGCGCTGGACAATATTTTTGTTGAAAACACCCTTATGAATGTCGACTTTTACGAGCAAAAGGGACATTTCCGCTAATTTACTGGCATTTTATATTGACAAGGATATTTAGTCTTTCGATATATTACAAATGTATAGCATTTTACGGAGTGTACTCTTTAAAATGTGCAACCGTAAATGTTAAAAAACTAATACATCATGTACATGTACCATGTTAGTTAATGTTGTCAATGTTTTGTTACAGTATCATCCATTAATAATTGGTCCATATCATACTTTACACCATTCGACAATATTTTTGTTGAAAACACCCTT
The DNA here is from genome assembly GCA_037893245.1 of Crossaster papposus. Lineage (NCBI taxonomy): Eukaryota > Metazoa > Echinodermata > Asteroidea > Velatida > Solasteridae > Crossaster > Crossaster papposus. The sequence goes on along the minus strand of JBAIAA010000669.1, from coordinate 849,836 downwards.
ATGAATGTCGACTTTTACGAGCAAAAGGGACATTTCCGCTAATTTACTGGCATTTTATATTGACAAGGATATTTAGTCTTTCGATATATTACAAATGTATAGCATTTTACGGAGTGTACTCTTTAAAATGTGCAACCGTAAATGTTAAAAAACTAATACATCATGTACATGTACCATGTTAGTTAATGTTGTCAATGTTTTGTTACAGTATCATCCATTAATAATTGGTCCATATCATACTTTACACCATTCGAAGGGGTGTACAATGGGTAATATTAAAAGCAATATACCCAAACCCATCAAACACCAACTGCAGGTTTTGCTAGGTTTTGGTAGGTTTGGTATCAAACCATAGCAACTATAGTAGCAACTCAGTACTAAAAAGCCGGGGAGACCCTGTTGAATTCTGTCAGGTTCAGGACAGAAATGAATGAGACTTGTACAAATGTTGGAGTTTGGGGGGTGTCGGAACGTGGGGGGCGTCAGAACGTGGGGGCGATGGAACGTGGGGGGCGTCGGAACGTGGGGGGCGTCGGAACGTGGGGGCGTCGGAACGTGGGGGGCGGCGGAACGTGGGGGCGGCGGTACGTAGGGGTGTAACCGGCCATCACTATAGGTCAGAGTGAATATTTTCTTTATCCGCGCTTCTTGGTCAAAACGACACTTTTCCGAGTCCACAAAAATGTCATTTCGATTGAGAAAGTGACATTTTCGATCAAATTTTGACCGAAAAAAAGTGTCATTTTTTTCACGGAAATGAACAGAGCAACTTAGTTCAGATTCAGAATCAATTATTGTGTTCTATTACAGACTACAAAAGCTAATCGTTCCTTTATCTTACGAATCAGGCATGATTCAAGCAACACCCAATCACATTGAATCTGTGCAACATGTAATGTGTATTACATGTAACATGATTCATATGTATTGTACTACAACTACACTATACTCACTTTTTAAAACTGATTCGTCAGTTGGATGTGGTCTTCAACCACATTTTCGTTGCGTGTAAAACACAAGAATGGCCTTCCACCGGTCCAGGTACCGCCGGTATACTTTCGAGCGGCGAAAGGTGATCACTTGTGTAGTTGTACTTATCGAAACAAGGTACGTATCGACTACCGCAGCATCCTGTGTACATGTACATGTATTTGTTCAACAACTGCGCAGTATTTGATGAGGAGGCATTGCTGCAGCACAATTACTCACTATGAGTGCATGTGACTAAATCAGTGAAAATGACTGCGCGTGAGCTCATTAATATTTTGTGATCCCTCCGGTAATTTTGAATAAGAGGTCCATGGGGCCTATACATTGGACTGATTGTAGAAATAATTGTGGAAATCAAGAATTGGTGACCCGTGGCTTCCAACTCGGGGGATTCCGTTCACAAAAAGACCAATACGTGGGTCTATTTGGCATAGAGGCGGGGGGCTACATTGATACCTGGGCCCAGAGCTGGGCCACCAGTTTAGGGGTGGTTTGTGTGGAGGGGAGTATAACAAAAAAATTATTCGGTCAACCCCCATAAATTTGAAAAGAAAATTGTTCTAGGAGTCTTAATCTTTGATTTCCAGTCAACAAAATATGGCCACTCTACTCATGAGCGTCACCAGGCGGCGCTCTTTCTTTCAATTGTTGTGTTGGTTACAATGAGCGCCGTATTTAATGTAGTGGAACCTATATGAATCAAAGATGGCGGCGCACTAAACTGTAGCGCGCCAATTTACGCGCCATTTTAGAACAGCAAGTCCACCGCATTTAATTTGTTGAAGTGGTTACTGTATTTTAGGTAAATTTTCATTGTTTTGAGTCCCATTTTTCTCACCAAAGGCCCCAGTAAGTGCTATTAAAGGGTGCATGTGACTAAATCAGTGAAAATGACTGCGCGCGAGCTCATTAATATTTTGTGATCCCTCCGGTAATTTTGAATAAGAGGTCCCTGGGGCCTATAGGCCTACATTGGACTGATTGTAGAAATAATTGTGGAAATCAAGAATTGGTGACCCGTGGCTTCCAACTCGGGGGATTCCGTTCACCAAAAAAAGACCAATACGTGGGTCTATTTGGCATAGAGGCGGGGGGCTACATTGATACCTGGGCTCAGAGCTGGGCCACCAGTTTAGGGTGGTTTGTGTGGAGGGGAGTATAACAAAAAATTCATTCGGTCAACCCCCATAAATTTGAAAAGAAAATTGTTCTAGGAGTCTTAATCTTTGATTTCCAGTCAAAAAAATATGGCCACTTTACTCATGAGCGTCACCAGGCGGCGCTCTTTCTTTCAATTGTTGTGTTGGTTACAATGAGCGCCGTATTTAATGTAGTGGAACCACTGACCTCTATACATGGACAGATCATCATTGTTTCATTTTGAAGTCGGCATGCGGAGAAGTGCAACATGGCGGACCCACGACGTGACTCTGTGAGCCAATGAAATGTCCAGGTGTTGGTACGATACGTATTACGTAATGTTTATAAATACAAAATGTACAGAATAAATCCGCTGACCTCCACACCTGGACATTTCATTGGCTCACAGCAGTGACGTCTCGGGTCCGCCATGTTGCACTTCCAGTTCGCGCCGACTTCAAGTGTTAGCACAGCATAATATGGACAATGGTCCGTCCAGGGCCCAATTTCTTGGCTCTGCTTACCGTTAGCAAAAAATTCCTGCTTATCATAGCAGAAAATTCGGTGCTTACGGTAAACGTATTTCACACGTTAGCGAGAAATTTTGGTCTCTGAGCATGCGTAGAACCCGTAACTAAGGATTCTGCGCTTACAGGGTAAGCAAATAATTTTTCTGCTATCGCGGTTAGCGGAAAATGGTGACTGTAAGCGAGGAATTCTGCGGTTAACAGAGCCAAGAAATTGGGCCCAGGTGTAGAGGTCAGTGAGTGGAACCCTATGGGGAAAAGCGCGCGCCCTCTAGGCCCTTGCCGTTCAAACGACATTGTGCGCGCGCAGGCCTTCAGCGTAAGGCTACGGAAGTTCATAATGGACATTACATATGTCTCCATTCGCAGGAAAGAATATTATCCTGTGAAATATTCACATTATTTATTTGCAATCGAGGTGTATTCATTTTGAATAATAGCTTTTCATGGCAATTATCTCTCCTCCCCACGGGTATTAAAGGGTGGGAAATATGTTTAAATTTAATAATCTGAAATTGAAATTAGTTTGGTAATAAACAATTATTGTTTACAACTGGATGTTTCTAAAAAATAATATCTAATAATAAAATTGAAAGTTTATTTCCGAATGGACCATTCCATGAAGTTCAGATACAAAGTGTGACATGTTGGTATATTTCTAGTTTCATGCCATATATCAACTAAATTATTTGATTATTTGTTCCCGTTTGTCTTGGATGTTGGACAGATTTGGAAAAGTTTTGTACCATTCAAACATTGGTTTTCAGAGTAATTTGAAATTTAATTAAATATTTAGGTCTTATCATATGTAACAAGTACAACGCATTTCTTTCACATCTTTTTGACATGTTGCAAGATTTATTGTATAAACCTCAGCTTACTATTAAATGACCACAAAATGGAGCCATACATGTAAAGTTATTGCATATAAATTACAAGGGATATGTTGACAAATATGTTCCAACATAACACATGTTACACTAGGGTACACCATGTTCAATTGTTTATAGTGACCGATTCACTTGTATTTCAGGTAAGAGTTACAAAGATAATAAACTGAAATAAATCAAAACATCTCTCGAGAATGTCAGCATCAACTCTGTATAGCAACCGCTCCAAATAACACCAGACATGGCAATTACAATCCCATTATTATTTTTAACTAAAACCGAATATAATGGGGGCACAATTAATGAATACAATTTGGACAACGGGAGTCAAAAGGTATCCCCAATGTAATTTCTATAGATGAATAGGTCTCCACAAAAATTTTCACGAAATAGATTTTTGAATTTTACTCAAACTTCTCACAAACTAGGGTTAGGATGTGGGTTAGGGTTAGTGTTTGGGTTAGGGTATAATATAGGGTATATTTTGTTAACATTTCAACCTAGGAATTTAATTGTGGTTGAAATAGAAGCATTTTGGAAAAGGTGCTCGACTTTCTAACCATTTTGAAAACGAGACCAAAGAGATGTCTCCACAAGGATACAACGTTGAGGATGGTTGTTCTCGGAATCCCAGGAATTCTGTTTAGGTATCTGGGGCATGTGTCAGGTAGCAATACACTGTTAAAATGCTGTTGGTTAAACTTGTTTAACAACCTCGGTTGTCCAAGTGCCCTGCTTAAACAAATGTTGTCCGCTGTTTAAGCAGGACACGTGAACAAACCGGGTTGTTGTCGTTGTATACACAACTGTTTAAACAGTGTTTAAACAGTGTATATGGCATAATAGTCAAGTGTGTATGGCATAGGAGCAAGATAGAGGGAGTCTCCTCTATCGTGCTGGGTATTTAATTTGTCGTATACGAGGCACTCAGAGCTTTCACTCGTTGAAAAGTAATACAATACAATTATATACCATATATTATACCCTAACCCAAACACTAACCCTAACCCACATCTCAACCCGTTTTAAAGTAATTTTAGTAAAATAAAATAACACATTTTCTGAAATTTCTTGTGGAGAACTACTAATCTATAGAAATTACCCTGTGGAGACCCACCTCCCATTATCCACCATGGTGTTTAGGTCTCGACAGGGTACCAAATTCAGAAACCTACACACCCGTGTGTGTAAACACCTTTTATCATGGACCCCCTATTGTCCCTCTTTTGTTTGTAGTACTTTAACGTTTCTGGAAGGCCTTCCATAGGTTTTGTACACGAATATATAATCGTGGACTTTATGTCAATTGTCCTCTATTGTTCTACGTAAACTATTTGAATGCGGATACAAACTCATGCATACTACATACTACATACATAAATAGTTATTTTGTAGTCTCTTCAGTTCTGAACTTGGTTCAACTAGCGAGCCAAAAATATAGAATTCACGAAAACAAGAGCTGTTTCGCCAAATATCGATCCTTTTTGTCGCGATGACGTCATCGGTAGTCATGTGATGTCACATCGTGTGATTTATTATGATTTTATAAGGTTTTTGGATCTTTAAGCTCTTGGAAGTACCGTTTTAGTAGACATCAGATTAAGTTATAAGGAACATGTTTTGTCGTCGAATAAACTACTCCAGGGCCGATGCAGCACGCAGCACGAACGAAGCGCCGTATGATGTCCACATGTGCCACCGACTCATCAAGCAGGACCGCGTTAGTACAGTATGCTGGGAACTTAGCAGCTCTGATCAAACAATCAACGCGGCACCCCATATCCCCCCGGATGTGCTAAAACCTAAACACAGATCAACTCTCTAAATGTATAAAAATGAACGGTTCACTAACAAAAAAAGTGAAATTTACCTTTTCAGAGTAAAAAACTGCAAAAAAAGGGAAACTACTCCAGCCATATGAAGACAGCTCTTTTATAGTTGTCCTTTATAAGGTTCCTCGGAAAAGTGAACATTTACTCTTTTTGAGTGGTTTTTACTTTTTGGGAGTTGCCTTCACTATGAAAAACTCAATTTCACTATACGGGAACGAGACAATCGAGTCTAAGCGGTTGCCAGCACCTCACACATCAAAAATAATAATTTCTGAGATTTTTGTCCCCCGACTCAGTGATAAATCTCGGCACGCACTTTTAGGTTAGCCTAATTAATCTCCGGCTCCATCACCATTGCCAAACTGCTAAACGAAGCCACAGACGGCGACAAAGCTGAGATTGGGAAAACGGCCTTAAATTGAAGTCGTCTAATGACTCCCCCAGCTCGCCTTTTCTTTCCTCTGATGGGGTACTTGAGCATAGATCCCATAGCAGATGTGGTTGGCTCTGAATCAAGTAAGCAGCAGTGCCTCGTGGACAATTCACATCCGCTGCAAGATATTGATGGAATGTATGTCTGCAACAACCACGTCGCCAGTGGGTGTATAGGCCATTTCTAGCGGATTGTACAGCTTTTCGGCTACAGTTCCTACCAGTGATCCCTTTGGGTCGTACTGCTGTATTTTTGAGTTTCCCCTACCACCGTAATGAACAGCTACATTAAAGTAACCGCGACTGTTACAAAGGATCCCGGTAGGACTCGCAGGATGTTTGTCCACAAGTGTATTGATACTAAACACCTCATTGCCCTTGAGGTCTACGCAGGAGAGGATTTTATTTTCGCAGTTAGGAATGAGCAGGCGCTCCATATCATCTATCGCTAAATAATATGTCACATTTTCATTTGGAATAGTCGCTACTAACGAGCCATCAAGCAAATGCACAGAAACAACTTTCCTGCCAAAGTCAGCCACAGCTAGTCGTTCTCCAGCTGCGTCTAGCGCAATAGCGGTTAACTGACTTGCCTCTTCCTTAGATGGTGTGAATTCGCGAATCAACTGAAGATTGCCGTCAAAAACCTTCACTTTATTTTTGTCGGTGACAAAAAGCAGATCGTCTGAGGTGACAGCAATGCCCCGAGGAGCGTCCAGCTGATGACCGCTTTGAGTGGTCGAAGTTTTGAAACGCCCAGTGGAGGTAAATAGCGATAGGCGAGTTAGCAGTTCGTCTGTAACAGCAATGTCCCCGTTGCTGAAACATGCAACACTTCTGGCGAATTGGAATTCCTCGTCACCGTTTCCTTTCTTGCCGAACTCTTCCTTCACCTGCCACTTCTCTTTGAGCAATATCTTCCCAAGATCCTTTTCACTGACGACATCTTGACATTTGACGCCAATGAACGAAAGATCCACCTTTGCCGGTTCGCACTTGAGCTCCTTCTGTAATTCCAAGTTGTGCATCACCTTCGGTTTAAGTTCCAAGAGCTCAAAATCATCGACTTGACTCATCAAGTCGTTTACGGCCGTGACGATCTGATCTGCGCGTTCCATATGGTCACGGTTGCGCATGAGCGCCTTTTCGTACTCGTTGTCTCTCTCCTGACATATTTTGTTGACTTGTTCGGTGATTACCTTTGCTTTGCTTCTGATTTTAGCAATTTCTGCCTCGGCTTTTGCAGAAATGTTATTGCAAGCCTGAGCCAGTTTCGTTTGCAATCTATTTCGTGCATGTTTGATAGAGTCTTCGTTTGATGCAAATTGCTCTTTGCTTTTCTGGAACTGTTGCAATATGTTATTGACACTCTCACGGAATGATTTGATGGCGTCACCGATATCAATTAACTTATGTTCAGCAGCTGTTCGGTGCTCAGTTGCAACACAAATGCCGCAAATCAACACATCACAAGTCTCACAGTGAAAGCATATGGCTTGATCACTATGTTTTCGACATTTTGGTGTGGCAGTCTTAGTAGCATCTGTTGGTGAAGCCCTCGGTTTGTCCAAGTCTTCCGCTTGAATGATGCGATGGTCTTTGGTGGACTTCAAGCGACGGTGCGCCTCTTGGCATTTCTTGCAGATGTTCTCCTTGCAGTCAAGGCATCTCGACACGACCTCATTGTCTTCTGCACATGATTCACAAGTCGCAATAGTAGTAGTTACCTTTCCTAATAACTGCTCTTGTTTGTTTATCTCATCGACCAGAGATATCAGAAAGAAGCTAGAAGACAGACTCTGCACTCCTTCGTCAGTAACGTCCGTCTCTCTCCTGCAGACTGGACATGTTATCTTCGCCGCCTCTGCATTCTGTTTGCTCACCATCTCTCCCAGACAGTTCAGGCAGAAGCTATGAAGACAGTCTAACATCTTAGGATCCTTGAATCGATCGCAGCAGATCGGACATTCCAGATGCCCCTGGCTTATTGTGTCCAACACGGTTCGGGCTGCTGCCTCCGCCATTGTGATTATGATCCTAACGAAAAAGAACAAAACAACTTAGGAATACTCAAAGTGTGCGACAGGAAGGGGGGGGGGGGGGGGGGGCTTGGCTTAGGAAGGGGGGCTTAGGAGGGGGGTGGCTGAGGTTGGGAGGTACCATGGAGCTGTAAAATGGAGAAGAGTGCACACTCACTCTACAAATAAAGCTGTAATTAACTCTTGTCTTGTGTCTTATTTTGTTGCCATTATAATCTTGTCGCCTGTAATGGTTACAAGATTATAGACAAAGAGAGGCAATAAATACAGCCATATTTGTAGGGCTATAGGTACACACGCGGTCAGACTGATTAAGTTATATTTGCTCTATCCTTTCCATGGTCAAAATGGCACTTTCTAAGTAAAACAAATGAGATTTTTCTCGTTCATTTTGACTGAGAACGCGACATTTTCTCGGTCGCAAAATTACCGAGAAAGTTTCAATTTTTACCCGGAAATGGGGAGAGCATAGTATGCGGAAACAGCGATAGAGTATAGTTACGGGCCTCTTAGTTATGATCAAAGAAATTTGAGTCACAGGTGTATTTGTCATTCCTTGCACTCAAAATTATGATAAAACGTGTACTTATATAGCACTAATTAAAGACCTTCTTAGGCGTACTTAGCACCAATTATATTGTTCTTAAGTATACAAATCCTATTCAGTACACGATAAACTTTCGACTCGTGAAGAAATTATGTTTGCACTGAAGAGTATGAATAAATCAAATGTTAGGGGGTCTGTCAGGGGCTCCCCCCACCCAACGCACTACTCGCCAAACTTAAGAAAACCCATTTTGCATTTGTCCCAGTCACCCCAACATATCCCACGCTTTAAACTTTTTGCACTCAAAATTATGATTAAACCTGGCTGGGCTCCCGGACTATGGCTTTTTAAACCTATTGAGGGTTAGAGTGCACATAGGATTCTGAATATGAAAATATATTTGCTTCTATCCTTTTCATGGTCAAAATAACACTTTTCTTTTTGACCGAGAAAGTGACATTTTTTTACCCGGAAATAGGTAGAGCAAACAGACTGCATTGTACATGTACATGTACATACAATACAATCCCCCCAAAACGAATCGTTCTTTTACGAATATCAGGCGTGTTTACTATAAAATACTAACCTATTTCACTTATTAAAAAATCAATTACATGAATCTATTCAACTTGATGTACAATGTACTCATTTTTCAAAACTGATTCGTCAGTTGGATGGGGTCTTCATCAGCCACAAATATTTAGCACCAGAAATCCCGCGGAAGAATAATGGCAAAACTACATGTACTTCGAACCGATAAGGCAAGGTGTGATCAAGCCTAGTACTAGTGTAGTACTGCTTCACTCAAAATCGAGGTGATAAAAGGGTTGTGTCGCACAAAATATTAACACATGAATTCTCTTAATTTACGTTGAAGTACAGCCCAACTCCCGTAGACACCATTTATATGTGTATTTGTGCAACAACTGCGCAGCGTTTGAGGTGGAAAACCTTGTTGTAGCTCCATGGGAAAACCCAGTTGCTATTTTTAACTCTCCAGTTGAAAGTTCAGACGACTGGGCTTCCGCGTAAAACTACGGTAGTTCATAATGGACATTACATATGTCTCCATGTATGGCAATCGAGGTGTATTCATTTGGGATAATAGCTTTTTATGGCAAAGCATCTTTCCTTCTTCACTTTTAAAAAGAGACGTGTTACAGGTAGAAAATATTGTAGAAAATAAATTGTTTAAATGTAATAATATGAAATTAAAATGAGTTTGTGATAGCAAATTATTATTTACAGCTAGATGCTTCAAAAAAACGAGTTGATTTTTAAATACAATAAAGTGAAAATAAAGTTTAAAAACAGCTGTCGTGTACGTTGTTTTATTTAATAAAGTTTCAAAACCGTGATGATTTTTCAGATTTTCAAATGAATTTATCGCGTTACGGCGGCCGGCAATCGTTGGAAAATGATACAATACAATAATAGCCTATATTATACCCTAATCCAACACTAACACTAACACACATCTTAATGGACATGGACTCGAACTGAACGGACGTGTTTTTTCCTTGCTCCGTGAGAGTCTGCCAATATCTACTCCATCTCTTCATTAAACCTCGATTTTTCACCGTCACTGCTCTATACCAGCAAGCAGACTCTAATATCGCCACCATGCCGCCGAAAAAGGATAAAAATAAGGGCTCAAATGTGTCAACCGGTGTCCCGAGTACTGATCTTCCCGCGCCAAGCACGTCAGATGACCAAGGGCCGACCACAAGATCACAATGCCCCCCATCGGACAATGAGATCTCTTGCCTGCGGCGGGAAATCAAGAACATGGCAGCTGATATTCATGGTAAGCTAGACCAAGTTATTAATAATCAACGGGATCTACTCACCAGGATGGGAAAGATGGAGGAAAATCATGAAGAGATGGAGAAATCTATCACATTCACTAACAAATCTGTGGAAGATCTTCAAGCAGAAAATATATTATTTGCCGAACGGGCTTCCAAGATGGCGAAGCAAGTGGAAGAGGCCCTGACCAAAGTTAATAAGCTTCAGGAGGCTAGTCTACAACAAGAACGCTACTCTAGGGGCTTTAATCTGAGAATTGGTGGAGTGCCGGAGACCCTTATAATGAGAATCCAGCAGTACCCTACGAAACGGCAAGTGACATCTTTACAACCAAATTCGACATGCCAAACATTGCAATCGAGAATGCACATCGGACTGGTCGCTCAGCAAGATTTGCATCAGATCTGACAGACAAACCTCGTCATATCCTTGTCAAATTCCTGTACCGGACGGAGCGACTACAGGTCCTGAGGAACGCCAAACGAGCCCTTGCCAACTCGCCCTTGTTTCTCCTGCAAGATCTTCCTGCCGTCGATGTTGTCAAAAAGCGAGACCTGCGGGATGTCATGAAGAAAGCCTACGAATCCGGTGGCAGGCCCGTATTTCGTAACGGGGATCTGTACATAAACGGCCAGAAGTACATCAAGCCCGAAGGAAAGCAATCTTCTACATAAGATCATATCCCAATCCAAGGGTTTACCGGTAATCTTAAATTATTTTCTGTAAATCGACGTAATGTGATTATTTTTTATTACGATTCTCTCGGAGCAAGTATTGCCACATGTGTTTTTTTCATTATTCGTTCATGGCTTGTGTTTATAAATGCATCTTGTTAGGACCTACTGTTTGTTACATCACTATGGCTACCACCACCATTAGCTTGCACAAAAACATGACAGCTGAGGAATGTTATTTATCTCTTACTAGGGTTATTGTTCACTTGTACTTCTTTATTATGGTTAACAATGGCTAGTACCTGTGAACTATGCAGTAGTCAACGACCGTGCCACCAGCACGCCTTACCCTTTAATCATTTAGAGGATGACTTGGATTTCCATGTCGCCCTTGCAGAACTTCAAACTAACCACAAATTTAATACTGATAGACTCTCAAATCTCCGACTCAATCCTCTTATTTTTAATAACCAGTTTCCAGGGAACTCTGATAATGATCCTGACAGTAATTTTTTTGGCAACATAAGTCAATCCTCAGATTATCTTTTTTGTGATCAATTTCATGAAAAGTTTAAAAACAAATCCACTAATAACACCTTTTCCACATTTCATCTGAATGCAAGAAGTTTCTATAAAAATTTTGACAGTATCTGCGATTATCTCGACCTCCTGAATTTTCAGTTTTCTATTCGTGGTTTTACCGAAACCTGGCTCCATGAAAATAGTCCTCCATTTGAAATAAATGGATACAGTTTCTTATCAAATAATAGAAAAGATAAAGCTGGTGGAGGCGTTGCACTATATGTACATGATTCCCTGGTATTCAACCTCAGAAATGATCTAACTATAGACAAGGAATGTTGTGAGTCACTTTTTATTGAAATACCGCGTTCAGGGCAAACAAATATTATTGTCGGTGTATTATATAAGCCACCTAAGGTTAATCCTGCTGCTTTTGTTGATGTATTTGATGTTGTTCTCCAAAAAATTAACCAAGAAAACAAACTAACTTTTATTATGGGCGACTTTAATATAGATCTTTTGCAATACGATTCCCATCGAACCACTCAAAACTTTGTCAATAGCATTTTCAGTAATTATCATAGGCCATTAATTAACAGACCTACTCGTATCACGGACACGACTGCAACTGTTATTGACAACATAATCTCCAACAAAATCGATGGTGACGTTTCTAGTGGAATTTTATTTACTGAAATTACAGATCATCTTCCTATCTTCCAGGTCTCATCCTTAATAGATGCTCACCAGACTCGACGGTGTACTGACCAATTCAGAAGGGTTATTAATGCCGGGAATATTGCCAATTTTTCGAATGATTTAGCTGATACTGATTGGGGTGATATTTTATCTAACGAGGATCCGAACCAGGCTTTTAATATGTTTCATTCTAAGTATACTTTGTTGTATGACAAACATTTTCCAAAGCAAAAAGTTAAACCCAAAAAGATCTCGAAGCTCAAAAGTTGGATGACCACTGGTTTAATTAAATCTGTGAAATTTAAACATAGATTGTATAAAAAATATATTAGCAAACCAACTGCATTAAATAAACAAAAGTATACAACTTGCCGTAATAAACTAAACACACTAATAAAACAAGCCAAGGCGAAATATTATCAAGATAAATTTGACAATGCTAAAAATGATGTAAAAAAGACATGGAAGATTATTAAACTCATTCTTAATAATAAAACTGGTAATCGTAAACCTGAAATGAAGCTCAACCACGAGGGTAGACAAGTAAACGATCCTAATGAGATAGTTAACATATTTAATGATTATTTTACTAACATTGGCCCCTCATTAAATAATAAAATTCCCCAAACTGAAATTTCATACAGAGAATTTTTGAAAGGTAACTATCCCGAATCACTCTATTTTTATCCTACCGATCAAAATGAGATCTGTGATATTGCTAAATCGTTTAAGAACGGTAAGAGTGCAGGATATGACGATGCAAGTCCAGATGTTCTTAAATCCGTTATTTCCCAAGTTAGTCGCCCATTATGTCATGTTTTTAATTTGTCCCTATCTAAGGGTATTTTTCCCGATAAACTTAAAACGGCAAAAGTGACTCCTATATTTAAAACTGGAGATCGCTGTGAAACAGGCAAGTACAGGCCTATATCTGTTTTATCGTGCTTTTCAAAATTACTTGAAAAACTAGTTTATATTAGAACATCTTCTTTTGTATCTAAATTTGACATCCTGTATAACGGTCAGTATGGATTTAGGAGTAATTATTCTACTGACATGGCCGTAATGGACATGATCCATAAGATAACTAAAGGTTTTGAGAATAAATGTATATCTATTGGTGTCTTTTTAGATTTATCTAAGGCATTTGATACTATTAATCATGATATTTTACTACATAAGCTTAATTTCTATGGTATAAGAGGGACTCCATTAAACTGGTTTTGTAGTTATCTCTCCAACAGGAATCAATATACTAAACTAGACTCGTGTTTCTCTTCTATGAATACAATTACATGTGGAGTACCGCAGGGATCTCTTCTTGGCCCATTGCTCTTCTCATTATATATAAATGATATTTGCCAAGCTTCGAAATTATTCTCTTTTATTCTTTTTGCTGATGACACTAACATATTTTACTCGAGTAATAACACTGACTTAGAAACTATTGTTAGTCTTGTTAATATTGAATTAGCCAAGGTGTCAATTTGGCTTCAGTCTAATAGGCTGTCACTTAATTCAAAAAAATGTACATTTATGGTCTTTCGAAATAGAAAAAAGAAGTTGAGTACATCCAATTGTCAAGTTAAAATTAATAACGAGCCTATACTGCAAGTGTCACATACTAAATTCCTTGGTGTCTATATTGATGAATGTCTTTCTTGGAAATTCCATATAAAGGAATTAGAAAACAAAATTTCCAAAAATATAGGCATCATGAGTAGATTAAAGTACACTCTTCCATCAAGCATTTTGCGTACTTTGTACTGTTCATTAATTCTTTCTTACCTTTCTTATTGTAACGTTATTTGGGCTAACACGTATACAAGTCAAATCTTGATAGATTGATTAAACTGCAGAAAAGGGCAATTCGTATTGTATCTAAGGTCCACTTTAACGAACATACCACTCCTTTATTTAAGAAATATAACCTTTTGTCTCTTAACAATATCAATGTCTTTCAACAAGACGTTTTTATGTATAAATTTATAAATAACCAACTTCCTGAATCGCTACATAACCTGTTTCAACGTAACAGATCTATACATAATTATAATACTAGGACTGCATCCAAAATACACATACCTCTTGCTAGAACAACTCTTTCTCAACATACTATTTTTTTCTCTGGACCCAACAATTGGAATTATCTATCATCGTCTGTAACTAATTGCCCTTCAATCAATACGTTCAAATGTAAATTGAAATCATTCCTACTCAACTCCCCGAGTACTTAATTTATTGTCATCTGTTAAGTTATTTTAGCCAATAATAATCCGTTTTGCTTAATATCAAGTCCATACTTAATATGTTTAACCGATCCATGTATTATTTAATTATGTGATCACGACTAAATCTTGTAATCAGTGTTTTTGTCTTATCTTGTCCTGTTCTGTAGGGCACATCCGCCACAAGCTTTTGCTTTCTAGGATGATGCCTCCACACTTGTTTTAATGTACATGTATTATTCAATGTAATTAAGAGTAAGAATGTGGAAATAAATGTTCTATTGAATTGAATTGAATTGAATTGAATTGAATTGAATAACCCTAGTTTTTAAGTAATTTTATTAAAATAAAACAAAATATGTCGTGATTTTGTTTGTGGCGACCTACTAATCTATAGAAATTACCCTGTGGAGACATTTTGACTCCCATTGTCCCCATTGTGTTTAGGTCTCCACATGGTACCGAATACAGAGACCCACACACCCATGTGTGTGAACACCTTCCATCGTGGACCCCCTACTGTCCCTATTTTGTTATACTTGAACGTTTTTGGAAGGCCTCCCATGATTTTCAATCGTAGACTTTATGTCAATTGTGGACCCTATTGTCCTCTATTGTTCAACGTCCACTATTTGAATGCGGATACAAACACATACATACTACATACACAAATAGTGATTGCATAGTCTTTTCCTGAACTTGGTTCAGCTAGCGAGACCCCAACAAAACAACAACAAAAGTTTACGAAAACAAGAGCTGTTTCGTCAAGTGTCGAACCTTTTTGTCGCGATGACATTATCAGGTATTATGTGATGTCGCATCAAGGTGTCAATTTGTAGGCCCTATATTTAATGAATTACAAGTCCGATTGGCTATAAACTGCAGGTATATCGGGATGTGGTATAGATATAAATTGAGGCCACGTCATGATGAAGCCATCATGTGATTTATTATGATTTTATTAGGTTTTGGGATTTTTAAAGGGTACTAGAAATACAAAACTTTAATATGGCGAGAAAAACGTTTTAATAATGCTGAATACTTAACAACTGCAAAAACTTCATATTTCTTTCTATTCGTTCATTAATCGTGACCCTAAAATAAAAACCAATATGCGCCGTGCCCCGCCCATAAAAGATGACGTCACGGTAAGAATAGAGCGTGGCTGTACCAGGCTAAGCCTAGTCTTGAATACAAGGCTATGCTGTATCCGCAACGTGGGATCATCGTTTGCCACAACACTAAACGTGTACATAGCCCGCAATGCATTATTATAGAGAACCAGCTGAGTATGTATAATAATGCATTGCGGGCTATGTACACGTTTGGTGTTATGACAAACGATGATCCCACGCTGTGGATACAGTGCAGCCTTGTATTCAAGGCTAGGCTTGGCCTGGTA
The DNA here is from genome assembly GCA_037893245.1 of Crossaster papposus. Taxonomy (NCBI): domain Eukaryota; kingdom Metazoa; phylum Echinodermata; class Asteroidea; order Velatida; family Solasteridae; genus Crossaster; species Crossaster papposus. The sequence goes on along the minus strand of JBAIAA010000669.1, from coordinate 834,105 downwards.
TAGCCACGCTATATTCTTACCGTGGCGTCATCTTTTGTGGGCGGGGCACGGCGCATATTGCTTTTCATTTTAGGGTCACGATTAATGAGCAAACATAAACAAATATGAAGTTTGTGCAGTTGTTAAGTATTCAGCGTTATTAAAGGATATATTTCGCCATATTAAAGTTTTGAATTTCAGTTACCCTTTAAGCTCATGGAAGTACAGTTTCAGTAGATATCAGATCAAGATGGAAGGAATATGTTTTGTCATCGAATAAACTACTCCAGGGCCGATGCAGCGCGGAGCACGAGTGGGGCGCCGTCTGACGGCCACATGTTCCACCGACTCAAGCAGGACTGCGTTAGTATGCTTGGAACTTGGCAGCTCCGATCAAACAATCAACGCAGCGCCGCCTAGATGTGCTGAAACCTAAACACAGATCAACTCTCTCACTGTATAAAAGTGAAAAGTTCACTCACAAAAAGTGAAATTTACTTTTTCAGAGTAGAAAACCGCACACAAAAAATGGGAAAATCACTCCAGAAGAGTAACTTTTCACTCTTTCGATGAGCCATATGAAGGACAGCTCTTTTAGATTTGGCTCCTTGGAAGAGTGAACAGTTACTCTTTTGAAGTGGTTTTCACTTTCTTGGAGTTGCCTTTACTCTAAAAAAATTAATCGCTATTGTTGGAGTGGTTTTTATAAGAGGTTCACTCTTTTTGAGAATCAGCTTTTTACTCCTTTACATTTAGAGTTAGTTTGTAGACTTCGGCTGCGTCGGGAACGAGACGAGTCTGAGCGGTGCCAGCACCTCACACATCAAGGATAACAATCTCAGACAGTTTAGGACCCCCGATTCAGTGATAAATATCGGCATGCACTTTATGGTTAGCCCCATGCTATTGTGTGTACGATAAATTAATCTCCGGCTCCATCACCATTGCCAAACTGCATGTACGAAGCCAATGACAGAGACGAAGCTGGGATTTGGAAAACGGCCTTAAATTAAAGTCGGGTATTAAAGATGGTGTCTGATGAATCCACAAGCTCGCATTTTCTTTTTGTTGAGGGGGTACTTGTGCGCGGAGCCCATAGCAGATGTAGTTTGGTTCAAGTAAGCAGCAGGGCCTAGCAGGCAATTCACATCCGCTGCAAGATCTTGATGGATTGTGAGTCTGCAACAACCACGTCTCCAGTGGGTGTATAGGCCATTTGTATCGGATTGTTCAGCTTTTCGGCTACAGTTCCTACCAGTAATCCGTTTGGGTCGTACTGCTGTATTTTTGAGTTTCCACTACCACCGTAACGAACAGCTACATTAAAGTAGCCGTGACTGTCGCAAAGGATCCCGGTAGGATTTGCAGGGTTTTTGTCCACAAGTGCATTGATACTAAACACCTTATTGCCCTTGAGGTCTACACATAAGAGGGTTTTATTTTTGAAGTTAGGAATGAACAGGCGATCCATATTATCCATCGCTAAAAACAAGTCCACATTTTCATTTGGAATAGTCGCTACTAACGAGCCATCAAGCAAATGCACAGAAACAACTTTCCTGCCCGAGTCAGCCACCGCTAGTCGTTCTCCAGCTGCGTCTATCGCAATAGTGGTTAAATGACTTGATTCTTCCTTAGATGGTATGAATTCGCGAATCAACTGATGAAGATTGCCGTCAAAAACCTTCACTTTATTTTTGTCCGTGGCAAAAAGCAGATCGTCCGAGGTGACAGCAACGCCCCATGGAGCGTCCAGCTGATGACCGCTTTGAGCGGCCGAAGTTTTGAAACGTCCAGTGGAGGTAAATAGCGATAGTCGTTTCAGTGTTGTGTCTGTCACAGCAATGTCCCCGTTGCTAAAACATGCAACATTTCCGGCGAATTGGAATTCCCCGTCACCGTTTCCTTTCTTGCCGAACTCTTCCTTTACCTGCCACTTCTCTTTAAGCAATATCTTCCCAAAATCCTTTTCACTGACGACATCTTGACATTTGAAGCCAATGAACGAAAGATCCACCTTTGCCGGTTCGCACTTGAGCTCCTTCTGGAATTCCAAGTTGTGCATCACCTTCGGTTTGAGTTCAAAGAGCTCGAAATCATCGACTTGACTCATCAAGTCGTTTACGGCCGCGACGATCTGATCTGCGCGTTCAATTTGGTCGCGGTTGCGCATTAGCGCCTTTTCGTAATCGCTGTCTCTCTCCTGACAGATTTTGTTGACTTGTTCGGTGATAACCTTTGCTTTGCTTCTGATTTTAGCAATTTCTTCCTCCGTTTTTGAAGAAATATCACTGCAAGCCTGAGCCAGTTTCGTTTGCAATCTATTCCGTGCATGTTTGATGGAGTCTTCGTTCGATGCAAATTGCTCTTTGCTTTTCTTGAACTTTTGCAATATGTCCTTGACACCCTCACGGAATGATTCGATGGCGTCACCGATACCGATGAACTTATGTTCCGCTGTTCGGTGCTCAGTTGCAGCACACATGGCGCAAATCAACACATCACAAGTTTCACAGTGAAAGCATATAACCTGATCACTATGTTTTCTACATTTTGGTGTGGCAGTCTTATTAGCATCTGTTGGTGAAGCCCTCGGTTTGTCGAAGTCTTCCGCTTGAATGATGCGATGGTCTTTGGTAGACTTCAAGCGTCGGTGCGCCTTTTGGCATTTCTTGCAGATGTTCTCCTTGCAGTCAAGGCATCTCGACACGGCCTTATTTTCTTCTTCGCAGGATTCACAAGTCGCACTAGTAGTAGTTACCTTTCCTAATAACTGCTCTTGCTTGTTTATCTCATCGACAAGAGATATCAGAAAGAAGCTAGAAGACAGACTCTGCACTCCGTCGTCAGTCACGACCGTCTCTCTCCTGCAGACTGGACATGTTATCTTCGCCGTCTCTGTCGTCTCTTTGCTCACCATCTCTCCCAGACAGTTCAGGCAGAAGCTATGAAGACAGTCTAGCATCTTAGGATCCTTGAATCGGCAGCAGCAGATCGGACATTCCAGGTGCCCCTGGCTAATTGTGTCCAACACGGTTCGGGCTGCAGCCTCCGCCATCCTGATCATGAAGTGTATACTTCAGGGAAAAGAAAGAAACAAAATCCGTTTCGACTATTACGTTCAGGAATACTGTGTCAGGATGGTTATGTTGAGGGGCATGGAGCTGTAAAATGGAGGGCAGTGGTTTAAAACTATATGTGACCTAGACATCAGTAAATTTCAGGACAATAAAAAGTCAAAATTCCCTAAGCTATATCAAGTATGTTTAAACATCATCGCTGGGTACGGAAAACAAGGTTTCTAAAAACGTAACTCACCGTAATTGACAAAAACAAAAAATACATTTGAAAGAGGGCGCTTTTTTTCTGCATAGCGCCCTCTTGTGATAATTTGTGCATTTAATACTACCCGTCTGTTGCTTATGTTGTCCCGTTAATTATATCTTAATTATATCCAAATCTTAGCAACTTGTTGTTGGGCTTTGTTTGAATCAGTACCAAAAAGCTAGAGAGATCGACCCTGTTGAATTCTGTCAGGTTCAGGACAGAAATGAATGAGACTTATACAAAAGTTTGGGGGGATGCAAAGGCATTTATTAGTGGGTGACCCACGGCTGTTCACGGCACAGCTAGTTTCTGGTAAACTGCTTGTGTATAACATGTACCCCTCCGTGTGTCCCCACTCGTACCCAAGCACATTCATATCGCTTGACAGTCATCACTGTACTGATCCCATACTGAACAATACATTGACTCATCTGTAACAAGTCAATCAAACTTCAACTGTTGGAGTTTGGCAGGTTTAGTACAGTTAGGTTTAGTAGAGTGTACCAATAAGTACCTGTGTGAAGTTGTGGAAGTTCATGTAGAAGAGGACAAATTAGGGTGATGCTGAACATTTTTGATTTTTAGAGTGTTCTGACTGATTTTGAGATTAGACAGATTTCACTTTCACTTAACACACAAACCCTATGGATTGTCCCCATAACGCAATGTACCAACAGAATTGATGGTTTGGTTTACTTTCTCTTGCGAGAGCCTAGGGGGTAAGGGTTAAACATAGTTTCATTTACCAAATGAGACCAAACGAGAGACCAAAAATGCCCTAACAAATCGATCGACTGTCAACACCAAGAAACATGATACCCCCATCATCACTTCAACCAGCCTAACCATTGTATTTCTGATATGATTCTACAGGGCATAGCACCACTTGGCCATCGGAAAGACTCAGTCCGCCTCAGCTGGGAGAAAGTTTGGATGAATCGTCTTGGGCTCAACATCTAACTAGGAAATGATTAACTTCAATTTTTTTTCTCCCATTTGTCATCTGTTTCAGATTTATTTCTCTGTTTGTTTTTGTTTGTTCTCACTCCCCCGATTTTCCCTGTCTATTTTCAACCCCCCCCCCCCCCCCCAATTACTCCTAGTCATACTTGTTTATTAGTTCTTCCCTTTGATCTTTACCCTGGACCTCCTTTCTTGTGGTTTTACCCCTTCTGTTTTTGTTCCCCACCCAAATTCACACCCCTTTACAGGGATGTAGTCGAGTCCATCACAAGTCCCTGTAAGTCCCTGCAAGTCCATCACAAGTCCTTCAGTTCCAATTCAAATCACAAGCTATTCAAATCAGCTTTGACAGAGGCATTCCTTTGTCATTGTTCATCCAGTTACTTGTGACTGCCTTTATGAAGGGACTTGTGACTGGCTTCACGTAAGGAATTGTGAACGGACTTGAAGGGACTCGACTACAACCCTGCCCCTTTACCCCATTGGTCTGTCTTTGATCCTACCCACACTTACCTTACCCTTTAATCCCTCAGCCTTACCCTTTAATCCCTTCTTTTGTTGATTGTTCCACTGGACTATTTTGCCAACCATGATGTGCATCATATATCTTGCCCTACATACATGTATGTTTGTATCTTGTACACAGCCATTTTGTCTCTGAAGAAGATCTTGTTAAGATCAAAATATTAGGCCCTCTTAACTTATTGGATTTGTATATTTCAGGCCATTCCAGCCAGTAAGCAGTTTGTAGCAGTTCTAATCTCATTCATGTTTCAATTACCTTGGCAGATATTTGAACAAGATGTAAATATTTTCCAAATTTTTTACTCAGTGTCATTTTTAACATAACTGTAATATCTATAATAAAAACTTGCTTTTGGGACTCCAGTCAATGTTTTTTAATTGAATCTCAAAAAGAATTTCGGACCTGATGCCTGGGTGTTAATTCCACTGTGGAGGGTGCACACCAACCCTACAAATAGGACTGTACCTGCGTAGCTCTCTGTTGTATGTTGTCCTATTTTGTCACCATTATCTTATCCTGTCACCTATAGCGACAAGATTAAGACAAACGAGAGCCAAAAGAGGGGCGTCGGAACGTGGGGGGCGTCGGAACGTGGGGGGCGTCGGAACGTGGGGGGCGTCGGAACGTGGGGGGCGTCGGAACGTGGGGGGCGTCGGAACGTGGGGGGCGTCGGAACGTGGGGGGCGTCGGAACGTGGGGGGCGTCGGAACGTGGGGGGCGTCGGAACGTGGGGGGCGTCGGAACGTGGGGGGCGTCGGAACGTGGGGGGCGTCGGAACGTGGGGGGCGTCGGAACGTGGGGGGCGTCGGAACGTGGGGGGCGTCGGAACGTGGGGGGCGTCGGAACGTGGGGGGCGTCGGAACGTGGGGGGCGTCGGAACGTGGGGGGCGTCGGAACGTGGGGGGCGTCGGAACGTGGGGGGCGTCGGAACGTGGGGGGCGTCGGAACGTGGGGGGCGTCGGAACGTGGGGGGCGTCGGAACGTGGGGGGCGTCGGAACGTGGGGGGCGTCGGAACGTGGGGGGCGTCGGAACGTGGGGGGCGTCGGACCGTGGGGGGCGTCGGACCGTGGGGGGCGTCGGAACGTGGGGGGCGTCGGAACGTGGGGGGCGTCGGAACGTGGGGGGCGTCGGAACGTGGGGGGCGTCGGAACGTGGGGGGCGTCGGAACGTGGGGGGCGTCGGAACGTGGGGGGCGTCGGAACGTGGGGGGCGTCGGAACGTGGGGGGCGTCGGAACGTGGGGGGCGTCGGAACGTGGGGGGCGTCGGAACGTGGGGGGCGTCGGAACGTGGGGGGCGTCGGAACGTGGGGGGCGTCGGAACGTGGGGGGCGTCGGAACGTGGGGGGCGTCGGAACGTGGGGGGCGTCGGAACGTGGGGGGCGTCGGAACGTGGGGGGCGTCGGAACGTGGGGGGCGTCGGACCGTGGGGGGCGTCGGACCGTGGGGGGCGTCGGACCGTGGGGGGCGTCGGAACGTGGGGGGCGTCGGAACGTGGGGGGCGTCGGAACGTGGGGGGCGTCGGAACGTGGGGGGCGTCGGAACGTGGGGGGCGTCGGAACGTGGGGGGCGTCGGAACGTGGGGGGCGTCGGAACGTGGGGGGCGTCGGAACGTGGGGGGCGTCGGACCGTGGGGGGCGTCGGACCGTGGGGGGCGTCGGACCGTGGGGGGCGTTGGAACGTGGGGGGCGTCGGAACGTGGGGGGCGTCGGAACGTGGGGGGCGTCGGAACGTGGGGGGCGTCGGAACGTAGGGGACGGCGGAACGTGGGGGGCGGCGGAACGTGGGGGGCGGCGGAACGTGGGGGGCGGCGGAACGTGGGGTGTAACCGGCCATCATTATAGGTCAGAGTGAGTATTTGCTTTATCCGTGCTTCATGGTCAAAACGACACTTTTCCGAGTCATCAAAAATGTCATTTCGATTGAGAAAGTGACATTTTCAACCAAATTTTGACCAAAAAAAGTGTATTTTTTTTTCACGGAAATTGACAGAGCAACTTGGTTCAGATTCAGGATCAATTATTGTGTTCTATTACAGACTACAAAAGCTAATCGTTCCTTTATCTTACGAATCAGGCATGATTCAAGCAACACCCAATCACATTGAATCTGTGCAACATGTAATGTGTATTACGATTCATATGTATTGTACATCATACTACAAATACAGTGTACTTACTTTTTAAAACTGATTCGTCAGTTGGATCATGGAGCTATGAAGCTCCATGGTTGGATGTGGTCTTCAACCACATTTTCGGTGTGAGTAAAACACAAGAATGGCCTTCCACCGGTCCAGGTACTCGGCCGCCTGCGTTTCGAGCGGCGAAAGGTGATCACTTGTGTAGTTGTACTTATCGAAACAATTAGGTACGTATTGACTACCGCAGCATCCTGTGTACATGTACAGTGTGTACATGTATTTGTTCAACAACTGCGCAGTATTTGATGAGGAGGCATTGCGTGCAGCACAATTTACTCACTGTGGGGAAAACCTGTTACTATTTTTAACTCGCGCCAATGAAGGGCAGCGCGCGCCCTCTAGGCCCCTGTCTTTCAGAAGACAATGTGCGCGTGCAGGCTAGGCCTTCGGCGTAAAGCTACGGAAGTTCATAATGGACATTACATATGTCTCCATTCGCAGGAAAGAATATTATCCTGTGAAATATTCACATCATTTATTTGCAATCGAGGTGTATTTATTTTGAATAATAGCTTTTCATGGCAATTATCTCTCCTCCCCACGGGTATTAAAGGGTGGGAAATATGTTTAAATTTAATAATCTGAAATTGAAATCAGTTTGGTAACAAACAATTATTTTTTACAACTGGATGTTTCTAAAAAATAATATCTAATAATAAAATTGAAAGTTTATTTCCAAATGGACCATTCCATGAAGTTGAGATACAAAGTGTGACATTTTGGTATATTTCTAGTTTCATGCCACATATCAACTAAATTATTTGACTATTTATTCCCGTTTGTCTTGGACGTTGGACAGATTTGGGCAAGTCTTGTACCATTCAAACATTGGTTTCCAGAGTAATTGGATATTTAATAAAAATATTTAGGTATCACAAGTACAACGCGTCGCTTTCACATCTTTTTGTCATGTTGCAAGATGTATTGCATAAACCCCGGCTTACTATAATGACCACAAAATGGAGCCATACATGTCTTTATAATGTTATTGCATATCAATTACAAGGGATATGTTGAAAAATATGTTCCAACATAACACATGTTACACTAGGGTAGACCATGTTCAATTGTTTATAGTGACCGATTCACTTGTATTTCAGGTAAGAGTTAGACAAATATAATTACACAAAGATAATAAACTGAAATAAATCAAAACATCTCTTGAGAATGTCAGCATCAACACTGCACTATAGCAACCGCTCCAATTAACACCAGACATGGCAATTACAATCCCAATGTGTGTTTTTTTAAAACTAAAACCGAATATAATGGGAGTGTGGAGTGGACATTTATTTGATTTGTTATTCTACAAGTAACATATAGGCCTCCTGCAGCCGGTCCATTGTTAACTGTGTGGTCCCCGGGTAATTCTCTTGCCTGTTGAACAGTTTATTGGCCTGTAAAATAACATTACAAAAACAGTTCTCTCATAGGAGTAGTGCATCCTTCTGCATCCCATTCATGGTAAGGTTGTGCAGCCCCCTGTATATTTACTTTAGCCCACACTGTGCCATATAAAAGGACACTGACCTTGGGGTCACATTCAGTGAGCATGGCAAGCAGCAGTGGACATACATGTACATGTACATCAAATACTTACACGTGTTTCAGACACAAATTCTAGCTGCCAGATAGGCAAGTTCTGCTCAGAAACTTGGTGAGTTTTTACCCATTAATTATCCTCTTTTGGTTTGATTTAATTTCTAAATTGTCTCGTTCCTAAGACGAGAGTTGATAGATTCATCGTATTTGGTTAAGAAGTTTTGTCTGAGTTTTTGAAAGTTTTTAGTTAATTGTCTCAAAGCCATCATGAACTTGATTTGTTTCTGTATTGTATACATGTACTTTGAGAGCTTTGTCAAGTTAAAGACAACCTGGATAGGAGAATAATTCCTGTGTTAAATTAGAGAAGTTGAAAGGTTTTTGAATCATTATTAGTTTCTTTGTACTAGATTTAATTTCGATGTTTGAGAATTATTCTCAAGTAATTACTTTTATTTATATCTAGAAAAGATTAATAGGAAATCAGGATGGAGTAAATACTTGACCTCATTAATTCCCTTGTTTCTTTGGTTTTTAAGACTTTCAGTCCTGCCATACGTAGATTTTGTTGAGAGATGCCAAGATTCTACCAGATTTGTGTAAATTGTATAAATCGACCAGGCATGGTGAACCATGTATATCAAAGGATTAGACTTGCTAAGTCTAGGATAGATTATTATACACAGTAATATGTAGTCCTTATGTAGTTGATAGTGTTAACCTAACTTCAACCGAGTTAATGACTGGAGCCAGTCTAATGTACAATAAACAGTTGCTTGTAGACTTATAAATATTCATGAAGGCCTGCCCAGATACAAGAAAAGTGATCTTGTCATTGGTTAGACATGTGGTGACATTATCTATACTTGTTTATTAGTCATCTAAGTGTTGCTGTTGAAGTATGAGTTAAACTTTAAGAGAATTCTTGTCCTTGTTCTGATTGTTATGATTTTGATTACTCTTAAGATTCTTAATTTTATATTTTGTTCTTTTGTTTTGTTTCGTTTGCAGGTTACCGTCTGATTGCCTATTTTAGCTATGCACTTTTTGGCACTGTGTTGGGTTTTGTTAATTTTTATATTTTTTTGTAGCATTTCTTTTGAGCTGTTTTAAGTTTATTTAGCATTCTAAATTCCTTATTTTTTTGGATAAGAAATCAGATTGAAATTCCATTCTAGAATTCGGCGCATTCTTAACACCAACCACTTTCAAATTTTATTGCCGTTGTCCTTTGGAAAGTCACTAAATAAATATTGTTGTTGTTTCTCTCAGCTAAATTTGTCCACACTTCTATCTTTTTTTTCCTTTTTGTGTCAATTTTGTTGTCCCAACCTTGAGATTTAAGCCGCGACCCAATCTTCTTGAACCAGGTGGAAATATATTTTTTTGTGGATTGCTTCCTTACTTCAATTAGTATTAAATTTATCGGTGTGACAAATTTCTATGTTACAGGGGCACAATGAACACAATTTGGACAACGGGAGTCAAAAGGTATCCCTAATGTAATTTCTATAGATGAATAGGTCTCCACAAGAATTTTCACGAAATAGATTTTTGAATTTTACTCAAACTTCCCCAAAACTAGGGTTAGGATGTGGGTTAGGGTTAGTGTTTGGGTTAGGGTATAATATAGGGTATATTTTGTTAAAATTTCAACCTAGGAATTTAATTGTGGTTGAAATAGAAGCATTTTGAAAAAGGTGCTCGACTTTCTAACCATTTTGAAAACGAGACCAAAGAGATGTCTCCACAAGGATACAACGTTGAGGATGGTTGTTCTCGGAATCTCAGGAATTCTGTTCAGGTATTTGAGGCATGTGTCAGGTAGCAATACACTGTTAAAATGCTGTTGGTTAAACTTTTTTAACAACCTGGGTTATCCAAGTGCCCTGCTTAAACAAATGTTGTCCGCTGTTTAAGCAGGACACGTGAACAAACCGGGTTGTTGTCCTTGTATACACAACTGTTTAAACAGTGTTTAAACAGTGTATATGGCATATAGTCGAGTGTGTATGACATAGGAGCAAGATAGAGGGAGTCTCCTCTATCGTGCTGGGTATTTAATTTGTCGTATACGAGGCACTGAGAGCTTTCACTCGTTGGAAAGTGATACAATACAATTATATACCATATATTATACCCTAACCCAAACACTGACCCTAACCCACATCTCAACCCGTTTTAAAGTAATTTGGGTAAAATTAAATAAACACATTTTCTGAAATTTCTTTTGAAGACCTGCTAATCTATAGAAATTTCCCTGTGGAGACCCGCCTCCCGTTATCCCCATGGTGTTTAGGTCTCGACAGGGTACCCAATTCAGAAACCTACACACCCGTGTGTGTAAACACCTTTTATCATGGACCCCTGTTCTGGCGTCTGCAAAGGCGTAGATTCAGGGAATCCTTAGCTTAGGTTCAACCAGAGAGGGTCAACCGAAGATCAAAGAACGATCTGGCCGGAGGTCAGGGCTGCGGTTTCCAAATGAACTTTATTCCACGGTGAACTGTAAAAGAGTACACAAAACCTTATATAATACTTTGATCATGTTTAAAATGAAGAGATGCGTGTAAAACGCTTCCTAAAAGCAATAAAATCACTTTACAATGAGCGGTTTATGTAAAATGAGCAAGAACATTAAATACAGGGATGGCTCCACCACGTGAACGGGTGACATATCGGAATGGAGCTCTCGCTTAATAACTTTCAAAATACACGGAAATCTAATTATCTATGAATAATAGAGTGACAAGTACTAAACACTGTAATTATATAGAGGAAAATACGGCAGCAGATTTAACCACAAACATAACCGAGTCGGGTCTAGATGATTTTAAATCCAGCGACGATGAAGAATGCAATAAAATCTACGCACAACATGATGGGAAATATTGACTCGAGTCGAGAATTATCTCGAAAATGACAAATACTGAGAAACTTACATGACTGTGGGGCTAGGTGAATCTACATGATTACGATTAAGGTGACCTGCAAGGGTAACACAAGACTTAAATCGGACGAATAGCAGATTTCTAGGAGAAATCAGGCGGAATGTCGGGCAAACAAAAGTAACATGGCTACCTTGACAAAGCCGTACGTGATGAGAACTGAGACCGTAAAAGCTTGACAGCGCCCTCAGGCGGCTCTCTGGGTAAGTGACGACGGCCGTGACACCCCCTATTGTCCCTCTTTTGTTTGTAGTACTTTAAAGTTTTTGGAAGGCCTTCCATAGGTTTTGTACACAAATATATAATCGTGGACTTTATGTCAATTGTCCTCTATTGTTCCACGTAAACTATTTGAATGCGGATACAAACTTACACATACTACAGTACATGCTACATACATAAATAGTTATTTTGTAGTCTCTTCAGTTCTAAACTTGTTTCAACTAGCGAGCCAAAAATATAGAATTAACGAAAACAAGAGCTATTTCGCCAAATATCGATCCTTTTTGTCGCGATGACGTCATCGGTAATCATTGTGATGTCACATCATGTGATTTATTATGATTTTATTAGGTTTTTGGATCTTTAAGCTCTTGGAAGTACAGTTTCAGTAGACTTAGATTAAGTTATAAGGAACATGTTTTGTCGACGAATAAACTACTCGAGGGCCGATGCAGCGCGCAGCACGAGCGAGGCGCCGTATGATGTCCACATGTGCCACCGACTCAAGCAGGACCGCGTTATTAGTATGCTGGGAACTTAGCAGCTCCGATCAAACAATCAACGCAGCGCCGCATGTCCCCCCCGGATGTGCTGAAACCTAAACACAGATCAACTCTCTAAATGTATAACAATGAACGGTTCACTCGGAAGAGTGAATATTTACTCTTTTTGAGTGGTTTTTACTTTTTGGGAGTTGCCTTCACTCTGAAAAACTCAATTTCACTTTACGGGAACGAGACGATCGAGTCTAAGCGGTTGCCAGCACCTCACACATCAACGATAATAATTTCTGAGATTTTTGGCCCCCGACTCAGTGATAAATCTCGGCACGCACTTTTAGGTTAGCCTAATTAATTTCCGGCTCCATCACCAAAGCCAAACTGCTAAACGAAGCCACACACGGCGACGAAGCTGAGACTGGGAAAACGGCCTTAAATTGAAGTCGTCTAATGACTCCCCCAGCTCGCCTTTTCTTTCCTCTGAGGGGGTACTTGAGCATAGAGCCCATAGCAGATGTGGTTGGCTCTGAATCAAGTAAGTAGTAGAGCCTCATAGGCAATTCACATCCGCTGCAAGATCTTGATGGAATGTCTGTCTGCAACAACCACATCGCCAGTAGATGTATAGGCCATTTGTATCGGATTGTATAGCTTTTCGGCTACAGTTCCTACCATTAATCCATTTGGGTCGTACTGCTGTATAGTTGCGGTTCCCCTGTCACCGAGATGAACAGCAACATTAAAGTAGCCGTGACTGTCAAAAAAGATCCCAGTTGGACTCGCCGATTTTTTGTCCACAAGTGTATTGACACTAAACACTTCATTGCCCTTGAGGTCTACGCAGGAGAGGGTTTTATTTTCGTAGTTAGAAATGAACAGGCGCTCCATATTATCCATCGCTAAATAAAATGTCACATTTTCATTTGGAATAGTTGCTACTAACGAGCCATCAAGCAAATGCACAGAAACAACTTTCCTGCCAAAGTCAGCCACCGCTAGTCGTTCTCCAGCTGCGTCTAGCGCAATAGCGGTTAAATGACTTGCCTCTTTCTTAGATGGTGTGAATTCGCGAATCAACTGAAGATTGCCGTCAAAAACCTTCACTTTATTTTTGTCCGTGACAAAAAGCAGATCATCTGAGGTGACAGCAATGCCCAAAGGAGCGACCAGCTGATGACCGCTTTGAGCGGCCGAAGTTTTGAAACGTCCAGTGGAGGTAAATATCGATAGTCGATTTAGCTTTATGTCTGTCACAGCAATGTCCCCTTTGCTGAAACATGCAACACCTCTGGCGACTTGGAATTCCCCGTCACCGTTTCCTTCCTTGCCGAACTCTTTCTTCACCTGCCACTTTTCTTTGATCAATATCTTCCCAAGATTCTCTTCACTGACGACATCGTGACATTTGACGCCAATGAACGAAAGATCCACCTTTGCCGGTTCGCACTTGAGCTCCTTCTGGAATTGCAAATTGTGCATCACCTTTGGTCTGAGTTCCAAGAGCTCGAAATCATCGACTTGACTCATCAAGTCGTTTACAGCCGTGACGATCTGATCTGCGCTTTCCATCTGGTCACGGTTGCGCATGAGTGCCTTTTCGTACGCGCCGTCTCTCTCCTGACAGATTTTGTTGACTTGTTCGGTGATTACCTTTGCTTTGCTTCTGATTTTAGCAATTTCTGCCTCGGCTTTTGCAGAAATATCACTGCAAGCCTGAGCCAGTTTCGTTTGCAATCTATTCCGTGCATGTTTGATGGAGTCTTCGTTTGATGCAAATTGCTCTTTGCTTTTCTGGAACTTTTGCAATATGTCCTCGACACTCTCACGGAATGATTTGATGGTGTCACCGATACCAATGAACTTATGTTCCGTTGTTCGGTGTTCAGTTACAGCACACATGGCGCAAATCAACACATCACAAGTCTCACAGTAAAAGCATATGGCCTGATCACTATGTTTTCTACATTTTGGTGTGGCAGTTTTAGTAGCATCTGTTGGTGAAGCCCTCGGTTTATCCAAGTCTTCCGCTTGAATGATCCGATGGTCGTTGGTGGACTTCAAGCGACGGTGCGCCTCTTGGCATTTCTTGCAGATGTTCTCCTTGCAGTCAAGGCATCTCGACACGGCCTCGTTTCCTTCTTCACAGGATTCACAAATCGCACTGATAGTAGTAATCTTTCCTAATAACTGTTCTTGTTTGCTTATCTCATCGACAAGAGATACCAGGAAGAAGCTAGAAGACAGACTCTGCACTCCATCCTTAGGAACGACCGTCTCTCTCCTACAGACTGGACATATTATCTTTTCCCTCTCCGCCGTTTCTTTGTTCAACATCATACCCAGACAGTTCAGGCAGAAGCTATGAAGACAGTCTAACATCTTAGGATCCTTGAATCTATCGCAGCAGATCGGACATTCCAGGTGCCCCTGGCTTATTGTGTCCAACACGGTTCGGGCTGCAGCCTCCGCCATCGTGAGTGTATCCTCCTTACAAAGAACAAAAATCAGTTTCGACTATTACTCAGTGCCAGGAAGGGGCTTAGGTTGAGAAGGGGGCATGGAGCTGTAAAATGGAGGAGGGTGCACACCAGCCCTATAAATATGACTATAACTGGCTCTATTTTGTCTGTTCTTATTTTGTCACCATTATCTTCAGACAAAAGACAAAGGATATCCATTTACACCCCTATTTGTAGGGTAATGTGCACACTATACATTTAGGTCAGACTGAAAAATTGCTTTATCCTTTTCATTGTAAAAATAACACTTTTCCGAGTCAACAAAAATTACATTTCTCTCGGTCATTTTGACTGAGAAGATCACATTTTCTTGGTCATTTTTACACGAAATTTGGCAGGGCAAATTGTAGAGGTTAACTTATAATTAGAATGCTTGTTTTGTTTCAAGTGATTTGGAAATTAATTATTATTGTACAGTAACTTTTCTTAAAGCGCCTCGGAATATGTCTACATAGATAGATGGCGCTTTACAAATGCTTGTATTATTATAATTATTATTCAGGATCAAATAATGATGTGACCCAGTGTGTTATACCAACACCGCTGTTCCTCAGGCTCCGTGGGCGACATAAGGTTTATGCACATGCGCTAGTTTTATCAGACTGAATCGTAAAATGCATTATTCATGAGCTCGACAAAAAGTACAAATTAAAAATTAAAAAAGCTAAAACATTCCTAAAAACTGCTCTTATACACTCAATGTTTAATAGTATGCAGTATGTTTCACCCGAACAGGGTGGGAATATGAATCATATTCACATTTTAGTGGGTAAAATTTAATTTAATGTCGGCAGCTCCGTGAAATTGTGTTGAACGAGAGACGCCACATAACGTAAATAGTCCAAATTAAACATTATTTTTCGACAAGAAGCTAAGTTTACCTTTTATTAACAAAGATACTGCGACAATTTGGGAGACCGCCAAAATAGGGCAATATAGCTCGGATGGTGGAGCGGTATTCCGGAGGTTGCAGGTTCGAGTCCTGCCTTGCCAATTTCTTTGTTCACTTTGAAATTTGTAACAAGACTCTCAGGAAAACATCATTTAGACTTTAAATTTTACATTGACGCTGGTTTCGAAAGTAAAAACCCTTAAACTCTGCTACAAATGGGGAATTCCCTGGTGGGTTTAATGAACGCAGAGTGTGATTTTCACAATTCAACTGTACAGCTTAAGCGGTAGGCAGGGTGCACAAACAACTCCCACCGGCGCTCCGGGTATTATGTATTTGACAAGGCAGCGATTGGATTTACATGTAGCGCCTGCTATTTGATTTGTGTAGATAACGCAGTTTGTTTACATGTATTGAAGTGTATTGAAGTGCATGGCTCCATGTGGCATTTGTCCTTTAATAGTCTGTCCAACGGGACGAAAATTCCCAAGAAACACAAACGTCATGTTCATTCTAATTAAAACACTGATAAACATCACAATTAAAGGTAATTATTCGTATAGGTATTTTCTCATCAAGCATCTTGCTGAAACTGAAAGGTTTACAGTCTAAATTATGTCGTTATTCTGTTGATTTATTGTCATCTGTCAAATATCAACAACTTATTTTGATTATAAACAAGCTATTGAAAAGACATGCTCCGGTTACCTATTTTTGTAATGAAAAAACGTGACCTGGTACAATTTGGCCGCAAGAGGACGTTTTATACGAGTTAAAGCACGGACTATATACAGACATCTCAATAAACCCTTGAGACTCCTTGAAATCTGGACTCATAGGTAGTATTGCGCATGCTTAAGTGGAGCTAATTAGGAGCGTGATCTGTCACGTGAGAGGGTTTAACCAATAAGAAAAACGGGTCCGATTTTCATAGGAGTCTGGTTTTAGTACGACACCGGCACCATGGAGAAAGGACACGGACAAGCAAACAAACCTAATGTCGCCCTGACAACAGCTATGCCCATAAATAGAGAGGGTTTTTGACAGGTTAACCGCCGTTAAACAATAGAAACCGTGCACAAATTTCGGGCAATAACTCCATACTGCCGCACGGTCTACCCCAACCCAAAATTTGTATGAGTACTTTATCAACTCACCCAGCTGCTGCCCACCAAAAACCAGTCGAATCTCGGCCAATTTCTGTTAAAAAGGTGAAAACTATGCCCGTTCCGCAAACGCGACTGTTACAAGATGGCGGATAACGACGTTGGTACCGTGACCCCGGCACCGTGACCCCGGCCGGGGTCAGTGCGGACCAATCACATGGCCTTCTCTGAACGATGACAGGGCTGTTTTCCAAACCCTGGCTTCGGTCTTTTGTGGCTGTGCCTCCGGCGCATTGCTTAACTGTATGAATAAGGCCTCGCAAGATGAAGTTTCAAGTTTGTGTTTCAAAAACGGCTAATGCGCATGCGGCTGCAGCTTGAAATTACGCACGAGTTATCCGCCATCTTGTAACAATCGCGTTTGCGGAACGGGGATAGTTTTCACCTTTTTTACAGAAATTGGCCGAGATTCGACCAGTTTTTGGTAGGCAGCGGCTGCGTGAGTTGATAAAGTACTCATACAAATTTTGGGTTGGGGTAGACCGTGCGGCAGTATGGAGTATACATGGGCGGATCCAGGATTTTTTTAAAGGGGGGGTCCACCCAAGGTCTTAGGCAGGATTTTGTGAATTGGGTGTGCAAAAAAAAAATGTGGGTGTGTAACAATTTGAGTACATGTAACTGGGAAGCATGTACGCGAAGCGCACATCACGATCGCGTAGCGGGAAGTCCCTGCGGCCGGGGTTCAGGGCCCGCTTAAGGGCCCTGAAATTTTTGGTTTATTAGGTGCTCTCTGGCGCAATCTGAGGCCAATTTCTACCTATTTTTTGTTAATGTTGTGGCAATATGAAGCCTGATTTTTATACCATTTTTAAAAAAAATCTAATATTTACCATTTTTAGCTGGAATAATAACTTGAAATAAATTTTGACCAGAGGAGTATATTATGGATACCGGTATTGGAAGTTTGGATTTAAAAACAGCGCACACTGACTCACACTACGTGTAAAATGAGGTAACGGTTAATTGGTCATAAACCTTAGGCATACTTAACATAGGCAGGATTTGGCTGGGAGCGACCGGCAGTGACTCCATTTAAAATAATAAACAAATTACAAGCCCTAATAGTTATTAAGTAAGTTTAATTTAAAGTTGTATGTTAAAATAAAATGTTACAAGTTGTGTTTAATCTTTAAAAAAACTACACGCCAAACGCCCGCTTGTGCTAGCGGGGTTTATTCCGACCGTCTCTACAAACGGTGGAAAAAGCGGCGTGTTTGTTCCAATTTAGTGTTTAGTAATTTACATAAATTTAGCTTAAATTTAGGTCACGTGACAAATATATAAACACTGTGGTTAGCGCCTATTGCACTCGTTCTGCTGGGGCTACTCAACCGTCACTTCAAACGGTGAAATTCCAGTGTTTTTATTGGCAAGTCTGCCAAGTAAATGGGCCCAGTGGTGAGCCAAGCATGGCATTTGGGGCAAGCCTGCCCCGTTCAAGCTTACACTCTAAAAACAAAGTGTCAAAATCCGCTGCGTAAACGTGTTGGGTACAAAAGTTGGGTACTTTGTTACCCAATTATGAGTTAAGTGGCGATTTGACCAGTACCCTTTGAAAAGTAACTCTGACCTTTTGATTGAGCAACCGAAAATATTGAAGTTGTAAGCAACGTTAGTGTAAGAAAGAACATTTGCCTAGCTACTAGGTCAAGTTGACCTTGCAGCGTACAACAAAATAGGCATTATGCCCTCAAATAGGTAAATATTGCCTCGAAATGGGTACATTTTGCCCATCTGTTGCCTTCTCGAAATGACATCAACATTCAAGATGGCGGACCGTGGAGTCGCGAACGTGCTGCGAAAAATAGGATTCGAAATCGCCGATTTCTGGGTTTGAAGGTAATTATTTACTCTTTACAATGTACTGATCAATAAAATACGTTATTGTGAAAACTCGTGGGCTATGTTCTGCATTTGAAGTATGTTATATTTGTGGTAAAATAGGGTTGATGATTGGATTGCAGTGTCACGTTGTCAACAACGTATACATCATGTACACATGTAATGCAATGCATGTGCAGGCGTTGTAACATTGAAAGTGTTCAAACCGCAGTAATTTGGCCTGAACGGACCGACATCACTCCCTGTCAACAGAGTATGAAGCTGGCTTGGGTTGGGGGAATAGAAGGGGTGGGGGTGGTGGTGGGGATTGGGGGTGGGAGTGGTGGTGGGGATTGGGGGGGGGGGGGGGGGGGGGCGGGGGGGGAGGCTGGTAAATAAATATGGTGAAATGTCGACAGTCCCCCGGTCAGTTTAATCGACACATGGAGCTATACACACATAGCTCCTTGGTTTAAGTACATGTAACTTCAATATTGCATGTATAAACTAAGGAGATTTTTTCAAGTTACATATTGCATTTCCCTTTTATTTTTATTTTGCAGAAATGACACTGACACCGGGTATCCCAACCACTGATGATGTACACCATACAAGATTTGATTTCGAAGGTTGGATAAAGGATTTCATTCAAGAATTAATAAAAACAATCATCACTAGCACATTATTCAGTTGCTGTTGTAGAGGAAGAACACTCAATTTGTTATAATATTATGTATTGTTGGATTACAAGAGACAAAGTTCTGGCTGTGTTGCACACAAGGCTATACTACTTGCAAATTAATAATTTCTTTTGTAGAATTTTGCATCTGTTTTATGAAAAGTTAAATCTCATTTTGTGGCCATGGTAAATTGAATCAGCACAACATAAAACAAAATACAATGTGTCGAGATACACAAAAGTCGGTTTGAGTCAATGTACATGTATAATTCGCACAACAGCTGTTGTTTTGTGGTTTGTTTCCCTTAATTGGTTGTAATTTTGTAACAGTTTGCTTTTATATTAAAATAATTGAATTAACTTTAGGTTTGAACTTACAAAATGTATGTGAAAAATATGTAAACATAACACTGGTAGGTTATTTGCATTGATGATTGTTTGAGTGGTGGTGAGTGTTAGGATTTTGCATTTAAAAGCATGACATTTGGTTTGTCATGAGAAAGATATCGGACATAGGACCACCACAGATTTATCCTTTGAATACAAGCAATAACAGCACAATTTTCAAAATGGCTGCCCCACTATGTGTGAGGAGATTCAGACCCAAATTTCTAAGGCATTACAAACTGTTTTAGTTAAATATGCTCACAAAATGAATGTAAACATCAATCTTAATTTAATAACTGTCAATTAAAATAAACAAATTAATAAAGAAGGTGGAAGTAAAACTGTTATTCATGTCCATGTCACTGGAGTACGGTATGCTGTAAAAAATAAATGTTTTTATTGAATTGACACAACTATTGGGGGAAAAGTGCTCAATAAGCTGAGTAAAAAGCAGGAATACGTACACAGGTGTTGGGTAACATTGAACCAACTGGGTATCAAAAGGGTAGTCATTTATTGGGTATAATTTTGACGCAACGAAATTGGGTACGAAATTAGACGTCGCTGTTGGGTAAACGTTTTACACAGAAGTTGAGTAAATGTTGACACAACCCCTGTTGCGTAGCGTTTTACCCCGCAAACGACCATGTTCCCTTTTAACCACCACAAAGAGTAAGATTTTACGCAACATTGTGTACTTATTTTTTAGAGTGTATGAAAGCGTTTAAAAAATTAAAATATGTAATTGCCTGAAATGCAATAAGAAGGAATAAACAAACTAGCGGCTCGAAAAACTAAGCCAAAAAAGTCAATCATAGTCTATATGGTTGTTATTTTGTGTGTGTGGTTTGAGAATAATACACGACTGCGTGTATGTACATGTATGTACGTTGCTTGTACGTATGTACGTACGTTTTTGGTTTTTTTTCACTCAAGAAAAAAGGGGGGGTCCGGACCCCTTGGACCCCCCCCCCCCTGTATCCGCCCATGGTATATTGCCCGAAATTTGTGCACGGTTTCTATTGTTTAACGGCGGTTAACCTGTAAAACCCTCTCTATCTATGGGTCTCCGCCCTACGGGCGTCGGGGGACCCAGAGTTCTAGGGGTAGTACTGACCCATGCCAACAGACTACAATCATACAATTAAACTAATCGTTCCTTCTCTTACGAATCAAGAATCAGGCAAGATT
Source organism: Crossaster papposus (assembly GCA_037893245.1). NCBI lineage: Eukaryota > Metazoa > Echinodermata > Asteroidea > Velatida > Solasteridae > Crossaster > Crossaster papposus. Next base: position 813,242 of record JBAIAA010000669.1, on the reverse strand, counting down.
TCTATGCTATTTCAATAACAAACACTCAATCCGACATTGAATCTGTGCAACGTGTAATGTACAATATACCTCCATGGTAAAATATACTCACTTTTCAAAACTGATCCGTCAATTGGATGGGGTCTTCAACCACATTCTATTCCCTGGTGTGTAAACACAAGAATGGCCTTTCACCGGTTTACGCACCGCCGGTAATTTCGTTCGGTGAAGGTGATTACTTATCGGACAAGGTATCGACTACCGCAGCATTCTGTGTCCATGTATTTGTGTAACAACTGCGCAGTATATGATGAGCAGGCATTGTGTGCAGCACAATTTACTCACTAGCACTATGGGGAAAACCAGTTACTATTTTTAACTCGCGCAAGTGAATGTAAAGGCAGCGCTCGGCTCCTTTCACTGAGATGACAATGTGCGCGTGCCCACAAGCCTTCGGCGTAAAGCTACGGAAGTCCATAATGGACATTACACATGTCTCAATTTGCAGAAAAGACTATTATCCTATTTTTACCACGTAAATCATCCACAATGTCCTTGATTCAAGTTCAGTACTAAAGTGGTGATGATTACAAAATTAAAACCAAGATGTAAAATGAACAATAGTAGAATCTTACACGAATGCCTTTGTAAAAAGAAAAGCCTGAAGCTTATTCTTAAAAACCGAAAGAACCTGAACAGACTGAATCTCATGCAACTTGTACATCGTTACATTTAATGGAATAAAAATTGTTGACGGAAATGTGTATGAGGCCGCCAAAAAGGTTAATAGTGTCAACAATCGAACAGATTCGCCTTGGATGCCCCAGAGTATCTGCCTTTTTAATTGATCAATGCCACCTGTGAACCACAATTGTGGACCGCCTATAGCTACGAGTTGTCCCGCGTACGAGTTGACCAATCTGCGTACGAGTTGACCAATCTGCGTACGAGTTGACCAATCTGCGTACGAGTTGACCAATCTGCGTACGAGTTGACCAATCTGCATTGTCTCGCGTACAAGTTCCCCGTGAATAGAGCCTGAAGCTAGCTGGTGGCGCAGTTTCGGACCCCTCTAATAGGTAAATCAGCGTGTAAAAGTCGGGGTTTCTGCAATTATTTCGGTACATTTATTTCTATTAAGAAAGTCCTTCTATGAAAAGGCCTTTGTAAATTTGATACGATACACGTAGTATCACAATTTGTTGAAACTGAACAATTGCATTACGTTAAAGAGAAATATCGAGCAAAAGAATCGACCTCTTACTTCCGAAAACACAAAAGTAGAAACACTTGTACAAATAGGCAACCAGCCTGCGGTCCATAAATCCAATGATCGAGAAGAGTAATGCTCATAGCGATTCTGGCAAGGTACACTGTATTTGTTTAGGTAAAATAATGTTCACCTGTAAAATAACAAACCATCGCCGTATTTTAGTTTAACGGATTTTGGATGTAAAATTACAGTAATGTGAGCTGGAAAATATCATCACGAATCCATAAAGTTTTCGTGTTGTAGTGTTAATTTATGCAGATAATATAAATTTACAAAAACCCTTTCTCAAAATACAACATTTTGTGTAAATATACATCAAACACATACAAAGTGTTTGATATTTACAGATAATCTACTGTTATCCAACAGAAATCTTATTACGCAGAAAATGAATATTTCGATAGAAGAAATTTGTATGTTAAATTGGCTGTTTAGTCAAAAAATGCACTTTCTTGATCATGATGTTTTATTTATTCAAACAATTCCACAATAAAATTCAGATTTCTTGCAAAAATAGGTTATTAATCGTATTAGATCTTTTGTATTCAAATATTGAAATCATTTCTGGCAAACTGTGACTTCATCGTGACATGAACAGATCATGAATATAAATCTAAACCAGTCACTTTCTTTGGCCTCGCCCTGTATACCTCAACAACAACTACTGCATTCAAAGTTACTATACCACAATGTTCTTTTATTGTCATAATTTTTGAAAAGCACAATTTTACCGAGATGAAATTTCTTCACTAATGTCTTAAACTAAATACCACTGCAAGAAAAAAGGTGTGTTTTTGTTTATCTACGAACGAGGCAAACTATTAGAAAAACTAAATACCTGTAATTGTAGAAGAGTACAAAATGATATTTTCGGAGTTAAATTTGACTTTTTAGGATATGTTATTGCTTTCTGATGGCCGATTTCTTTGTTCGCTGTCTCTCATAATTGCCTTTTCATTAGAAATATAATAGCGATAACTGGACATCAGTCCACACACGGACATAACTAATTGTTCCCTACTTTGACCTATCAGCCATGGATCAGTAGGCAATAACATATCCTAAAAAGTCAAATTGAGCTCAGAAAATATAAAAGCATTTACTGAGAAAAATTATTTTTGTTCAGACAAGTCTCATAGTGTTTGTGCACTGGGTGTCAAGTGAGGTCCGTGTATGGAATTCTTTCCCCAGGAACCAGCCACTTAAATTGAAGTCAGATAAGATGGCGTCGATATTGTTTCCCCAACCTTGCCTTTTCTTTCCGCTGAGGGGGATATATGCGCACAGAGCCCATCAGAGCAGATGAAGTTTGGTTCCAGTAAGCAGCAGTGCCTAGCAGGCAATTCACATCCGCTGCAAGATCTTGATGGAATGTTTGTCTGCAACAACCACGTCGCCAGTGGGTGTATAGGTCATTTCCAGCGGATTGCCCAGCTTTTCGGCTACAGTTGCTACCAGTAATCCATTTGGGTCGTACTGCTGTATTTTTGAGGCTCCCCTTTTACCTTGATGAACAGCTACATTAAAGTAGCCGTGACTGTCAAAAAAGGTCCCGGTAGGACTCGCAGGATTTTTGTCCACAAGTGTCTTGATACTAAACACCTCATTGCCCTTGAGGTCTACGCAGGAGATGGTTTTATTTTCGTAGTTAGAAATCAACAGACGCTCCGTGTTATCCATCGCTAAATAAAATTTCACATTTTCATTTGGAAAAGTTGCTACTAACGAGCCATCAAGCAAATGCACAGAAACAACTTTCCTGCCCGAGTCAGCCACAGCTAGTCGTTTTCCACCTGCGTCTATCGCAATAGCGGTTAACTTACTTGCTTCTTCCTTAGATGGTGTGAATTCGCGAATCAACTGAAGATTGCCGTCAAAAACCTTCACTTTCTTTGTGTCCGTGACAAAAAGCTGATCATTTGAGGTGACAGCAATGCCCAAAGGAGCGTCCAGCTGATGACCGCTTTGAGCGGTAGAAGTTTTGAAATGTCCAGTGGCGGTAAATATCGATAGTCGATTCAGCCTTGTGTCCGTCACAGCAATGTCCCCGTTACTAAAACATGCAACACAGCTAGCCAATTGGAATTCCCCGTCTCCGTTTCCTTCCTTGCCAAACTCTTTCTTCACCTGCCACTTCTCTGTGAGCAACATCTTCCCAAGATCCTCTTCACTGACGACATCTTGACATTTGACCCCGATGAACGAAAGATCCACCTTTGCCGGCTCGCACTTGAGCTCCTTCTGGAATTCCAAGTTGTGCATCACCTTCGGTTTCAGTTCCAAGAGCTCGAAATCATCGACTTGACTCATCAAGTTGTTTACAGCCGTGACGATCTGATCTGCGCGTTCCATCTGGTCACGGTTGCGCATTAACGCCTTTTCGTACTCGCTGTCTCTCTCCTGATAGATTGTGTTGACTTGTTCGGTGATCACCTTTGCTTTGCTTCTGATTTTAGCAATTTCTGCCTCCGCTTTTGAAGAAATATCATTGCAAGCCTGGGCCAGTTTCGTTTGCAATCTATTCCGTGCATGTTTGATGGAGTCTTCGTTTGATGCAAATTGCTCTTTGCTTTTTTGGAACTTTTGCAATATGTCCTTGACACTCTCACGGAATAATTCGATGGCATCCCCGATACCAATGAACTTATGTTCCGCTGTTCGGTGCTCAGTTGCAGCGCACATTGCGCAAATCAACACATCACAAGTTTTACAGTGAAAGCATACGGCCTGATCACTATGTTTTCTACATGATTTTGGTGATGTGACAGTCTTGGTAACAAATTTTGGTGAAGCCGTCGATTTGTCTACGTCGTCTGCTGGAATGATGCGATGGTCTTTGGTGGACCTCAGAAATTGGTGTGCCTCTTGGCATTTCTTGCATATGTTATCCTTGCAGTCAAGGCATCTCGACACGGCCTCATTTCCTTCTTCACATGATTCACAAGTCGCACTAGTAGTAGTTACCTTTCCTAATAACTGCTCTTGTTTGTTTATCTCATCGACAAGAGATATCAAAAAGAAGCTAGAAGACAGACTCTGCACTCCTTCCCCAGGAACGACCGTCTCTCTCCTGCAGACTGGACATGTTATCTCTGCCCTCTCTTTCGTCTCTTTGCTCACCATCTCTCCCAGACAGTTTAGGCACAAGCTATGAAGACAGTCTAGCATCTTAGGATCCTTGAATCGACAGCAGCAGATAGGACATTCCAAATGCCCCTGGCTGATCGTATCCAACACGGTTAGAGCTGCAGCCTCCGCCATCGTAATTATAAGCCTAACGAAAAAAAGAACCAACAAAAGAATACTCAAAGTGCCTATGTGTGCGTAGAGCTGAATGGTGGAGAACACTCACCCTACATTAGGGCTGTAATTGGCTCTTGTCTTGTGTCTTATTTTGTTGCCATTATATCTTACCTTATATCTTGTCGCCTGTAATGGCGACAAGATTATAGACAAAAGAGAGTCAATTAATACAGCCCTATTTGTAGGGCTAGGAACACAATAGGAAAGGTCAGACTGAATATATTTGTCATGGTGAAAATGACACTTTTCGAGTAATAAAAAGAAAGACATTAAGTTCATTTTGACTAAGAAGACCACATTTTCTCGGTCAAAATGACCGAGAAAGTATCATTTTTACCAACAATGGGGGGAAGGCATAGTATGCGGAAATGGCAATTGTGTATAGTAACAGGCCTCTAGTTATGATCAAATAGATTTCTAGTCGCAGGTGTTTTGTTATCATTCTAAAGTGACTTTACCAACCTATTTGTAGGGCTACGACTGAATCTGAAATTATATTTTCTTATATCCTCTTCACGGTCAAATTAATGACATTTTTTCCCGGAAATGGGCAGAGCCAACATACTGCATTGTCATGTACATGTTCACTATTATACAACCACCCAAAAGCTAATCGTTCTAACGAATGTAGGCATGTTTACTAAAGCTATTTAAAACAATTACATTAAATCTATTCAACATGTTCAGTGTACTCACTTTTTGTAAATGATTCGCAAGTTGGATGGGGTCTCCAACCACAAATATTTAACACCAGAAATCCCGCGGTAAACACAACAACTGCTGAAGCTGTGATAAAGCCTAGTAGTACATGCAGTAAATTAGTAGTACTGCTTCACTCAACATCGAGGGTATGAAAGGTTTGTGTCGCACAAAATATTAACACATAAATTCCCTTAATTCAAGTTGAAGATATAGGCCAACTTCTGTAGACACCATTTATATGTGTATGTGTGCAACAACTGCGCAGCCCTTGAGGAGGAGGCACCACGCCCGAGAACCAACAGGGCCTTCTTATATAGACAATAGGTTCCTACGTGTACATCAGGTGATTGTATATCAAGTGAATCATTAACATAATACGTTGGGTAACTCATAACAATGTACATTGTCCGACGAGTAGGCCTACACTGGTAAGATATTAACATATTAACTACACAACAGCTTCATGGGAAAACCCAGTTGCTATTTTTAACTCTCCAATTAAATGTTAGACGACTGGCCTTCCGCGTAAAACTAGAAAAGTTCACAATGGACTTTGCATATGTCTTCATGTATGCAGGAAAGAATGATAATAATTCTATATCCACAGATATAGAATTCATTTGCAATCGAGGTGTTTTATTAAAAAATATTAGCTTTTGTTTTAGTAAAGCATCTCTCCTCTCCACTTTTAAAAAGAGACGTGTTACATGTAGAAACACTTGTTTAAATTTAATAATGTAAAATTGAAATGAGTTTGTGATAACAAATTATTATTTACAACTCGACGCTTTAAAAAATAACAAGCATAATAACTAAATACAATTGAGTGAAAATAAAGTTTAAAAACAGCTGTCGTGTACATTGTTTTATTTATTAAAGTTTCAAAACCGTGAAGATTTTCCCGATTTTCAAATGGATCTATATCGCGTTTTGTGAATATAACCTTTTAAAGGTAGTACACATCATTTGCTTTTGCTGTAATTTTCTAAATTAGATTAGTTAGGAAGTTCGTATAGTAATTATTGTGACGCTGACCATAGATGCCGGGAAACCAAGAACATTAATGTTGTTTTGCAGTCTGGTTCCCTGACTTCATTCAAACAAAACAGAGCAATTTATAGACCTTGGAGATTTATCAGGTAAGGAAACCAGACTCTAGTTGGCTGGCACACATTAACATCTGTTGACTGGCACACATTTACGGATGTGTAACAGTATTGCAAATAACATGGGGACTCAATTTTATAAATTGGAGACAGTGTTTGAAAATAGTAAGATATTTCCAACGATTGCCGACTGGCTTGCGATTCTGGCAAGGTACACTGTATAGTTTTGGGTTAAATAACGGGGGTTTTCACCTGTAAAGTAGCAAAACATCGCCGTATTTTAGTTTAACAAATTTTGAATGTAAAATAACGGTACTGTGATCTTGAAAATATCCTACAACGAATAATAGTTTTCGTCTTTTGTAGCGTTAATGTATACAAAGAGGATATAAATTTACAAAAACAATTTCTCAAAATACAACATTTTGTGTAAATATACATTAAACACATACAAAGTGTTGTTTATTTACAGACAATTTACTGATCTCATTACGCAGCAAGTGACCATTCAGAACTGAGAAAGTAGTATGTCCATTTGGGCTGTTTAGTCAAAAAATGCACGATCTTGATCATAATGTGTTATTTATTCAAACAATTCAACACAAAAATTAAGATTGTTTGCAAACGTAGATTAATAATTGTATTAGATCTTTCGTATTCAAATATTGAAATCATTTCTGGCAAACTGTGACTTCATTATGACATGAAAAGATCATGAATATAAATCTAAATCTGTCACTTTCTTTGGCCTCGCCCTGTATACCTCGACAACAACTACTCCATTCAAAGTTACCATACCACAAATTTGAGAAGCACAATTTTACCGAGATGAAATTTCTTCACTAATGTCTTAAACTAAATGCCACTGCAGGAAAAACGGTGTGTTTTTGTTTATCTTCGAACGAGGCGAACTATTAGAAAAACTAAATACATGTACCTGTAATTGTAAAAGAGTACAAAATGATATTTTCGGAGTTAAATTTGTCTTTTTATGATATGTTATTGATTTCTGATGGCCGATTTCTTTGTTCGCTGTCTCTCACACTTGCCTTTTCATTAGAAATATAATAGCGAGAACTAGACAGAAATCCATACACGGACATCACTAATTGTTCACTACTTTGACCTATCAGCCATTGATAGTAAGCAATAACATATCCTAAAAAGTCAAATTTAGCTTAGAAAAAATCAAAGCATTTACTGAAAACAACTTTTTTGTCAGACAAATCTTAATGTGTTTGTACACTGGGTATCAAGTGATGTACGTATACATGAATAAATATTTTCCCAAGAACCAGCCACTTAGATTGGAGTCAGATAAGATGGCGTCCGCTAACGACTCCCCTAACTTGCTTTTTGTTTGCGCTGAGGGGGTACTTGTGCTCAGAGCCTATAGCAGATGTAATTTGGTTCAAGTAAGCAGCAGTGCTTAGCAGGCAATTCACATCCGCTGCAAGATCTTGATGGAATGTCTGTCTGCAACAACCATGTCGCCAGGGGGTCTATAGGCCATTCCTAGCGGATTGTGCAGCTTTTCGGCTACAGTTCCTACCAGTGATCCATTTGGGTCGTACTGCTGTATTTTTGAGTTTCCCCTTTTACCAAGAAGAACAGCTACATTAAAGTAGCCGTGACTGTCACAAAGGATCCCGGTGGGACTCGCAGGATTGTTGTCCACAAGTATCTTGATACTGAACACCTCATTGCCCTTGAAGTCTACGCAGGAGAGGGTTTTATTTTTGAAGTTAGGAATTAACAGGCGATCCATATTATCCATCGCTAAATATTGTGTCACATTTCCATTTGGAATAGTTTCTACTAACGAGCCATCAAGCAAATGCACATAAACAACTTTCCTGCCCAAGTCAGCCACAGCTAGTCGTTCTCCAGCTGCGTCTAGCGCAATAGCGGTTAACTGACTTGCCTCTTTCTTAGATGGTGTGAATTCGCGAATCAACTGAAGATTGCCGTCCAAAACCTTAACTTTGTTTTTGTCCGTGACAAAAAGCAGATCATCTGAGGTGACAGCAACGCCCCACGGAGCGTCCAGCGGATGACCGCTTTGAGCGGCCGAAGTTTTGAAACGTCCAGTGGAGGTAAATATCGATAGTCGATTCAGGGTTGTGTCTGTCACAGCAATGTCCCCGTTGCTGAAACATACAACACCTCTGGCGAATTAGAATTCCCCATCACCGTTTCCTTCCTTGCCAAACTCTTCCTTTCCAGCCACTTCTCTTTAAGCAATATCTTCCCAAGATCCTGTTCACTGACGACATCTTGACATTTGACCCCAATGAACGAAAGATCCACCTTTGCCGGTTCGCACTCGAGCTCCTTCTGGAATTCCAAGTTGTGCATCACCTTCGGTCTGAGTTCAAAGAGCTCGAAATCATCGACTTGACTCATCAAGTCGTTTACGGCCGTGAAGATCTGATCTGCGCGTTCATCTGGTCACAATTGAGCCCGAGCGCCTTTTCGTACTCGCTGTCTCTCTCCTGACAGATTTTGTTGACTTGTTCGGTGATAACCTTTGCTTTGCTTCTGATTTTAGCAATTTCTGTCTCGGCTTTTGCAGAAATGTCACTGCAAGCCCGAGCTAGTTTCGTTTGCAATCTATTCCGTGCATGTTTGATAGAGTCTTCGTTTGATGCAAATTGCTCTTTGCTTTTCTGGAACTTTTGCAATATGTTTCTGACACTCTCACGGAATGATTTAATGATGTCACCGATACCAATGAACTTGTGTTCCGCTGTTCGGTGCTCAGTTGCAGCACACATGGCGCAAATCAACACATCACAAGTCTCACAGTGAAAGCATACGGTGTGATCACTATGCTTTCTACATTTCGGTGTGGCCATCTTAGCAGCATCTGTTAGTAAAGCCGTCGATTTGTTCAGGTCATCTGTAGGAATGATGCGATGATCTTTGGTGGACCTCAGAAATTGGTGTGCCTCTTGACATTTCTTGCAGATGTTCTTCTTGCAATCAAGGCAATTGGACACGGCCTCATTTCCTTCTTCACAGGATTCACAAGTCGCACTGATAGTAGTAACCTTTCCTAATAACTGCTCTTGTTTGCTTATCTCATCGCCAAGAGATATCAGAAAGAAGCTAGAAGACAGAAGCTGCACTCCTTTCTCAGGAACGACCGTCTTTATCCTGCAGACTGGACATTTTATCTTCGCCCTCTCTGTCGTCTCTTTGCTCACCATCTCACCCAGACAGTTCAGGCAGAAGCTATGAAGACAGTCTAATATCTTAGGATCTTTGAATCGATCGCAGCAGATCGGACATTTCAGATGCCCCTGGCTAATTGTGTCCAACACAGTTTGGGCTGCAGCCTCCGCCATTGTGATTATGATCCTAACGACAAAAACGGAAACAAAAACCTTAGGAATTCTCAAAGTGTGCGACAGGAAGGGAAGTAGCATGGAGCTGTAAAATGGAGAAGGGTGCACACTATAACGCTAAAAATAGGGCTGTAATTTGCTCTTTTCTTGTGTATTATTTTGTTGCCATCTTGTCTTGTCGACTATAATGGTTACAAGATGATAGACAAAAGAGAGGCAATAAATACAGCCCTATTTGAAGGGCTAAGTACACACTAGGTCAGACTGATGAAGTTATATTTAACCATATTTTTTTCATGGTCAAAATGACACCTTCGGAGTAAAAACATGACAGAGAAAGTGTCCTTTAGCTAATTTAGCCCTAACCCCCTAGGCCTTACTTTGGGCTAAAGAACTGCGTACTACAGAATACTACTTAGTATTTTGTAGCATTGGGTTTCTCTGTGACTGATGATTGGGTGTGTACTGACAGAGTACAGATACTGCCAACTACAAAATACTAATAGTGGCAATACAGGCCAGTAATACTTACCTGGCAAAAAATGCAGTAGCCCAACCTTGACCCATTGTGTCCCAAGTTACAATTTTTGCTGTAGAGTCTACACAGCATACATGTACATGGGCAATGCACACTCAGCAAGCAGAGGAACCCAATGCTAAAAAGTACTACGAGTGCAATAAGGGGTGAAGTACCAAATACTAAAAATTACTACAGGCATTGCACAAAAGTCAGTGAGAGTACTGCATACTATTTTTTACTACTAGTAGTAAAAAGTAGCATTAGGTAGGGTTAGGGCTAATTAGTACCCGGAAATGGGTAGGGCAAATATATATAGGTTATGAGTTTGTTCTACCAACATACTTGTCTTCTCGCCTGTAATGGCGACACAATTATAGACAAAAGAGAGCCAATAAATACAGCCCTATTTTCAGGGCTAGGTACACTAGGTTAACCTGATTATATTTGCTCTATCCTTTTCATGGTCAAAATGACATGGTCAAAATAAAACAAATGACATTTTCCTCGTTCATTTTGACTGAGAAAGCGACATTTCCTCGGTCGCAAAATGACCGAGAAAGTGTCAATTTTTACACGGAAATAGGGAGAGCATAGTAAGCGTAAACAGCGATAGTGTATAGTTACGGGCCTCTTAGTTATGATCAAATAAATTTTAGTCACAGGTGTATTCGTCATTCCTTGCACTCAGAATTATGATAAAACGTGTAATTAGCACTAATTAAGTGTACTTAGCACCAATTATATTGTTCTTAAGTATACAAATCCTATTCAGTACACGATAAACTTTCGACTCATGAAGAAATTATGTTTGCACTCAAGATTATGAATAAATCAAATGTTAGGGGGTCTGTCAGGGGCTCCCCCACCCAACGCACCACTCGCCAAACTTAAGAAAACCCATTTTGCAGTTGTCCCAGTCACCCTAACACATCCCATCACGCTTCAAACCTTTTTCATTAAACCTGACTGGGCTCCCGGACTATGGCTTTATCAACCTATTTAGGGTTAGAGTGCACACAGGATTCTGAATATGAAATTATATTTGCTTCTATCCCTTTCATGGTCAAAATAACACTTCTTTTTGACCGAGAAAGTGACATTTTTACACGGAAATAGGTAGAGCAAACAGACTGCATTGTACATGTACATGTACATACAATACAATCACCCAAAAGCGAATCGTTCTTTTACGAATATCAGGCATGTTTACTATAAAGTACTAACCTATTTCACTTATTAAAAAATCAATTACATGAATCTATTCAACTTGATGTACAATGTACTCACTTTTCAAAACTGATTCGTCAGTTGGATGGGGTCTTCATCAGCCACAAATTGTTAGCACCAGAAATCCCGCTAAAGAATAATGGCAAAACTACATGTACATGTACTTCGAACGGATAAGGCAAGGTGTGATCAAGCCTAGTACTGTAGTACCGGTACTGCTTTACTCAACATCGAGGTGATAAAAGGGTTGTGTCGCACAAAATATTAACACATAAATTCCCTTAATTAAAGTTGAAGGTATAGGCCAACTTCCGTAGACACTATTTATATGTGTATTTGTGCAACAACTGCGCAGCGTTCAAGGTGAAAAACCAATTGTATTTGTAGTTCCATGGGAAAAACCAGTTGCTATTTTTAACTTTCTAGTTGAAAGTTCAGACGACTGGCTCTCCGCGTAAAACTGCGGAAGTTCATAATGGACAATACATATCTCTCCATATATGCAGGAAAGAATAATAATTATCCTAGGAAATATTCACAGAATTCATGTGCAATTGAGGTGTATTTATTTTGGATAATAGCTTTTTATGGCAAAGCATCTTTCCTCTTCACTTTTGAAAAGAGACGTGTTACAGGTAGAAAATGATGTAGAAAAAATTGTTTAAATTTAATAATCTAAAATTGAAACGAGTTTGTGATAACAAATTATTATTTACAACTAGATGCTTCAAAAAAACGAGTTGATTTTTAAATACAATAAAGTGAAAATTAAGTTTAAAAGCAGCTGTCGTGTACGTTGTTTTATTTAATAAAGTTTCCAAACCGTGATGATTTTTCAGATTTTCAAATGAATTTATCGCGTTACGGCGGCCGGCAATCGTTGGAAAATGATACAATACAATAATAGCCTATATTATACCCTAATCCAACACTAACACTAACACACATCTTAACCCTACTTTTTTAAGTAATTTTATTAAAATTAATACAATATGTCGTGATTTTTTGTGTGGAGACCTACTAATCTATAGAAATTACCCTGTGGAGACATTTTGACTCCCATTGTCCCTATTGTGTTTAGGTCTCCACATGGTACCGAATTCAAAAACCCACACACCCATGTGTGTAAACCTGAAAATTCTTCTGAATTCAATAAAACATAAATTCTCTATTATTGCACTTTCTGAAACTTGGTTAAAAACTGTTCCCCATAGTTATTATTCCTTGCCTGGGTATGAGCTGATTGTGAACAATAGACACGGCACTAAAGTTGGGGGTGGGGTTGCCCTTTATATCTCCACTGAATTGAATGTTATTGCTAGAGAGGAACTAAATATTTCTAATGACACATTGGAATCTTTATTTGTTGAAATTTCTAATCCAAAATCTAAAAATATCATTGTAGGTGTTGTATACAAAGCACCTTCCATTGTTCATGATGAGTTTATGGCCACTTTTCAACATGTATGTTCCCACGTACAAAAAACTTGTATTATCACTGGCGATTTTAACATCAACTTGCTCAATCATTCAAATTCTAATTCCCAGTCCTTCATTGATTTATTAACGACCCTTTCTTTTTCCCCATTAATTGATAAACCTACCCGTATTACTGATACCTCCACCACCCTTATATAGACAATATATTTTGTAATATATTACCCTGTCCCAAATCTGGTATCTTATTGTCTTATATTACTGATCACTTGCCAATTGTTATGTACATTCAGTCCCCAAACTCGAATGATTCCAATAACATTAATCACAATCCATTTCCTAATCGTAATTTCTCTAAATTCAATCTTCAAAGATTTAACGAGGACCTACTTAGTCTTAATTGGGATGATGTTTTCTGCTGCGATAATCCAGAAGTTGCATTTAATACCTTTATGGATAGATTTAACTATTTTTATGATAAAGACATTCCACTCAAATCTCAAAAATGCAATAGCAGTCGTACAAAATCATCAAATATTCCATGGATAACTTCTTCACTTATTAAATCAATTAATAAGAAAAATAAACTCTATCGTCAATATTTGTCTAACCCTACAACCCTACGCAAAAATAAGTATACTCAATACAAAAACAAACTTACTAGCCTTTTGCGTGCTTCTAAAAAAATGTATATTGCCCAACAATTTGAAAAGGAAAAAAAACAGTATTCGGAATACTTGGAAAGTATTTAACTGTATTTTAAATAAACAAAAATCTTCCAAAACTATTACAAGTATTATTTCAGAGGGGAATCTAATTTCGAATCCTAATGAAATTGCTGATTGTTTCAATGATTATTTTACCAATATCGGTCCAAATCTTGCTAGTAAAATCTTACCTTGTCAATCTTCCCCTGGCTTTACAGAGTACCTGTCTAATCCAAATAATAAATCATTATTTTTAACCCCAGTAAATAAATATGAAGTTATTGACATAGTTAATAACCTACAAAATAAAAAAGAGCTCTGGTCACGATTCAATTAGCATGATTACTATTAAAAATTATATTTTAGCCATATGCGAACCACTTACACATATAATAAATGCTTCCTTTATGACTGGTGTTGTACCATCTCAATTGAAAATTGCTAAAGTTATTCCAGTTTATAAAAAAGGCGATCCCAACTGTGTCAATAATTATAGACCTATATCATTACTTTCATGTTTTTCTAAGATTTTAGAAAAATGTGTATATGCACGTATTATTAAATTTTTAGAAAAATTTTATATTTTGTCTAAATCCCAATATGGATTCCGTAGTAAACATTCAACTTATCATGCCCTTTTAGATTTTATTGATAAGGTTTCTGAAGCAATTGGTGACTCTGAGCACACACTGGGGATATTTCTTGACCTCTCAAAGGCGTTCGATACAATTGACCACGATATTTTATTGTATAAGCTTTCGTATTATGGTATTCGAGGAATTTCTCTTCAGTGGTTTAGGAGTTACCTCTCTAACAGATCCCAGTATGTATCTATTAATGGTATTAATTCAAACTCTAGAAACCTTTCACATGGTGTACCTCAATGATCCATATTGGGACCCTTGCTTTTTTTAATATACATTAATGATTTTATCAAATCCTCTGAGGAACTCTCTTTTATATTGTTTGCCGATGACTCAAACATATTATGTTCTCATAGTAACCTTGGTTATCTTATCAATAAGGTCAATATTGAACTCAAATCTGTTGCTAATTGGTTTAATGTCAATAAGCTATCTCTAAATATTACAAAAACCAACTTCATGTTGTTCAGCAATTCTGCCACTGAAATTCCTTGTGAAGTAAAAATTCACAACTTTGTTATCCAAAAAACGGATTGCTGTACATTTTTGGGTTTGCTTATCGACTCTGGATTAAAATGGAATAATCATATTGACCATTTATGCAAAATAATATCTAGAAATATTGGTGTGATTAATAAGATAAAAAACTTTGTTCCTACTAGTGTTCTAGATTCTCTTTATAATTCGTTAATTTTATCATATCTTAACTATGGAATACTTGCTTGGGGAAACAGTTCAACTACTAAATTGAACAGGCTGTTACTTCTACAAAAGCGGGCATTACGCACTATTAATTTTGCTGACTTTAATTCACATACAAATCCCTTCTTTTGTAAACATAAAACACTTAAAGTTAAAGATATGTATTACTATCAGCTTGGGTCTCTCATGTATCAATCTACCCATTATACTTTACCATCTTCAATCACAAATATATTTACCCACAACCGTGACATTCATTCTCATTTTACTCGCCAAGCCGCCAATTTTCACGTGTCATATGCTGGTACTTCTCTTACGCACAAAACAGTCAAATATGAGGGACCCAAGCTTTGGAATTCGTTAAATGAACAACTTAACACTTCGAAAAATCTTCCCGTTTTTAAACATGTATACATAAGTCTACTTTGTTGAAATCCTATTATTAATTTGATGATTTAATTAATTTATCATTCACATTGTACCTCCATTGTTTATGTCCGTTGTTATTTGTCACTTTTTGTGTTAATATGTCCATTGTTAGCAGCATGTACATTGAGCCCATATTCTGGGTATCAATTACGAGTATGCGATTTTTTGTACACTTGTTTCCTAGTCAACAAACCCACATCTACTCGGCTCAATGTACATGCATACTTTCAGGAGCCCATTCCTTACAAGCTTTGCTTCTTTATGGGCTCCTCCGCAGTATCATCCATCTTTTTTAACAATGTACTTATGTTTTGCCTTATCTATACCTTTAATCTAAATGTTTTTGGTGGTGTGGAAAATAAACTGAAACTGAAACTGAAACTGAGACAGCTAGTTTGTAGACATCGGTTGCGTTGGTAACGAGACGAGTCTGAGCAGTTGCCAGCACCTCACACATCAAAGATAATAATCTCTGAGAGTTTAGGTTCCCGATTCAGTGATAAATATCGGGACGCACTTTATGGTTAGCCTAATTAGCCCCATGCCAATATATGTTGTCTGTACGATCAATTAAATTCCGGCTACATCACCATTGCCAAACTGCATGAACGAAGCCAAAGACGGAGACGAAGCTGGGATTTGGAAAACGGTCTTAAATTGAAGTCAGGTAAGATGGCGTCTGACGTCTCCCCCGGCCCAGCTCACCTTTCCTTTCCGCTGAGGGGGGTACTTGAGCATAGAGCCCATAGCAGATGTGGTTTGGCTCAGTAAGCAGAAGAGCGTCGTAGGCGATTCACATCCGCTGCAAGATCTTGACGGAATGTAAGCTTGCAACAACCACGTCGCCAGTGGGTGTATAGGCCATTTCTAGCGGGTTGTACAGCTTTGCAGCTACAGTTCCTACCAGTGATCCCTTTGGGTCGTACTGCTGTATTTTTGAGTTTCCCCTACCACCGTAATGAACAGCTACATTAAAGTAACCTCGACTGTCGCAAAGGATCCCGGTGGGACTCGCAGGTTTTTGGTCCACAAGTGTCTTGATACTGAACACCTCATTGCCCTTGAGGTCTACGCAGGAGAGGGTTTTATTTTCGTAGTTAGAAATAAATAGGCGCTCCATGTTATCCATCGCTAAATGATGTATCAAATTTTCATTTGGAATGGTTGCTACTAACGAGCCATCGAGCAAATGCACAGAAACAACTTTCCTGCCCCAATCAGCCACAGCTAGTCGTTTTCCAGCTGCGTCTAGCGCAATAGCGGTTAACTGACTTGCCTCTTCCTTAGAGGGCGTGAATTCGCGAACCAACTGAAGATTGTTGTCAAAAACCTTCACTTTTTTTTTGTCAGTGACAAAAAGCAGATCGTCTGAGGTGACAGCAACGCCCCGAGGAGCGTCCAGCTGAAGACCGCTTTGAGCGGCCGAAGTTTTTAAATGTCCAGTGGGGGTAAATATCGATAGTCGTTTCAGTGTTGTGTCTGTCACAGCAATGTCCCCATTGCTAAAACATGCAACTCGGCTGGCCAATTGGAATTCCCCGTCACCGTTTCCTTCCTTGCCGAACTCTTCCTTCACTAGCCACTTCTCTTTGAGCAATATCTTCCCAAGATCATTTCCACTGACGACATCTTGACATTTGACCCCAATGAACAAAAGATCCACCTGTGCCGGTTCGCACTTAAGCTCTTTCTGGAATTTCAAGTTGTGCATCACCTTCGGTTTGAGTTCCAAGAGCTCGAAATCACCGACTTGCCTCATCAAGTCGTTTACGGCCGTGACGATTTGATCTGCGCGTTCCAGCTGGTCACGGCTGCGCCCGAGCGCCTTTTCGTACTCACTGTCTCTCTCCTGACCGATTTTGTTGACTTGTTCGGTGATTACCTTTGCTTTGCTTCTGATTTTAGCAATTTCTGCTTCGGCTTTTTCAGAAATATCACTGCAAGCCTGAGCCAGTTTCGTTTGCAATCTATTCCGTGCATGTTTAATGGAGTCTTCGTTTGATGCAAATTGCTTTTTGCTTTTTTGGAACTTTTGCAATATGTCCTTGACACTCTCACGGAATAATTCGATGGCATCCCCGATACCAATGAACTTGTGTTCCGCTGTTCGGTGCTCAGTTGCAGCGCACATGGCGCAAATCAACACATCACAAGTATCACAGTGAAAGCATATGGCGTAGTCACTATGTTTTCTACATTTTCGTGTGGCAGTCTTAGTAGCATCTGTTGGTGAAGCCCTCGGTTTGTCTAAGTCTTCCGCTGGAATGATGCGGTGATCTTTGGTGGACTTCAAGCGACGGTGTGCCTCTTGGCATTTCTTGCAGATGTTCTTCTTGCAGTCAAGGCATCTTGACACGGCCTCGTTTCCTTCTTCACAGGATTCACAAGTCGCACTAGTAGTAGTTACCTTTCCTAATAACTGCTCTTGTTTGCTTATCTCATCGACAAGAGATATCAGAAAGAAGCTAGAAGACAGACTGTGCACTCCTTCGTCAGTAACGTCCGTCTCTCTCCTGCAGACTGGACATGTTATCTTCGCCCTCTCTGTCGTCTCTTTGCTCACCATCTCTCCCAGACAGTTCAGGCAGAAGCTATGAAGACAGTCTAGCATCTTAGGATCCTTGAATCGGCAGCAGCAGATCGGACATTCCAGGTGCCCCTGGCTAATTGTGTCTAACACGGATCGGGCTGCAGCCTCCGCCATCGTGATTATGATCCTAACGAAAAAAAGAACAAAACAACTTAGGAATACTCAAAGTGTGTGACAGGAAGGGGGGCTTAGGTTGGGAAGTAGCATGGAGCTGTAAAATTGAGAGGGGTGCACACTCGCCCTACAAATAGAGATGTAATTAACTCTTATCTTGTGTCTTGTTTTGTTGCCATTATAATCTTGTCGCCTGTAATGGTTACAAGATTATAGACAAAAGGGAACCAATAAACACAGCCCTGTTTGTAGGGCTAGGTACACAGGAGGTCAGACTGATGAAGTTATATTGGCTTTATCCTTTCCATGGTCAAAATGACACTTTCTAAGTAAAATAAATGACATTTTTCTCGTTCATTTTGACTGAGAACGCGACATTTTCTCGGTCGCAAAATTACCGAGAAAGTTTCCATTTTTACCAGGAAATGGGGAGAGCATAGTATGGGGAAACAGCGATAGTGTATAGTTACGGGCCTCTTAGTTATGATCAAATACATTTGAGTCACAGGTGTATTTGTCATTCCTTGCACTCAAAATTATGATAAAACGTGTACTTATATAGCACTAATTAAAGACCTTCTTAAGTGTACTTAGCACCAATTTTATTGTTCTTAAGTATACAAATTCTACTCAGTACATGATAAACTTTCGACTCATGAAGAAATTATGTTTGCACTCAAGATTATGATTAAATCGAATTTTTGGGGGGTCTGTCAGGGGCTCCCCCACCCAACGCACCACTCGCCAAACTTAAGAAAACCCATTTTGCAGTTGTCCCATCAGTCACCCCCAACATATCCCACGCTTCAAACCTTTTGCACTCAAAATTATAATTAAACCTGGCTGGGCTCCCAGACTATGGCTTTATCAACCTATTTAGGGTTAGAGTGCACACAGAATTCTGAATATGAAATTATATTTGCTTCTATCCTTTTCAAGGTCAAAATAACACTTCTTTTTGACCGAGAAAGTGACATTTTTTTCCCGGAAATAGGTAGAGCAAACAGACTGCATTGTACATGTACATGTACATACAATACAATCCCCCCAAAACGCCATCGTTCTATTACGAATATCAGGCATGTTTACTATAAAATACTAACCTATTTCACTTATTAAAAAATCTATTACATGAATCTATTCAACTTGATGTACAATGTACTCACTTTTCAAAACTGATTCGTCAGTTGGATGGGGTCTTCATCAGCCACAAATATTTAGCACCAGAAATCCCGCGGAAGAATAATGGCAAAACTACATGTACATGTACTTCGAACGGATAAGGCAAGGTGTGATCAAGCCTAGTACATGTACTGTAGTACTGCTTCACTCAACATCGAGGTAATAAAAGGGTTGTGTTGCACAAATTATTAACACATGAATTCTCTTAATTGAAGTTGAAGTACAGGCCAACTTCCGTAGACACCATTTATATGTGTATTTGTGCAACAACTGCGCAGCGTTTGAGGAGGAAAAACTTGTTGTAGCTCCATGGGAAAACCCAGTTGCTATTTTTAACTCTCCAGTTGAAAGTTCAGACGACTGGGCTTCCGCGTAAAACTACGGTAGATCATAATGGACATTGCATATGTCTCCATGTATACAGGAAGAAATATTAATAATTATTCTAGGAAAAATTCACAAAATTTATGGCAATCGAGGTGTATTAATTTGGGATAATAGCTTTTTATGGCAAAGCATCTTTCCTTCTTCACTTTTAAAAAGAGACGTGTTACAGGTAGAAAATGTTGTAGAAAATAAATTGTTTAAATGTAATAATATGAAATTAAAATGAGTTTGTGATAACAAATTATTATTTACAACTAGATGCTTCAAAAAAAACGAGTTGATTTTTAAATACAATAAATTGATACAATACAATATAGCCTATATTATACGCTAATCAAAACACTAACCCTAACACACATCTTAACCCTGGTTTTTAAGTAATTTTAATAAAATAAAAGAATATGTCGTGATTTTTTTGTTGTGGCGACCTACTAATCTATAGAAATTACCCTGTGGAGACATCTTGACTCCCATTGTTGCCATTATGTTTAGGTCTCCACATGGTACCGAATATAGAAACCCACACACCCATGTGTGTGAACACTTTCCATCATGGACCCCCTACTGTCCCTCTTTTGTTATACTTAACGTTTTTGGAAGGCCTCCTACGATTTTCAATCATGGACTTTATGTCAATTGTGGACCCTATTGTCCTCTATTGTTCAACGTCCACTATTTGAATGCGGATACAAACACATACATACTACATACTACATGCAGAAATAGTGATTGCATAGTCTTTTCCTGAACTTGGTTCAGCTAGCGAACCCCCAACAAAACAACAAAAGTTTACGAAAACAAGAGCTGTTTCGTCAAGTGTCGAACCTTTTTGTCGCGATGACATCATCGGGTATTATGTGATGTCACATCAAGATGCTAATTTGGAGGCCCTATATTGAATGAACTTGGTATGCAGGTATATCGGGATGTGGTATAGATATACATTGAGGCGACGTCATGATGACGCCATCATGTGATTTATTATGATTTTATTAGGTTTGGAGATCTTTAAGCTCTTGGAAGTGCAGTTTCAGTAGATATCAGATCAAGATGGAAGGAATATGTTTTGTCATCGAATAAACTACTCCAGGGCCGATGCAGCGCGGAGCACGAGTGGGGCGCCGTCTGATGGCCACATGTGTCACCGACTCAAGCAGGACCGCGTTAGTATGCTTGGAACTTGGCAGCTCCGATCAAACAATCAACGCGGCGCCGCCTAGATGTGCTGAAACCTAAACACAGATCAACTCTCTCACTGTATAAAAGTGAAAAGTTCACTCACAAAAAGTGAAATTTACTTTTTCAGAGTAGAAAACCGCACACAAAAAATGGAAAAATCACTTTTCACTCTTTCGATGAGCCATATGAAGGACAGCTCTTTTAGATTTGTCCTTCTTATGGCTCCTTGGAAGAGTGAACAGTTACTCTTTTGGAGTGGTTTTCACTTTCTTGGAGTTGCCTTTACTCTAAAAAAAAAATCGCTATTGTTGGAGTGGTTTTTATAAGAGGTTCACTCTTTTTGAGAATCAGCTTTTTACTCCTTTACATTTAGAGTTAGTTTGTAGACTTCGAATGCGTCGGGAACGAGACGAGTCTGAGCGGTGCCAGCACCTCACACATTAAGGATAACAATCTCAGACAGTTTAGGACCCCCGATTCAGTGATAAATCTCGGCACGCACTTTATGGTTTAGCCTAATTAGCCCCATGCCAATATATGTTGTATGTACGGCTCCATCACCATTGCCAGACTGGTAAACGAAGCCACAGACGAAGACAAAGCTGGGATTTGGAAAACGTCCTTCAATTGAAGTCTGGTAAGATGGCGTCTGATGACTCCACCAGCTCGCCTTGTCTTTCCGCTGAGTGGGTACTTGAGCATGGATCCCATAGCTGAGGCCAATTTCATAGAGCTGCTAAGCACAACAATTTGCTTAGCATTAAAATTTGTCCTCGGCAAAAACAAGGTTACAGACCAAATTTTCACGTGATCTTTATGATTGTGTTTGAATGATAATCAGCTGTTTTTTTGCTTAGCATGAAAAACACGTAGAATTTTGGCTGGTAACCTGTTTTTAATGAGCAAGAATTTTTTGTGCTAAGCAAATTGTTGTGCTTAGAAGCTCTATGAAATTGGCTCCAGGTGTGGTTTGGCCCTGGTTAAAGTAAGCAGCAGTGCCTAGCAGGCAATTCACATACGCTGCAAGATCTTGATGGAATGTAAGTCTGCAACAACCAAGTCGCCAGTGGGTGTATAGGCCATTCCTAGCGGATTGAACAGCTTTTCGGCTACAGTTCCTACCAGTAATCCATTTGGATCGTACTGGTGTATTTTTGAGTTTCCACTACCACCGTAACGAACAGCTACATTAAAGTAGCCGTGACTGTCGCAAAGGATCCCAGTAGGATTTGCAGGGTTTTTGTCCACAAGTGTATTGATACTAAACACCTTATTGCCCTCGAGGTCTACACATGAGAGGGTTTTATTGTTGAAGTTAGGAATGAACAGGCGATCAATATTATCCATCGCTAAAAAAAAATCCACATTTTCATTTG
Source organism: Crossaster papposus (assembly GCA_037893245.1). Taxonomy (NCBI): domain Eukaryota; kingdom Metazoa; phylum Echinodermata; class Asteroidea; order Velatida; family Solasteridae; genus Crossaster; species Crossaster papposus. The sequence continues at coordinate 791,035 of JBAIAA010000669.1, read as the reverse complement.
AAATAGTTGCTACTAACGAGCCATCAAGCAAATGCACAGAAACAACTTTCCTGCCCCAGTCAGCCACAGCTAGTCGTTCTTCAGCTGAGTCTATCGCAATAGCGTTTAACTGACTTGCCTCTTCCTTAAATGGTGTGAATTCGCGAATCAACTGAAGATTGCCGTCAAAAACCTTCACTTTATTTTTGGCCGTGAAAAAAAGCAGATCATCCGAGGTGACAGCAATGCCCCGAAGAGCGTCCAGCTGATGGCCGCTTTGAGCGGCCAAAGTTTTGAAATGTCCAGTAGAGGTAAATATCGATAGTCGATTCAGTGTTGTGTCTGTCACAGCAATGTACCCGTTTCTGAAACATGCAACACCGAAGGCAAATTGGAATTCCCCATCACTGTTTCCTTTCTTGCCGAACTCTTCCTTCACCTGCCACTTCTCTTTGAGCAATATCTTCCCAAGATCCTGTTCACTGACGACATCTTGACATTTTACCCCAATGAACGAAAGATCCACCTTTGCCGGTTCGCACTTGAGCTCCTTCTGGAATTCCAAGTTGTGCATCACTTTCGGTTTGAGTTGCAAGAGCTCGAAATCATCGACTTGACTCATCAAGTCGTTTACGGCCGTGACGATCTGATCTGCGTGTTCCATCTGGTCACGGTTGCGCATGAGCGCCTTTTCGTAATCGCTGTCTCTCTCCTGACAGATTTTGTTGGCTTGTTCGGTGATTACCTTTGCTTTGCTTCTGATTTTAGCAATTTCTGCCTCCGCTTTTGCAGAAATATCACTGCAAGCCAGAGCCAGTTTCGTTTGCAATCTATTCCGTGCATGTTTGATGGAGTCTTCGTTTGATGCAAATTGCTCTTTGCTTTTCTGGAACTGTTGCAATATGTTATTGACACTTTCACGGAATGATTTGATGGCGTCACCGATATCAATTAACTTATGTTCAGCAGCTGTTCGGTGCTCAGTTACAGCACACATGGCGCAAATCAACACATCACAAGTCTCACAGGAAAAGCATATGGCCTGATCACTATGTTTTCTACATTTTGGTGTGGCAGTTTTTGTAGCATCTGTTGGTGAAGCCCTCGGTTTGTCAAAGTCTTCCGCTGGAATGATGCGATGGTCTTTGGTGGATTTCAAGCGTCGGTGCGCCTTTTGGCATTTCTTGCAGATGTTTTCCTTGCAGTCAAGGCATCTCGACACGGCCTCATTTTTTTCTTCACATGATTCACAAGTCGCACTAGTAGTTACCTTTTCTAATAACTGCTCTTGTTTGCTTATCTCATCGACAAGAGATATCAGAAAGAAGCTAGAAGACAGACTCTGCACTCCTTCTTCAGGAACGTCCGTCTCTCTCCTGCAGACTGGACATGTTATCTTTGCCCTCTCTGTCGTCTCTTTGCTCACCATCTCTTCCAGACAGTTCAGGCAGAAGCTATGAAGACAGTCTAGCATCTTAGGATCCTTGAATCGGCAGCAGCAGATCGGACATTCCAGGTGTCCCTGGTTCGGGCTGCAGCCTCCGCCATCGTGATCATGAAGTGTATACTTCAGGAAAAAGAAAGAAACAAAATCCGTTTCGACTATTACTTTCAGGAATACTGTGTCAGGATGGTTATGTTGAGGAGGGGCATGGAGCTGTAAAATGGAGGGTTAAAAACTATATGTGACCCAAACATCAGTAAAGTTTAAGGACAATGAACAGAAAAAAATTCCAAAAAACTATATCAAGTATGTTTAAACATCATCGCTGGGTACGGAAAACAAGGTTGAAAGTTTTCTAAAAACGTAACTCACCGTAATTGACCAAAAAAGAGCGATACATTTGAAAGAGGGCGCTTTTTTCTGCATAGCGCCCTCTTGTGACCACTTGTACATTAATACTACACGTCTGTTGCTAGCTTACCGGTATCAACACAATTTGTGTTGTTAATTTAATACTTGATTAGATTTTAAGGTGGTAATTTTGTTACTTTCAATTATTATGTTGGTTTGTGTACCAAAAAGACTATTTAAATATTAGTAATAGGAGGCCTACCGGTAATTAATTTCCTCCCAAGATGTTTTGAAGTTCTTTAAAAGGCGCCCGTTCTTCTGCATGCACTCGGTTGGCACGGCCCCACTTCATCTAAGGAATCAATTCCCGGGGTATCAATCTCAGTTTTGTGAACATCAGCTTTAGCTCATGCTGACGAAGTTGACAAATTCATAACCTCTGCGACAGCAATAAATAAAGTATCGACCGTTATTTTATGCACGAGACGGCTCTTAAAACAATTATATATACAAATTTCATTTTTAAAAAGCTGGCTTGAATGTTGAGAGATGCGGTGATCTGTTAAATTGTATACATTTCTCCAACAATTTTCTTAGTCGCCTAGAAATGTTCAGTTCCACAAATTTCCATGTAGGTTGTATGTAGTCCGTTATAATTTCTCTAGCTACAGTTATATAGTCCGGCCTCTTGTTGCGGCCGACCCATCTTCTCTTTAGGTATTTATTCCAGATCTCCTCATTAGAGGGTGGCGTACTCGACTGTTCCATCTTCAAGTTGACACCATTCGCAATGGAGGAGTCTTTTTCAATAGGGAACCGGCCACCGTCCACGGATCATGTTTCAGAGAGGTCACACATCGGGAAATAATAATAATAATGTTTACATTAAAGTCATTCAGATGCCCGCTTCACATCGTCGTCAGTCCCTGGCTGAATCGCGCGCTGGCTATGCCTATCAACAGAGGGCGCTATTTGGCGCACTGGAAAATATTTTTGTTAAAAACACCCTTACGAATATCGACTTTTACGAGCAAAAGGGACATTTCCGCTAATTTACCGGCATTTTATATTGACAAGGATGTATAGTCTTTTTGTTATATTACACATTTATGACATTTTAACGTGTGTACTAGGAGGTACTCTTTAAAATGTGCAACCGTAAATGTTTAAAAACTAATACATTTTGTACCATGTTAGTCGATGTTTTCAATGTTTTGTCACAGTATCATGGTCCATATCATACTTTACACCATTCAAAGGGGTGTACAATGGGTAACATTAAAAGCAATATACCCAAACCCATCAAACTCCAACTGCAGGTTTTGTTAGGTTTTGGCAGGTTTGGTAGCAAACCATGGCAACTTTTTGTTGGGCTTTGTTTGACTCAGTCCCCAGGGAGACCCTGTTGAATTATGTGAGGTTCAGGGCAGAAATGAATGAGACTTGTACCAATGTTGGAGTTTAGTGGGTGACCCACGGCTGGTCACGGTACAGTCCCTGGCCAACTGCTTGTGTATAACATGTACACACCCTGTGTACACACACTCATACTCGTCTCAATTACATACATATCGCTGGACAGTCATCACTGTACTGATCCCATACTGCGTTGCATTGACTCATCTGTAACAAGTCAATCAAACTTCAACTGTTGGAGTTTGGCAGGTTTAGTAGTGTTAGGTTCAATAGAGTGTACCAATAATTACCTGTGTGAAGTTGTTGAAGTTTGTTAGGTTTGGTTTGGTTTGCTTTCTAGGGCGAGAGCCGAGGGGGTTAGGGTTAAACGAATTTTCATTGCCTTGGCAGATACTACATTTGTATATTTAAACAAAATATGAATTCCTAAAACAAATTTACTCGTGTCATTCTCCACATAACTATAATATCACAAAGCAAGGCATTAACATTAAAAAAAAAATTTCTATAATATAAACTAGCTTTTCAGACTCCAGTCAATGTTTTTTAGCTTCATCTAAAAAAGAATTTCGGACCTGATGTCTGGGTCTTATTAAACCACTGGTGCACACCAACCCTACATATAGGACTGTACCTGCATAGCTCTCTGTTGTATGTTGTCCTATTTTGTCGCCATTATCTTATCTTATCTTGTCACCTATAGCGACAAGATTTAGACAAAAGAGAGCCAATTACAGCCCTATTTGTAGGGTTAGGTGCAAACTCAGCCTGGACTCCATTAAGATCGCGCAAGGCATGATGGGAAAACATGGCGCAGCAAGATCGTAGCCATGGTAACGAGGTTGGTAGACACTATTACAGTGACCGCCCTATAAATGTTCCGACTACTAAACCTATGTTCTAACACACCTATTTTCGACACCCCTATATGTTCCGAATACTCAACCTATGTTCCGACTACCCGCATATAATACGATTGTGCTAGCCTGCTGCATTAGTGACTCAATCCCATGTGGTAACATACTAATTTGTTTAGGCGTGTCGGGACACAGAGGTGTCGGAACGTGGGCCGGGGCGTCGGAACGGTAGGACGGGGCGTCGGAACGGTAGGCCGCGGCGTCGGAACGGTAGGCCGGGGCATCGGAACATTGGGGCGTCGGAACATGGGGGTGTAATCAGCCATTACTATAGGTCAGAGTGAATATTTGCTTTATCCGCTTCATGGCCAAAACCACACGTTTCCGAAAATAACAAAAATAACATTTCTCTCGGTGGATCATTTCGATTGAGAAAGCAATTTTTTTTGGTAATTTTGACCGAAAACAGTTTTTTAACACGGAAATGGGCAGAGCAACTTGGTCCTTGCTCTATGATTTAACAGACTACAAAAGCTAATCGTTCTTTATCTTACGAATCGGGCATGATTCAAGCTATTTCATTTTAAAAAAAAACATGAACACTCATATCACATTCAATATATCTGTGCAGCACGTAATGTATTAACATGATTATTATGTATTGTACAACTACAATGTACATGTACTCACTTTTTAATACCGATTCGTCAGTTTGATGGGGTCTTCAAACCACATTTCGGTGCGTGTAAACACAAGAATGGCCTTCCACCGGTCCAGGTACGTACCGCCGGTACTGTCGAGCGGCGAAATTAAAGGTGATCACTTGTTGTACTTATCGGAACGAGGTATCGACTACCGCAGCATCCTGTGTACATGTTTATGTAACAACTGCGCAGTATTTGATGAAGAGGAATTGCATGCAGACTCTCAATTTACTCTAGCAGTAGCACTATGGGGGAAAACCAGTTACTATTTTTACCTCGGGCAATTAAGTGAAGGTCAGCGCCTTAGCTCTTCAGACGACAATATGCGGCGCGCGCAGGCCTTCGGCGTAAAGCTACGGAAGTTCATAATGGACATTACATATATCTCTATTCACAGGAAAAATATTTTTCCTGTGGAATATTCACATAATTGATTTGCAATCGAGGTGTATTTATTTTGGATAATAGCTTTTCATGGCAAAGCATCTCTCCTCCCCACGAGTATTAAAGGGTGGAAAATGTGTTTAAATTTAATAATCTGAAATTGAAATCAGTTTGGTAATAAACAATTATTTTTTACAACTGGATGTTTCTAAAAAATAATATCTAATAAAATTGAAAGTTTACTTCCAAATGAACCAATTTCATGAAGTTGAGATACAAAGTTCGACATTTGGGTATATTTCTAGTTTCATGCCATATATCAACTAAATTATTTGACTATTTATTCCCAGCTCTTTTATAGTTGTTCTTCATGGTTCCTCGGAATAGTGAGAATTTACTCTTTTGAAGTGGTTTTCACTTTGTGGAAGTTGCCTTCACTCTGAAAAACTCAATTTCACTCTTGTTAGAGTATTTTTATAAGAGATTCACTCTTTTTGAGAGTGAGCTTTTTACTTGTATACATTCAAAGAGACAGCTAGTTTGTAGATATTGGTTGCGTCGGGAACGAGACGAGTCTGAGCAACTGACCCATCAAGATAATAATCTCAGAGAGTTGAGTGACGCTCGATTGAGTGATAAAAATTGGCACGAAATTTATGGTTAGCCTAATTAGCCCAATGCAAAGCTGCGATTTGGAAAACGGCCTGAAGTCGGGTAAGATGGCGTCTGGTACGGCTCCCCAAGCTCGCCTTTTCTTTCCGCTGAGGGGGTACTTGGGCATGGGTTAGATGTGGTTTGGCTCTGATTCAAGTAAGCAGCAGCGACTAGCAGGCAATACACATCCGCTGCAAGATCTTGACAGAATGTAAGTCTGCAACAACCATGTCGCCAGTGGGTGTATACGCAATTTCTAACGGATTGTACAGCTTTTCGGCTACAGTTCCTACCAGTGATCCATTTGGGTCGTACTGTTGTATTTGTGAGGCTCCCCTGTCACCGGGATGAACAGTTACATTAAAGTAGCCGTGACTGTCACAAAGGATCCCGGTGGGACTCGCAGGATTTTTGTCCACAAGTGTCTTGATACTAAACACCTCATTGCCCATGAGGTCTACGCAGGAGACGGTTTTATTTTTGGAGTTAGAAATGAACAGGCGCTCCATGTTATCCATCGCTAAATAATATGTCACATTTTCATTTGGAATGGTTGCTACTAACGAGCCATCAAGCAAATGCACAAAAACAACTTTCCTGTCCAAGTCAGCCACAGCTAGTCGTTCTCCAGCTGCGTCTAGCGCAATAGCGGTTAACTGACTTGCCTCTTCCTTAGATGGTGTGAATTCGCGAATCAACTGAAGATTGTCGTCAAAAACCTTCACTTTATTTTTGTCCGTGACAAAAAGCAGATCTTCTGAGGTGATAGCAATTCCCCTAGGAGCCACCAGCGGATGACCGCTTTGAGTGGTCGAAGTTTTGAAACGCCCAGTGGAGGTAAATATCGATAGTCGATTCAGCTCTTTGTCTGTCACAGCAATGTCCCCGTTGCTGAAACATGCAACACCTTTGATGAATTGGAATTCCCCGTCACCGTTTCCTTCCTTGCCGAACTTTTTCTTCACCTGCCACTTCTCCTTGAGCAACATCTTCCCAAATTGTTTTTCACTGACGACATCTTGACATTTGACCCCGATGAACGAAAGATCCACCTTTGCCGGTTCGCACTTGAGCTCCTTTTGGAATTCCAAGTTGTGCATCACCTTCGGTTTCAGTTCAAAGAGCTCGAAATCATCGACTTGACTCATCAAGTCGTTTACGACCGTGACGATCTGATCCGCGCGTTCCATTTGGTCACGGTTGCGCATGAGCGCCTTTTCATACTCGCTGTCTCTCTCCTGACAGATTTTGTTGACTTGTTCGGTGATTACCTTTGCTTTGCTTCTGATTTTAGCAATTTCTGCCTCCGCTTTTGCAGAAATATCATTGCAAGCCTGAGCCAGTTTCGTTTCCAATCTATTCCGTGCATGTTTGATGGAGTCTTCGTTTAATGCAAATTGCTCTTTGCTTTTCTGGAACTTTTGCAATATGTCCTTGACACTCTCACGGAATGATTTGATGGTGTCACCGATACCAATGAACTTATGTTCCGCTGTTCGGTGCTCAGTTGCAGCACACATGGCACAAATCAATGCATCACAAGTCTCACAGTAAAAGCATATGACGTGATCACTATGTTTTCTACATTTTGGTGTGGCAGTTTTAGTAGCATCTGTTGGTGAAGCCCTCGGTTTGTCAAAGTCTTCCGCTTGAATGAGGCGATGGTCTTTGAAGGACTTCAAGCGTCGGTGTGCCTCTTCGCATTTCTTGCAGATGTTCTCCTTGCAGTCAAGGCATCTTGACACGGCCTCATTTCCTTCAATTCTTCGCAGGATTCACAAGTCGCACTAGTAGTAGTTACCTTTCCTAATAACTGCTCTTGTTTGCGTATCTCATCGACAAGAGATATCAGAAAGAAGCTAGAAGACAGACTCTGCACTCCTTCGTCAGTAACGTCCGTCTCTCTCCTGCAGACTGGACATGTTATATTTGCCCTCTCTGTCGTCTCTTTGCTTACCATCTTTCCCAGACAGTTCAGGCAGAAGCTATGAAGACAGTCTAGCATCTTAGGATCCTTGAATCGACAGCAGCAGATCGGACATTCCAGATGCCCCTGGCTGATCGTTTCTAACACGGTTCGGGCTGCAGCCTCCGCCATCGTGAGTGTATCCTTACGAGGAAAAAAATCCGTTTCGACTATTACTCAGTGCCAGGAAGGGGCTTAGGTTGAGAAGGGGGCATGGAGCGTAAAATGGAGGAGGATGCACACCAGCCCTATAAATATGACTGTAACTGGCTTTCTTTTTTCTGTTCTTATTTTGTCACCATTATCTTAAGACAAAAGACAAAGGAGATCCAATCACAGCTCTATTTGTAGGGTTAGGTGCACACTATACATAGGTCAGACTGAATAATTTGGTTATCCTTGTTATGGTCAAAATTACATTTTTCCGAGTCAACAAAAATTACATTTCTCTCGGTCATTTCGACTAAGAAGATCACATTTTCTTGGTCATTTTTACACGAAATTTGGCAGGGCAAATTGTATAGGTTTAGATTCAGGATCAATTAATGTGACCCAGTGCTTGTTTCCTTTTGCGATCGAGGATCGAAAAACAAAAGAAAACAAAGGGAACAAAAGATCCTCGAAGGACGGTTTCTTTGTCCTCGATCGGCAAGATAAGCGCAAACCAATGGGGTTAGGTTTCAGTAAAGGAATAAAGGAAAACACAATAGGGAATCCTCGGTCGTAATGGCAATTCACGAACTATAGTGTGTTCCACCAACACCGCTGTTCCTCAGGCTCCGTGGGCGACATAAGGTTTATGCACATGCGCTAGTTTTATCAGGCTGGATCGTAAAATGCATTATTCATGAGCTCGACAAAAAGTACAAATTAAAAATTAAAAAAGCTGGAACATTCCTTAAAACTGCTCTTATACACTCAATATTTAATATTATGCAGTAAGTTTCAGCCAAACGGGGTGGGAATATAAATCATATTCACATTTTAGTGGGTACAATTTAATTTAATGTCGGCAGCTCCGTAAAAATTCCACCAAGGCCTTTAATGTGTTGAACGAGAGGCGCTACATAACGTAAATAGTCCAAAATAAACATCATTTTTTGACAAGAAGGTAAGTTTACCTTATATTAACAAAGATACTGCGAAAATTTTGGGGACCGCAAAAATAGGGCAAGATAGCTCAGTTGGTAGAGCGGTATTCTGGAGGTTGCAGGTTCGAGTCCTGCTTTGCCAATTTCTTTGTTCACTTTGAAATTTGTAATAAGACTCTCAGGAAAACATCATTTAGACTTTAAATTTTACATTGACGCTGGTTTCGAAAGTAAAAACCCTTAAACTCTCCTACAAAATAATGGGGAATTCCCTGGTTGGTTTACTGAACGCGGAGTGTGATTTTCGCAATTTAACTGTACAACACACGGCGGTAGGCAGGGTGCACAAACAACTCCCACCGGCACCCCGGGTATTATGTATTTGACAAGGCAGCGATTGGATATACATATAGCGCCTGCTATTGGATTTATGTAGATAACGCAGTTTGTTTACATGTATTGAAGTGTATTGAAGTGCATGGCTCCATATGGCATTTGTCCTTTAATAGTCTGTCCAACGGTAGGCCTACTTCTCTTGATTCAGAGTAAAGTTCCCAAGACGACGAAAAATCCCAAGAAACACAAACTTCATTTTCATTCAAATTAAAACACCGATAAACATCTCAATTAAAGGTAATTATTCGTAGGTATTTTCTCATCAAGCGTCTAGCCGAAGAGTTCACAGTCTATAATAAATTATAGTCGTTTTTCTGTCGATTTATTGCCACCTCTCAAATATCAACAACTTATTTTTAATATAAACAAGCTATTGAAAAGACCTATTTTTATGAAAAAACGGGACCGGGTACAATTTGGCCGCAAGAGGACGTTTTATACGAGTTAAAGCACGGACTATACAGACATCAAAATAAACCCTCTATGACCGGTGGAGGGTGAATTTCAGACTCCATGAAATCTGTACTCATTGGTAGTATTGTGCATGCTTGAGTGGAGATAATTAGGAGCGTGACCTGTCACGTGAGAGGGTTTAACCAATAATAGAAAAAACGGGTCCGATTTTCATAGGAGTCTGGTTTTAGTACGACACCGGCACCATGGACATGATGGAGGAAGGACACGGACAAGCAAACAAACCTAATGTCGCCCTGGCAACAGCTATGCCAACACAATTAAGCTAATCATTCCTTCTCTTGCGAATCAAGAATCAGGCAAGATTTCTATGCTATTTCAATAACAAAACACTCAATCCGACATTGAATCTGTGCAACATGTAATGTACAATATATACCTCCATGGTAAAATGTACTCATTTTTTAAAACTGATTCGTCAATTGGATGGGGTCTTCAACCACATTCTATTCCCGGGCGTGTAAACACAAGAATGGCCTTCCACCGGTTTACGCACCGCCGGTAATTTCGTTCGGTGAAGGTGATTACTTATCCAACAAGGTATCGACTACCACAGCATTCTGTGTACATGTATTTGTGTAACAACTGCGCAGTATTATGATGAGCAGGCATTGTGTGCAGCACAATTTACTCACTAGCACTATGGGGGAAAACCAGTGCTATTTTTAACTCGCGCTAGTGAATATAAAGGCAGCGCTCGGCTCCTTTCAGATGACAATGTGCGCGCGCACACAAGCTTTCAGCGTAAAGCTACGGAAGTTCATAATGGACATTACACATGTCTCAATTTGCAGGAAAGACTATTTTTACCGCGTAAATCAGCCACATGTCCTTGATTCAAGTTCAGTACTACAGTGGGGATGATTACAAAATTAAAACCAAGATGTAAAATGAACAATAGTACAATCTTACACGAATGCCTTTGTAAAAAAAAAAGTCTTAAGCTTATTCTTAAAAACCGAAAGAACCAGAACAGACTGAATCTCATGCAACTTGTACATCATCGTTACATTTAATGGAAACAAAATGTTGACGAAAATGTGTATGAGGCCGCCAAAAAGGTTAATAATGCCAAATAATGCCCCAGAGTATCTGCCTTTTTAATTGATCAATGCCACCTGTGAACCTTATTTTGGACCGCGTACGAGTTGTCCCGCGTACGAGTTGACCAATCTGCGTACGAGTTGTCTCGCGTACAAGTTCCCCGTGAATAGAGCCTGAAGCTAGCTGGTGGCGCAGTTCCGGACCCCTCGAATAGGTAAATCAGCGTGTAAAAGTCGGGGTTTCTACAATTATTTCGGTACATTTATTTCTATTAAGACAGTCCTTCTTTGAAAAGGCCTTTGTAAATTTGTTACGATACACGTAGTATCTCAATTTGTAGAAACTGAAAAATTGCATTACGTTAAAGAGAAATATCGAGCCAAAAATCGACCTCTCACTCATGGAAGTAGAAACACTTGTACAAATAGGCAACCAGCCTGCGGTCCATAAATCCAATGATCGAGAAGAGTAATGCTCATAGCGATTCTGGCAAGGTACACTGTATTTGTTTAGGTAAAATAATTTTCACCTGTAAAATAACAAACCATCGCCGTATTTTAGTTTAACGGATTTTGGATGTAAAATTACGGTACTGCGACCTAGGAAATATCATAACGAATCCATAAAGTTTTCGTGTTGTACTGTTAATTTATACAGATAATATAAATTTACAAAACCACTTTCTCAAAATGTGTAATGTACATCAACACATACAAAGTGTTGTTTATTTACAGATAATCTACTGTTATCCAATATACGCAAAAAGTGACTATTTCGATAGAGGAAATTTGTAGTATGTTAAATTGGCTGTTTAGTCAAAAAATGCACGTGCTTGATCATAATGCGTTATTTATTGAAACAATTCCACAATAAAATTCAGATTTCTTTCAAAAATAGGTTAATAATCGTATTAGATCTTTAGTATTCAAGTATTGAAATCATTTCTGGCAAACTGTGACTTCATTATGACATGAAAAGATCATGAATATATATTTAAATCAGTCACTTTCTTTGGCCTCGCCCTGTATACCTCAACAACAACTACTGCATTCAAAGTTACCATACCACAAATTTCTTTTATTGTCATAAATTTGAGAAGCACATTTTTACCGAGATGAAATTTGTGTTTTTGTTTATCTACGAACGAAGCGAACTCTTAGAAAAACTAAATAGCTGTAATTGTAGAAGAGTAAAAAATTAAATCTTATCGCTTGTGTAAAAAAATGCTTTGATATTTTTGGAGTTAAATTTGACTTTTTAGGATATGTTATTGCTTTTCTTTGTTCGCTGTCTCTCACAATTGCTTTTTCATTAGGAATATCATAGCGGTAACTGGACAGAAATCCATACACGGACATCACTAATGTTCCCCTACTTCGATCTATCAGCCGATGGATCAGTAAGCAATAACATATCCTAAAAAGTCAAATTTAGCTCAGAAAATATCAAAGCATTTACTGAGAATTTTTTTTAAGACAAGTCTCATAGTGTTTACTCACTGGGTGTCAAGCTCGTGTTCGTGTATGGATCTATTTTCCCAGGAACCAGACACTTAATTGAAGTCCAATAAGATGTATGATACGAGGGAGTACTTGTGCACGGGCCCTACAGCAGATGTAGTTTGGTTCGAGTAAGCAGCAGGCAATTCACATACGCTGCAAGACCTTGATGGAATGTCTGTCTGCAACAACCATGTCGCCAGTGGGTGTATAGGCCATTTCTAGCGGATTGTTCAGCTTTTTGGCTACAGTTCCTACCAGTGATCCATTTGGGTCGTACTGCTGTATTTTACAGTTTTCTATTTCACCGTGATGAACAGCTACATTAAAGTAACCGTGAGTGTCACAAAGGATCCCGGTGGGATTCGCAGGATTTTGGTCCACAAGTGTCTTGATATTGAACACCTCATTGCCCTTGAGGTCTACACAGGAGAGGGTTTTACCTTCGTAATCAGGAATGAACAGGCGATCCATATTATCCATCGCTAAATCATAATTCACATTTTCATTTGGAATAGTTGCTACTAACGAGCCATCCAGCAAATGCACAGAAACAACTTTCCTGCCCGAGTCGGCCACAGCTAGTCGTTCTCCAGCTGCGTCTATCGCAATAGCGGTTAACTGACTTGATTCTTCCTTAGATGGTATGAATTCGCGAATCAACTGAAGATTGCCGTCAAAAACCTTCACTTTCTTTTTGTCCGTGACAAAAAGCAAATCGTCTGAGGTGACAGCAACGCCCCGAGGAGCGTCCAGCTGATGACCGCTTTGAGCGGCCGAAGTTTTAAAACGTCCAGTGGGGGTAAATATCGATAGTCGATTCAAGATTTTGTCTGTCACAGCAATGTCCCCGTTGCTGAAACATGCAACATTTCGGGCTAATCGGAATTCCCCGTCACCGTTTCCTTCCTTGCCGAACTCTTTCTTCACCTGCCACTTCTCTGTGAGCAACATCTTCCCAAGGTCCTTTTAACTGACGACATCTTGACATTTGACCCCAATGAACGAAAGATCCACCTTTGCCGGTTCACACTTGTGCTCCTTCTGGAATTCCAGGTTGTGCATCACCTTCGGTTTCAGTTCAAAGAGCTCGAAATCATCGACTTGACTCATCAAGTCGTTTACGGTCGTGACGATCTGATCTGCGCGTTTTATCTGGTCACGGTTGCGCATGAGGACCTTTTCGTACTCGCTGTCTCTCTCCTGACCGATTTTGTTGACTTGTTCAGTGATTACCTTTGCTTTGCTTCTGATTTTAGCAATTTCTGCCTCCGCTTTTGCAGAAATATCATTGCAAGCCTGAGCCAGTTTCGTTTGCAATCTATTCCGTGCATGTTTAATGGAGTCTTCGTTTGATGCAAATTGCTCGGTTCGGGCTGCAGCCTCCGCCATCGTGATTATGATCCTATAACGAAAAAAGAACAAAAACAGTTAGGAATACTCAAAGTGTGCGACATGAAGGAGTTTATGTTGGCATAGAGCTGAAACGGAGAAGGGTGAACACTCACCCTACAAATAGGGCTGTAATTGGCTCTTGTCCTGTGTCTTATTTTGTTGCCATTATCTTATCTTGTCGCCTGTAATGGTTACAAGATTATAGACAAAATGGAACAAATAAATACAGCTCTATTTGTAGGGCTAGGTACACACGAGGTCAGACTGATGAATTGACATTTGCTTTATCCTTTCCATGGTCAAAATGACACCTTCCGAGTAAAAACAAATGACATTTTTCTCGTTCATTTTGACCGAGAAAGCGACATTTAATCGGTCGCAAAATTACCGAGAAGGAATCAATTTTTACCCGGAAATGAGGTGAGCATAGCATGTAGAAATGGCGATTGTGTATAGTTATGGGCCTCTAGTCATGACCAAATAAATTCGAGTCACAAGAGTTTTTTATCATTCCAAAGGGACTTGATCAACCTATTTGTAGGGCTACGACTGAATCTTAAATTATATTTGCTTCTATCCTTTCCATGGTCAAAATGATACTTTTTGGTCGAGAAAGTGACATTTTTTACCCAATAATGGGAGTCAACAGACTGCATTGTACATGTACATGTACAGTACATTATACAACCACGGCGCGTCGGGACATAGGCCGGGGCGTCGGGACATAGGCCGGGGCGTCGGGACATAGGCCGGGGCGTCGGGACATAGGCCGGGGCGTCGGGACATAGGCCGGGGCGTCGGGACATAGGCCGGGGCGTCGGGACATAGGCCGGGGCGTCGGGACATAGGCCGGGGCGTCGGGACATAGGCCGGGGCGTCGGGACATAGGCCGGGGCGTCGGGACATAGGCCGGGGCGTCGGGACATAGGCCGGGGCGTCGGGACATAGGCCGGGGCGTCGGGACATAGGCCGGGGCGTCGGGACATAGGCCGGGGCGTCGGGACATAGGCCGGGGCGTCGGGACATAGGCCGGGGCGTCGGGACATAGGCCGGGGCGTCGGGACATAGGCCGGGGCGTCGGGACATAGGCCGGGGCGTCGGGACATAGGCCGGGGCGTCGGGACATAGGCCGGGGCGTCGGGACATAGGCCGGGGCGTCGGGACATAGGCCGGGGCGTCGGGACATAGGCCGGGGCGTCGGGACATAGGCCGGGGCGTCGGGACATAGGCCGGGGCGTCGGAACATCAGGGGGCGTCGGAACATAGGGGCGTCAGAACATAGGGGCGTTGGAACATAGGGGTGTAACCAGCCATTACTATAGGTCACACTAAAACAAAAAACAAGTATTCACTCTGAGTCAGAGTGACAAATATTCACTCTGACTCAGAGTGAATATTTGTTTTATCGGCTTCATGTTCAAAACGACAATTTTTCGAGTCAACAAAAATGACATTTTGCTCGGTCATTTCGATTGAGAAAGTGACATTTTCTTAGTAATTTTGACCGGAAAAAAGTGTCATTTTTTTCACGGAAAAGAGCAAAACAACTTGGTTAAGATTCAGGATCAGTTAGCTTGCAACAGACTAGCTAATCGTTCCTTATCTTACGAATCAGGCATGATTTCTAATTGCTATTACATTAAAAAAAAGTCGATCACATTTAATCTGTGCAACATGTAATGTATTATGCATTTTGTACAATGTACTCACTTTTTAAAACTGATTCTTCAGTTGGATGGGGTAGTTCAACCACATTTCGGTGCGTGTAAACACAAGAATGGCCTTCCACCAGTCCAGGTACCGCCGGTACTTTCGAGCGGCGAAAGGTGAACACCCATATTGACTACCGCAGCTTACATGTACATATACATGTATGTGTGTAACAACTGCGCAGTATTTGATGAGGAGACACAGCACAATTTACTAACTATAATGGGGGAAAACCAGTTACTATTTTCAACTCGCGCAAGTGAAGGGGCAGCGCTAATTGCTCCTTCCTTTCAGATGACAATGTGCGCGCGCAGGCCTACGGCGTAAAGCTACGGAAGTTCATAATGGACATTACATATGTCTCAATTTGCAGGAAAGACTATTAATATTATCCTTTTTTGTCACGTAAATGAGCCACAATGTCCTTGATTCAAGTTGTAAAATAAACAATAGTACAATATTACACGAATGCCTTGGTAAAAAGGAAAGTCTTAAGCTTATTCTTAAAAACCGAAAGAACCTGAACAGACTGAATCTCATGCAACTTAATTGTACATCGTTACATTTAATGGAATAACAATTGTTGACAAAAATGTGTATGAGGTCGCCAAAAAGGTTAATAATGCCAAAAATCGTACAGATTCGCTTGGATGCCCCAGAGTATCAGCCTTTGTAATTGATCAATGCCACCTGTTAACCACAATTTTGAACCGCCTACGAGTTGTCCAATCTGCGTACGAGTTGACCAATCTGCGTACGAGTTGACCAATATGCGTACGAGTTGTCTTGCTTACAAGTTCCCCGTGAATAGAGCCTGAAGCTAGCTGGTGGCGCAGTTCCGGACCCCTCGAATAGGTAAATCAGCGTGTAAAAGTCGGGGTTTCTACAATTATTTCGGTACATTTATTTCTATTAAGACAGTCCTTCTTTGAAAAGGCCTTTGTAAATTTGTTACGATACACGTAGTATCTCAATTTGTAGAAACTGAAAAATTGCATTACGTTAAAGAGAAATATCGAGCCAAAAATCGACCTCTCACTTCCAAAAATCTTTATGTGGACTCATGCAAGTAGAAACACTTGTACAAATAGGCAACCAGCCTGCGGTCCATAAATCCAATGACCGAGAAGAGTAATGCTCATAGCGATCTGGCAAGGTACACTGTATTTGTTTAGGTAAAATAATGTTCACCTGTAAAATAACAAACCATCGCAGTATTTTAGTTTAACGGATTTTGGATGTAAAATTACGGTAATGTGAGCTGGAAAATATCATCACGAATCCATAAAGTTTTCGTGTTGTAGTGTTAATTTATACAGATAATATAAATTTACAAAAGCACTTTCTCAAAATACAACATTTTGTGTAAACATACATCAAACACATACAAAGTGTTGTTTATTTACAGATAATCTACTGTTATCCAACAGGAATCTCATTACGCAGAAAATGAATATTTCGATCGAAAAAATTTGTAGTATGTTAAATTGGCTGTTTAGTCAAAAAAATGCACGTTCTTGATCATAATGTGTTATTTATTCAAACAATTCCACAATAAAATTCAGATTTCTTGCAAAAATAGGTTAATAATCGTATTAGATTTTTTGTATTCAAATATTGAAATCATTTCTGGCAAACTGTGACTTCATCGTGACATGAACAGATCATGAATATACATCAAAATCAGTCACTTTTTTTGACCTCGCCCTGTATATACCTCAACAACAACAACTGCATTCAAAGTTACCATAACACAATGTTCTTTTATTGTCATAAATTTGAGAAGCACAATTTTACCGAGATGACATTGCTTCACTATTTCTTAAACTAAATACCACTGCAGAAACTAAATACCACTGCAGAAAAAAAGTGTTTTTTAGAATCTACGAACGAGGCGCACTATTAGAAAAACTAAATAGGCCTATAATTGTAGAAGAGTGAAAACAAATCGAGGAGCCTTGTGTACAAACAATGCTTTGATATTTTCGGAGTTAAATTTGACTTTTTAGGATATGTTATTGCTTTCTGATTTATTTGTTCGCTGTCTCTCACAATTGCCTTTTCATTAGAAATATAATAGCGATAACTGGACATAAGCCCATACACGGACATAACTAATTTATTTATTTATTCCATTTCTTTACCCAGGGTGTGCCCAAACAGTTTAAAACTGGTTTTCATTGGGGCCCTGCATACATCATCAAATAAAATAACAGTACATATTATAAATACAAGGATATTACAGGAATTCAAAACATTAATACTAATTCTGATTTACGAGATAGGCGAAAACCCGCCAAATAAAAAACCCTTTTAGGTGAAAAATAAGAAGGGGAAATTCCTATCCGGCTCCACATTATAGTGGCAACCAAGTTCTAACTCCGTAGATCAGCGCAATTGGCATAATATCTAACACTCAGATGACATGTCGGAGCTCTGATTTAAATGTGCTTAATGAGTCCAATGTTCGCAATTGTTCGGGCAGATTATTCCAAATATTTGCACCACTCACAGCAAAACTTGTGGCGTAGCATTCTTTTTTGGCGAAAGGAACTTTCAGTGCCGTGTGGGTTGATTGCCTTGTTTCGCGAATTACTGTAAGTGGTTTGAAAATATTTGTCATGTACAAAGGAGTCATTTTGTTGATACTTTTGAAGACAATAATAGCCTTTTTTGACTTGACTCTTTTTGAAAAAGGAGCCCAATTAAGACGAGCAAACATATCCTCTGAAGGGGTGAGGAAGGTACATTTAAGGATTATCCGCGCGGCTATTTTGAGACATTTGTTTAACATATTATCGTGAGATATGTACCTTCCTCCCCACACAGTACAACAATACTCTAATGTTGGCATAACTAGACTTACAAATAGTGTGTGCAAGCTGTGCTGAGGAACACAATCACGGATTCTTCTTAGTATACCTAATTTAGACACCACATTTTTTCTTACGTATTCGACATGTGGGCCCCAACTTAATGCTTCATCAATAATTACACCCAAACATTTATAAGACTTCACATTTTCAATACGACTACCAGCAATGCATACATTTAAATTAACATTATATATTTTCTGCCTAGTACAAATAAGCATGCATTTGGTTTTGGTGGCATTTAAAGCTAGCTTGTTTCATCCGCACCAGTTGTGAAAACTAGTAAGAGCTGTATTTAAGCTACTTTCTATTATATTAATGTTGGAGGAGCTACACGTTAATGTGGAGTCATCTGCATACATAAATAAGTTGCAGTTTGGGGCAATACAAAATGGAAGGTCACTAGTATAAACAATGAATAAAAGTGGACCTAGTATCGACCCCTGTGGAACACCAGTGTTTACGGACAGGACCTTTGATATGGTGCCGCCAATATTCACAGACTGACTACGTTCACTTAGGTACGACTTAAACCAATTTATTACAGAAGATGACATGTTCATCCTTTCTAGTTTCTTTAGTAAGATTTCATGATCAACACAATCAAATGCTTTACTGAGATCTATAAACACACTGCCTGTAACTTGTCCATTCTCCATGGCCGCAAAACACTTGTTTGTTAAGTCATGTAGGGTGCTTTCAGTTGAGTGCAGGGGTCTAAATCCTGACTGGCAACTAGGAATCAGATTGTTTTCATCAAGATATCTATATACCGATGAGTGCACCCATCTTTCTAAAATCTTAGAGATAATTGGCAGTATAGAAATAGGACGATAGTTACCTGTACTACATTTATCTCCTCCCTTGTGAATTGGTGTTACTAAAGCATGTTTCCAATCTTTAGGGTATCGCTCACATCTTATAGACAGGTTAACAATATGAGTTAAAGATTTAATGATATAAGGTGAAGCAATTTTAATCATTTTAACACTAATTCCATCCGGACCTGTTGCTTTCCCAACCGACATGGATGATAATTGTTCCCTACTTTGACCTATCAGCTATTGATCAGAAAGCAATAACATATCCTAAAAAGTCAAATTGAGCTCAGAAAATATCAAAGCATTTACTGAGAAAATATTATTTGTGTTCAGACAAGTCTCATAGTGTTTGTGCACTGGGTGTCAAGTGATGTCCGTGTATGAAATTATTTTCCCAGCCACTTAAATTGAAGTCCTATAAGATGTCTGATATGAGGGAGTGCTTGAGCACGGACCCTACAGCAGATGTACTTTGGTTCAAGTAAGCAGCAGTGCCTAGCAGGCAATTCACATCTGCTGCAAGATCTTGATGGAATGTAAGTCTGTAACAACCACGTCGCCATTGGGTGTATAGGCCATTTCTAGCGGATTGTACAGCTTTTCTGCTACAGTTCCTACCAGCGATCCATTTGGGTCGTACTGCTGAATTGTACTGCTTCCCGTGTCACCGGTATGAACAGCTACATTAAAGTAGCCGTGACTGTCGCAAAGGATCCCGGTGGGTTTCACAGGATTTTTGTCCACAAGTGTCTTGATACTAAACACCTCATTGCCCTTGAGGTCTACACAGGAGAGGGTTTTACCTTCGTAATTAGGAATGAATAGGCGCTCCATATCATCTATCGCTAAATAATTTGTCACATTTTCATTTGGAATAGTTGCTACTAATGAGCCATCAAGCAAATGCACAGAAAAAACCTTCCTGCCCAAGTCAGCCACAGCTAGTCGTTCTCCAGCTGCGTCTAGCGCAATAGCGGTTAACTGAATTGCCTTTTCCTTAGAGGGTGTGAATTCGCGAATCAACTGAAGTTTGTCGTCAAAAACCTTCACTTTCTTTTTGTCAGTAACAAAAAGCAGATCGTCTGAGGTGACAGCAATGCCCCGAGGAGCGTCCAGCTGATGACCGCTTTGAGCGGTCGAAGTTTTGAAATGTCCAGTGGAGGTAAATATCGATAGTCGATTCAGCTTTATGTCTGTCACAGCAATGTCCCCGTTGCTAAAACATGCAACACCGAAGGCAAATTGGAATTCCTCGTCTTTGTTTCCTTCCTTGCCGAACTCTTCATTCACCTGCCACTTCTCTCTGAGCAATATCTTCCCAAGATCCTTTCCACTGACGACATCTTGACATTTGACCCCAATGAACGAAAGATCCACCTTTGCCGGTTCACACTTGAGCTCCTTCTGAAATTCTAAATTGTGCATCACCTTTGGTTTGAGTTCCAAAAGCTCGAAATCATCGACTTGACTCATCAAGTCGTTTACGGCCGTGACGATCTGATCTGCGCGTTCCATCTGGTCACGGTTGCGCATGAGCGCTTTTTCGTACTCGCTGTCTCTCTCCTGACCGATTTTGTTGACTTGTTCGGTGATTACCTTTGCCTTGCTTCTGATTTTAGCAATTTCTGCCTCCGCTTTTGTAGAAATATCACTGCAAGCCTGAGCCAGTTTCGTTTGCAATCTATTCCGTGCATGTTTGATAGAGTCTTCGTTTGATGCAAATTGCTCTTTGCTTTTCTGGAACTTTTGCAATATGTTATTGACACTCTCACGGAATGATTTGATGGTGTCACCGATATCAATTAACTTATGTTCAGCAGCTGTTCGGTGCTCAGTTGCAACACAAATGCCGCAAATCAACACATCACAAGTCTCACAGTGAAAGCATATGGCTTGATCACTATGTTTTCTACATTTTGGTGTGGCAGTCTTAGTAGCATCTGTTGGTGAAGCCCTCGGTTTGTCGAAGTCTTCCGCTTGAATGATGCGATGGTCTTTGGTAGACTTCAAGCGTCGGTGCGCCTCTTGGCATTTCTTGCAGATGTTCTCTTTGCAGTCAAGGCATCTTGACACGGCCTCATTTTCTTCTTCACAAGATTCACAAGTCGCACTACTAGTAGTTACCTTTCCTAATAACTGCTCTTGTTTGTTTATCTCATCGACAAGAGATATCAGAAAGAAGCTAGAAGACAGGCTCTGCACTCCTTCGTCAGTAACGTCCGTCTCTCTCCTGCAGACTGGACATGTTATCTTCGCCCTCTTTGTCGTCTTTTTGCTCACCATCTCTCCCAGACAGTTCAGGCAGAAGCTATGAAGACAGTCTAACATCTTAGGATCCTTGAATCGATCGCAGCAGATCGGACATTCCAGATGCCCCTGGCTTATTGTGTCCAACACGGTTCGGGCTGCTGCCTCCGCCATCGTGATTATGATCCTAACGAAAAAGAACAAAACAACTTAGGAATACTCAAAGTATGCGACAGGAAGGGGGGGCTTAGGTTGGGGAGTAGCAAGGAGCTATAAAATGAAGAAGGGTGCAGAAGGATAGGGCTGTAATTGGCTCTTGTCTTGTGTCTTAATTTGGTTGCCATTATCTTATCTTGTCTTGTCGCCTGTAATGGTTACAACACTCTAAAAACAGATTGGTTGAAAATAACCAATATATTGGTCGATTTCAACCAATCCAGTTGGTAGATATGTGGATAACCAAAATATTGGTTAAAATAACCAATATGACATTGGTTACCTATTTAACCAATCCATATTGGTTATAAAACCAACCAATGCAATGTTGGTTAATTTAACCAATCCACAATGGTAGGACTCCAACCAATTTGTATTGGTTACCACGTAACCAATCCATATTGGTTATAGCACTAACCATACATAATGGTAGGGCTGCAACCAATTCATATTGGTTAACACGCAACCAATTGCATTGGTTATAACAAATGCAAAAATACATTATTGGTTAATTCAACCAATTTATAATGGTTAGGCTACAACCAATACTATTGGTTGTTTGTATGTATTGGTTCCTACGTGGACAAATTACGTAATTAAATAATACCAATGGAATTAACTTATTACACACTGCAAATACACATAAATACAATAATAACCTATTACCTACTGAACACTTACTACAAACTTAGCTACTGCCGTTGTTAGTTTTATAGTTCGCTTTTTTTGTCCACGACGAAGTCACAGCTAGTTTTTTATGAATAATGTCAAAATTTGAATACAAAGGAAATGTAATGTGAATTTTTCACTATGTTTGTACAAAAATCTAAATTCAATCATGGAATCGTTTGAATAATTACATATTAAGGCCAAAAAAGTGCATTTTGGACTAAATACTACAATTTAACATCGACTATTGTCAAAACAAATGTTCTCACTTCTGATTGGTCAGTTGATGTATAAAAGCTCAACCAATATGACTGGTTGAAGGCCAACCAATCTATTGGTTATGAATAACCAATAGATTGGTTAATACCTTGGTTTCAAACTCAACCAATATGACTGGTTGAAGGACAACCAACATATTGGTTATTAATGACCAATAGATTAGTTGATACCTTAGTTGCAAGCTCAACCAATATAACTGGTTGAAGGACAACCAATATATTGGTTATGAATAACCAATAGATTGGTTAATACAATTGGTTACAAGCTCAACCAATATGACTGGTTGAAGGACAACCAACATATTGGTTATGAATAACCAATAGATTGGTTAATACCTTGGTTACAAGCTCAACCAATATGACTGGTTGAAGGACAACCAACATATTGGTTATGAATAACCAATATATTGGTTAATACCTTGGTTACAAGCTCAACCAATATGACTGGTTGAAGGACAACCAATATATTGGTTATAAATGACCAATAGATTGGTTGATACCGTCAACCAATATGACTGGTTGACGGACAACCAACGCATTGGTTACGCTTTAACCAACACATTGGTTAAAAACAACCAATATGGGGTCAACCAATTAGATTGGTTGGTCTTTTAACCAATCTGTTTTTAGAGTGAAGATTATAGAAAAAAAGAGCCAATAGGTACAGCCCTATTTGTAGGACTAGGTACACACACTAGGTCAGACTGATGAATTTATATTTGCTCTATCCTTTCCATAGTCAAAATGACACCTTCCGAGTAAAAACAAATGACCTTTTTCTCGTTCATTTTGACTGAGAAGGCACCATTTTCTCGCTCGCAAAATGACCGAGAAAGTGTCAATTTTTACCCGGAAATGGGGAAGTCATAGCATGTGGAAATGGCGATTGTAGTTACGGGCCTCTAGTTATGATCAAATAAATTCAAGTCACAGTTGTTGGGTTTTTTAAATTCTAAAGTGACTTGATCAACCTATTTGTAGGGTTACAATGCACACGGGAGACTGAATCTAAAATTATATTTGCTGCTATTCTTTTCAATTTCATGGTCAAAATGACACTGTTCTTTTTGTCTGAGAAATGACATTTCTTATGGGTAGAGCAAATATATACATGCAACCACCCAAAAGCTTATCGTTCTTCGGGCATGTTTCACTTAATAAAGAAATCAATTACATTGAATCTATTCAACATGTACAATGTACTCACTTTTCAAAACTGATTCGTCAGTTGGATGGGGTCTTCATCAGCCACAAATATTTAGCACCATAAATCCCGCGGAAGAATGGCAAAACTACTTCGAACGGCTAAATGTGTGATCAAGCCTAGTAGTATGTAGTAAATTAGTAGTACTGCTTCACTCAACATCGAGGTGATGATGAAGTTTGTGTCGCACAACATATTAACAAATAGGCATCAATTCCTTTAATTCAAGTTGAAGGTATTGGCCCACTTCCGCAGACGCCATTTGTCTGTGTAATTGTGCAACAGCTGCGCAGCGTTCGAGGTGGAAAACCAATTGTATGTGTAGTTCCATGGGAAAAACCAGTTGCTATTTTTAACTCTATGGTTGAAAGTTCAGACGACTGGCTCTCCGCGTAAAACTACGGAAGTTCATAGTGGACAATACATATCTCTCCATATATGCAGGAAAGAATAATAATTATCCTAGGAAATATTCACAGAATTCATGTGCAATCGAGATGTATTTATTGTGGATAGAGACGTGTTACAGGTAGAAAATGGTGTAGAAAATGAATTGTTTAAATGTAATAATCTGAAATTGAAATGAGTTTGTGATAACAAATTATTATTTACAACTAGATGCTTCAACAAAAACGAGTTGATTTTTAAATACAATAAAGTGAAAATAAAGTTTAAAAACAGCTGTCGTTTACGTTGTTTTATTTAATAAAGTTTCAAAACCGTGATGATTTTTCAGATTTTCAAATGAATTTATCGCGTTACGCTGGCCGGTGTGAAAGGTACTTCTGTCCCCCCTGGTAAATGTGTCCCCCCGGACAGACTTACCAGGCCGTGACCCGGTAAATCTGTCCGGGGGGACACATTTACCTAGGTATTTCTGTCCCCCTCCATGTAATTCTGTCTCCCTGCCCAACGTTAAACGTGTCCCCCTGGTAACATTGTCCCGTGCAACGTCACAAGTCTAGCACCCACCAGACGCAACAACCAGTGTAGTACAGGTTCACCTCTTCATGGTGCATCATTTGTGGCAGACTGTAGGATGTGTAGCGTACTACTACAAAGTACAGGTGGTCAAAAGTGCTGCCACAGAATTTGTACGCGTGCAAGAAGTCTGAAAATAATGATTACCGCTAATTTCCCTTTCGCGCAGAAACGTAGATCTGTTGATTTAATTAATACAGTTATTTATATTTTTATTTATATTTTGATAAATCGATGAAGGGAACAGAAGTCCAAATAATAAATACCATGTAGGCTTTTCATTGAAATAACATCAAAATAACCACTTATGTGTGGAACATTGGGGGACAAAATTACCTAGAGAGGGGACAGAATAAACTGGAGGGGGACGGAATTAACGGCTCTAGGGGGACACGTTTACCTAGGTAATTCTGTCCCCCCGGACAATTTTACCGGGGGACAGAATTACCGTCCACACCGGCAATCGTTGGAAATGATACAATTACAATATAGCCTATATTATACCCTAATCCACACGTGCTAGTGGTTTATACAATTATTCGGTACATTTATTTCTTGAAGGCAGTCCTTCTTTGAAAAGGCCTTTGTAAATTTGTTACGATGTTGTATCTCAAATTGATAAAACTGAAAAATTGCATTACGTTAAAGAGAAATATCGAGCAAACAATCGACCTCTCACTTCCAAAAATCTTAATGTGGACTCATGGAAGTAGAAACACTTGTACAAATAGGCAACCAGCCTGCGGTCCATAAAAGTCCTATGATCGAGAAGAGTAATGCTCATAGCGATTCTGGCAAGGTACACTGTATTTGTTTAGGTAAAATAATGTTCACCTGTAAAATAACAAACCATCGCCGTATTTTAGTTTAACGGATTTTGGATGTCAAATTACAGTAATGTGAGCTGGAAAATATCATCACGATTCCATAAAGTTTTCGTGTTGTAGTGTTAATTTATACAGATAATATAAATTTACAAAAAAACTTTCTCAAAATACAACATTTTGTGTAAATATACATCAAACACATACAAAGTGTTGTTTATTTACATATAATCTACTGTTATCCAACAGGAATCTCATTACGCAGAAACTGACTATTTCGATAGAGGAAATTTGTATGTTAAATTGGCCGTTTAGTCAAAAAATGCACGTTCTTGATCATGATGTTTTATTTATTCAAACAATTCCACAATAAAATTCAGATTTCTTGCAAAAATAGGTTAATAATCGTATTAGATCTTTTGTATTCAAATATTGAAATCATTTCTGGCAAACTGTGACTTCATCATGACATGAAAAGATCATGAATATACATCTAAACCAGTCACTTTCTTTGGCCTGTATATACCTCAACAACAACTACTGCATTCAAAGTTACCATACCACAATGTTCTTTTATTGTCATAACTTTGAGAAGCACAATTTTACCGAGATGAAATTAAGTCACTAATGTCTTAAACTAAATCCCACTGCAGAAAAATAGGTGTTGTTTTTTTAATCTACGAACGAGGCGCACTATTACCTGTAATTGTAGAAGAGTAAAAAAAAATTAATCTGACTTAAATTTGACTTTTTAGGATATGTTATTGCTTTCTGATGGCCGATTTCTTTATTCGCTGTCTCTCACAATTGCCTTTTCATTAGAAATATAATAGCGATAACTGGACATAAGTCCATACACGGACATAACTAATTGTTCCCTACTTTGACATATCAGCCATGGATCATAAAGCAATAACATATCCTAAAAAGACAAATTGAGCTCAGAAAATATCAAAGCATTTACTGAGAAAATATTATTTTTGTTCAGACAAGTCTCATAGTGTTTGTGCACTGGGTGTCAAGTGATGTTTGTGTATAGAATTCTTTTCTCAGCCGTTTAAATTGAAGTCCGATAAGATGTCTGATATGAGGGGGTACTTGTGCACGGAGCCTATAGCAGATGTAGTTTGGTTCAAGTAAGCAGCAGTGCCTATTAGTATTAGGCCATTCACATCCGCTGCAAGATCTTGATGGAATGTCTGTCTGCAACAACCATGTCGCCAGCCGGAGTATAGGCCATTTCTATCGGATTGTACAGATTTTCGGCTACAGTTCCTACCAGTGATCCATTTGGGTCGTACTGTTGTATTTGTATGGTTCCCACACCACCGTAACGAACAGCTACATTGAAGTAACCGTGACTGTCACAAAGAATCCCGGTAGGATTCGCCGGATTTTTGTCCACAAGTGTATTGATACTGAACACCTCATTGCCCTTGAGGTCTACGCATGAGAGGGTTTTATTTTCGTAGTTAGAAATTAACAGGCGCTCCATGTCATCTATCGCTAAATAATATGTCACATTTTCATTTGGAATAGTTGCTACTAAAGAGCCATCAAGCAAATGCACAGAAACAACTTTCCTGCCCCGGTCAGCCACAGCTAGTCGTTCTCCAGCTGCGTCTAGCGCAATAGAGGTTAACTTACTTGCCCCTTCCTTAGAGGGTGAGAATTCGCGAATAAACTGAAGATTGCCGTCAAAAATCTTCACTTTCTTTTTGTCTGTGACAAAAAGCAGATCGTCCGAGGTGACAGCAATGCCCCGAGGGGCGTCCAGCTGATGACCGCTATGAGCGGCCGAAGTTTTGAAACGTCCAGTGGAGGTAAATATTGATAGTCGATTCAGTGTTGTGTCTATCACAGCAATGTCCCCGTTGTTAAAACATGCTACACCGAAGGCAAATTGGAATTCCCCGTCACCATTTCCTTCCTTACCGAACTCTTCATTCACCTGCCAGTTCTCTTTGAGCAATATCTTCCCAAGTTCCTTTTCACTGACGACATCTTGACATTTGACCCCAACGAACGAAAGATTCAACTTTGCCGGTTCGCACTTGAGCTCCTTCTGGAATTCCAAATTGTGCATCACCTTCGGTTTGAGTTCCAAGAGCTCGAAACCATCGACTTGACTCATCAAGTCGTTTACGGCCGTGACGATCTGATCAGCGCGTTTCATCTGGTCACGGTTGTGCATGAGCGCCTTTTCGTACTCGCTGTCTCTCCCCTGACAGATTTTGTTGACTTGTTCGGTGATTAACTTTGCCTTGCTTCTGATTTTAGCAATTTCTGCCTCCGCTTTTTCAATTTGCATCAAACGAAGACTCCATTAAACATGCACGGAATAGATTGCAAACGAAACTGGCTCAGGCTTGCAATGATATATCATTGCAAGCCTGAGCCAGTTTCGTTTGCAATCTATTCCGTGCATGTTTAATGGAGTCTTCGTTTGATGCAAATTGCTCTTTGCTTTTCTGGAACTTTTGCAATATGTCCTTGACACTCTCACGGAATGATTTAATGGCGTCACCGATACCAATTAACTTATGTTCTGCTGTTCGGTGCTCAGTTACAGCGCACATCGCGCAAATCAACACATCACAAGTCTCACAGTGAAAACATATAACCTGATCACTGTGTTTTCTACATTTTGGTGTGGCCATCTTAGTAGCATCTGTTGGTGAAGCCCTCGGTTTGTCAAAGTCTTCCGCTAGAATGATGCGATGGTCTTTGGTGGACTTCAAGCGACGGTGCGCCTCTTGACATTTCTTGCAGATGTTCTTCTTGCAGTCAAGGCATCTTAACACGGCCTCGTTCCCTTCTTCGCAGGATTCACAAGTCGCACTAGTAGTAGTTACCTTTCCTAATAACTGCTCTTGTTTGCTTATGTCATCGATAAGAGATATCAGAAAGAAGCTAGAAGACAGACTCTGCACTCCTTCCTTAGGAACGACCGTCTCTCTCCTGCAGACTGGACATGTTATCTTCGCCCTCTTTCTCGTCATCATCTTACCCAGACAGTCCAGGCAGAAGCTATAAAGACAGTCTAATATCTTAGGATCCTTGAATCGATCGCAGCAGATCGGACATTCCAGATGCCCCTGGCTAATTGTGTCCAACACGGTTCGGGCTGCTGCCTCCGCCATCGTGATTATGATCCTATAACAAAAAAGAACCAACAAAGTTAGGAATACTCAAAGTGTGCGACAGGAAGGGGGCTTAGGTTGGGAAGTAGCATGGAGCTGTAAAATGGAGAAGGATGCACACTTATCCTACCAACAGGGCTGTAATTTGCTTTTGTCTTGTGTCTTATTTGTTGCCATTATCTTATCTTATCTTGTCGCCTGTAATAGCGACGAGATTATAGATAAAAGAGAGCCAATTAATACAGCCATATTTGTAGAGCTAGATACACACTAGGTCAGACTGATGAAGTTATATTTGGTCTATCCCTTCCATGGTCAAAATGACACCTTCCGAGTAAAAACAAATGACATTTTTCTTGTTAATTATGACCGAAACGGCTACATTTTCTCGGTCAAACTGACCGAGAAAGTGACATTTTTTTACCCGGAAATGGGTACAGCAAATATTGTAACGAAAACCGTTCTCTGGGGTCGACACACACACAGGAAGGAAACTCTGACAGGTATTCCGTGGTTTCGATGATTCTTAGGCCGTTTAATTACACTTCTTCGCCGGTCAAAACACTGACATGATGCTTACCGCTATCACGGGGCTCGGAACCGGTCAGAACCGGTTCGGCGTATGCGCTCACAAGTACGGGGTTGCCCGGGCGTACCGTCAGGGAGCACCAGGCGATTTCACCATGGAATCGCTCTAGTGCCCTCTATCGGCCAACCGGCACAAACGTATATACATTCAGATTCAGGATCAATTAATCTGACCCAGAGGTTTGTTCAACCTACAGACTGTTCCTTTCTCTACGATTGTACATACATGTACACACAACCACCCAAAAGCTAATCGTTCTAACGAATATCAGGCATGTTTACTCAAGCTATTTCACTTATTACAAAAATCAATTACGTTAAATCTATTCAACATGTACTCACTTTTTAAAACTGATTCGCCAGTTGGATCATGGGTCTTCAACCACACATGTTTAACACCAGAAATCCCGCGGTGAACTGAAGAATGGCAAAACTACTTTGAACGGCTAAAGGTGTGATCAACTTGACGCCTAGTACATGTAGTAAATTAGTAGTACTGATTCACTCAACATCAAGGGGGAGAAAGGTTTGTGTCGCACAAAATATTAACACATAAATTCCCTTAATTCAAGTTGGAGGTATAGCAGGTCTACTTCCGTAAACACCATTTATCTGTTGTATTTTGTGTAACAACTGCACAGCGTTTGAGGAGGGGGCACCACGCCCGAGAACCAACAGGGCCTCCTTATATAGACAATAGGTTCCTACGTGTACATCAGGTGATTGTACATCAGGTGAATCATTGACATGATACGTTGGGTAACTCATAACAATGTACATAGTCCAACGAGTATACTGGTAAGATATTAACATATTAACTACACAACAGCTTCACGGGAAAACCCAGTTGCTATTTTTAACTCTCTAATCAAATGTTAAACTACTGGTCTACTACGTAAAACTATAGGAAAGTTCAGGGGGGGGGGGGGGGGGGGCGGAGGGGAGGCCCTTCGAGACTGTGATTGTGCAACGCTGACGTACCGTCCATTCTCAAAATAGGGGGGAACAATTTTCTCACGCGAAAAATAAAGAGTTTTTGGCATCCAATCTTAACATCTTGTCTTTTGTAGTTGTAAAAGGTTGTTATTTACCTTAATTTTTATCATCCAATGACAAAAATTGTATTGAAAATAAAAAAAAGCAGTCGAAAAAATTAAGCGTTGACGTACCGTTGATGCACGTAGAGATTGTGCACAAATACTAAAACGACGTTGACAAATACCTCCCCTAAAAAGGGCAATATTAATCGATAAATTGTGAAAAATCGTGCTTCGAACCCACTCACTTTTTTCCATGGATACGTTTAAAAAGGATGTAGCAGTGATATACTGAATTTTTTAAAAAATCTGCCTGTGAACCCCTTGCGTTTTATCGTGTTGTTTTCGAACGAAAATGGCAGAAAATGACATCGCCCCAAAACAAATTCGTGTAGATCGTGCCTGTGTACCTGGCTTTGCGGACGTTATATGAATCACTGAATTCGGAGAGCGAGCGCGGAGCAAATTTGTACGTGTTTCAACGGTGCGCTTCGCGGTAGCGATCTATACGTATTTACTGTGTGAGATGTGTGGCTCGTGAGCGTGGAAGAACGAATGAGATACATTTCAACGTTGGTGGCGAACTTTGTTGGGCCCCCCCCCCCCCCCCCCCCCCCCCCCCCCCCCCCCCCCCCCCCCCCCCCCCTGGGAAAGTTCACAATGGACTTTGCATGTGTCTTCATGTATGCAGGAAAAAAATGATGATTATTCTATATCCACAGATATAGAATTCATTTGCAATCGAGGTGTATTTATTAAAAATATTAGCTTTTGTTTTAGTAAAGCATCTCTCCCTTCCACTTTAAAAAAGAGACGGGTCACATGTA
The DNA here is from genome assembly GCA_037893245.1 of Crossaster papposus. Taxonomy (NCBI): domain Eukaryota; kingdom Metazoa; phylum Echinodermata; class Asteroidea; order Velatida; family Solasteridae; genus Crossaster; species Crossaster papposus. The sequence continues at coordinate 759,963 of JBAIAA010000669.1, read as the reverse complement.
GAAACATTTGTTTAAATTTAATAATGTAAAATTGAAATGAGTTTGTGATAACAAATTATTATTTACAACTCGATGCTTTAAAAAAACCAAGCATAATAACTAAATACAATTGAGTGAAAATAAAGTTTAAAAACAGCTGTCGTGTACATTGTTTTATTTATTAAAGTTTCAAAACCGTGAAGATTTTCCAGATTTTCAAATGGATCTATATCGCGTTTTGTGAATATAACCTTTTAAAGGTAGTACACATCAATTTTCTAAATTAGATTAGTTAGGAAGTTCGTATAGTAATTATCGTGACGCTGACCATAGATGCCGGGAAACCAAGAACATTAATGTTGTTTTGCAGTCTGGTTCCTCGACTTCATTCAAACAAAACAGAGCAATGTATAGACCTTGGAGATTTATCAGGTAAGGAAACCAGACTCTAGTTGACTGGCACACATTAACATCTGTGTAACAGTATTGCAAATAACATGGGGACTAAATTTTATAAATTGGAGACAGTCTTTGAAAATAGTAAGATATTTCCAACGATTGCCGGCTGGCTTGCGATTCTGGCAAGGTACACTGTATAGTTTTGGGTTAAATAGCGGGGGTTTTCACCTGTAAAGTAGCAAACCATCGCCGTATTTTAGTTTAACAAATTTTGAATGTAAAATAACGGTACTGCGATCTTGAAAATATCCTACAACGAATAATAGTTTTCGTGTTGTGTAGCGTTAATGTATACAAAGAGGATATAAATTTACAAAAACACTTTCTTAAAATACAACATTTTGTGTAAATATACATTAAACACATACAAAGTGTTGTTTATTTACAGACAATTTACTGATCTCATTACGCAGCAAATGACCATTCAGTACTGAGAAAATTTGTAGTATGTCCATTTGGGCTGTTTAGTTAAAAGATGTACGTTCTTGATCATAATGTGTTATTTATTCAGACAATTCCACACAAAAATTCAGATTTTTTTGCAAACGTAGGTTAATAATCGTATTAGATCTTTAGTATTCAAATAATGAAACGATTTTTGGCAAACTGTAACTTCATCATGACATAAAAATATCATGAATATAAATCTAAATCAGTCACTTTCTTTGGCCTCGCCTGTATACCTCAACAACAACTACTGCATTCAAAGTTACCATACCACAAAGTTATTTTATTGTCATAAATTTGAGAAGCACAATTTTACCGAGATGAAATTTCTTCACTAATGTCTTAAATTAAATACCACTGCAGAAAAATGTTTGTGTTTTTTTTAAAGAATCTACGAGCAAGGCGCACTATTAGAAAAAATCATTACCTGTAATTGTAGAAAAGTTTAAAAAATGCTTTGATATTTTCGGAGTTCAGTTTGAGTTTTTAGGATATATTATTGCTTTCTGATGGCCGATTTCTTTATTCGCTGTCTTTTACAATTGCCGTTTCATTATAAATATTATAGCGAGAACTGGACATAAGTCCATACACGGACACAACTAATTGTTTTCTACTTTGACCTATCAGCCATAGATTAGTAATCAATAACATATCCTAAAAAGTCAAAGTGAGCTCAGAAAAATATCAAAGCATTTACTGAGAAAATATTATTTTTGTTCAGACAGGTCTCATAGTGTTTGTGCACTGGGTGTCAATTTATTTCCCCAGCCACTTAAATTGAAGTCCGATACGATGTCTGATATGAGGGGGTACTTGTGCACAGACCCCATATCAGTTGCAATTTGGTTCAAGTAAGCAGCAGTGCCCACCAGGCAATTCACATCCGCTGCAAGATCTTGATGGAATGTCTGTCTGCAACAACCATGTCGCCAGTGGGTGTATAGGCCATTTCTAGCGGATTGAACAGCTTTTCTGCTACAGTACCTACCAGTAATCCATTTGGGTCGTACTGTTGTATTTTAGATTTTCCCATTTCATTTTGATGAACAATTAAATTAAAGTAGCCGTGACTGTCACAAAGGATCCCGGCAGGAATCGCAGGATTTGTGTCCACAAGTGTCTTGATACTAAACACCTCATTGCCCTTGAGGTCTACGCAGGAGAGGGTTTTATTTTCCCAATTAGGAATGAGCAGGCGCTCCATATCATCTATCGCTAAATAATATGTCACATTTTCATTTGGAATAGTTGCTACTAAAGAGCCATCAAGCAAATGTACAGAAACAACTTTCCTGCCCCAGTCAGCCACAGCTAGTCGTTCTTCAGCTGCGTCTAGCGCAATAGAGGTTAACTGACTTGATTCTTTCTTAGATGGTGTGAATTCGCGAATCAACTGAAAATTGCCGTTGAAAACCTTCACTTTATTTTTGTCATTGACAAAAAGCAGATCATCTGAGGTGACAGCAACGCCCCGAGGAGCGTCCAGCTGATGACCGCTTTGAGCGGCCGAAGTTTTTAAATGTCCAGTGGAGGTAAATATCGATAGTCGTTTCAGTGTTGTGTCTGTCACAGCAATGTCCCCGTTACTAAAACATGCAACATAGCTGGCCAATTGGAATTCGCCGTCACCGTTTCCTTCCTTGCCGAACTCTTCCTTCACCTGCCATCTTTGAGCAACATCTTCCCAAGATCCTTTTCACTGACGACATCTTTACATTTGACGCCAATGAACGAAAGATTCACCTTTGCCGGTTCGCACTCGAGCTCCTTCTGGAATTCCAAGTTGTGCATCACTTTCGGTTTGAGTTCAAAGAGCTCGAAATCACCGACTTGACTCATCAAGTCGTTTACGGCCGTGACGACCTGATCTGCGCGTTCCATCTGGTCACGGTTGCGCATGAGTGCTTTTTCGTACTCGCTGTCTCTCTCCTGGCTGATTTTGTTGACTTGTTCGGTGATTACCTTTGCCTTGCTTCTGATTTTAGCAATTTCTGCCTCTGCTTTTGCAGAAATATCACTGCAAGCCTGAGCCAGTTTTGTTTGCAATCTATTCCGTGCATGTTTGATGGAGTCTTCGTTTGATGCAAATTGCTCTTTGCTTTTCCGGAACTTTTGCAATATGTCCTTGACACACTTACGGAATGATTTAATGGCGTCACCGATACCAATTAACTTATGTTCTGCTGTTCGGTGCTCAGTTACAGCGCACATCGCGCAAATCAACACATCACAAGTCTCACAGTGAAAACATATAACCTGATCACTATGTTTTCGACATTTTGGAATGGCAGTCTTAGTAGCATCTGTTGGTGAAGCCCTCGGTTTGTCAAAGTCTTCCGCTGGAATGATGCGATGGTCTTTGGTGGACTTCAAGCGATGGTGCGCCTCTTGACATTTCTTGCAGATGTTCTTCTTGCAGTCAAGGCATCTTAACACGGCCTCGTTTCCTTCTTCGCAGGATTCACAAGTCGCACTAGTAGTAGTTACCTTTCCTAATAACTGCTCTTGTTTGTTTATCTCATCGACAAGAGATATCAGAAAGAAGCTAGAAGATAGACTGTGCACTCCTTCGTCAGGAACGTTCGTCTCTCTCCTGCAGACTGGACATGTTATCTTCGCCCTTTCTGTCGTCTCTTTGCTCACCATCTCTCCCAGACAGTTCAGGCAGAAGCTATGAAGACAGTCTAGCAACTTAGGATCCTTGAATCGACAGCAGCAGATCGGACATTCCAGATGCCCCTGGCTAATTGTGTCTAACACGGTTCGGGCTGCAGCCTCCGCCATCGTGATTATGATCCTATGACGAAAAAAACCCAAAACAAAGTTAGGAATACTCAAAGTGTGCGACAGGAAGGAGTTTACATTGACATAGAGCTGTAAAATAAAAAAAGGGTGCACACTCGCCCTACAAATAGGGCTGTAATTGGCTCTTATAATAATAATAATAATAATAATAATGAAACATTTATATAGCGCATAATATGGACTCATCTCTATGCGCTTTACAATTAAATTCATATAATATCAAACATAAATAATTAAACTACTAAACAATTAAACAATAAACGCTACAAAATATACATAATATGGAACAATATTGGGCACTTAAAGGGAGAGCATGAATGTTTTGAGAGCACGTTTGAAATTGTCGACAGATGATGCATTTCGTATGTGGAGAGGGATAGAGTTCCATTTTTGTGCAGCTATAGTGCCATAGGCACGTTCCCCATAGAATTTAGTATTGGTCCTAGATATCTGGAGAAGGTTCTGGTTATTGGAGCGAAGCGTACGGGTTGGGTTGTATTCCTTGATAAGATCTGAGATGTAGTGAGGAGATATTTCATTGAGGGATTTGTATACTAGAAGCAGGATCTTGAACTGGATACGGAGGTGAATTGGAAGCCAGTGCAGACGGTAGAGGATGGGTTTGATGTGCTCTTGTTTGCGAGATCTAGTGACAATCCTTGCAGCTATGTTCTGTATGCGCTGGAGTTTGTTAATGTGTGTATCTGGAAGACCCCCCAAGAGTACATTGCATGTATCTAGCCGGGATGTGACATATGCGTGGATAAGCATCTCTGCAGTAGTTTGGTCCAGGTGATCACGAATCTTGCCAATCTTGCGGATTGCTCCCATGGCAGCTTGACAAGTCTTTGTCACCTGGGCCGACATGGTCAGGTGTTCGTCCATTTTCGCACCAAGGTTACGAACCACGGGAGAACTGTTTATTTCGTCACCCCCCATCTGTACTTTGGCGTCTAAGCTATGTTTTGGCACAAACTTGGAAGTGAGGTGGAGTACTTCTGTCTTGGCATCATTCAATGCGAGCTTATTTTGTGTCGACCATATTCTGATGTCGTTCAGGCAGGCATTCACACCAGTAATGGCTTTATCACGGCCAGTAGAGTCAAAGATGGAGTAGATCTGGGAGTCATCTGCATACAGCATGGCATTAAGACCATGCGCGCGGATAATGTCTTCTATCGGTGTGACGTACAATGAGAACAGAAGTGGTCCGATAACAGACCCTTGTGGGACGCCTCGGACATCAAGGACAGGCTTTGAATAAGAGTTTCCAATCTTGACAGTATGGCTGCGTTCATGAAGATAAGAGCGTATCCAGTTGAGAGCTGTTCCAGCAAATCCAAATCGCTCCGCAAGTCGCTCAATCAGAATTTCATGATCTATGGTGTCGAAAGCTGCCGAAAAATCCAAGAGTACTAGAACTGCTTCTTTCCTTTTATCAAGTGCTGAGAGGATGTCATGCTGTACCCTGACCAGGGCTGTCTCTATATACACTGTGATGTGGTCGATATGCAGACTGTGTCTTGGCGTATAAGTCATTGTGGCTGAGGTGTTCTTGGACCTTTTCCATAATCTTGCCCACGTAACTGATGTTCGAAATGGGGCGGTAGTTTGAAAGTGATTGTAAAGGTGCATTATTGGACTTCAATCGGGGAGCCATGATAGCTTTCTTCATCGTCGATGGAACTACACCTGACTGGAGGCTGATGTTTACAATAGACGTAATATTGTACTTTGTAGCTCAGGTAGGCATTCCTTAAGGATCGAGGCCGGAATGGCATCCAGTTCACAAGATGATGTCGAAGCAGTCTTGATGATTCGTTCTATATCGCACTCCTGAACAGAGTTGAACTCTTCAAACTGGGGACAGGCATGCCTGGTAATGTCTACTGTCAGTACGCCTTCTGTTTCCAGGTCTAGCCGATGTCGGAGAAGCTGGATCTTCTCCCGGAAGAAATCTGCGAATTCGTTTGCTAACGCTGTTGGGCTCTCGTGGTTCGGAAGGACTGTTCTCTCTCGTGGTGATGTTAGTTGATCTATAATGTGGAAGAGTTTCTTCTGGTCAGAGTCAAGAATCTTGTTCTGAAAATATTGCACCCTGTTGTCCTCAAAGAGACTGTTGTATTCTGTGCATTTGGCAGCATATAGTTTTTTATCAGTCTGCAGGGATGTTTTGTTCAACTTCCTTTCAAGACGTCGGCGTTCTTGTTTCACTCGTCGCAGGGCATCGGTGTACCAAGGGGCATTTGTCGGATAATTACTTGTCTCTCAACAAGCGGTGCTGCTTTATCCATAATCTTGCCAAGATCTTGATTATACTGGACAGCCTTATTTGTTGCCATGCATTATCTTATATTATCTTGTCGCCTGTAATGACGACGAGATTATAGACAAAAGAGAGCCAATAAACACACTAGGTCAGACTGATGAAGTTATATTTGCTCTATCCTTTCCATGGTCAAAATGACACCTTCCGAGTAAAAACAAATGACATTTTTCTTCTTAATTTTGACCGAAAAGGCGAAATTTTCTCGGTCAGACTGACCAAGAAAGTGACATTTTTTACCCAGAAATGGGTAGAGCAAATTTATATACATTCAGATTCAGGATCAATTAACCTCACCCAGAGTTTGTTCCACCGTGGAGGAATATTCCTTCATGGTTCTACCTACAGACTGCATTGTACATACAATACACACAACCACCCAAAAGCTAATCGTTCTAACGAATATCAGGCATGTTTACTGAAGCTATTTCACTTATTACAAAAATCAATTACGTTGAATCTATTAATCAACATGTACTCACTTTTTAAAAATGATTTGCCAGTTGGATTGGGTTTTCAACCACAATTATTTAGCACTAGAAATCCCGCGAAAGAATGGCAAAACTACTTCGAACGGCTAAAGGTGTGATCAAGCCTAGTACATGTAGTACATTAGTAGTACTGCTTCACTCAACATCGATGTCATGAAAGGTTTGTGTCGCACAACATAATTATTAACACATAAATTCCCTTAATTCAAGTTGAAGGTATAGGCCTACTTCCGTATACACCATTTATATGTGTATGTGTGCAACAACTGCGCAGCGTTTAAAGAGGGGGCACCACGCCCGAGAACCAACAGGGCCTTCTTATATAGACAATAGGTTCTACCTGTACATCAGGTGATTGTACACGTGAATCATTAACATGATACGTTGGGTAACTCATAACAATGTACATTGTCCGACGAATACACTGGTAAGATATTATTATTAACTACCCATTAGCTTCATAGGAAAACCCAGTTGCTATTTTTAACTCTCCAATTAAATTTTAGACCACCGCGTAAAACTAGGAAAGTTCACAATGGACTTTGCATATGTCTCCATGTATGCAAGAAAGAATAATAATTATTACATATGAAATATTCACAGGTTTCATTTGAAATCGAGGTGTATTTATTTTGAATAATAGCTTTTTATGGCAAAGCATCTCTTCTCTCCACTTTATAAAAAAGACGTGTTACAGGTAGAAAAAGGTAACAATTTGTTTAAATTTAATAATCTTAAATTGAAATCGGTTTGTGATAACAAACTATGATTCACAACTGGATGGTTCTTTAAAGAAAATAGCTATTAAAATTGAAGAGTTGATTTTTAAATACAATAAAGTGAAAATGAAGTTTAAAAACAGCCGTCGTGTACACACAAAAATCGTCCGTGGGTCGGGGTGCGTAAACTCTGCTAATACTCTGACAAACCCGAGTAAATGGTTGAATGATGCACTGACGATGTGTCGTTTTATCCAAGAGTCTGCATTGCCCTCTATTTACAACTTGACATGACAACTATTTACACATCAAGCGTTTAATTAAGAGACATTATTACTTACGCAATGTGTTGTAATTCTCACATTGTTGTGTCAAATAGCAGGTAACTCGGACATGTGAGTTACACGACTTGTTAATGCGTATGCGCCCTTTTACTCATGAGTGTGTTGTAACATGTTAGTCATTGTTTATGGGTCAAATAAGGCGTAGCGTGGGTAAACCGTCTATAATTTAAATGCATTTGCAGAGTCAAACTGTAGCCGACTAATTACACGAGTCATGAAACACGCCCGTGTGTAAGTTTATTTTGTCGCGGTGTGTATAAATTCTCACATTGCTGTGTCAAGGCAGGTAACGCAGATGGTGAGTTACACGACTTGTAAATTTGCGCTCTTTACTCGTGAGTGTGTCGTAACATGTTAGACATTGTGCATGAGTCGATTAAGCCTTATAGCGTGGGTAAACCACTAATTGTATGCATTTACAGAGTCTAACATTTATTTTTGACGGTTAATTACCGTACAAAGAGCTGTTGTTTGATGTAGAAACTGTATAAATCGCTGTTTGCTTATATTTATCATATTTTATATTTATTGCAATATCAAGTTGAAGTCAACGGTATTTCATGTACAATAGATTACTCACTGACGATTAATTGTATACTCAAAAGATGCGTCATTTGACGCATTGTATACGCACATAGTTTTGATAAACGTGCGCCATCAAACTTTTGACCAATGATAAAGCAGCAGTATTTGGATCGATGCCAAAACTACCATGGTAACCCGCGCGCTGGCTCCGTGTCAGGATTACAGTAGTCGTTTGACTGCCAAACCCTAACATTCACAAGGTAAACCCTTTGGCCGTATGTTGTGACACTTTGTGCGCCTTGAAAAAAAGTCTCAGTATAATATGCTCTGTCTAGTCTGAGCGGGATCCGCGCATATCCTATATTGCCCTCGTTGCCCCAGCACGAGCTTCTTTGCTGCACAGCTAGCCGGCCCGTGTAAGGAAAATAAGGTAAGCATAATGTGCCGCATCGGTTACCTCTCTCCAGTCTATCAGGCCTGATGTGCACACGTTTGTCGTACTACGTTTGTGCAATGGGCTGGTTCCTTTTTCAAGTGGGCCCCAGTAATAAACAACGAGCATGACGAGCGAATGTGACGAACGAGGCGAATGTGTTGTCATAGTTGTGCCACCCTTGCAGCTACGTATATGTAGCCTAAGCCTGAGCCTAGGCCTACTGTATGTAATGCTTTTTCAGCATGTAACGTTAGGCCTAACATGAGACCGAACCTATCGTATCGTATGCTACTGGCATTATGACTGGCCTCCCTCGGTTTAAATTAACGTTCGCGTTGCCGTGATGGGTCAGACTATAGTACTAGTACTAAAGTTGAAAATATACAATTAATAAATTACTTTTTTATTGCAATTATTTTGTAGGAAGCATCATCCAAGGTGGAGCCACACAACACCCACATCGAGGGAGACATACTCTCCAAGCAAGCGACATTTGGGATCCCCGCAGAGGAGTCGAAGCTTTTTGAGGTCACTAGGGTCGTGGAGGCTATTGTCTGCCTCATGGCATGCTACTTTGTTTTCGATATACCCACAGCATATCAGAAATACGCTGACTTTCATTGAGACCTGTACTCTGAACATCACACACGAAAGGGGAAAAGCCTCCAAAACAAGTAAGGCCCGTAGCAAATTTGTTGAGTAAGTATAGTGCCTGTACATGTACATGTATAACTTTTTGTTTTCTGTTTCTGCAAATTAAGAATAGGAAACATTACTTCTGTTGTCAATTGTTAGGCTGAGATTTGATATTATGACAAGAAGATGTTAGTTAGTATATAATTGTTTAAAGATTGTTTTGAATGACTTGCTTATAATGTAAACAAACTCACCCTATTGCATACTGTAAACTCATTTAGTGAGTAATTGTTGGTGCAGTCGACCCAGCAGCTGTTTAAATAATATTGAATGACTTGTTTATAATGTAAAATAACTCACCTTGTTGCATAGTGTAAATTCATTAAGTGAGTATTTATTGGTGCAGTGGACCCAGCAACTGTTTAAATTTGTTGTTGAATGACTTGCTTATAATGTAAAAGAACTCACCTTATTGCATAGTATAAACTTATTTAGTGAGTATTTCTTGGTGCAGTCGACCCGGCAGCTGTTTAAATATTGCGTTCCATGACTTGCTTATAATGTAAAAGAACTCGCCTTATTGCATAGTGTAAACTCATTAAGTGAGTAATTATTGGTCCTGTTTTACACAGTAGATGCATTAATGTTGTGCTAAATAACGAACTTTGTGGGTTGAATAACAAAATAAATTCACACAACGTGTGTGTAATGTTACACTGAAATTTACTCGTATGGTGTGTCATTTTGGTGTGTCAAATGTCAGTGAGTAATTGTGCAAGTGACTCATATCCTGTGTCCCCTTTTAGTGTGTAAAATCCAATTATTACTCGTTGGTGTGTCGTTCTGGAGTCAAATGAGTAAGTTCAATTTTAGTGCATATTTTTACATTTTGCTCACATGGTGGGTCATTCTGAACTCCCATTGTTTACTCTTGAAATGAGTACAAGTCGCAGTTACGCATTTCACAGCGTGTCATTTTGAAGTCAACTTTACTCGCAATTGGTGCGTCTATTGCTCATCAAAATCTTTGTGTGTACGTTGTTTTTTACACTGCTAATCTTCTTGGCTGGACAAGGGAATGGCGACTCATTATGGATAAACAGTGTGCAGTGTACACAGCTGGTGTCTTCATGGGCCCACCAAGATAAGCTAGTGCACCTAAGATATTTGTGTTGCCGAGTGCCATACTATGAACATTCCACTGCTACCTTTCAAATTGAATTGTTGATATCTGGTGATATCAATCCTAATCCAGGACCTGGTACAAATCCAGGAACAGGATCTCAATTGAAATCAATTCCATACACCCATGATCAACTTCTTCGCATAGGAAATGCATCACCTGCTAAACATGTCTTGTCACATGCAACATTGGAGAGATTAAATCACCTTGGAATTCTCAATGTTTCCACCTACATGACTAAACCAAAATATCGCTACAAAACACATAGGGGAAGAAGAGCCGGCCGGCGTCGACAGAATCATATTCCTCTTGTAGTCAATAACTCCCGTTCTAACCCACAACTACAAGTATCACAGAAAGGATCTAACTTGGATAATCTTCGTTCTTTTGCTAACATTATCTCTTCGGTTCAAATGAACACAAAAATCTGTCTGTGGAATGCCCACTCAATTCGTAATAAATCTACTGAATTTTGCGACTACATCACTTATCATGATGTGGACATTATGTTCCTCACTGAAACTTGGCTCAGCTCAGATGATGATGCAGTAATCGGTGAGTGTACACCTCCTGGCTATACGTTCTTGAATGTTCCTCGTGTATCAACGAATCGCGGTGGAGGTATCGGTGTGCTCTTCAAAACGCATCATAAACTGCGTCTAAAGCAGGTTGACTGTTTTAATTCCACATTTGAACACACTTGTGTTACCAACAGCTCATCATCAATTAATTTTATCATTGTATATAGGCCCCCACCATCATCTGTAAATAATTTTAAATTATCTACTTTTCTTCATGAATTTGATCTTTTTATTGATGTAATCACACTTTTACCTGGTAAACTATTATTATTAGGTGATTTTAATGTACACTGGGATAAGCCTACCAAACCTGATGTTAATCATATACTGACAACCACTACTGCTGCAAATCTTATTCAACATGTTCATGATCCAACACACATAGGTGGTCATGTTTTAGATCTGGTTTTTACTCGGAATGAAGATTCTATCATAAGAGATTGCACGATTCATGAAAATTTAATGTCCGATCATTATGTTATTTGCTTGCTATTAGATGAAGCAAAGCTGCCCCCAATGCGCATTACCTCTACATTGCGAAATTACCGCCAAATAGATAATTCTAAACTTGTACTTTCACTAAACCATTTAAGAGACAGTCGACCTGCTGAGACCGACGTAGATACATATTTTAGCTGGTACAATACTGAAATCACAAACATACTTGATCGTTGTGCTCCATCTACAACAAAAAATCGCACTGTAAAACATAGAATGCCCTGGTATAATGAACGTATTCATGAAGCACGTCAAAACAGACGACAAGCAGAACGTAAATGGAGGAAGTCACGTTCCTCATATCACCGCCAACTTTACATGGAGTCAAGGAAAGTTGTTACTGATCTTTCCATTGAATCCAAGAAAGCATTTTTCCTTGACAAACTATCAACTGCTGACACCAAACAAGTGCATTGCATCATTAATACCCTACTTAATAATAACACACATCACCTTCCAAATTGTGAATCACATGTCCTCCTTAGTAACCAATTTTCTACATTTTTCAAAAGGAAAATTATCATTATTCGTCGTGAACTTGACCTTCAGACGGATTCAAGCGATTTTGCTGATCCAATAGATATTTCTTTGCAATCACTATCGACCTTGCGGCTAACTACACAAACTGAAATATCAAAAATTATCTGCAATTCACCATCAAAATCATGTCGCCTGGATCCTTTGCCCACATGGATGCTTAAGGAAAACCTTACTCAAATTGTGCCAATTATTACTGATATTATCAACTCTTCTTTGTCGTCCGGAATCTTTCCTACTGAAGCCCACCGTGTCATCATTAAGCCATTACTAAAAAAGGCGTCACTTGATAGAAATATTCTTAAAAATTATAGACCCGTTTCGAATATCAGTTTCGTTGGTAAGATAATAGAAAAAATTGCTTGTGCACGACTGTCTGAACATATGAATCAACATAATCTAATGGACCCCTACCAGTCAGCTTATAAACCCAAACATAGTACTGAATCTGCCCTAATAAAAGTAAAAAATGATATCATGTTTTCCCTTAATTCAAATCAAGTTACCCTCCTAGTATTATTAGATCTTTCAGCTGCATTTGATACAATTGATCATAGTATATTACTTTCGCGTTTGTCATCCAGAATTGGCATAAGAGGGGTTGCACTTGACTGGTTCCATTCATATCTTAAGGGTTGGACCAGTCAGGTTGACATTGCTGGTGAATTGTCAGCTCCATCTATTGCTGATTATGGCTTACCACAGGGCTCTGTCTTTGGTCCACTAGGCTACACTGTTTACACCCTTCCTGTTGGTGATATAGCACGGCACCACCAAATTTCTTATCATATATATGCTGATGATACACAATTATATATATCATTCAACCCTAATGTACCTGGTGAGATGAATCGTGCAGTCTCTAAACTTGAAAAATGCATCTCAGACATTAAAACCTGGATGACAGTTAATAAGCTTAAATTAAACGATGATAAAACAGAATTCTTTGTCGCTGCTTCCTCCCATAATCTTAAACTTATCCCCGATATTTCCATTGTTATTGGAAACTCTTCTATTCACCCATCTGAATCTGTTAGGAACCTAGGTGTATTCTTTGACTCGGCTATGTTCATGTCTTCCCATATATCATATATATCACGAACTGTCAATTACTATCTTCGCAATATATCACGTGCCCGCAAGTTCATGGATGAATCTACATGTCACCACGCTGTTCGTTCATTGGTACTTTCACGGCTTGATTATTGTAATGGTTTGTTATCTTCTGTACCCAATGTACACATACAACGACTGCAGCGGTTACAAAACTGGGCCGCACGTTTAGTTTTTGCTGTCAACCGCAAGCATGATCCCATACCCTTGATGCATTCGCTACACTGGTTACCAATACAACAAAGAATAATGTTCAAGCATTTATTATTTGTCTACAAATCCTTTCATAACCTTGCTCCAGTCTATTTATCAGACTGCTTGTTAAAATATGTTCCAAGAAGAAATAATCTGAGATCTGGAGATGATATCCTACGACTTGAATATCCTAGAACAAGAGTACAAGCCGGTGATAGAACTTTCACTGTATGTGCCTCCCGTGCATGGAACAATCTCCCGATCTCAGTTAGATCTTCTACCTCTGTAAATAACTTCAAAAAATCTTTGAAAACGCATCTTTTTGTATAATTTTCCTACCTTTGTATTATTCTGCAATCATTGTTTCAATTGTTAGTTTTAATGTAACTATTTTATTGTAAGTATATCTAAGTAACATTTTATAATTGTACGCGCTTTGAGCCTTTTGGGAAAAGCGCATTATAAATATTAATGTAATGTAATGTAATGTAATGTAATTAAAGTTTCCAAACCGTGAAGATTTTTCAGATTTTCAAATGGATCTATGGCGTTTTGGAAATATATATAACCTCTTAAAAGTAGTATACACCGTTTGCTTTTGCTGTAATTTTCTAAAATTGATGGGTTAGGGGGTTTGTATAGTAAAATGGTGATGCCGACATGTTTTTTTTAATTTGGTGTTCATATATCCTGGAAAACCAAGAACATTAATGCTGTTTTGTAGTCTGGTTCCAATCATCTGGTTCCAGTCTGGCCTGCAATCGTTGAAAATTGATACACAATTCCACTTTTCTTGAAAACCGCAGCACATCAGATGCAGCGAGTTCACAGGATGCTTAATAAAGGCTGTTATTCAGTCATTGATATTTGCAAATAGTGTACACTACCTTCATACAGATTGACCACTATTTTTGTTTGCAAAGGGTGTGATTGATGCTTTCTTTAAAGAGACTACTTTTCACTCGTAAGAGATGCCCCCAAAAATTCATTGTCATGAAACATGAACTATCTCTCACTCTCTTCAGTGAAAAGCAAAATATGATTATGTTCAATAACATTTTTCTTGTTTATTTTGATCGAGAAACCGACAATTGTCTTGGTCAAAATGACAGAGAAAGTGTCATTTTCCCCAAAACATGGATACAGCATTCCAAAGTGACTTCATCAACCTATTGGTAGGACTACAGTGCACACTATGGACCGAATCTGAAATTAGATTTGCTCCTTTGATTTCCATGGTCAAAATTAAACTTTTCCGAGTAAACAAAAGTTACATTTTTCTTGGTATTTCTTTTCGACCGAGAAAGTGACATTTTTACCCTGAAATGGGTAGAGCAATTATATGGGTACGTTCAGATTCAGGATCCATTAATCTGGCCCATAGTTTGTTCTACCAACAGTGCATTGTACATGTACATGTAAATACAACCACCCAAAAGCTAATCGTTCTAACGGATATCAGGCATGTTTACCAAGCTATTTCACTTTAATAAACAAATCAAATACATTGAATCTATTCAACATGTACAATGTACTCGCCTTTTTAAACTGATTCGCCAGTTGGATGGGGTCTTCAACCACAAATATTTAACACCAGAAATCCCGCGGTGAACTGAAGAATGGCAAAACTACTTCGAACGGCTAAAAGTGTGATCAAGCCTCGTACTGGTAGTAAATTAGTAGTACTGCTGCACTCAACATCGAGGGGGTGAAAGGTTTGTGTCGCACAAAATATTAACACATAAATTCTCATTATTCAAGTTGAAGGTATAGGCCAACTTCTGTAGACGCCATTTATCTGTGAATTTGTGCAACAACTGCGCAGCGTTTGAATAGGGCCTCATCACGCCCGAGAACCAACAGGGCCTTCTTATAATAGACAATAGGTTCCTATACGTGTACATCAGGTGATTGTATATCAAGTGAATCATTAACATAATACGTTGGGTAACTCATAACAATGTGCAACGTCCGACGAGTATACTGGTAAGATATTAACATATTAACTACACAACAGCTCCATGCATGGGAAAACCCAGTTGCTATTTTTAACTCTCTAATCAAATGTTAAACGACTGGTCTACCACGTAAAACTATAGGGAAGTTCACAATGGACTTTACACATGTCTTTATGTGTGCAAGAAAGAAAAAATAATAAATATTCACAGATTTCATTTGAAATCGAGATGTATTTATTTTGGATAATAGCTTTTTCTGGCAAAGCATCTCTCCTCTTTACTTTAGAAAAAAGACGTGTTACAGGTAGAAAAGGGTGTGGAACAATTTGTTTCAACTTAATAATCTGAAATTGAAATGAGCTGGTGATAACAAATTATTATTTCCAACTCGATGCTTCTCAACAAAATAATAGCTAATAAAATTGATTGAGTTTATTTTTAAATACAATAAAGTGAAAATAAAGTTTAAAAACAGCCGTCGTGAACTTTGTTTTATTTATTAAAGTTCCAAAACCGTGAAAAAAGGATTTTCAAATGAATCTATGCCGTTACGGAAATATAACCTCTTAAAGGTAGTGTACACCATTTACTTTTGCTGTAATTTTCTAAATTGGATGGGTTAGAGGTTTCGTATACTCGTGAGGCTGACCATAGACACTAGAAAAACCAAGAACATTAATGTTGTTTTGCAGTCTGGTTTTCCGACTTCATTCAAACAAAACAGAGCAATTTATAGACCTTGGATATTTATCAGGTAAGGAAACCAGACTCTAGTTGGCTGGCACACATTTACGGATTTGTAACAGTATTGCAAATAAAATGAGGACTCACTAAATTTTATAAATTGGAGACAGTGTTTGAAAATAGTAAGATATTTCCAACGATTGCCGGCTGGCTTGCGATTCTGGCAAGGTACACTGTATAGTTTTGGGTTAAATAACGGGGGTTTTCACCTGTAAAGTAGTAAACCATCGCCGTATTTTAGTTTAACAAATATTGAATGTAAAATAACGGTACTGCGACCTTGAAAATATCCTACATCGAATAATAGTTTTCGTGTTGTGTAGCGTTAATGTATACAAAGAGGATATAAATTTACAAAAACAATTTCTTAAAATACAACATTTTCTGTAAATATACATCGAACACATACAAAATGTTGTTTATTTACAGACAATTTACTGATCCCATTACGCAGCAAGTGACCATTTAGAACTGAGGAAATGTGTAGTATGTTAAATTGGGGTGTTTAGTCAAAAAATGCACGATCTTGATCATAATGTGTTTTTTATTCAAACAATTCCACAATAAAATTCGGATTTCTTGCAAAGAAAGGGTTAATAATCGTATTAGATCTTTTGTATTCAAATATTGAAATCATTTCTGGCAAACTGCGACTTTATCATGACATGAAAAGATCATGAATATAAATCTAAACCAGTCACTTTCTTTGGCCTCGCCCTGTATACCTCAACAACAATTACTGCATTCAAAGTTACCATACCAAAAAGTTCTTTTATTGTCATAAATTTGAGAGGCACATTTTTACCGAGATGAAATTTCTTCACTAATGTCTTAAACTAAATGCCACTACTGGAAAAAAATGTGTTTTTGTTTCTCTACGAACGAGACGAACTATTAGAAAAACTAAATACATGTAATTGTAGAAGAGTACAACATGATATTTTCGAAGTTAAATTTGACTTGTTAGGATATATTATTGCTTACTGATGGCCGGTTGCTTTGTTCGCTGTCTCCTAAAATTGCCTTTTCGTTAGAAATATAATAGCGAGAACTGGACAGAAATCCATACACGGACATCACTAATTGTTTTCTACTTTGACCTACCAGCCATAGATTAGTAATCAATAACATATCCTAAAAAGTCAAATTTAGCTCAGAAAATATCAAAGCATTTACTGATAATTTTCTTTTTCAGACAAGTCTCATAGTGTTTGTGCACTGGGTGTCAAGTGATATCCGTGTATGGAATTATTTCCCATGAACCAGCCACTTAAATTGAAGTCAGATATTTGGCGTCGATATTACCCCCCCCCCCCCCCCCCCCCCCCCCCCAAGGGGGTACTTGTGCACGGAGCCCATAGCAGATGTAGTTTGGTTCAAGTAAGCAGCAGGGCCTAGCAGGCAATTCACATACGCTGCAAGATCTTGATGGAATGTTTGTCTGCAAAACTGCAACAACCATGTCGCCAGTGGGTGTATAGGCCATTTCTAGCGGATTGTACAGCTTTTCGGCTACAGTTCCTACCAGTGATCCATTTGGGTCGTACTGCTGTATTTTACAGTTTCCTGTTCCACCATAATGAACAGCTACATTAAAGTAGCCGTGACTGTCACAAAGGATCCCGGTAGGATTTGCAGGGTTTTTGTTAACAAGTGTATTGATACTAAACACCTTATTGCCCTTGATGTCTACACATAAGAGGGTTTTATTTTTGAAGTTAGGAATGAACAGGCGATCCATATTATCCATCGCTAAAAACAAGTCCACATTTTCATTTGGAATAGTCGCTACTAACGAGCCATCAAGCAAATGCACAGAAAAAACTGTCCTGCCAAAGTCAGCCACAGCTAGTCGTACGGTTCTCCAGCTGCGTCTAGCGCAATAGCGGTTAACTGACTTGCCTCTTCCTTAGATGGTGTGAATTCGCGAATCAACTGAAGATTGCCGTCAAAAACCTTCACTTTTCTTTTGTCCGTGACAAAAAGCAGATCGTCTGAGGTGGCAGCAATGCTCCGAGGAGCGTCCAGCTGATGACCGCTATGAGCGGCCGAAGTTTTAAAATGTCCAGGGGAGGTAAATATCGATAGTCGATTCAGCTTTGTGTCTGTCACAGCAATGTCCCTGTTGCTAAAACATGCAACTCGGCTGGCCAATTGGAATTCCCCGTCACCGTTTCCTTCCTTGCCGAACTCTTCCTTCACCTGCCAATTCTCTTTGAGCAATATTTTCCCAAGATCCTTTCCATTGACGACATCTTGACATTTGACCCCAATGAACGAAAGATCCACCTTTGCCGGTTCGCACGTAAGCTCCTTCTGTAATTCCAAGTTGTGCATCACCTTCGGTTTGAGTTCTACAAGCTCGAAATCATCGACTTGACTCATCAAGCCGTTTACGGCCGTGACAATCTGATCTGCGCGTTCCATTCTGGTCACGGTTGCGCATGAGTGCTTTTTTGTACTTGCTGTCTCTCTCCTGACAGATTTTGTTGACTTGTTCAGTGATTACCTTTGCCTTGCTTCTGATTTTAGCAATTTCTGCCTCGGCTTTTTCAGAAATATCACTACAAGCCTGAGCCAGTTTTGTTTGTAATCTATTCCGTGCATGTTTGATGGAGGATTCGTTTGATGCAAATTGCTCTTTGCTTTTCTGGAACTTTTTCAATATGTCCTTGACACTCTCACGAAATGATTTGATGGTGTCACCGATACCAATGAACTTATGTTCCGCTGTTCGGTGCTCAGTTGCAGCACACATGGCGCAAATCAACACATCACAAGTCTCACAGAGAAAGCATATGGCTTGATCAATGTTGGTGATGTGACAGTCTTGGTAACATCTGTTGGTAAAGCCGTCGATTTGTCCACGTCGTCTACTGGAATGATGCGATGGTCTTTAGTGGACCTCAGAAATTGATGTGCCTCTTGGCATTTCTTGCAGATGTTCTCCTTGCAGTCAAGGCATCTTGACACGGCCTCGTTTCCTTCTTCGCAGGATTCACAAGTCGCACTGATAGTAGTAATCTTTCCTAATAACTGTTGCTTATCTCATCGACAAGAGATATCAGAAAGAAGCTAGAAGACAGACTCTGCACTTCATCCTCAGGAACGACCGTCTCTCTCCTACAGACTGGGCATATTATATTTTCCCTCTCTGTCGTCTCTTTGCTCACCATCTCTCCCAGACAATTCAGGCAGAAGCTATGCAGACAGTCTAGCATCTTAGGATCCTGGAATCGACAGCAGCAGATATGACATTCCAGGTGCCCCTGGCTTATTGTGCCCAACACGGTTCGGGCTGCAGCCTCCGCCATCGTGATCATGAAGTGTATACTTCCGAAAAAAGAAAGAAAAAAGATTCGTTACGACTATTACATTCAGAAATACTCAGTGTCAGGATGGTTATGTTGAGGAGGGGCATGGAGCTGTAAATTGGAGGAGGACACAGTGGTTTAAAACCATTTGTGACCCAGATATAAGAGAATTTCAGGACGATATACAGTGTAAATTCCCAAAAACTATAATATCAAGTATGTTTAAACATCATCGCTGGGTACAGAAAACTAGGTTGAAAATGTTATAAAAACGTAACTCATTGTAATTGACCAAAACAAGAGATACATTTTAAAGAGGGCGCCTTTTCTGCATATCGCCCTCTTGTGAATTGGCTACTGTTGTGTGATCGCTCATTTCTCAGTAATTACTAAACCGAATCAAGCGCGGTTTTCTTTAAATTGTAGCCAACTAATTTGATTTTATTTGGGCATTTGAATTGTTCTATTTCGACACTTATTTAGGAAGTTACGATCACCTAAGGGTGCGTTGTAATTAGTTTTTAGGCACCCTGTACATGTATATCGCTTGACAGTCACCACTGCACTGATCCTATACTGAACAATGCATTGGCTTATCTGTAACAAGTCAATCAAACTTCAACTGTTGGAGTTTGGCAGGTTAAGTACAGTTAGGTTAAGTAGAGTGTACCAATAATTACCTGTGTAAAGCTGTTGAAGTTTGTTAGGTTTGGTTTGCTTTCTAGTGCGAGAGCCTAGGGGCTTAGGGTTAAACGAAATTTCATTTGCCTTGGCAGATACTTAATATTTTGTACTCGTGTCATTCTCCACATAACAACTGTATCTCCAAACAGGGTATTAACATTTCAAAGTATTTATTTCTAGTATAATATAAACTTGCTTTTCAGACTCCAGTAGGCCTAAATGTTTTTTAACTTAATCTCAAAAAAGAATTTCGTACCCGATGTCTGGGTCTTAAACCACTGTGGAGGGTGCACACCAACCCTACAAATAGGACTGTACATGCATGGCTCTCTGTTGTATGTTGTCTTATTTTGTCGCCATTATCTTATGGGAATATTTGTTTATCGGCTTCATGGTCAAAACGACAATTTTTCGAGTCAACAAAAATGACATTTTGCTCAGTCACTTCGATTGAGAAAGTGACATTTTCGTTGTTCACGGAAATGAGCAGAACAACTTGGTTCAGATTTAGGATCAATTATTGTGTTCTGTACCAATAGACTGCAAAAGCTAATCGTTCCTTATCTTACGAATCAGGCATGGTGATTTCTAAGCTATTTAATTAAAAAAAACTCGATCACATTGAATCTGTGCAACATGTAATGTGTTATGTATAATGTACAATGTACTCACTTTTTAAAACTGATTCTTCAGTTGGATAGGGTCTTCAACCATATTTCGGTGCATGTAAACACACGGTACGAATGGCCGTCCACCAGTCCAGGTACCGCCGGTACTTTCGAGCGGCGAAAGGGGATCACTTATCAGAACATGTCAGAACACCCATTGACTACCACAGCTTCCTGTGTACATGTATTTGTGTAACAACTGCGCAGTATTTGATGAGGAGACACAGCACAATTTACTAACTATAATGGGGGAAACCCAGTTACTATTTTCAACTCGCGCAAGTGAAGGGGCAGCGCTAATTGCTCCTTCCTTTCAGATGACAATGTGCGCGCGCAGGCCTACGGCGTAAAGCTACGGAAGTTCATAATGGACATTACATATGTTTCCATTTGCAGAAAAGACTATTAATATTATTCTTTTTTTGTCACGTAAATGACAATGTCCTTGATTCAAGTTGTAAAATAAACAATAGTACAATCTTACACGAATGCCTTTGTAAAAAGAAAAGTCTTAAGCTTATTCTTAAAAACCGAAAGAACCTGAACAGACTGAATCTCATGCAACTTGTACATCGTTACATTTAATGAAATAAAGATTGTTGACGAAAATGTGTATGAGGCCGCCAAAAAGGTTAATAATGCCAAAAATCGTACCGATTCGCTTTGGATGCCCCAGAGTATCTACCTTTTTAATTGATCAATGCCACCTGTGAACCACAATTGTGGACCGCCTAGCGCGAGTTGTCCCGCGTACGAGTTGACCAATCTGCGTACGAGTTGACCAATCTGCGTACGAGTTGTCTCGCGTACAAGTTCCCCGTGAATATAGAGCCTGAAGCTAGCTAGTGGCGCAGTTCCGGACCCCTCAAATAGGTAAATCAGCGTCTAAAAGTCGGGGTTTCTACAATTATTTCGGTACATTTATTTCTTTAAGACAGTCCTTCTTTGAAAAGGCCTTTGTAAATTTGTTACTATACACGTAGTATCTCAATTTGTAGAAACTGAACAATTGCATTCCGTATATAGAAATATCGTACAAAAAAGACGACCTCTCACTTCTGAAAATCTTTATGTGGACTCATGGAAGTAGAAACACTTGTACAAATAGGCCACCAGCCTGCGGTCCATAAATCCAATGATCGAGAAGAGTAATGCTCATAGCGATTCTGGCAAGGTACCCTGTATTTGTTTAGGTAAAATAATGTTCACATGTAAAATAACAAACCATCGCCGTATTTTAGTTTAACGGATTTTGGATGTAAAATTACAGTAATGTGAGCTGGAAAATATCATCAAGAATCCATAAAGTTTTCGTGTTGTAGTGTTAATTTATACAGATGACACAAATTTACAAAAACACTTTCTCGAAATACAACATTTTGTGTAAACATACATCAAACACATACAAAGTGTTGTTTATTTACAGATAATCTACTGTTATCCAACAGGAATCTCATTACGCAGAAAATGAATATTTCAATGGAAGAAATTTGTAGTATGTTAAATTGGCTGTTTAGTCAAAAAAATGCACGTTTTTGATCATAATGTGTTATTTATTCAAACAATTCCAGAATAAAATTCAGATTTCTTGCAAAAATAGGTTAATAATCGTATTAGATCTTTGTATTCAAATATTGAAATCATTTCTGGCAAACTGCAACTTCATATGGAAACGTTTTCCCGGATTTGTCTCATAAAAGAATTTGACCACATGAGCGCTCTGTGAGATCCACAGGACCGAGGCCTGCACAAGGTCACGCGCCACTGACCTTACTTAATGGGCAGTTCCATTGTAGAAATGGGTAAATAAACAGTAAATAAACAGTAGCACAAAATAATATAATGGTAACAAATCGCGTAGTGTAGTTCCACTGTAAGGTATTTGAACGACTTACTTTTCCGATTATTACATCAATACCATAGGAAAACATAAATTAAATTGAAAACAATTGCTACTTGTAACTACACAGTCCACTTTATATTCGAAGGCTAGTGTATGAAACTCGGCGCGGCGTGGCGAGAGAATCCACCCCTACAGCTTTAATGGTATAATCCAGTAAAAACCAGAGAAAAATTGTTTTAATTGTAAAAGTTCACTTTAAATTCAACCCAAAACTTAAGAGATAGCTTAAAACATAGTCTTACATGTTACTACTAAATAACATTTATAATAAATATCGTAGAATTGTAGCATTTGACGATGAAAGCATACGAGTGGCAAGTGGTAGCGTCACAAGTGATGCTTCGCGTACTAGCGCATCCGGGACCTTTAGATGAAAGGTCATTTCAGACGCTAGCTGTTAATGGTCAATGCTCTTTAAAGCCTTTGTTCCGACGAACTTATTTAACCAATCAAAATAAGTTTTATATCACAAGAAAGCTAACAATCAGCATATTCATAAACCGCTAGGCCCAAAGCAGCCTGGTCACGATAAAACGAGTGAGGGCTTGCGAAAGCGGGTCATGTACAAAGAAACTCGCTGTTTTGCCAACTCTCCCACGTAAAAAACAGGACATCTTGCAGACTTACTATGTTTTTTCCGACGAAACTGAGAAACTGACTGGTATTATTTTTAGGTTTTAGATGAATAGTTGTTCTAGTGACTCCCGGGCGGACCAATGCTAGCAATGAAAGCACTTTTTTATAAAATCACTTTTTCGTGAAAAAATGCTGATTTGCCCTATGTACGCAGGCCGCACGGAGCGGATGAGACAACGTTTCCATGATCATGACATGAAAAGATCATGAATATACATCAAAATCGTAACTTTTTTTAACCTCACCCTGTATACCATAACAACAACTACTGCATTCAAAGTTACCATACCACAATGTTCTTTTATTGTCATAAATTTGAGAAGCACAATTTTACCGAGATGAAATTTCTTCACTAATGTCTTAAACTGAATACCACTGCAGGAAAAAAGTGTGTTTTTGTTTATCTACGAACGAGGCGAACTCTTAGAAAAACTAAACAGCTGTAATTGTAGAAGAGTAAAAAAATAAATCTTATCGCTTGTGTAAAAAAATGCTTTGATATTTTTGGAGTTAAATTTGACTTTTTAGGATATGTTATTGCTTTCTGATGGCCGATTTCTTTGTTCGCTGTCTCTTACAATTGCCTTTTCATTAGAAATATAATAGCAAGAACTGGACAGAAATCAATACACGGACATCACTAAAAAAAAACTTCGACCTATCAGCTATTGATCAGAAAGCAATAAAATATCCTAAAAAGTCAAGTTTAGCTCACAAAATATCAAAGCATTTACTAAGAAAACATTTTTTGTTCAGACAAGTCTCATAGTGTTTGTGCACTGGGTGCCAAGTGGTGTCCGTGTATGGAATTATTTTCCCAGGAACCAGCCACTTAAATTGAAGTCAGATAAAATGGCGTCTGAAATTGATTACCCCAAATTGCTTTTTCTTACTGAGAGGCCCAGATAGAGCGGGTACTTGTGCACAAAGCCCAAAGCAGATGCACTTTGGTTCAAGTAAGCAGCTGGGCCTCGAAGGCAATTCACATCCGCTGCAAGATCTTGATGGAATGTCTGTCTGTGACAACCATGTCGCCAGTGGGTGAATAGGCCATTTCTATCGGATTGTACAGCTTTTCTGCTACAGTTCCTACCAGTAATCCATTTGGGTCGTACTGTTGTATTTTTGAGTTTCCCCTGTTATCGAGATGAACAGCTACATTAAAGTAGCCGTGAATGTCACAAAGGATCCCGGTAGGACTCGACGAATTTTTTTCAGCAAGTGTCTTGATAGTGAACACCTCATTGCCCCCGAGGTCTACGCAGGAGAGGGTTTGATTGTTGTAGTTAGGAATGAACAGGCGATCCATATTATCTATTGCTAAATAAAATCTCACATTTTCATTTGGAATGGTTGCTACTAACGAGCCATCAAGCAAATGCACAGAAACAACTTTCCTGCCCAAGTCAGCCACAGCTAGTCGTTCTCCAGCTGCGTCTATCGAAATAGCGGTTAACTTACTTGTCTCTTCCTTAGATGGTGTAAATTCGCGAATGAACTGAAGATTGTCGTCAAAAACCTTCACTTTATTGTTGTCCGTGACAAAAAGCAGATCATCTGAGGTGACAGCAATGCCCAAAGGAGCGTCCAGCTGATGACCGCTTTGAGCGGCCGAAGTTTTGAAACGTCCAGTGGAAGTAAATAGCGATAGTCGTCTAATCAGTGCGTCTGTCACAGCAATGTCCCCGTTGCTGAAACATGCAACACCGCTGGTGAATCGGAATTCCCCGTTTCCGTTTCCTTCCTTGCCAAACTCTTTCTTTACCTGCCACTTCTCTGTGAGCAACATCTTCCCAAGATCCTTTTCACTGACGACATCTTGACATTTGACCCCGATGATCCACCTTTGCCGGTTCACACTTGAGCTCCTTCTGGAATTCTAAGTTGTGCATCACCTTCGGTTTGAGTTCCAAGAGCTCGAAATCATCGACTTGACTCATCAAGTCGTTTACGGCCGTGACGATCTGATCTGCGCGTTTCATCTGGTCACGGTTGTACACGAGCGCCTTTTCGTACTCGCTGTCTCTCTCCTGACCGATTTTATTCACTTTTTCGGTGATTACCTTTGCTTTGCTTCTGATTTTAGCAATTTCTGCCTCGGCTTTTGCAGAAATATCACTGCAAGCCTGAGCCAGTTTCGTTTGCAATCTTTTCCGTGCATGTTTGATGGAGTCTTCGTTTGATGCAAATTGCTCTTTGCTTTTCTGGAACTTTTGCAAAATGTCCTTGACACTCTCACGGAATGATTTGATGGTGTCACCGATACCAATGAACTTATGTTCCGCTGTTCGGTGCTCAGTTGCAGCACACATGGCGCAAATCAACACATCACAAGTCTCACAGAGAAAGCATATGGCTTGATCACTATGCTTTCTACATGATGTTGGTGATGTGAAAGTCTTGGTAACATATGTTGGTGAAGCCGTCGATTTGTCCACGTCGTCCGCTGGAATGATACGATGGTCTTTAGTGGACCTCAGAAGTTGATGTGCCTCTTGGCATTTCTTGCAGATGTTCTCCTTGCAGTCAAGGCATCTTGACACGGCCTCGTTTCCTTCTTCGCAGGATTCACAAGTCGCACTAGTAGTAGTTACCTTTCCTAATAACTGCTCTTGTTTGCGTATCTCATCGACAAGAGATGTCAGAAAGAAGCTAGAAGACAGACTCTGCACTCCTTTGTCAGTAACGTCCGTCTCTCTCCTGCAGACGGGACATGTTATCTTCGCCCTCTCTGTCGTCTCTTTGCTCACCATCTTTCCCAGACAGTTCAGGCAGAAGCTATGGAGACAGTCTAACATCTTAGGATCCTTGAATCGATCGCAGCAGATCGGACATTCCAGATGCCCCTGGCTTATCGTGTCCAACACGGTTCGGGCTGCTGCCTCCGCCATCGTGATTATGATCCTAATGAAAAAGAACAAAACAACTTAGGAATACTCAAATTGTGCGACAGGAAGGGGGAGGGCTTAGGTTGGGCAGTAGCAAGGAGATATAAAATGAAGAAGGGTGCAGAAGGATAGGGCTGTTATTGGCTCTTGTCTTGCGTCTTATTTTGGTTGCCATTATCTTATCTTGTCTTGTCGCCTGTTAATGGTTACAAGATTATAGACAAAAAGGCCAATAAACACAGCCCTATTTGTAGGTACACACGCGGTCAGACTGATGAATTTATATTTGCTCTATCCTTTCTATTGTCAAAATTACATCTTCCGAGTAAAAACAAATGACCTTTTTCTCGTTTATTTTGACTGAGAAGGCAACATTTTCTCGCTTGCAAAACGACCGAGAAAGTGTCAATTTTTACCCGGAAATGGGGAGGTCATAGCATGCGGAAATGGCGATTGTGTGTAGTTACGGGCCTCTAGTTATGCATGATCAAATAAATTCGAGTCACAGTTGTAGGTTTTTTTTTATTCTAAAGTGACTTGATCAACCTATTTGTAGGGCTACAGTGCACACGGTAGACTGAATCTGAAATTATATTTGCTTCTATTCTTTTCAATTTCATGGTCAAAATGACACTGTTCTTTTTGACTGAGAAATGACATTTTTTTATGGGTAGGCCTAGAGCAAATAATCATGCAACCACCCAAAAGCTAATCGTACTAACGAATGTCGGGCATGTTTCACTTATTAAAGAAATCAACTACATTGAATCTATTCAACATGTACAATGTACTCACTTTTCAAAACTGATTCGTCAGTATGATGGGGTCTTCAGCCACAAATATTTAGCACCAGAAATCCCGCGGAAAAATGTCAAAACTACTTCGAACGAATGTGTGATCAAGCCTAGTACGTAGTAGTACTGGTAGTAAATTAGTAGTACTGCTTCACTCAACATCGAGGTGATGATCAAGTTTGTGTCGCACAACATATTAACAAATAGGCCTAAATTCCTTTAATTCAAGTTGAAGGTATTGGCCTACTTCCGCAGACGCCATTTGTCTGTGTCTGTGTGCAACAACTATGCGGCGTTCGAGGTGGTATTTGTAGTTTCATTGGAAAACCAGTTGCTATTTTTAACTCTATAGTTAAAAGTTCAGACGACTGGCTCTCCGCGTAAAACTACGGAAGTTCATAATGGACAATACATATCTCTCCATAAATGCAGGAAAGAATAATAATTATCCTAGGAAATATTCACAAAATTCATGTGCAATCGAGGTGTATTTATTTTGAATAATAGATTTTAATGGCAAAGCATCTTTCCTCTCCACTTTTGAAAAGAGACGTTTTACAGGTAGAAAATGGTGTAGACAAATTTGTTT
Organism: Crossaster papposus; assembly: GCA_037893245.1. Taxonomy (NCBI): domain Eukaryota; kingdom Metazoa; phylum Echinodermata; class Asteroidea; order Velatida; family Solasteridae; genus Crossaster; species Crossaster papposus. The sequence goes on along the minus strand of JBAIAA010000669.1, from coordinate 732,508 downwards.
AAATGTAATAATCTGAAATTGAAATGAGCTTGTGATAACAAATTATTATTTACAACTAGATGCTTCAAAAAAACGAGTTGATTTTTAAATACAATCAAGTTAAAATTAAGTTTAAAAACAGCTGTCGTGTACGTTGTTTTATTTAATAAAGTTTCAAAACCGTGATGATTTTTCAGATTTTCAAATGAATTTATCGCGTTACGGCGGCCGACAATCGTTGGAAAATGATACAATACAATAATAGCCTATATTATACCCTAATCCAAACACTAACCCTAACACACATCTTAACCCTAGTTTTTAAGTAATTTTATTAAAATAAAATTAAAATGTCGTGATTTTTTTTGTGGCGACCTACTAATCTATAGAAATTACTCTGTGGAGACATTTTGACTCCCATTGTCCCCATTGTGTTTAGGTCTCCACATGGTACCGAATTTAGAAACCCACACACCCATGTGTGTAAGCACCTTCCATCGTGGACCCCCTACTGTCACTCTTTTGTTTATACTTGAAAGTTTTTGGAAGGCCTCCCTACGATTTTCTAACATGGACTTTATGTCAATTGTGGACCCTATTGTCCTCTATTGTTTAACGTCCACTATTTGAATGCGGATACAAACCCATACATACTACATACTACATACACAAATAGTGAATGAATAGACAATTCCTGAACTTGGTTCAGCTAGCGAGACCCCCAAAAAAGAAACACAAATTAACGAAAACAACAGCTGTTTCGCGAAGTGTCAAACTTTTTTGTCACGATGACGTAATCGGGTATCATGTGATGTCAAATCAAGGTGCAAATTTGGAGGCCCTATATCTAACGAATTTAAAGTCCGACGTCACGATGACGCCATGATGACGCCATCATGTTATTTATTATGATTTTATTAGGTTTTGGGGTCTTGTAATTCTAATGAACTACAAGTCCGATTGGGTTCAAACTTGGTATGCAGGTATATCGGGATGTGTTAAAGATATAAATTGCAGTGACGTCATGACGTCATGATGACGTCATCGTGTGATTGATTATCATAATGAGTTTATTAAGATTTTGGATCTTTAAGCTCTTGGAAGTACAGTTTCAGTAGATATCAGATCAAGATGGAAAGAATATGTTTTGTCATCGAATAAACTACTCCAGGGCCGATGCCGTCTATGGGACGCCGCCTAGCGGCCACATGTTCCACCGACTCAAGCAGGACCGCGTTAGTATTGTAACGAAACCCACCTGGGATCCGCCAGTAGACAACCAAACTCACAACAAAAATGAATGAAGAAATAAATTATATTTCTTAAAGCCACGTCTTTTGGTTTGTAATTATTATATACAATTTGTTTAGACAGTATGGATTTAAGCAGTAGGCCTATGGATTCAGTTTTAGAAATGAAAACAAATATATAATTGCGTGGCATGTTATCCATGCTGGATAACATGCAAAGCCCCACAAAAATGAATACAACCTAACACTACTAAAAACTTATACAATCCTAAAAGAATAAACAAGTGCGGCTGAAAAGGGGGGCATGGGCACATAACTGCATGTAAATTAAACTTACATGTACGACACATGAGGCCATTGACCAAAGACGAAATACACACAACACATACACAAACGTGTCTCTCCTACAGCACCCAGTCACAAGTCCTCAATGATAAGCAATGTGAAACAGTTTATATACTGACTAGCCCTGTTGACTACAAAGCCAAGTCAGGTGAGGCAGATCTACAGATAATTGTATTGTTCGAGTAATTTGCATATAATTAGCTTAACAATTGGGTTAATCCTATTAATGGTTACAAGCAACAATTGTGTATTTAGTCCAGGCCAGTAAAAAAAATAAAAGGGCCAGTTGGCTGGTAAAAGAACAATCAGCTCGCACTATAGAAAAAGGAATTTCAAGCACATTGTGTTTACATACATGTACCTGGTTGTGTTACACTATGCTGGAAACCTAGCAGCTCTGATCAAGCAATCAACGCGGCGCCGCATCATACCCCTTCCAGATATTCTGAAACCTAAACACAGATAAACTCTCTAAATGTATAAAAGTGAAAAGTTCACTCACAACAAAAGTGAAATTTACTTTTTTAGAGTAAAAAACACCTTTAAAAAAAGGAAAAACCACTCCAGAGGAGTAATTAACTGTTCACTCTTTCGAGGAGCCATAATTATGAAGGACAGCTCTTTTATAGTTGTTCTTCATATGGTTCCTCTGAAGAGTGAGAATTTACTCTTTTGGAGTAGTTTTCACTTTTTTGGAGTTGCCTTCACTCTATAAAACTCAATTTCACTCTTGTTGGATTGGTTTTATAAGCAATTCACTCTTTTTTGAGAGTGGGCTTTTACTCTTAAACATTTAGAGAGACAGCTAGTTTGTAGACATCGGTTGCGTCGGTAAAGAGACGAGTCTGAGCAGTTGCCAGCACCTCACACATCAAAGATAATCATCTCAGAGAGTTTAGGTCCCCGATTCCATGATAAATCTCGGCACGTACTTTATTGTTAGCCTAATTAGCCTCATGCCAATATATGTTGTCTGTACGATCAATTAATCTCCGGCTACATCACCATTGCCAAACTGCATGAACCAAGCCAAAGACGGAGACGAAGCTGGGATTTGAAAAACGGTCTTAAATTGAAGTCAGGTAAGATGGCGTCTGACGACTCCCCCGGCCCAGCTCACCTTTTCTTTCCGCTGAGGGGGGTGCTTGAGCATAGAGCCCATAGCAGATGTGGTTGGCTCAGTAAGCAGAAGAGCCTCATAGGCGATTCACATCCGCTGCAAGATCTTGACGGAATATAAGCTTGCAACAACCACGTCGCCAGTGGGTGACGTATAGGCCATTTCTAGCGGGTTGTACAGCTTTGCAGCTACAGTTCCTATCAGTGATCCCTTTGGGTCGTACTGCTGTATTTTTGAGTTTCCCCTACCACCGTAATGAACAGCTACATTAAAGTAACCTCGACTGTCGCAAAGGATCCCGGTGGGACTCGCAGGTTTTTGGTCCACAAGTGTCTTGATACTGAACACCTCATTGCCCTTGAGGTCTAGGCAGGAGAGGGTTTTATTTTCGTAGTTAGAAATAAATAGGCGCTCCATGTTATCCATCGCTAAATGATGTATCAAATTTTCATTTGGAATGGTTGCTACTAACGAGCCGTCAAGCAAATGCACAGAAACAACTTTCCTGCCCCAATCAGCCACAGCTAGTCGTTTTCCAGCTGCGTCTAGCGCAATAGCGGTTAACTGACTTGCCTCTTCCTTAGAGGGCGTGAATTCGCGAATCAACTGAAGATTGTTGTCAAAAACCTTCACTTTTTTTTTGTCAGTAACAAAAAGCAGATCGTCTGAGGTGACAGCAACGCCCCGAGGAGCGTCCAGCTGAAGATCGCTTTGAGCGGCCGAAGTTTTTAAATGTCCAGTGGGGGTAAATATCGATAGTCGTTTCAGTGTTGTGTCTGTCACAGCAATGTCCCCGTTGCTGAGACACGCAACACCTCTAGCGAATTGGAATTCCCCATCACCGTTTCCTTCCTTGCCGAACTCTTCCTTCACCTGCCACTTCTCTTTGAGCAATATCTTCCCAAGATCCTTTTCACTGACGACATCTTGACATTTGACCCCAATGAACGAACGACCCACCTTTGCCGGTTCACATTTGAGCTCCTTCTGGAATTCCAAGTTGTGCATCACCTTCGGTTTGAGTTCCAAGAGCTCGAAATCATCGACTTGACTCATCAAGTCGTTTACGGCCGTGACGACCTGATCTGCGCGTTTCCCCTGGTCACGGCTGCGCCCGAGCGCCTTTTCGTACTCACTGTCTCTCTCCTGACCGATTTTGTTGACTTGTTCGGTGATTACCTTTGCTTTGCTTCTGATTTTAGCAATTTCTGCCTCGGCTTTTGCAGAAATATCACTGCAAGCCTGAGCCAGTTTCGTTTGCAATATATTTCGTGCATGTTTGATGAAGTCTTCGTTTGATGCAAATTGCTCTTTGCTTTTCTGGAACTTTTGCAATATGTCCTTGACACTCTTACGGAATAATTCGATGGCGTCACCGATACCAATGAACTTATGTCCTACTGTTCGGTGCTCAGTTGCAGCACACATGGCGCAAATCAACACATAACAAGTCTCACAGTGAAAGCATATTGCGTAATCACTATGTTTTCTACATTTTGGTGTGGCAGTCTTAGTAGCATCTGTTGGTGAAGCCCTCGGTTTGTCCAAGTTTTCCGCTGGAATGATGCGGTGGTCTTTGATGGACTTCAAGCGACGATGCGCCTCTTGGCATTTCTTGCAGATGTTCTTCTTGCAGTCAAGACATCTCGACACGGCCTCATTTTCTTCTTCACATGATTCACAAGTTGCAACAGTAGTAGTTACCTTTCCTAATAACTGCTCTTGTTTGTTTATCTCATCGACAAGAGATATCAGAAAGAAGCTATGCAGACAGTCTAGCATCTTAGGATCCTTGAATCGGCAGCAGCTGATCTGACATTCCAGGTGCCCCTGGCTAATTGTGTCCAACACGGTTCGGGCTGCATCCTCCGCCATCGTGATCACGAAGTGTATACTTCCAAAAAAGGAAAGAAAAAAAATTCGTTGCGACTATTACATTCAGGAATACCCAGTGTTAGGATGGTTATTGTTGAGAAATGGCATGGGGCTGTAAAATGAAGGAGGGCACAGCGGTTTAAAACCAAATGTGACCCAGACATCAGTGAATCTCAGGACAATGAACAGTCAAAAATCCAAACAACTATATAAAGTATGTTTAAACATCATCGCTGGGTACGGAAAACAAGGTTGAAAGTTTTCTAAAAACGTAACTCACCGTTATTGACAAAAACAAACAAATTACATTTGAAAGAGGGCGTTTTTTTTCTGCATAGCGCCCTCTTGTGGCAATTTGTGAATTTAATACTAACCGTCTGTTGCTTTATTGTAGTCCGTTATAATTTATCTAGCTACAGTCCGGCCTCTTGTTGCGGCCAACCCATCTTCTCTTTAGGTATTTATTCCAGATCTCCTCATTAGAGGGTGGCGTACTTCACTGTTCCATCTCAGTGTTAAAACCATTCGCAATGGAACAGAAATAAAATAAAAGCGAGACCGTCCACAATGGAGGAGTCTTTGTCAGAAGGGAACCGGCAACCGTCCACGGATTGGTTTCAGAGAGGTCACACATCAGACAATAATAAGATCTATGTTTACATTAAAGTCATTCAGATATTTGCTTCACATCGTCGTCAGTCCCTGGCTGGACATATTAAATAAAAGTCATTGAAAGTCTCCCTGGGGGGAAACACGTCTGGCTGGTTGAAATGGTGTTTACTTTTTGTTTGGCTCTGCACGCTGACGTATACATGTAATTGTTACAAAAATAAATATTCGTGTTGGTTGTTTTATGTTTTTGTTAACCTAGTTTGTTTTACCGGTATTGCTTTTTGAGGGAGTTTCAACAGCCCACCCTGTGGTCGATGCGCGAAATAGGGCACACGGTAATTCACCTGCGTCGCAATTAATGACGTCGTACAAACCACTCGGTAAGAAAATACGTTGCAGCCCTGAAACGCGCGCTGACTATGCATATCAACAGAGGGCGCTGTTTGGCCCACTGGACAATGTTTTTGTTGAAAACACCTTTACGAATGTCGACTTTTACGAGCAAAAGGGACATTTCCGCTAATTTACTGGCATTTTATATTGACAAGGATGTTTAGTCTTTCGATATATTACAAATTTATGACATTTTACCGTAGGTACTAGGAGGTACTCGTTAAAATGTGAAACCGTAAATGTTTAAAAACTAATGATAAAGTATCATCCATTCCTTAGTCCATATCATACTTTACACCATTAGAAGGGTTGTAAAATGGGTATATTAAAAGCAATATACCCAAACCCATCAAACTCCAACTGCAGGTTTTGCTAGATTTTGGCAGGTGTGGTACCAAATCTTAGCAACTTGTTGTTGGGCTTTGTTTGAATCAGTACCAAAAAGCTAGAGAGATCGACCCTGTTGAATTCTGTCAGGTTCAGGACAGAAATGAATAAGACTTGTACAAATGTTGGAGTTTGGGGGATGCACAGGCATTTATTAGTGGGTGACCCACGGCTGTTCACGGCACAGCTAGTTTCTGGTAAACTGCTTGTGTATAACATGTACCCCTCTGTGTGTCCCCACTCGTACCCAAGCACATTCATATCGCTTGACAGTCATCACTGTACTGATCCCATACTAAACAATACATTGACTCATCTGTAACAAGTCAATCAAACTTCAACTGTTGGAGTTTGGCAGGTTTAGTACAGTTAGGTTTAGTAGAGTGTACCAATAAGTACCTGTGTGAAGTTGTGAAAGTTCGTGTAGAAGAGGACAAATTAGGGTGATGCTGAACATTTTGGATGTTTTGAGTGTTCTGACTGATTTTGAGATTAGACAGATTTCACTTAACACACAAACCCTATGGATTGTCCCCATAACGCAATATACGAAAAGAATTGATGGTTTGGTTTACTTTCTCTTTCATTTACCAAATGAGACCAAACGAGAGACCAAAAATGCCCTAAAAATCGATCGACTGTCAACACCCAGAAACATGATACCCCAGTCATCACTTCAACCAGCCTAACCATTGTATTTCTGATATGACTCCACAGGGCATAGCATCACTTGGCCATCGGAAAGACTCAGTCCGCCTCAGCTGGGAGAAAGTTTGGATGAATCGTCTTCGGACTATTCAACAACATGGGCTCAATTTCTAACTAGCAAATGATTAACTTCATTTTGTTTTCTCCTATTTGTCATCTGTTTCAGATTTATTTATTTGTTTGTTTTTGTTTGTTCTCACTCCTCCGGTTTCCCCTGTCTATTTTCAACCCCTCCACCCCCCCCCCCCCCCCCCCCCCCCACCACCCCCCAATTACTCCTAGTCCTACTTGTTTATTAGTTTTTCCTTATTGTTTATTAGTTTTACTCTGTCTGTTTTTGTTTCCCACCGAAATTCACACCTCTTTACCCCCTTGGTCTGTCTTTGATCCTACCCACACTTACCTTACTCTTTGATCCCTCAGCCTAAGCCTCCCTTTGTTGATTGTCCCACTGGACTCTGCGCTTTTTCGTTTGTGTTTCTTTTGCCAACCATGATGCATCATATGCATGTACATGTATGTTTGTATCTTGTACACAGCCATTATGTCTCTGAAGAAGATCTTGTTAAGATCGAAATATTAGGCCCTCTTAACTTATTTGATTTGTATATTTCAGGTCATTACAGCCAGTAAGCAGTTTGTAGCAGTTTTAATCTTATTCATGTTTCATTTACCTTGGCAGATACTTTATATTTGAACAAGATGTAAATATTTTTATAATTGTTTACTCAGTGTCATTTTTAACATAACTGTAATTTTTCCCAAAACAAATTCCATAATAAAAACCTAAAAGAATTTCGGACCTGATGCCTGGGTCTTAATTCCACTGTGGAGGGTGCACACCAACCCTACAAAGAGGACTGTACATGCATAGCTCTCTGTTGTATTTTGTCCTATTTTGTCACCATTATCTTATCTTGTCACCTATAGCGACAAGATTAAGACAAAAGAGAGCCAATTACAGCCCTATTTGTAGGGTAAGGTGCACTATAGCCATTACAGTGACTGCTCTATGTTCCGAAAACCCTATGACTACTAAACCTATGTCCCGACACTCCTATGTTCCAACTACCCGCATATAATAAGATTTTGCTAGCCTGCTTCATTAGTGACTCAATTCCATGTGGTAACATACATGTTGGCGTGTCAGAACGCAGGAGTGTCAGAATCATAGGTGGGGGGCGTCGGAACGTGGGGGGCGTCGGAACGTGGGGGGCGTCGGAACGTGGGGGGCGTCGGAACGTGGGGGGCGTCGGAACGTGGGGGGCGTCGGAACGTGGGGGGCGTCGGAACGTGGGGGGCGTCGGAACGTGGGGGGCGTCGGAACGTGGGGGGCGTCGGAACGTGGGGGGCGTCGGAACGTGGGGGGCGTCGGAACAAGGGGGGAGTCGGAACGTGGGGGGCGTCGGAACGTGGGGGGCGTCGGAACGTGGGGGCGTCAGAACGTGGGGGTCGTCGGAACGTGGGGGGCGTCGGAACGTGGGGGGCGTCGGAACGTGGGGGGCGTCGGAACGTGGGGGGCGTCGGAACGTGGGGGGCGTCGGAACTTAGGGGTGTAACCAGCCATCACTATAGGTCAGAGTGAATATTTGCTTTATCCGCGCGTCATGGTCAAAACGACACTTTTCCGAGTCAACAAAAATGTCATTTCGATTGAGAAAGTGACATTTTCGACCAAATTTTGACCGAAAAAAATAAAAAATTTACACGGAAATGGACAGAGCAACCGGTTCAGATTCAGGATCAATTATTGTGTTTTATTACAGACTACAAAAGCTAATCGTTCCTTTATCTTACGAATCAGGCATGATTCAAGCACCACCCAATAACATTAAATCTGTGCAACATGTAATGTGTATTAACATGATTCATATGTATTGTACAACAACTACAATTTACTCACTTTTTAAAACTGATTCGTCAGTTGGATGGGGTCTTCAACCACATTTTTGGTGGGTGTAAAACACAAGAATGGCCTTCCACCGGTCCAGGTACCGCCGGTATATACTTTCGAGCGGCGAAAGGTGATCACTTGTGTAGTTCATGGAGGATCTGTTTTCCTTCCTCCATGTGTAGTTGTACTTATCAAAACAAGGTACGTATCGACTACCGCAGCATCCTGTGTACATGTACATGTACATGTATTTGTTCAACAACTGCGCAGTATTTGATAAGGAGGCATTGCGTGCAGCACAATTTACTCACTGTGTGGGGAAAACCTGTTACTATTTTTAACTCGCGCCAATGAAGGGCAGCGCGCGCCCTCTAGGCCCCTGCCTTTCAGACGACAATGTGCGCGTGCAGGCTTTCGGCGTAAGGCTACGGAAGTTCATAATGGACATTACATATGTCTCCATTCGCAGGAAAGAATATTATCCTGTGAAATATTCACATCATTTATTTGCAATCGAGGTGTATTTATTTTGAATAATAGCTTTTCATGGCAATTATCTCTCCTCCCCACGGGTATTAAAGGGTGGGAAATATGTTTAAATTTAATAATCTGAAATTGAAATCAGTTTGGTAACAAACAATTATTTTTTACAACTGGATGTTTCTAAAAAATAATATCTAATAATAAAATTAAAAGTTTATTTCCAAATGGACCATTCCATGAAGTTGAGATACAAAGTGTGACATTTTGGTATATTTCTAGTTTCATGCCACATATCAACTAAATTATTTGACTATTTATTCCCGTTTGTCTTGGACGTTGGACAGATTTGGGCAAGTCTTGTACCATTCAAACATTGGTTTCCAGAGTAATTGGATATTTAATAAAAATATTTAGGTATCACAAGTACAACGCGTCGCTTTCACATCTTTTTGTCATGTTGCAAGATGTATTGCATAAACCTCGGCTTACTATTACATGACCACAAAATGGAGCTATACATGTTTTTATAAAGTTATTGCATATCAATTACAAGGGATATGTTGAAAAATATGTTCCAACATAACACATGTTACACTAGGGTACACCATGTTCAATTGTTTATAGTGACCGATTCACTTGTATTTCAGGTAAGAGTTAGACAAATATAATTACACAAAGATAATAAACTGAAATAAATCAAAACATCTCTTGAGAATGTCAGCATCAACACTGCACTATAGCAACCGCTCCAATTAACACCAGACATGGCAATTACAATCCCAATGTGTTTTTTTTAAACTAAAACCGAATATAATGGGAGTGTGGAGTGGACATTTATTTGATTTGTTATTCTACAAGTAACATATATATGCCTCCTGTTGAATCAGCCGGTCCATTGTTAACTGTGTGGTCCCCGGGTAATTCTCTTGCCTGTTGAACAGTTTATTGGCCTGTAAAATAACATTACAAAAACAGTTCTCTCATAGGAGTAGTGCATCCTTCTGCATCCCATTCATGGTAAGGTTGTGCAGCCCCCTGTATATTTACTTTAGCCCACACTGTGCCATATAAAAGGACACTGACCTTGGGGTCACATTCAGTGAGCATGGCAAGCAGCAGTGGACATACATGTACATGTACATCAAATACTTACACGTGTTTCAGACACAAATTCTAGCTGCCAGATAGGCAAGTTCTGCTCAGAAACTTGGTGAGTTTTTACCCATTAATTATCCTCTTTTGGTTTGATTTAATTTCTAAATTGTCTCGTTCCTAAGACGAGAGTTGATAGATTCATCGTATTTGGTTAAGAAGTTTTGTCTGAGTTTTTGAAAGTTTTTAGTTAATTGTCTCAAAGCCATCATGAACTTGATTTGTTTCTGTATTGTATACATGTACTTTGAGAGCTTTGTCAAGTCTGTTTTCCTTCCTCCATGGTCAAGTTAAAGACAACCTGGATAGGAGAATAATTCCTGTGTTAAATTAGAGAAGTTGAAAGGTTTTTGAATCATTATTAGTTTCTTTGTACTAGATTTAATTTCGATGTTTGAGAATTATTCTCAAGTAAATACTTTTATTTATATCTAGAAAAGATTAATAGGAAATCAGGATGGAGTAAATACTTGACCTCATTAATTCCCTTGTTTCTTTGGTTTTTAAGACTTTCAGTCCTGCCATACGTAGATTTTGTTGAGAGATGCCAAGATTCTACCAGATTTGTGTAAATTGTATAAATCGACCAGGCATGGTGAACCATGTATATATAACAAAGGATTAGACTTGCTAAGTCTAGGATAGATTATTATACACAGTAATATGTAGTCCTTATGTAGTTGATAGTGTTAACCTAACTTCAACCGAGTTAATGACTGGAGCCAGTCTAATGTACAATAAACAGTTGCTTGTAGACTTATAAATATTCATGAAGGCCTGCCCAGATACAAGAAAAGTGATCTTGTCATTGGTTAGACATGTGGTGACATTATCTATACTTGTTTATTAGTCATCTAAGTGTTGCTGTTGAAGTATGAGTTAAACTTTAAGAGAATTCTTGTCCTTGTTCTGATTGTTATGATTTTGATTACTCTTAAGATTCCTAATTTTATATTTTGTTCTTTTGTTTTGTTTCGTTTGCAGGTTACCGTCTGATTGCCTATTTTAGCTATGCACTTTTTGGCACTGTGTTGGGTTTTGTTAATTTTTATATTTTTTTGTAGCATTTCTTTTGAGCTGTTTCTAAATTCCTTATTTTTTTGGATAAGAAATCAGATTGAAATTCCATTCTAGAATTCGGCGCATTCTTAACACCAACCACTTTCAAATGTTATTGCCGTTGTCCTTTGGAAAGTCACTAAATAAATATTGTTGTTGTTTCTCTCAGCTAAATTTGTCCACGCTTCTAACTTTTTTTTTCCTTTTTGTGTCAATTTTGTTGTCCCAACCTTGAGATTTAAGCCGCGACCCAATCTTCTTGAACCAGGTGGAAATATATTTTTTGTGGATTGCTTCCTTACTTCAATTAGTATTAAATTTATCGGTGTGACAAATTTCTATGTTACAGGGGCACAATGAACACAATTTGGACAACGGGAGTCAAAAGGTATCCCTAATGTAATTTCTATAGATGAATAGGTCTCCACAAGAATTTTCACGAAATAGATTTTTGAATTTTACTCAAACTTCCCAAAAACTAGGGTTAGGATGTGGGTTAGGGTTAGTGTTTGGGTTAGGGTATAATATAGGGTATATTTTGTTAAAATTTCAACCTAGGAATTTAATTGTGGTTGAAATAGAAGCATTTTGAAAAAGGTGCTCGACTTTCTAACCATTTTGAAAACGAGACCAAAGAGATGTCTCCACAAGGATACAACGTTGAGGATGGTTGTTCTCGGAATCTCAGGAATTCTGTTCAGGTATTTGAGGCATGTGTCAGGTAGCAATACACTGTTAAAATGCTGTTGGTTAAACTTTTTTAACAACCTGGGTTATCCAAGTGCCCTGCTTAAACAAATGTTGTCCGCTGTTTAAGCAGGACACGTGAACAAACCGGGTTGTTGTCCTTGTATACACAACTGTTTAAACAGTGTTTAAACAGTGTATATGGCATATAGTCGAGTGTGTATGACATAGGAGCAAGATAGAGGGAGTCTCCTCTATCGTGCTGGGTATTTAATTTGTCGTATACGAGGCACTGAGAGCTTTCACTCGTTGGAAAGTGATACAATACAATTATATACCATATATTATACCCTAACCCAAACACTGACCCTAACCCACATCTCAACCCGTTTTAAAGTAATTTGAGTAAAATTAAATAAACACATTTTCTGAAATTTCTTTTGAAGACCTGCTAATCTATAGAAATTTCCCTGTGGAGACCCGACTCCCATTATCCCCATGGTGTTTAGGTCTCGACAGGGTACCCAATTCAGAAACCTACACACCCGTGTGTGTAAACACCTTTTATCATGGACCCCTGTTCTGGCGTCTGCAAAGGCGTAGATTCAGGGAATCCTTAGCTTAGGTTCAACCAGAGAGGGTCAACCGAAGAACAAAGAACGATCTGGCCGGAGGTCAGGGCTGCGGTTTCCAAATGAACTTTATTCCACGGTGAACTGTAAAAGAGTACACAAAACCTTATATAATACTTTGATCATGTTTAAAATGAAGAGATGCGTGTAAAACGCTTCCTAAAAGCAATAAAATCACTTTACAATGAGCGGTTTATGTAAAATGAGCAAGAGCATTAAATACAGGGATGGCTCCACCACGTGAACGGGTGACATATCGGAATGGAGCTCTCGCTTAATAACTTTCAAAATACACGGAAATCTAATTATCTATGAATAATAGAGTGACAAGTACTAAACACTGTAATTATATAGAGGAAAATACGGCAGCAGATTTAACCACAAACATAACCGAGTCGGGTCTAGATGATTTTAAATCCAGCGACGATGAAGAATGCAATAAAATCTACGCACAACATGATGGGAAATATTGACTCGAGTCGAGAATTATCTCGAAAATGACAAATACTGAGAAACTTACATGACTGTGGGGCTAGGTGAATCTACATGATTACGATTAAGGTGACCTGCAAGGGTAACACAAGACTTGAATCGGACGAATAGCAGATTTCTAAGAGAAATCAGGCGGAATGTCGGGCAAACAAAAGTAACATGGCTACCTTGACAAAGCCGTACGTGATGAGAACTGAGACCGTAAAAGCTTGACAGCGCCCTCAGGCGGCTCTCTGGGTAAGTGACGACGGCCGTGACACCCCCTATTGTCCCTCTTTTGTTTGTAGTACTTTAACGTTTTTGGAAGGCCTTCCATAGGTTTTGTACACAAATATATAATCGTGGACTTTATGTCAATTGTCCTCTATTGTTCCACGTAAACTATTTGAATGCGGATACAAACTTACACATACTACAGTACATGCTACATACATAAATAGTTATTTTGTAGTCTCTTCATTTCTAAACTTGGTTCAACTAGCGAGCCAAAAATATAGAATTAACGAAAACAAGAGCTATTTCGCCAAATATCGATCCTTTTTGTCGCGATGACGTCATCGGTAATCATTGTGATGTCACATCATGTGATTTATTATGATTTTATTAGGTTTTTGGATCTTTAAGCTCTTGGAAGTACAGTTTCAGTAGACTTAGATTAAGTTATAAGGAACATGTTTTGTCGACGAATAAACTACTCGAGGGCCGATGCAGCGCGCAGCACGAGCGAGGCGCCGTATGATGTCCACATGTGCCACCGACTCAAGCAGGACCGCGTTAGTATGCTGGGAACTTAGCAGCTCCGATCAAACAATCAACGCAGCGCCGCATGTCCCCCCCGGATGTGCTGAAACCTAAACACAGATCAACTCTCTAAATGTATAACAATGAACGGTTCACTCGGAAGAGTGAATATTTACTCTTTTTGAGTGGTTTTTACTTTTTGGGAGTTGCCTTCACTCTGAAAAACTCAATTTCACTTTACGGGAACGAGACGATCGAGTCTAAGGCCGTGTCCGAAACGGGTGTCTAGAGCTACAGCTACGGCTATTGTCTACGTCGGCCATTTTGTAGCGCTGTCCGAAATGCCGTCTAGAGCTACAGCTACGGCTACAACGCCACAAAAATCTAGCCGTAAAGGAAGTTGTCTAGCTCAGGCAAAACAAAATGGCGGCAGCACTAACGTTAATTTTGGAGCAAAGGTTTGTTTATTTTTCAATGATAGTGCATTGAATTGAAACGACAAATACGACAAATACGTCAATATCAGCAGGTATTTCGACTGGCTGTAAACAAACATTGAGTAACATCTAGCAGACGATAATTGTTGTAAATTCTTACGTCGTAAGTTTCGCAAACACTAATTCAAGCATCGCTTGGGGGCGCAATAACTAGCCGTTGGCTCTACCGTAGCCACGTCCGAATTCCATTTGCCTTAGCGCCTACGTAGACGTAGCTGTAGCTGTAGACGTAGACCGTAGCTCTAGACACTCGTTTCGGACACGGCCTAAGCGGTTGCCAGCACCTCACACATCAACGATAATAATTTCTGAGATTTTTGGCCCCCGACTCAGTGATAAATCTCGGCACGCACTTTTAGGTTAGCCTAATTAATTTCCGGCTCCATCACCAAAGCCAAACTGCTAAACGAAGCCACACACGGCGACGAAGCTGAGACTGGGAAAACGGCCTTAAATTGAAGTCGTCTAATGACTCCCCCAGCTCGCCTTTTCTTTCCTCTGAGGGGGTACTTGAGCATAGAGCCCATAGCAGATGTGGTTGGCTCTGAATCAAGTAAGTAGTAGAGCCTCATAGGCAATTCACATCCGCTGCAAGATCTTGATGGAATGTCTGTCTGCAACAACCACATCGCCAGTAGATGTATAGGCCATTTGTATCGGATTGTATAGCTTTTCGGCTACAGTTCCTACCATTAATCCATTTGGGTCGTACTGCTGTATAGTTGCGGTTCCCCTGTCACCGAGATGAACAGCAACATTAAAGTAGCCGTGACTGTCAAAAAAGATCCCAGTTGGACTCGCCGATTTTTTGTCCACAAGTGTATTGATACTAAACACTTCATTGCCCTTGAGGTCTACGCAGGAGAGGGTTTTATTTTCGTAGTTAGAAATGAACAGGCGCTCCATATTATCCATCGCTAAATAAAATGTCACATTTTCATTTGGAATAGTTGCTACTAACGAGCCATCAAGCAAATGCACAGAAACAACTTTCCTGCCAAAGTCAGCCACCGCTAGTCGTTCTCCAGCTGCGTCTAGCGCAATAGCGGTTAAATGACTTGCCTCTTTCTTAGATGGTGTGAATTCGCGAATCAACTGAAGATTGCCGTCAAAAACCTTCACTTTATTTTTGTCCGTGACAAAAAGCAGATCATCTGAGGTGACAGCAATGCCCAAAGGAGCGACCAGCTGATGACCGCTTTGAGCGGCCAAAGTTTTGAAACGTCCAGTGGAGGTAAATATCGATAGTCGATTTAGCTTTATGTCTGTCACAGCAATGTCCCCTTTGCTGAAACATGCAACACCTCTGGCGACTTGGAATTCCCCGTCACCGTTTCCTTCCTTGCCGAACTCTTTCTTCACCTGCCACTTTTCTTTGATCAATATCTTCCCAAGATTCTCTTCACTGACGACATCGTGACATTTGACGCCAATGAACGAAAGATCCACCTTTGCCGGTTCGCACTTGAGCTCCTTCTGGAATTGCAAATTGTGCATCACCTTCGGTCTGAGTTCCAAGAGCTCGAAATCATCGACTTGACTCATCAAGTCGTTTACAGCCGTGACGATCTGATCTGCGCTTTCCATCTGGTCACGGTTGCGCATGAGTGCCTTTTTGTACGCGCCGTCTCTCTCCTGACAGATTTTGTTGACTTGTTCGGTGATTACCTTTGCTTTGCTTCTGATTTTAGCAATTTCTGCCTCGGCTTTTGCAGAAATATCACTGCAAGCCTGAGCCAGTTTCGTTTGCAGTCTATTCCGTGCATGTTTGATGGAGTCTTCGTTTGATGCAAATTGCTCTTTGCTTTTCTGGAACTTTTGCAATATGTCCTCGACACTCTCACGGAATGATTTGATGGTGTCACCGATACCAATGAACTTATGTTCCGTTGTTCGGTGTTCAGTTACAGCACACATGGCGCAAATCAACACATCACAAGTCTCACAGTAAAAGCATATGGCCTGATCACTATGTTTTCTACATTTTGGTGTGGCAGTTTTAGTAGCATCTGTTGGTGAAGCCCTCGGTTTATCCAAGTCTTCCGCTTGAATGATCCGATGGTCGTTGGTGGACTTCAAGCGACGGTGCGCCTCTTGGCATTTCTTGCAGATGTTCTTCTTGCAGTCGAGGCATCTCGACACGGCCTCGTTTCCTTCTTCACAGGATTCACAAATCGCACTGATAGTAGTAACCTTTCCTAATAACTGTTCTTGTTTGCTTATCTCATCGACAAGAGATACCAGGAAGAAGCTAGAAGACAGACTCTGCACTCCATCCTTAGGAACGACCGTCTCTCTCCTACAGACTGGACATATTATCTTTTCCCTCTCCGCCGTTTCTTTGTTCAACATCATACCCAGACAGTTCAGGCAGAAGCTATGAAGACAGTCTAACATCTTAGGATCCTTGAATCTATCGCAGCAGATCGGACATTCCAGGTGCCCCTGGCTTATTGTGTCCAACACGGTTCGGGCTGCAGCCTCCGCCATCGTGAGTGTATCCTCCTTACAAAGAACAAAAATCAGTTTCGACTATTACTCAGTGCCAGGAAGGGGCTTAGGTTGAGAAGGGGGCATGGAGCTGTAAAATGGAGGAGGGTGCACACCAGCCCTATAAATATGACTATAACTGGCTCTATTTTGTCTGTTCTTATTTTGTCACCATTATCTTCAGACAAAAGACAAAGGATATCCATTTACACCCCTATTTGTAGGGTAATGTGCACACTATACATTTAGGTCAGACTGAAAAATTGCTTTATCCTTTTCATTGTCAAAATAACACTTTTCCGAGTCAACAAAAATTACATTTCTCTCGGTCATTTTGACTGAGAAGATCACATTTTCTTGGTCATTTTTACACGAAATTTGGCAGGGCAAATTGTAGAGGTTAACTTATAATTAGAATGCTTGTTTTGTTTCAAGTGATTTGGAAATTAATTATTATTGTACAGTAACTTTTCTTAAAGCGCCTCGGAATATGTCTACATAGATAGATGGCGCTTTACAAATGCTTGTATTATTATAATTATTATTCAGGATCAAATAATTATGTGACCCAGTGTGTTATACCAACACCGCTGTTCCTCAGGCTCCGTGGGCGACATAAGGTTTATGCACATGCGCTAGTTTTATCAGACTGAATCGTAAAATGCATTATTCATGAGCTCGACAAAAAGTACAAATTAAAAATTAAAAAAGCTAAAACATTCCTAAAAACTGCTCTTATACACTCAATGTTTAATAGTATGCAGTATGTTTCACCCAAACAGGGTGGGAATATGAATCATATTCACATTTTAGTGGGTAAAATTTAATTTAATGTCGGCAGCTCCGTGAAATTGTGTTGAACGAGAGACGCCACATAACGTAAATAGTCCAAATTAAACATTATTTTTCGACAAGAAGCTAAGTTTACCTTTTATTAACAAAGATACTGCGACAATTTGGGAGACCGCCAAAATAGGGCAATATAGCTCGGATGGTGGAGCGGTATTCCGGAGGTTGCAGGTTCGAGTCCTGCCTTGCCAATTTCTTTGTTCACTTTGAAATTTGTAACAAGACTCTCAGGAAAACATCATTTAGACTTTAAATTTTACATTGACGCTGGTTTCGAAAGTAAAAACCCTTAAACTCTGCTACAAATGGGGAATTCCCTGGTGGGTTTAATGAACGCAGAGTGTGATTTTCACAATTCAACTGTACAGCTTAAGCGGTAGGCAGGGTGCACAAACAACTCCCACCGGCGCTCCGGGTATTATGTATTTGACAAGGCAGCGATTGGATGTACATGTAGCGCCTGCTATTTGATTTGTGTAGATAACGCAGTTTGTTTACATGTATTGAAGTGTATTGAAGTGCATGGCTCCATGTGGCATTTGTCCTTTAATAGTCTGTCCAACGGGACGAAAATTCCCAAGAAACACAAACGTCATGTTCATTCTAATTAAAACACTGATAAACATCACAATTAAAGGTAATTATTCGTATAGGTATTTTCTCATCAAGCATCTTGCTGAAAGGTTTACAGTCTAAATGATAATAAATTATAGTCGTTATTCTGTTGATTTATTGTCATCTGTCAAATATCAACAACTTATTTTGATTATAAACAAGCTATTGAAAAGACGTGCTCCGGTTACCTATTTTTGTAATGAAAAAACGGGACCTGGTACAATTTGGCCGCAAGAGGACGTTTTATACAAGTTAAAGCACGAACTACATACAGACATCTCAATAAACCCTTGAGACTCCTTGAAATCTGGACTCATAGGTAGTATTGCGCATGCTTAAGTGGAGCTAATTAGGAGCGTGATCTGTCACGTGAGAGGGTTTAACCAATAAGAAAAACGGGTCCGATTTTCATAGGAGTCTGGTTTTAGTACGACACCGGCACCATGGAGAAAGGACACGGACAAGCAAACAAACCTAATGTCGCCCTGACAACAGCTATGCCCATAGATAGAGAGGGTTTTTGACAGGTTAACCGCCGTTAAACAATAGAAACCGTGCACAAATTTCGGGCAATAACTCCATACTGCCGCACGGTCTACCCCAACCCAAAATTTGTATGAGTACTTTATCAACTCACCCAGCTGCTGCCCACCAAAAACCAGTCGAATCTCGGCCAATTTTTGTTAAAAAGGTGAAAACTATGCCCGTTCCGCAAACGCGACTGTTACAAGATGGCGGATAACGACGTTGGTACCGTGACCCCGGCACCGTGACCCCGGCCGGGGTCAGTGTGCGGACCAATCACATGGCCTTCTCTGAACGATGACAGGGCTGTTTTCCAAACCCTGGCTTCGGTCTTTTGTGGCTGTGCCTCCGGCGCATTGCTTAACTGTATGAATAAGGCCTCGCAAGATGAAGTTTCAAGTTTGTGTTTCAAAAACGGCTAATGCGCATGCGGCTGCAGCTTGAAATTACGCACGAGTTATCCGCCATCTTGTAACAATCGCGTTTGCGGAACGGGGATAGTTTTCACCTTTTTTACAGAAATTGGCCGAGATTCGACCAGTTTTTGGTAGGCAGCGGCTGCGTGAGTTGATAAAGTACTCATACAAATTTTGGGTTGGGGTAGACCGTGCGGCAGTATGGAGTATATTGCCCGAAATTTGTGCACGGTTTCTATTGTTTAACGGCGGTTAACCTGTAAAACCCTCTCTATCTATGGGTCTCCGCCCTACGGGCGTCGGGGGACCCAGAGTTCTAGGGGTAGTACTGACCCATGCCAACAGACTACAATCATACAATTAAACTAATCGTTCCTTCTCTTACGAATCAAGAATCAGGCAAGATTTCTATGCTATTTCAATAACAAACACTCAATCCGACATTGAATCTGTGCAACGTGTAATGTATATACCTCCATGGTAAAATATACTCACTTTTCAAAACTGATCCGTCAATTGGATGGGGTCTTCAACCACATTCTATTCCCTGGTGTGTAAACACAAGAATGGCCTTTCACCGGTTTACGCACCGCCGGTAATTTCGTTCGGTGAAGGTGATTACTTATCGGACAAGGTATCGACTACCGCAGCATTCTGTGTCCATGTATTTGTGTAACAACTGCGCAGTATATGATGAGCAGGCATTGTGTGCAGCACAATTTACTCACTAGCACTATGGGGAAAACCAGTGCTATTTTTAACTCGCGCAAGTGAATGTAAAGGCAGCGCTCGGCTCCTTTCACTGAGATGACAATGTGCGCGTGCCCACAAGCCTTCGGCGTAAAGCTACGGGAGTCCATAATGGACATTACACATGTCTCAATTTGCAGAAAAGACTATTATCCTATTTTTACCACGTAAATCATCCACAATGTCCTTGATTCAAGTTCAGTACTGCAGTGGGGATGATTACGAAATTAAAACCAAGATGTAAAATTAACAATAGTACAATCTTACACGAATGCCTTTGTAAAAAGGAAAGTCTTAAGCTTATTCTTAAAAACCGAAAGAACCTGAACAGACTGAATCTCATTCAACTTGTACATCGTTACATTTAATGGAATTAAAATTGTTGACGGAAATGTGTATGAGGCCGCCAAAAAGGTTAATAATGCCAAAAATCGTACAGATTCGTCTTGGATGCCCTAGAGTATCTGCCTTTTTAATTGATCAATGCCACCTGTGAACCACAATGGTGGACCGACTATAGCTTCGAGTTGTCCCGCGTACGAGTTGACCAATCTGCGTACGAGTTGTCTCGCGTACAAGTTCCCCGTGAATAGAGCCTGAAGCTAGCTAGTGGCGCACTTCCGGACCCCTCGAATAGGTAAATCAGCGTGTAAAAGTCGGGGTTTCTACAATTATTCGGTACATTTATTTCTTTAAGACAGTCCTTCTTTGAAAAGGCCTTTGTAAATTTGTTACGATACACGTAGTATCACAATTTGTAGAAACTGAAAAATTGCATTACGCTAAAGAGAAATATCGAGCCAAAAATCGACCTCTCACTTCCAATTTTTTTTATGTGGACTCATGGAAGTAGAAACACTTGTACAAATAGGCAACCAGCCTGCGGTCCATATCCAATGATCGAGAAGAGTAATGCTCATAGCGACCTTGCAAGGTACACTGTATTTGTTTAGGTAAAATAATGTTCACCTGTAAAATAACAAACCATCGCCGTATTTTAGTTTAACGGATTTTGGATGTAAAATTACGGTAATGTGAGCTGGAAAATATCATCACGAATCCATAAATCGTTCGTGTTGTAGTGTTAATTTATACAGATAATATAAATTTACAAAAACACTTTCTCAAAATACAACATTTTGTGTAAACATACATCAAACACATACAAAGTGTTGTTTATTTACATAT
The DNA here is from genome assembly GCA_037893245.1 of Crossaster papposus. Lineage (NCBI taxonomy): Eukaryota > Metazoa > Echinodermata > Asteroidea > Velatida > Solasteridae > Crossaster > Crossaster papposus. The sequence goes on along the minus strand of JBAIAA010000669.1, from coordinate 711,369 downwards.
AATTAATCTACTGTTATCCAACAGGAATCTCATTACGCAGAAAATGAATATTTCGATCGAAGAAATTTGTAGTATGTTAAATTGGCTGTTTTGTCAAAAAAATGCACGTTCTTGATCATAATGTGTTATTTATTCAAACAATTCCACAATAAAATTCAGATTTCTTGCCAAAATAGGGTAATAATCGTATTAGATCTTTTGTATTCAAATATTGAAATCATTTCTGGCAAACTGTGACTTCATCATGACATGAAAAAATCATGAATATACATCAAAATCAGTCACTTTTTTGGACCTCGCCCTGTATATACCTCAACAACAACTACTGCATTCAAAGTTACCATACCACAATGTTCTTTTATTGTCATAACTTTGAGAAGCACAATTTTACCGAGATGAAATTTCGTCACTAATGTCTTAAACTAAATACCACTGCAGGAAAAAAGTGTGTTTTTGTTTATCTACGAACGAGGCGAACAACTAAATACCTGTAATTGTAGAAGAGTACAAAATGATATTTTCGGAGTTAAATTTGACTTTTTAGGATATGTTATTGCTTTCTGATGGCCGATTTCTTTGTTCGCTGTCTCTCACAATTGCCTTTTCATTAGAAATATAATAGCGATAACTGGACATAGGTCCATTATACGGACATAACTAATTGTTCCCTATTTGGACCTATCAGCCATGGATCAGAAAGCAATAACATATCCTAAAAAGACAAATTGAGCTCAGAAAATATCAAAGCATTTACTGAGAAAATATTATTTTTGTTCAGACAAGTCTCATAGTGTTTGTGCACTGGGTGTCAAGTAATGTCTGTGTATGAAATTATTTTCCCAGCCACTTAAATTGGAATCCGATAAGATGTCTGATATGAGGGGGTACTTGTGCACGCAGCCTATAGCAGATGTAGTTTGGTTCAAGTAAGCAGCAGGCCTAGCAGGCAATTCACATCCGCTGCAAGATCTTGATGGAATGTCTGTCTGCAACAACCATGTCGCCAGTGGGTGTATTGGTCATTTCTATCGGATTGTACAAATCTTCGGCTACAGTTCCTACCAGTGATCCATTTGGGTCGTACTGCTGTATTTTAAAGTTTCCCACGTCACCGTAATGAACAGCTACATTAAAGTAACCATGACTGTCACAAATGATTCCGGCAGGGATCGCAGGATTGTTGTCCACAAATAGTGTCTTGATACTAAACACCTCATTGCTATCGGGGTCTACGCAGGAGAGGGTTTTATTTTTGTAGTTAGGAATCAATAGGCGATCCATATTATCTATCGCTAAAAACAATTCCACATTTTCATTTGGAATAGTCGCTTCTAACGAGCCATCAAGCAAATGCACAGAAACAACTTTCCTGCCCGAGTCAGCCACAGCTAGTCGTTTTCCAGCTGCGTCTATCGCAATAGCGGTTAACTGACTTGATTCTTCCCTAGATGGTGTGAATTCGCGAATCCACTGAAGATTGCCGTCAAAAACCTTCACTTTCTTTTTGTCAGTGACAAAAGGCAGATCGTCTGAGGTGACAGCAATGCCCCGAGGAGCGTCCAGCTGATGACCGCTTTGAGCGGCCGAAGTTTTGAAACGTCCAGTGGAGGTAAATATCGATAGGCGATTTAGCAGTGCGTCTGTAACAGCAATGTCCCCGTTGCTGAAACATGCAACACTTCTGGCGAATTGGAATTCCTCGTCACCGTTTCCTTTCTTGCCGAACTCTTCCTTCACCTGCCACTTTTCTTTGAGTAACATCTTCCCAAGATCCTTTTCACTGACAACATCTTGACATTTGACCCCAATGAACGAAAGTTCCACCTTTGCCGGTTCGCACTCGAGCTTCTTCTGGAATTCCAAGTTGTGCATCACCTTCGGTTTGAGTTCCAAGAGCTCGAAACCATCGACTTGAATCATCAAGTCGTTTACGGCCGTGACGATCTGATCTGCGCGTTCCATCTGGTCACGGTTGCGCATGAGTGCTTTTTCGTAATCGCTGTCTCTCTCCTGACAGATTTTGTTGACTTGTTCGGTGATAACCTTTGCTTTGCTTCTGATTTTAGCAATTTCTTCCTCCGTTTTTGAAGAAATATCACTGCAAGCCTGAGCCAGTTTCGTTTGCAATCTATTCCGTGCATGTTTGATGGAGTCTTCGTTCGATGCAAATTGCTCTTTGCTTTTCTTGAACTTTTGCAATATGTCCTTGACACCCTCACGGAATGATTCGATGGCGTCACCGATACCGATGAACTTATGTTCCGCTGTTCGGTGCTCAGTTGCAGCACACATGGCGCAAATCAACACATCACAAGTTTCACAGTGAAAGCATATAACCTGATCACTATGTTTTCTACATTTTGGTGTGGCAGTCTTATTAGCATCTGTTGGTGAAGCCCTCGGTTTGTCGAAGTCTTCCGCTTGAATGATGCGATGGTCTTTGGTAGACTTCAAGCGTCGGTGCGCCTTTTGGCATTTCTTGCAGATGTTCTCCTTGCAGTCAAGGCATCTCGACACGGCCTCATTTTCTTCTTCGCAGGATTCACAAGTCGCACTAGTAGTAGTTACCTTTCCTAATAACTGCTCTTGCTTGTTTATCTCATCGACAAGAGATATCAGAAAGAAGCTAGAAGACAGACTCTGCACTCCGTCGTCAGTCACGACCGTCTCTCTCCTGCAGACTGGACATGTTATCTTCGCCGTCTCTGTCGTCTCTTTGCTCACCATCTCTCCCAGACAGTTCAGGCAGAAGCTATGAAGACAGTCTAGCATCTTAGGATCCTTGAATCGGCAGCAGCAGATCGGACATTCCAGGTGCCCCTGGCTAATTGTGTCCAACACGGTTCGGGCTGCAGCCTCCGCCATCCTGATCATGAAGTGTATACTTCAGGGAAAAGAAAGAAACAAAATCCGTTTCGACTATTACGTTCAGGAATACTGTGTCAGGATGGTTATGTTGAGGGGCATGGAGCTGTAAAATGGAGGGCAGTGGTTTAAAACTATATGTGACCTAGACATCAGTAAATTTCAGGACAATAAAAAGTCAAAATTCCCTAAGCTATATCAAGTATGTTTAAACATCATCGCTGGGTACGGAAAACAAGGTTTCTAAAAACGTAACTCACCGTAATTGACAAAAACAAAAAATACATTTGAAAGAGGGCGCTTTTTTTCTGCATAGCGCCCTCTTGTGATAATTTGTGCATTTAATACTACCCGTCTGTTGCTTATGTTGTCCCGTTAATTATATCTTAATTATATCCAAATCTTAGCAACTTGTTGTTGGGCTTTGTTTGAATCAGTACCAAAAAGCTAGAGAGATCGACCCTGTTGAATTCTGTCAGGTTCAGGACAGAAATGAATGAGACTTATACAAAAGTTTGGGGGGATGCACAGGCATTTATTAGTGGGTGACCCACGGCTGTTCACGGCACAGCTAGTTTCTGGTAAACTGCTTGTGTATAACATGTACCCCTCCGTGTGTCCCCACTCGTACCCAAGCACATTCATATCGCTTGACAGTCATCACTGTACTGATCCCATACTGAACAATACATTGACTCATCTGTAACAAGTCAATCAAACTTCAACTGTTGGAGTTTGGCAGGTTTAGTACAGTTAGGTTTAGTAGAGTGTACCAATAAGTACCTGTGTGAAGTTGTGGAAGTTCATGTAGAAGAGGACAAATTAGGGTGATGCTGAACATTTTTGATTTTTAGAGTGTTCTGACTGATTTTGAGATTAGACAGATTTCACTTAACACACAAACCCTATGGATTGTCCCCATAACGCAATGTACCAACAGAATTGATGGTTTGGTTTACTTTCTCTTGCGAGAGCCTAGGGGGTAAGGGTTAAACAGTTTCATTTACCAAATGAGACCAAACGAGAGACCAAAAATGCCCTAACAAATCGATCGACTGTCAACACCAAGAAACATGATACCCCCATCATCACTTCAACCAGCCTAACCATTGTATTTCTGATATGATTCTACAGGGCATAGCACCACTTGGCCATCGGAAAGACTCAGTCCGCCTCAGCTGGGAGAAAGTTTGGATGAATCGTCTTGGGCTCAACATCTAACTAGGAAATGATTAACTTCAATTTTTTTTCTCCCATTTGTCATCTGTTTCAGATTTATTTCTCTGTTTGTTTTTGTTTGTTCTCACTCCCCCGATTTTCCCTGTCTATTTTCAACCCCCCCCCCCCCCCCAATTACTCCTAGTCATACTTGTTTATTAGTTCTTCCCTTTGATCTTTACCCTGGACCTCCTTTCTTGTGGTTTTACCCCTTCTGTTTTTGTTCCCCACCCAAATTCACACCCCTTTACAGGGATGTAGTCGAGTCCATCACAAGTCCCTGTAAGTCCCTGCAAGTCCATCACAAGTCCTTCAGTTCCAATTCAAATCACAAGCTATTCAAATCAGCTTTGACAGAGGCATTCCTTTGTCATTGTTCATCCAGTTACTTGTGACTGCCTTTATGAAGGGACTTGTGACTGGCTTCACGTAAGGAATTGTGAACGGACTTGAAGGGACTCGACTACAACCCTGCCCCTTTACCCCATTGGTCTGTCTTTGATCCTACCCACACTTACCTTACCCTTTAATCCCTCAGCCTTACCCTTTAATCCCTTCTTTTGTTGATTGTTCCACTGGACTATTTTGCCAACCATGATGTGCATCATATATCTTGCCCTACATACATGTATGTTTGTATCTTGTACACAGCCATTTTGTCTCTGAAGAAGATCTTGTTAAGATCAAAATATTAGGCCCTCTTAACTTATTGGATTTGTATATTTCAGGCCATTCCAGCCAGTAAGCAGTTTGTAGCAGTTCTAATCTTATTCATGTTTCAATTACCTTGGCAGATATTTGAACAAGATGTAAATATTTTCCAAATTTTTTACTCAGTGTCATTTTTAACATAACTGTAATATCTATAATAAAAACTTGCTTTTGGGACTCCAGTCAATGTTTTTTAATTGAATCTCAAAAAGAATTTCGGACCTGATGCCTGGGTGTTAATTCCACTGTGGAGGGTGCACACCAACCCTACAAATAGGACTGTACCTGCGTAGCTCTCTGTTGTATGTTGTCCTATTTTGTCACCATTATCTTATCCTGTCACCTATAGCGACAAGATTAAGACAAACGAGAGCCAAAAGAGGGGCGTCGGAACGTGGGGGGCGTCGGAACGTGGGGGGCGTCGGAACGTGGGGGGCGTCGGAACGTGGGGGGCGTCGGAACGTGGGGGGCGTCGGAACGTGGGGGGCGTCGGAACGTGGGGGGCGTCGGAACGTGGGGGGCGTCGGAACGTGGGGGGCGTCGGAACGTGGGGGGCGTCGGAACGTGGGGGGCGTCGGAACGTGGGGGGCGTCGGACCGTGGGGGGCGTCGGACCGTGGGGGGCGTCGGACCGTGGGGGGCGTCGGACCGTGGGGGGCGTCGGACCGTGGGGGGCGTCGGAACGTAGGGGACGGCGGAACGGGGGGGGCGGCGGAACGTGGGGGGCGGCGGAACGTGGGGTGTAACCGGCCATCATTATAGGTCAGAGTGAATATTTGCTTTATCCGCGCTTCATGGTCAAAACGACACTTTTCCGAGTCATCAAAAATGTCATTTCGATTGAGAAAGTGACATTTTCAACCAAATTTTGACCAAAAAAAGTGTATTTTTTTTTCACGGAAATTGACAGAGCAACTTGGTTCAGATTCAGGATCAATTATTGTGTTCTATTACAGACTACAAAAGCTAATCGTTCCTTTATCTTACGAATCAGGCATGATTCAAGCAACACCCAATCACATTGAATCTGTGCAACATGTAATGTGTATTACGATTCATATGTATTGTACATCATACTACAAATACAGTGTACTTACTTTTTAAAACTGATTCGTCAGTTGGATCATGGAGCTATGAAGCTCCATGGTTGGATGTGGTCTTCAACCACATTTTCGGTGTGAGTAAAACACAAGAATGGCCTTCCACCGGTCCAGGTACTCGGCCGCCTGCGTTTCGAGCGGCGAAAGGTGATCACTTGTGTAGTTGTACTTATCGAAACAATTAGGTACGTATTGACTACCGCAGCATCCTGTGTACATGTACAGTGTGTACATGTATTTGTTCAACAACTGCGCAGTATTTGATGAGGAGGCATTGCGTGCAGCACAATTTACTCACTGTGGGGAAAACCTGTTACTATTTTTAACTCGCGCCAATGAAGGGCAGCGCGCGCCCTCTAGGCCCCTGTCTTTCAGAAGACAATGTGCGCGTGCAGGCTAGGCCTTCGGCGTAAAGCTACGGAAGTTCATAATGGACATTACATATGTCTCCATTCGCAGGAAAGAATATTATCCTGTGAAATATTCACATCATTTATTTGCAATCGAGGTGTATTTATTTTGAATAATAGCTTTTCATGGCAATTATCTCTCCTCCCCACGGGTATTAAAGGGTGGGAAATATGTTTAAATTTAATAATCTGAAATTGAAATCAGTTTGGTAACAAACAATTATTTTTTACAAATGGATGTTTCTAAAAAATAATATCTAATAATAAAATTGAAAGTTTATTTCCAAATGGACCATTCCATGAAGTTGAGATACAAAGTGTGACATTTTGGTATATTTCTAGTTTCATGCCACATATATCAACTAAATTATTTGACTATTTATTCCCGTTTGTCTTGGACGTTGGACAGATTTGGGCAAGTCTTGTACCATTCAAACATTGGTTTCCAGAGTAATTGGATATTTAATAAAAATATTTAGGTATCACAAGTACAACGCGTCGCTTTCACATCTTTTTGTCATGTTGCAAGATGTATTGCATAAACCCCGGCTTACTATAATGACCACAAAATGGAGCCATACATGTTTTTATAATGTTATTGCATATGGGGATATGTTGAAAAATATGTTCCAACATAACACATGTCACACTAGGGTACACCATGTTCAATTGTTTATAGTGACCGATTCACTTGTATTTCAGGTAAGAGTTAGACAAATATAATTACACAAAGATAATAAACTGAAATAAATCAAAACATCTCTTGAGAATGTCAGCATCAACACTGCACTATAGCAACCGCTCCAATTAACACCAGACATGGCAATTACAATCCCAATGTGTGTTTTTTTTAAACTAAAACCGAATATAATGGGAGTGTGGAGTGGACATTTATTTGATTTGTTATTCTACAAGTAACATATAGGCCTCCTGTTGAATCAGCCGGTCCATTGTTAACTGTGTGGTCCCTGAGTAATTCTCTTGCCTGTTGAACAGTTTATTGGCCTGTAAAATAACATTACAAAAACAGTTCTCTCATAGGAGTAGTGCATCCTTCTGCATCCCATTCATGGTAAGGTTGTGCAGCCCCCTGTATATTTACTTTAGCCCACACTGTGCCATATAAAAGGACACTGACCTTGGGGTCACATTCAGTGAGCATGGCAAGCAGCAGTGGACATACATGTACATGTACATCAAATACTTACACGTGTTTCAGACACAAATTCTAGCTGCCAGATAGGCAAGTTCTGCTCAGAAACTTGGTGAGTTTTTACCCATTAATTATCCTCTTTTGGTTTGATTTAATTTCTAAATTGTCTCGTTCCTAAGACGAGAGTTGATAGATTCATCGTATTTGGTTAAGAAGTTTTGTCTGAGTTTTTGAAAGTTTTTAGTTAATTGTCTCAAAGCCATCATGAACTTGATTTGTTTCTGTATTGTATACATGTACTTTGAGAGCTTTGTCAAGTTAAAGACAACCTGGATAGGAGAATAATTCCTGTGTTAAATTAGAGAAGTTGAAAGGTTTTTGAATCATTATTAGTTTCTTTGTACTAGATTTAATTTCGATGTTTGAGAATTATTCTCAAGTAATTACTTTTATTTATATCTAGAAAAGATTAATAGGAAATCAGGATGGAGTAAATACTTGACCTCATTAATTCCCTTGTTTCTTTGGTGTTTAAGACTTTCAGTCCTGCCATACGTAGATTTTGTTGAGAGATGCCAAGATTCTACCAGATTTGTGTAAATTGTATAAATCGACCAGGCATGGTGAACCATGTATATCAAAGGATTAGACTTGCTAAGTCTAGGATAGATTATTATACACAGTAATATGTAGTCCTTATGTAGTTGATAGTGTTAACCTAACTTCAACCGAGTTAATGACTGGAGCCAGTCTAATGTACAATAAACAGTTGCTTGTAGACTTATAAATATTCATGAAGGCCTGCCCAGATACAAGAAAAGTGATCTTGTCATTGGTTAGACATGTGGTGACATTATCTATACTTGTTTATTAGTCATCTAAGTGTTGCTGTTGAAGTATGAGTTAAACTTTAAGAGAATTCTTGTCCTTGTTCTGATTGTTATGATTTTGATTACTCTTAAGATTCTTAATTTTATATTTTGTTCTTTTGTTTTGTTTCGTTTGCAGGTTACCGTCTGATTGCCTATTTTAGCTATGCACTTTTTGGCACTGTGTTGGGTTTTGTTAATTTTTATATTTTTTTGTAGCATTTCTTTTGAGCTGTTTTAAGTTTATTTAGCATTCTAAATTCCTTATTTTTTTGGATAAGAAATCAGATTGAAATTCCATTCTAGAATTCGGCGCATTCTTAACACCAACCACTTTCAAATTTTATTGCCTTTCTCCTTTGGAAAGTCACTAAATAAATATTGTTGTTGTTTCTCTCAGCTAAATTTGTCCACACTTCTATCTTTTTTTTCCTTTTTGTGTCAATTTTGTTGTCCCAACCTTGAGATTTAAGCCGCGACCCAATCTTCTTGAACCAGGTGGAAATATATTTTTTTGTGGATTGCTTCCTTACTTCAATTAGTATTAAATGTATCGGTGTGACAAATTTCTATGTTACAGGGGCACAATGAACACAATTTGGACAACGGGAGTCAAAAGGTATCCCTAATGTAATTTCTATAGATGAATAGGTCTCCACAAGAATTTTCACGAAATAGATTTTTGAATTTTACTCAAACTTCCCCAAAACTAGGGTTAGGATGTGGGTTAGGGTTAGTGTTTGGGTTAGGGTATAATATAGGGTATATTTTGTTAAAATTTCAACCTAGGAATTTAATTGTGGTTGAAATAGAAGCATTTTGAAAAAGGTGCTCGACTTTCTAACCATTTTGAAAACGAGACCAAAGAGATGTCTCCACACGGATACAACGTTGAGGATGGTTGTTTTCTCGGAATCTCAGGAATTCTGTTCAGGTATTTGAGGCATGTGTCAGGTAGCAATACACTGTTAAAATGCTGTTGGTTAAACTTTTTTAACAACCTGGGTTATCCAAGTGCCCTGCTTAAACAAATGTTGTCCGCTGTTTAAGCAGGACACGTGAACAAACCGGGTTGTTGTCCTTGTATACACAACTGTTTAAACAGTGTTTAAACAGTGTATATGGCATATAGTCGAGTGTGTATGACATAGGAGCAAGATAGAGGGAGTCTCCTCTATCGTGCTGGGTATTTAATTTGTCGTATACGAGGCACTGAGAGCTTTCACTCGTTGGAAAGTGATACAATACAATTATATACCATATATTATACCCTAACCCAAACACTGACCCTAACCCACATCTCAACCCGTTTTAAAGTAATTTGAGTAAAATTAAATAAACACATTTTCTGAAATTTCTTTTGAAGACCTGCTAATCTATAGAAATTTCCCTGTGGAGACCCGCCTTCCGTTATCCCCATGGTGTTTAGGTCTCGACAGGGTACCCAATTCAGAAACCTACACACCCGTGTGTGTAAACACCTTTTATCATGGACCCCTGTTCTGGCGTCTGCAAAGGCGTAGATTCAGGGAATCCTTAGCTTAGGTTCAACCAGAGAGGGTCAACCGAAGATCAAAGAACGATCTGGCCGGAGGTCAGGGCTGCGGTTTCCAAATGAACTTTATTCCACGGTGAACTGTAAAAGAGTACACAAAACCTTATATAATACTTTGATCATGTTTAAAATGAAGAGATGCGTGTAAAACGCTTCCTAAAAGCAATAAAATCACTTTACAATGAGCGGTTTATGTAAAATGAGCAAGAACATTAAATACAGGGATGGCTCCACCACGTGAACGGGTGACATATCGGAATGGAGCTCTCGCTTAATAACTTTCAAAATACACGGAAATCTAATTATCTATGAATAATAGAGTGACAAGTACTAAACACTGTAATTATATAGAGGAAAATACGGCAGCAGATTTAACCACAAACATAACCGAGTCGGGTCTAGATGATTTTAAATCCAGCGACGATGAAGAATGCAATAAAATCTACGCACAACATGATGGGAAATATTGACTCGAGTCGAGAATTATCTCGAAAATGACAAATACTGAGAAACTTACATGACTGTGGGGCTAGGTGAATCTACATGATTACGATTAAGGTGACCTGCAAGGGTAACACAAGACTTGAATCGGACGAATAGCAGATTTCTAGGAGAAATCAGGCGGAATGTCGGGCAAACAAAAGTAACATGGCTACCTTGACAAAGCCGTACGTGATGAGAACTGAGACCGTAAAAGCTTGACAGCGCCCTCAGGCGGCTCTCTGGGTAAGTGACGACGGCCGTGACACCCCCTATTGTCCCTCTTTTGTTTGTAGTACTTTAACGTTTTTGGAAGGCCTTCCATAGGTTTTGTACACAAATATATAATCGTGGACTTTATGTCAATTGTCCTCTATTGTTCCACGTAAACTATTTGAATGCGGATACAAACTTACACATACTACAGTACATGCTACATACATAAATAGTTATTTTGTAGTCTCTTCAGTTCTAAACTTGGTTCAACTAGCGAGCCAAAAATATAGAATTAACGAAAACAAGAGCTATTTCGCCAAATATCGATCCTTTTTGTCGCGATGACGTCATCGGTAATCATTGTGATGTCACATCATGTGATTTATTATGATTTTATTAGGTTTTTGGATCTTTAAGCTCTTGGAAGTACAGTTTCAGTAGACTTAGATTAAGTTACAAGGAACATGTTTTGTCGACGAATAAACTACTCGAGGGCCGATGCAGCGCGCAGCACGAGCGAGGCGCCGTATGATGTCCACATGTGCCACCGACTCAAGCAGGACCGCGTTATTAGTATGCTGGGAACTTAGCAGCTCCGATCAAACAATCAACGCAGCGCCGCATGTCCCCCCCGGATGTGCTGAAACCTAAACACAGATCAACTCTCTAAATGTATAACAATGAACGGTTCACTCGGAAGAGTGAATATTTACTCTTTTTGAGTGGTTTTTACTTTTTGGGAGTTGCCTTCACTCTGAAAAACTCAATTTCACTTTACGGGAACGAGACGATCGAGTCTAAGCGGTTGCCAGCACCTCACACATCAACGATAATAATTTCTGAGATTTTTGGCCCCCGACTCAGTGATAAATCTCGGCACGCACTTTTAGGTTAGCCTAATTAATTTCCGGCTCCATCACCAAAGCCAAACTGCTAAACGAAGCCACACACGGCGACGAAGCTGAGACTGGGAAAACGGCCTTAAATTGAAGTCGTCTAATGACTCCCCCAGCTCGCCTTTTCTTTCCTCTGAGGGGGTACTTGAGCATAGAGCCCATAGCAGATGTGGTTGGCTCTGAATCAAGTAAGTAGTAGAGCCTCATAGGCAATTCACATCCGCTGCAAGATCTTGATGGAATGTCTGTCTGCAACAACCACATCGCCAGTAGATGTATAGGCCATTTGTATCGGATTGTATAGCTTTTCGGCTACAGTTCCTACCATTAATCCATTTGGGTCGTACTGCTGTATAGTTGCGGTTCCCCTGTCACCGAGATGAACAGCAACATTAAAGTAGCCGTGACTGTCAAAAAAGATCCCAGTTGGACTCGCCGATTTTTTGTCCACAAGTGTATTGATACTAAACACTTCATTGCCCTTGAGGTCTACGCAGGAGAGGGTTTTATTTTCGTAGTTAGAAATGAACAGGCGCTCCATATTATCCATCGCTAAATAAAATGTCACATTTTCATTTGGAATAGTTGCTACTAACGAGCCATCAAGCAAATGCACAGAAACAACTTTCCTGCCAAAGTCAGCCACCGCTAGTCGTTCTCCAGCTGCGTCTAGCGCAATAGCGGTTAAATGACTTGCCTCTTTCTTAGATGGTGTGAATTCGCGAATCAACTGAAGATTGCCGTCAAAAACCTTCACTTTATTTTTGTCCGTGACAAAAAGCAGATCATCTGAGGTGACAGCAATGCCCAAAGGAGCGACCAGCTGATGACCGCTTTGAGCGGCCGAAGTTTTGAAACGTCCAGTGGAGGTAAATATCGATAGTCGATTTAGCTTTATGTCTGTCACAGCAATGTCCCCTTTGCTGAAACATGCAACACCTCTGGCGACTTGGAATTCCCCGTCACCGTTTCCTTCCTTGCCGAACTCTTTCTTCACCTGCCACTTTTCTTTGATCAATATCTTCCCAAGATTCTCTTCACTGACGACATCGTGACATTTGACGCCAATGAACGAAAGATCCACCTTTGCCGGTTCGCACTTGAGCTCCTTCTGGAATTGCAAATTGTGCATCACCTTCGGTCTGAGTTCCAAGAGCTCGAAATCATCGACTTGACTCATCAAGTCGTTTACAGCCGTGACGATCTGATCTGCGCTTTCCATCTGGTCACGGTTGCGCATGAGTGCCTTTTCGTACGCGCCGTCTCTCTCCTGACAGATTTTGTTGACTTGTTCGGTGATTACCTTTGCTTTGCTTCTGATTTTAGCAATTTCTGCCTCGGCTTTTGCAGAAATATCACTGCAAGCCTGAGCCAGTTTCGTTTGCAATCTATTCCGTGCATGTTTGATGGAGTCTTCGTTTGATGCAAATTGCTCTTTGCTTTTCTGGAACTTTTGCAATATGTCCTCGACACTCTCACGGAATGATTTGATGGTGTCACCGATACCAATGAACTTATGTTCCGTTGTTCGGTGTTCAGTTACAGCACACATGGCGCAAATCAACACATCACAAGTCTCACAGTAAAAGCATATGGCCTGATCACTATGTTTTCTACATTTTGGTGTGGCAGTTTTAGTAGCATCTGTTGGTGAAGCCCTCGGTTTATCCAAGTCTTCCGCTTGAATGATCCGATGGTCGTTGGTGGACTTCAAGCGACGGTGCGCCTCTTGGCATTTCTTGCAGATGTTCTCCTTGCAGTCAAGGCATCTCGACACGGCCTCGTTTCCTTCTTCACAGGATTCACAAATCGCACTGATAGTAGTAATCTTTCCTAATAACTGTTCTTGTTTGCTTATCTCATCGACAAGAGATACCAGGAAGAAGCTAGAAGACAGACTCTGCACTCCATCCTTAGGAACGACCGTCTCTCTCCTACAGACTGGACATATTATCTTTTCCCTCTCCGCCGTTTCTTTGTTCAACATCATACCCAGACAGTTCAGGCAGAAGCTATGAAGACAGTCTAACATCTTAGGATCCTTGAATCTATCGCAGCAGATCGGACATTCCAGGTGCCCCTGGCTTATTGTGTCCAACACGGTTCGGGCTGCAGCCTCCGCCATCGTGAGTGTATCCTCCTTACAAAGAACAAAAATCAGTTTCGACTATTACTCAGTGCCAGGAAGGGGCTTAGGTTGAGAAGGGGGCATGGAGCTGTAAAATGGAGGAGGGTGCACACCAGCCCTATAAATATGACTATAACTGGCTCTATTTTGTCTGTTCTTATTTTGTCACCATTATCTTCAGACAAAAGACAAAGGATATCCATTTACACCCCTATTTGTAGGGTAATGTGCACACTATACATTTAGGTCAGACTGAAAAATTGCTTTATCCTTTTCATTGTAAAAATAACACTTTTCCGAGTCAACAAAAATTACATTTCTCTCGGTCATTTTGACTGAGAAGATCACATTTTCTTGGTCATTTTTACACGAAATTTGGCAGGGCAAATTGTAGAGGTTAACTTATAATTAGAATGCTTGTTTTGTTTCAAGTGATTTGGAAATTAATTATTATTGTACAGTAACTTTTCTTAAAGCGCCTCGGAATATGTCTACATAGATAGATGGCGCTTTACAAATGCTTGTATTATTATAATTATTATTCAGGATCAAATAATGATGTGACCCAGTGTGTTATACCAACACCGCTGTTCCTCAGGCTCCGTGGGCGACATAAGGTTTATGCACATGCGCTAGTTTTATCAGACTGAATCGTAAAATGCATTATTCATGAGCTCGACAAAAAGTACAAATTAAAAATTAAAAAAGCTAAAACATTCCTAAAAACTGCTCTTATACACTCAATGTTTAATAGTATGCAGTATGTTTCACCCGAACAGGGTGGGAATATGAATCATATTCACATTTTAGTGGGTAAAATTTAATTTAATGTCGGCAGCTCCGTGAAATTGTGTTGAACGAGAGACGCCACATAACGTAAATAGTCCAAATTAAACATTATTTTTCGACAAGAAGCTAAGTTTACCTTTTATTAACAAAGATACTGCGACAATTTGGGAGACCGCCAAAATAGGGCAATATAGCTCGGATGGTGGAGCGGTATTCCGGAGGTTGCAGGTTCGAGTCCTGCCTTGCCAATTTCTTTGTTCACTTTGAAATTTGTAACAAGACTCTCAGGAAAACATCATTTAGACTTTAAATTTTACATTGACGCTGGTTTCGAAAGTAAAAACCCTTAAACTCTGCTACAAATGGGGAATTCCCTGGTGGGTTTAATGAACGCAGAGTGTGATTTTCACAATTCAACTGTACAGCTTAAGCGGTAGGCAGGGTGCACAAACAACTCCCACCGGCGCTCCGGGTATTATGTATTTGACAAGGCAGCGATTGGATTTACATGTAGCGCCTGCTATTTGATTTGTGTAGATAACGCAGTTTGTTTACATGTATTGAAGTGTATTGAAGTGCATGGCTCCATGTGGCATTTGTCCTTTAATAGTCTGTCCAACGGGACGAAAATTCCCAAGAAACACAAACGTCATGTTCATTCTAATTAAAACACTGATAAACATCACAATTAAAGGTAATTATTCGTATAGGTATTTTCTCATCAAGCATCTTGCTGAAACTGAAAGGTTTACAGTCTAAATTATGTCGTTATTCTGTTGATTTATTGTCATCTGTCAAATATCAACAACTTATTTTGATTATAAACAAGCTATTGAAAAGACATGCTCCGGTTACCTATTTTTGTAATGAAAAAACGTGACCTGGTACAATTTGGCCGCAAGAGGACGTTTTATACGAGTTAAAGCACGGACTATATACAGACATCTCAATAATCCCTTGAGACTCCTTGAAATCTGGACTCATAGGTAGTATTGCGCATGCTTAAGTGGAGCTAATTAGGAGCGTGATCTGTCACGTGAGAGGGTTTAACCAATAAGAAAAACGGGTCCGATTTTCATAGGAGTCTGGTTTTAGTACGACACCGGCACCATGGAGAAAGGACACGGACAAGCAAACAAACCTAATGTCGCCCTGACAACAGCTATGCCCATAGATAGAGAGGGTTTTTGACAGGTTAACCGCCGTTAAACAATAGAAACCGTGCACAAATTTCGGGCAATAACTCCATACTGCCGCACGGTCTACCCCAACCCAAAATTTGTATGAGTACTTTATCAACTCACCCAGCTGCTGCCCACCAAAAACCAGTCAAATCTCGGCCAATTTCTGTTAAAAAGGTGAAAACTATGCCCGTTCCGCAAACGCGACTGTTACAAGATGGCGGATAACGACGTTGGTACCGTGACCCCGGCACCGTGACCCCGGCCGGGGTCAGTGCGGACCAATCACATGGCCTTCTCTGAACGATGACAGGGCTGTTTTCCAAACCCTGGCTTCGGTCTTTTGTGGCTGTGCCTCCGGCGCATTGCTTAACTGTATGAATAAGGCCTCGCAAAATGAAGTTTCAAGTTTGTGTTTCAAAAACGGCTAATGCGCATGCGGCTGCAGCTTGAAATTACGCACGAGTTATCCGCCATCTTGTAACAATCGCGTTTGCGGAACGGGGATAGTTTTCACCTTTTTTACAGAAATTGGCCGAGATTCGACCAGTTTTTGGTAGGCAGCGGCTGCGTGAGTTGATAAAGTACTCATACAAATTTTGGGTTGGGGTAGACCGTGCGGCAGTATGGAGTATATTGCCCGAAATTTGTGCACGGTTTCTATTGTTTAACGGCGGTTAACCTGTAAAACCCTCTCTATCTATGGGTCTCCGCCCTACGGGCGTCGGGGGACCCAGAGTTCTAGGGGTAGTACTGACCCATGCCAACAGACTACAATCATACAATTAAACTAATCGTTCCTTCTCTTACGAATCAAGAATCAGGCAAGATTTCTATGCTATTTCAATAACAAACACTCAATCCGACATTGAATCTGTGCAACGTGTAATGTACAATATACCTCCATGGTAAAATATACTCACTTTTCAAAACTGATCCGTCAATTGGATGGGGTCTTCAACCACATTCTATTCCCTGGTGTGTAAACACAAGAATGGCCTTTCACCGGTTTACGCACCGCCGGTAATTTCGTTCGGTGAAGGTGATTACTTATCGGACAAGGTATCGACTACCGCAGCATTCTGTGTCCATGTATTTGTGTAACAACTGCGCAGTATATGATGAGCAGGCATTGTGTGCAGCACAATTTACTCACTAGCACTATGGGGAAAACCAGTGCTATTTTTAACTCGCGCAAGTGAATGTAAAGGCAGCGCTCGGCTCCTTTCACTGAGATGACAATGTGCGCGTGCCCACAAGCCTTCGGCGTAAAGCTACGGAAGTCCATAATGGATATTACACATGTCTCAATTTGCAGAAAAGACTATTATCCTATTTTTACCACGTAAATCATCCACAATGTCCTTGATTCAAGTTCAGTACTAAAGTGGTGATGATTACAAAATTAAAACCAAGATGTAAAATGAACAATAGTAGAATCTTACACGAATGCCTTTGTAAAAAGAAAAGCCTGAAGCTTATTCTTAAAAACCGAAAGAACCTGAACAGACTGAATCTCATGCAACTTGTACATCGTTACATTTAATGGAATAAAAATTGTTGACGGAAATGTGTATGAGGCCGCCAAAAAGGTTAATAGTGTCAACAATCGAACAGATTCGCCTTGGATGCCCCAGAGTATCTGCCTTTTTAATTGATCAATGCCACCTGTGAACCACAATTGTGGACCGCCTATAGCTACGAGTTGTCCCGCGTACGAGTTGACCAATCTGCGTACGAGTTGACCAATCTGCGTACGAGTTGACCAATCTGCGTACGAGTTGACCAATCTGCGTACGAGTTGACCAGTCTGCATTGTCTCGCGTACAAGTTCCCCGTGAATAGAGCCTGAAGCTAGCTGGTGGCGCAGTTTCGGACCCCTCTAATAGGTAAATCAGCGTGTAAAAGTCGGGGTTTCTGCAATTATTTCGGTACATTTATTTCTATTAAGAAAGTCCTTCTATGAAAAGGCCTTTGTAAATTTGATACGATACACGTAGTATCACAATTTGTTGAAACTGAACAATTGCATTACGTTAAAGAGAAATATCGAGCAAAAGAATCGACCTCTTACTTCCGAAAACACAAAAGTAGAAACACTTGTACAAATAGGCAACCAGCCTGCGGTCCATAAATCCAATGATCGAGAAGAGTAATGCTCATAGCGATTCTGGCAAGGTACACTGTATTTGTTTAGGTAAAATAATGTTCACCTGTAAAATAACAAACCATCGCCGTATTTTAGTTTAACGGATTTTGGATGTAAAATTACAGTAATGTGAGCTGGAAAATATCATCACGAATCCATAAAGTTTTCGTGTTGTAGTGTTAATTTATGCAGATAATATAAATTTACAAAAACCCTTTCTCAAAATACAACATTTTGTGTAAATATACATCAAACACATACAAAGTGTTTGATATTTACAGATAATCTACTGTTATCCAACAGAAATCTTATTACGCAGAAAATGAATATTTCGATAGAAGAAATTTGTATGTTAAATTGGCTGTTTAGTCAAAAAATGCACTTTCTTGATCATGATGTTTTATTTATTCAAACAATTCCACAATAAAATTCAGATTTCTTGCAAAAATAGGTTATTAATCGTATTAGATCTTTTGTATTCAAATATTGAAATCATTTCTGGCAAACTGTGACTTCATCGTGACATGAACAGATCATGAATATAAATCTAAACCAGTCACTTTCTTTGGCCTCGCCCTGTATACCTCAACAACAACTACTGCATTCAAAGTTACTATACCACAATGTTCTTTTATTGTCATAATTTTTGAAAAGCACAATTTTACCGAGATGAAATTTCTTCACTAATGTCTTAAACTAAATACCACTGCAAGAAAAAAGGTGTGTTTTTGTTTATCTACGAACGAGGCAAACTATTAGAAAAACTAAATACCTGTAATTGTAGAAGAGTACAAAATGATATTTTCGGAGTTAAATTTGACTTTTTAGGATATGTTATTGCTTTCTGATGGCCGATTTCTTTGTTCGCTGTCTCTCATAATTGCCTTTTCATTAGAAATATAATAGCGATAACTGGACATCAGTCCACACACGGACATAACTAATTGTTCCCTACTTTGACCTATCAGCCATGGATCAGTAGGCAATAACATATCCTAAAAAGTCAAATTGAGCTCAGAAAATATAAAAGCATTTACTGAGAAAAATTATTTTTGTTCAGACAAGTCTCATAGTGTTTGTGCACTGGGTGTCAAGTGAGGTCCGTGTATGGAATTCTTTCCCCAGGAACCAGCCACTTAAATTGAAGTCAGATAAGATGGCGTCGATATTGTTTCCCCAACCTTGCCTTTTCTTTCCGCTGAGGGGGATATATGCGCACAGAGCCCATCAGAGCAGATGAAGTTTGGTTCCAGTAAGCAGCAGTGCCTAGCAGGCAATTCACATCCGCTGCAAGATCTTGATGGAATGTTTGTCTGCAACAACCACGTCGCCAGTGGGTGTATAGGTCATTTCCAGCGGATTGCCCAGCTTTTCGGCTACAGTTGCTACCAGTAATCCATTTGGGTCGTACTGCTGTATTTTTGAGGCTCCCCTTTTACCTTGATGAACAGCTACATTAAAGTAGCCGTGACTGTCAAAAAAGGTCCCGGTAGGACTCGCAGGATTTTTGTCCACAAGTGTCTTGATACTAAACACCTCATTGCCCTTGAGGTCTACGCAGGAGATGGTTTTATTTTCGTAGTTAGAAATCAACAGACGCTCCGTGTTATCCATCGCTAAATAAAATTTCACATTTTCATTTGGAAAAGTTGCTACTAACGAGCCATCAAGCAAATGCACAGAAACAACTTTCCTGCCCGAGTCAGCCACAGCTAGTCGTTTTCCACCTGCGTCTATCGCAATAGCGGTTAACTTACTTGCTTCTTCCTTAGATGGTGTGAATTCGCGAATCAACTGAAGATTGCCGTCAAAAACCTTCACTTTCTTTGTGTCCGTGACAAAAAGCTGATCATTTGAGGTGACAGCAATGCCCAAAGGAGCGTCCAGCTGATGACCGCTTTGAGCGGTAGAAGTTTTGAAATGTCCAGTGGCGGTAAATATCGATAGTCGATTCAGCCTTGTGTCCGTCACAGCAATGTCCCCGTTACTAAAACATGCAACACAGCTAGCCAATTGGAATTCCCCGTCTCCGTTTCCTTCCTTGCCAAACTCTTTCTTCACCTGCCACTTCTCTGTGAGCAACATCTTCCCAAGATCCTCTTCACTGACGACATCTTGACATTTGACCCCGATGAACGAAAGATCCACCTTTGCCGGCTCGCACTTGAGCTCCTTCTGGAATTCCAAGTTGTGCATCACCTTCGGTTTCAGTTCCAAGAGCTCGAAATCATCGACTTGACTCATCAAGTTGTTTACAGCCGTGACGATCTGATCTGCGCGTTCCATCTGGTCACGGTTGCGCATTAACGCCTTTTCGTACTCGCTGTCTCTCTCCTGATAGATTGTGTTGACTTGTTCGGTGATCACCTTTGCTTTGCTTCTGATTTTAGCAATTTCTGCCTCCGCTTTTGAAGAAATATCATTGCAAGCCTGGGCCAGTTTCGTTTGCAATCTATTCCGTGCATGTTTGATGGAGTCTTCGTTTGATGCAAATTGCTCTTTGCTTTTTTGGAACTTTTGCAATATGTCCTTGACACTCTCACGGAATGATTCGATGGCATCCCCGATACCAATGAACTTATGTTCCGCTGTTCGGTGCTCAGTTGCAGCGCACATTGCGCAAATCAACACATCACAAGTTTTACAGTGAAAGCATACGGCCTGATCACTATGTTTTCTACATGATTTTGGTGATGTGACAGTCTTGGTAACAAATTTTGGTGAAGCCGTCGATTTGTCTACGTCGTCTGCTGGAATGATGCGATGGTCTTTGGTGGACCTCAGAAATTGGTGTGCCTCTTGGCATTTCTTGCATATGTTATCCTTGCAGTCAAGGCATCTCGACACGGCCTCATTTCCTTCTTCACATGATTCACAAGTCGCACTAGTAGTAGTTACCTTTCCTAATAACTGCTCTTGTTTGTTTATCTCATCGACAAGAGATATCAGAAAGAAGCTAGAAGACAGACTCTGCACTCCTTCCCCAGGAACGACCGTCTCTCTCCTGCAGACTGGACATGTTATCTCTGCCCTCTCTTTCGTCTCTTTGCTCACCATCTCTCCCAGACAGTTTAGGCACAAGCTATGAAGACAGTCTAGCATCTTAGGATCCTTGAATCGACAGCAGCAGATAGGACATTCCAAATGCCCCTGGCTGATCGTATCCAACACGGTTAGAGCTGCAGCCTCCGCCATCGTAATTATAAGCCTAACGAAAAAAAGAACCAACAAAAGAATACTCAAAGTGCCTATGTGTGCGTAGAGCTGAATGGTGGAGAACACTCACCCTACATTAGGGCTGTAATTGGCTCTTGTCTTGTGTCTTATTTTGTTGCCATTATATCTTACCTTATATCTTGTCGCCTGTAATGGCGACAAGATTATAGACAAAAGAGAGTCAATTAATACAGCCCTATTTGTAGGGCTAGGAACACAATAGGAAAGGTCAGACTGAATATATTTGTCATGGTGAAAATGACACTTTTCGAGTAATAAAAAGAAAGACATTAAGTTCATTTTGACTAAGAAGACCACATTTTCTCGGTCAAAATGACCGAGAAAGTATCATTTTTACCAACAATGGGGGGAAGGCATAGTATGCGGAAATGGCAATTGTGTATAGTAACAGGCCTCTAGTTATGATCAAATAGATTTCTAGTCGCAGGTGTTTTGTTATCATTCTAAAGTGACTTTACCAACCTATTTGTAGGGCTACGACTGAATCTGAAATTATATTTTCTTATATCCTCTTCACGGTCAAATTAATGACATTTTTTCCCGGAAATGGGCAGAGCCAACATACTGCATTGTCATGTACATGTTCACTATTATACAACCACCCAAAAGCTAATCGTTCTAACCAATGTAGGCATGTTTACTAAAGCTATTTAAAACAATTACATTAAATCTATTCAACATGTTCAGTGTACTCACTTTTTTTAAATGATTCGCAAGTTGGATGGGGTCTCCAACCACAAATATTTAACACCAGAAATCCCGCGGTAAACACAACAACTGCTGAAGCTGTGATAAAGCCTAGTAGTACATGCAGTAAATTAGTAGTACTGCTTCACTCAACATCGAGGGTATGAAAGGTTTGTGTCGCACAAAATATTAACACATAAATTCCCTTAATTCAAGTTGAAGATATAGGCCAACTTCTGTAGACACCATTTATATGTGTATGTGTGCAACAACTGCGCAGCCCTTGAGGAGGAGGCACCACGCCCGAGAACCAACAGGGCCTTCTTATATAGACAATAGGTTCCTACGTGTACATCAGGTGATTGTATATCAAGTGAATCATTAACATAATACGTTGGGTAACTCATAACAATGTACATTGTCCGACGAGTAGGCCTACACTGGTAAGATATTAACATATTAACTACACAACAGCTTCATGGGAAAACCCAGTTGCTATTTTTAACTCTCCAATTAAATGTTAGACGACTGGCCTTCCGCGTAAAACTAGAAAAGTTCACAATGGACTTTGCATATGTCTTCATGTATGCAGGAAAGAATGATAATAATTCTATATCCACAGATATAGAATTCATTTGCAATCGAGGTGTTTTATTAAAAAATATTAGCTTTTGTTTTAGTAAAGCATCTCTCCTCTCCACTTTTAAAAAGAGACGTGTTACATGTAGAAACACTTGTTTAAATTTAATAATGTAAAATTGAAATGAGTTTGTGATAACAAATTATTATTTACAACTCGATGCTTTAAAAAAAAAACAAGCATAATAACTAAATACAATTGAGTGAAAATAAAGTTTAAAAACAGCTGTCGTGTACATTGTTTTATTTATTAAAGTTTCAAAACTGTGAAGATTTTCCAGATTTTCAAATGGATCTATATCGCGTTTTGTGAATAATAACCTTTTAAAGGTAGTACACATCATTTGCTTTTGCTGTAATTTTCTAAATTAGATTAGTTAGGAAGTTCGTATAGTAATTATCGTGACGCTGACCATAGATGCTGGAAAACCAAGAACATTAATGTTGTTTTGCAGTCTGGTTTCCCGACTTCATTCAAACAAAACAGAGCAATTTACAGACCTTGGAGATTTATCAGGTTAGGAAACCAGACTCTAGTTGGCTGGCCCACATTTACGGATGTGTAACAGTATTGCAAATAAATTTTATAAATTGGAGACAGTCTTTGAAAATAGATATTTCCAACGATTGCCGGCTGGCTGGCGATTCTGGCAAGGTACACTGTATAGTTTGGGGTTAAATAACGGGGGTTTTCACCTGTAAAGTAGCAAACCATCGCCGTATTTTAGTTTAACGGATTTTTGATGTAAAATTACGGTACTGCGACTTGGGAAATATCATCACGAATTCATACAGTTTTCGTGTTGTATAGCGTTATAGCGTTATTTATATAGAGGATATAAATTTACAAAACCACTTAATACAACATTTTGTGTAAATATACATCGACACGTACAAAGTGTTGTTTATTTACAGATAATCTACTGGTCTCATTACGCAGCAACTGACCATTCAGAACTGAGGACATTAGTAGTATGTTAAATTGGGGTGTTTAGTCAAAAATGCACGTTCTTGATCATATTGTGTTGTTTATTCAAACAATTCCACAATAAAATTCAGATTTCTTGCAAAAATAGGTTAATGATCGTATTAGATCTGTCGTATTCAAATATTGAAATTATTTCTGGCAAACTGTGACTTTATTACGACATGAAAAGATCATGAATATAAATCTAAATCAGTCACTTTCTTTGGCCTCGCCCTGTATACCTCAACAACAACTACTGCATTCAAAGTTACCATACCACAATGTTCTTTTATTGTAAGAACTTTAATAAGCACAATTTTACCAAGATGACTTTTCTTTACTAATGTCTTAAACTAAATACCACTGAATGCAAGGAAGAATAGGTTTTTTTTAATCTACGAACTAAGCGCACTATTAGAAAAACTAAATACCTGTAATTGTAGAAGAGTAAAAACAAAATCTACGAGTCTTGAGTAAAAAGAAATGCTTTGATATTTTCAGAGTTAAATTTGACTTTTTAGGATATGTTATTGCTTTCTGATGGCCGATTTCTTTGTTCGCTGTCTCTCACAATTGCCTTTTCATTAGAAATATAATAGCGATAACTGGACATAAGTCCATATACGGACATAACTAATTGTTCCCTGCTTTGACCTATCAGCCATGGATCAGAAAGCAATAACAAATCCTAAAAAGTCAAATTGAGCTCAGAAAAATATCGAAGCATTTACCGAGAACACATTTTTTTTCATACAAGTCTCATAGTGTTTGTGCACTGGGTGTCAAGTAATGTCCGTGTATGAAATTATTTTCCCAGCCACCTAAATTAAAGTCCGAGAAGATGTCTGATATGAGGGGGAACTTGTGCACGGAGCCTATAGCAGATGTAACTTGGTTCAAGTAAGCAGCATTGCCTAGTAGGCAATTCACATCTGCTGCAAGATCTTGATGGAATGTAAGTCTGCAACAACCACGTCACCAGTGGGTGTATAGGCCATTTCTAGCGGATTGTACAACTTTGCGGCTACAGTTCCTACCAGTGATCCATTTGGGTCGTACTGTTGTATTTTTGAGTTTCCCCTTTCATTTTGATTAACAATTACACAAAAGTAACCGTGACGGTCACAAAGGATCCCGGTGGGACTCGCAGGTTTTTGGTCCACAAGTGTCTTGATACTGAACACCTCATTGCCCTCGAGGTCTACGCAGGAGAGGGTTTGATTTTCGTAGTTAGAAATCAACAGGCGCTCCATGTTATCCATCGCTAAATGATGTATCAAATGTTCATTTGGAATAGTTGCTACTAACGAGCCATCAAGCAAATGCACAGAAACAACTTTCCTGCCCCCATCAACCACAGCTAGTCGTTCTCCAGCTGCGTCTAGCGCAATAGCGGTTAACTGACTTGCCTCTTCCTTAGAGGGTGTCAATTCGCGAATCAACTGAAGATTGTCGTAAAAAACCTTCACTTTCTTTTTGTCAGTGACAAAAAGCAGATCGTCTGAGGTGACAGCAACGCCCCGAGGAGCGTCCAGCTGCAGACCGCTTTGAGCGGCCGAAGTTTTTAAATGTCCAGTGGGGGTAAATATCGATAGTCGTTTCAGTGTTGTGTCTGTCACAGCAATGTCCCCGTTGCTAAAACATGCAACATTTCCGGCGAATTGGAATTCCCCGTCACCGTTTCCTTCCTTGCCGAATTCTTCCTTTACCTGCCACTTCTCTTTGAGCAATATCTTCCCAAGATCCTGTTCACTGACGACATCTTGACATTTGACGCCAATGAACGAAAGATTCACCTTTGCCGGTTCGCACTCGAGCTCCTTCTGGAATTCCAAGTTGTTCATCACCTTCGGTTTGAGTTCCAAGAGCTCAAAATCATCGACTTGACTCATCAAGTCGTTTACAGTTGTGACGATCTGATCTGGTCACGGTTGTACACGAGCGCCTTTTCGTACTCACCGTCTCTCTCCTGACCGATTTTATTGACTTTTTCGGTGATTACCTTTGCTTTGCTTCTGATTTTAGCAATTTCTGCCTCGGCTTTTGCAGAAATATCACTGCAAGCCTGAGCCAGTTTCGTTTGCAATCTATTCCGTGCATGTTTAATGGAGTATTCGTTTGATGCAAATTGCTCTTTGCTTTTCTGGAACTTTTGCAATATGTCCTTGACACTCTCACGGAATGATTCGATGGCATCCCCGATATCAATAAACTTTATGTACCGCTGTTCGGTGCTCAGTTGCAGCACACATTGAGCAAATCAACACATCACAAGTCTCACAGTGAAAGCATATAACCTGATCACTATGTTTTCTACATTTTGGTGTGGCCATCTTAGTACCATCTGTTGGTGAAGCACTTGGTTTGTCCAAGTCTTCCGCTGGAATAATGCGATGGTCTTTGGTCAACTTCAAGCGACGGTGCGCCTTTTGGCATTTTTTGCAGATGTTTTCCTTGCAGTCAAGGCATCTCGACACGGCCTCATTTCCTTCTTCACATGATTCACAAGTCGCAATAGTAGTAGTTATCCTTTCTAATAACTGCTCTTGTTTGTTTATCTCATCGACAAGAGATATCAGAAAGAAGCTAGAAGACAGACTCTGCACTCCTTCGTCAGTAACGTTCGTCTCTCTCCTGCAGACTGGACATGTTATCTTCGCCCTTTCTATCGTCTCTTTGCTCACCATCTCCCCCAGACAGTTTAGGCAGAAGCTATGAAGACAGTCTAGCATCTTAGGATCCTTGAATCGACAGCAGCAGATTGGACATTCCAGGTGCCCCTGGCTAATTGTGTCCAACACGGTTCGGGCTGCAGCCTCCGCCATCGTGATCATGAAGTGTGTACTTCAGGAAAAAGAAAGAAACAAAATCCGTTTCGACTATTACATTCCGGAATATTGTGTCAGGATGGTTATGTTGAGGAGGGGCATGGAGCTGTAAAATGGAGCGCAGTGGTTTAAAACCATATGTGACCTATACATCAGTAAATTTCAGGACAATAAAAAGTCAAAATTTCCTAAGCTATATCAAGTATGTTTAAACACCATCGCTGGGTACGAAAAACAAGGTTGAAAGTTTTCTAAAAACGTAACTCACTGTAATTGACCAAAACAAAAATACATTTGAAAGAGGGCGCTTTTTCTGCATAGCGCCCTCTTGTGACAATTTGTGCATTTAATACTAACCGTCTGTTGCTTATGTAGTCCGTATGTATCTTGCTAAAGTCCGGCCTCTTGTTGCGGCCAACATATCTTCTCATTAGATATTTATTCCAGATCATCTCATTAGAGGGTGGCGTGCTTCACTGTTCAATCTCAGTGGTAAAACCATTCGCAATGGAACAGAAATAAAATAAAAGCGAGACCGTTCACAATGGAGGAGTCTTTGTCAATAGGGAACCGGCCACCGTCCACGGATTGGTTTCAGAGAGGTCACACATCAGACAATAAATAAGATCTGTGTTTAGATATTTGCTTCACATCGTCGTCAGTCCCTGGCTGGACATTAAATAAAAGTCCTTGAAAGTATCCCCGGGGAAAACGCGTCTGGCTGGTTAAAATGGTGTTTACTTTTTGTTTGGCTCTGAACGCCGTAATTGTAATAAAGTTAAATACTCCTGTCGATCGTCTTAAATTTGTTTAACCTAGTTTGTTTTACCGGTATTGCTTTTTGAGGAAGTTTCAACAACCCACCCTATAGTCGATGCGCGAAATATGGCACACGGTAATTCACCTGCGTCGCAAATGACGTCATACAAACCCCATGGTAGGAAAATACGTTGCATTGCTGAATCGCGCGATGACTACGCCTATCAACAGAGGGCGCTATTTGGCGCGCTGGACAATATTTTTGTTGAAAACACCCTTATGAATGTCGACTTTTACGAGTAAAAAGGACATTTCCGCTAATTTACCGGCATTTTATATTGACAAGTATGTTTAGTATTTCTATATATTACAAATGTATGACATTTTACCGTGGGTACTAGGAGGTACACGTTAAAATGTGCAACCGTAAATGTTTAAAAACTAATACATTTTGTACCACGTTAATCGATGTTTTCAATGTTTTGTTACAGTATCATTACTTAGTCCATATCATACTTTACACCATTCGAAGGGGTGTACAATGGGTAATGTTAAAAGCAATATACTCAAACCCATCAAACCATTGCAACTATAGTTGTTGGGCTTTGTTTGACTCAGTACTAAAAAACCAGGGAGACCATGTTGAATTCTGTCAGGTTCAGGACAGAAATGAATGAGACTTGTACAAATGTTGGAGTTTGGGGGGATGCACAGGCATTTATTAGTGGGTGACCCACGGCTGTTCATGGCACAGTTTCTGGTAAACTGCTTGTGTATAACATGGACACTCTGTGTGTCCCCACTCACACTCAAGCACATTCATATCGCTTGACAGTCATCACTGTACTGATCCCATACTGAACAATACATTGGCTCATCTGTAACAAGTCAATCAAACTTCAAGAGTTTGGCAGGTTTAGTACCGTTAGGTTTAGTAGAGTGTACCAATAAGTACCTGTGTGAAGTTGTGAAAGTTCGTGTAGAAGAGGACAAATTAGGGTGATGCTGAACATTTTGGATTTTTAGAGTGTTCTGACTGATTTTGAGATTAGACAGATTTCACTTAACACACAAACCCTATGGATTGTCCCCATAACGCAATGTACGAAAAGAATTGATGGTTTGGTTTACTTTCTCTTTCATTTACCAAATGAGATCAAACGAGAGACCAAAAGTAGGGGTGTCATACACACCGTGCAGACCCACTAGACAACGAGTAACAACATGAGAATTTGCAGATCTCATGAAATGTATCATCTGAAAAAGAAAGACTTATATGAAAAATATGAGCAACATACTTACTAGAAAAGATGATTTGAAATGCTTGAAAGATGTAAATAGAATAAATGAGATGGTTCAAAAAACACTTTTTAATTACTGTTGCTTAATACGTTTGTTGTCTAGGAAAAAGCGCAATCTGAAAAGTTTATCGGACCATAACTTGGCAACGCTTTGACCGATTTCGAAAGTTGAAAGAGATTTGCAATCTACTCACCAAGCCCTTCAAGAAATAGTCCCAAATAACTTCCTAAAAGCAATATTAAAATTTGTATTGTCCCCCCTACCAAAAGTGCCCTAAAAAATCGATCGACTGTCAACACCAAGAAACACGATACCCCCGTCATCACTTCAACCAGCCTAACCATTATATTTCTGATATGATTCTACAGGGCATAGCATCACTTGGCCATCGGAAAGACTCATCAGTCCGACTCAGCTGGGAGAAAAGTTGGATGAATCGTCTTCGGACTATTCAACAACATGGGCTCAACATCTAACTAGGAAATGATTAACTTCAATTTTGTTCTCCCATTTGTCATCCGTTTCAGATTTATTTCTTTGTTTGTTCTCACTCCTCCGATTTTCCCTGTCTATTTTCACCCCCCCCCCCTAATTACTTCTAGTCATACTTGTTTATTAGTTCTTCCCTTTGATCTTTACCCTGGACCTCCTTCCTTGTGGTTTTACCACTTCTGTTTTTGTTCCCCACCCAAATTCACACCCCTTTACCCCTTGGTCTGTCTTTGATCCTACCCACACTTACCTTACCCTTTAATTCCTCAGCCTTACCCTTTAATCCCTCCTTTTGTTGATTGTTCCACTGGACTCTGTGCTTTTTCTTTTGTGTTTCTTTTGCCAACCATGATGTGCATCATATATCATGCCCTATATACATGTATGTTTGTATCTTGTACACAGCCATTTTGTCTCTGAAGAAGATCTTGTTGAGATCAAAATATTAGGCCCTCTTAACTTATTTGATTTGTACATTTCAGGCCATTCCAGCCAGTAAGCAGTTTGTAGCAGTTTTAATCTTATTCATGTTTCATTTACCTTGGCAGATATTTGAACAAGATGTAAATATTTTTCCATTTTTTTACTCAGTGTCATTTTTAACATAACTGTAATATCTCAACAACAAAACAATTTATAATAAAAACTTGCTTTTGGGAATTGGGACTCCAGTCAATGTTTTTTAACTAAATCTCAAAATGAATTTTGGACCTGATGTCTGGGTCTTAATTCAACTGTGGAGGGTGCACACCGACCCTACAAATAGGACTGTACCTGCATAACGCTGTTGTATGTTGTCTTATTTTGTCACAATTATCGTATCTTGTCACCTATAGCGACAAGATGAAGACAAAAAAGAGCCAATTACAGCCCTATTTTTAGGGTAAGGTGCAGTATAGCCATTACAGTGACTGCTCTATGTTTCGAAAACCCTATGTTCTGACTACTAAACCTATGTTCCGACACTCCTATGTTCAAACTACCCGCATATAATAAGATTTTACTAGCCTGCTTCATTTGTGACCCAATTCCATGTGGTAACGTACATTTTTTGAAGGCCTGTTAGAACGCAGGGGTGTCGGAACGCACGGGTGTTAGAATCATAGGTCGAGTAGTCGGAACATAGGCCGAGTAGTCTAAACATAGGGGCGTCGGAACGTGGGTGGCCTCGGATTGTGGGGGGCGTCGGAACGTGGGGAGCGTCGGAACGTCGGGGCCTGGGGGGCGTCGGAACGTGGGGGGCGTCGGAACGTGGGGGGCGTCGGAACGTGGGGGGCGTCGGAACGTGGGGGGCGTCGGAACGTGGGGGGCGTCGGAACGTGGGGGGCGTCGGAACGTGGGGGGCGTCGGAACGTGGGGGGCGTCGGAACGTGGGGGGCGTCGGAACGTGGGGGGCGTCGGAACGTGGGGGGCGTCGGAACGTGGGGGGCGTCGGAACGTGGGGGGCGTCGGAACGTGGGGGGCGTCGGAACGTGGGGGGCGTCGGAACGTGGGGGGCGTCGGAACGTGGGGGGCGTCGGAACGTGGGGGGCATCGGAACGTGGGGGCGTCGGAACGTGGGGGCGTCGGAACATGTGGGCGTCGGAACATGTGGGCGTCGGAACGTAGGAGGCGTCGGAACGTAGGAGGCGTCGGAACGTAGGGGGCGTCAAAACGTAGGGGTGTAACGGGCTATCACTATAGGTCAGAGTGAATATTTGCTTTACCCGCTTCATGGTCAAAACGACACTTTTCTGATTTCGATTGAGGAAGTGACATTTTCGACCAAATTTTGACCGAAAAAAGTGTCATTTTTTACACGGAAATGGACAGAGCAACTTGGTTCAGATTCAGGATCATTATGTTCTATTACAGACTACAAAAGCTAATCGTTCCTTTATCTTACGAATCAGGCATGATTCAAGCAACACCCAATCACATTGAATCTGTGCAACATGTAATGTGTATTACATGTAACATGATTCATTATGTATTGTACATGTACTACTACAATGTACTCACTTTTTAAAACTGATTCGTCAGTTGGATGGGGTCTTCAACCACATTTTCGGTGCGTGTAAAACACAAGAATGGCCTTCCACCGGTCCAGGTACCGCCGGTACTTTCGAGTGGCGAAAGGTGATCACTTGTGTAGTTGTACTTATCGAAACAAGGTACGTATCGACTACCGCAGCATCCTGTGTACATGTACATGTATTTGTTCAACAACTGCGCAGTATTTGATGAGGAGGCATTGCGTGCAGCACAATTTACTCACTGTGGGGAAAACCTGTTACTATTTTTAACTCGCGCCAATGAAGGGCAGCGCGCCCCCTCTAGGCCCCTGTCTTTCAGAAGACAATGTGGCCGAGTTCGGGCGGTCTGTTCTTGACACGCGAACTCGGTTCTCGCGCTCGAACGGCGGGAACGCGACCCGTGAACATTGCACTCGGAACAAGAACACACACCACCTATCCACCAGGGTTTTGCAAGAACAAGTTACGCGTGTCAAGAACAGACCGCCCGAACTCGGCCTGTACGTGCGCGTGCAGGCCTTCGGCGTAAAGCTACGGAAGTTCATAATGGACAATACATATGTCTACATTCGCAGGAAAGAATATTATCCTGTGAAATATATTCACATAATTTATTTGCAATCGAGGTGTATTTATTTTGAATAATAGCTTTTCATGGCAATTATCTCTCCTCCCCACGGTTATTAAAGGGTGGAAAATATGTTTAAATTTAATAATCTGAAATTAAAATCAGTTTTGTAACAAACAATTATTTTTTACAACTGGATGTTTCTAAAAATAATAATCTAATAATAAAATTGAAAGTTTATTTCCAAATGGACCATTCCATGAAGTTGAGATACAAAGTGTGACATTTTGGTATATTTCTAGTTTCATGCCATATATCTACTAAATTATTTGACTATTTATTGCCGTTTGTCTTGGACGTTGGACAGATTTGGGCAAGTCTTGTACCATTCAAACATTGGTTTCCAGAGTAATTGGATATTTAATAAAAATATTTAGGTATCACAAGTACAACGCGTTTCTTTCACATCTTTTTGTCATGTTGCAAGATGTATTGCACAAACCTCGGCTTACTATTACATGACCACAAAATGGAGCCATACATGTTTTTATAAAGTTATTGCATATCAATTACAAGGGATATTGACAAATATGTTCCAACATAACACATGTTACACTAGGGTACACCATGTTCAATTGTTTATAGTGACTGATTCACTGGTATTCTAGGTAAAAGTTACACAAAATATAATTACACAAAGATAATTAACTGAAATAAATCAAAACTCTCCAGAGAATGTAAACATCAACACTATATAGCAACCGCTCCAAATAACACCAGACATGGCAATGACATTCCCCATGTTTTTTGTATATATATATGTTTGTATTTAAAACTATAATCGATATGCAAATTATGCAAAATGCTAATAATATACTAATATGCAAAAACTTAGAGTACTGAATACTACAGTTTAGTAAATATATGTACACGTACTACTGTACGTAGTAGTATTTTATAGCTTTATGTGAGGTTCTAGATAAATGATCAATCTCAACTGCAGTCAGGTCACCTGAGCGTTTCACCTTTTACTAATCATGGCTAGCTTGGCAGGTACCAGTCTGGGTTTCATATACCCTGCAACCATGGAATTAGGCCGCGTCCGAATCTCTTGTCTATGGCTATTGTCTAGGTGTTCGCCCATTACAAATACACATGAGCAGGCTGACAATAGACGTAGCCGTAGCTCTTGAAGCCCGTTTCGGACACGGCCTAAGCTGCAACCGTCAACCCAAGCATGCCTATAAGACTGGGGAAAATGTAGTCTTGGTTGCAAGACGCCCTAATCGTGGCATATGTAGCGCATAATAGGCCGCCGACGCGAGCGCCCTCTAACGTACGCCGTAGACCACGCCGTGACCTTCGAATATGACGTCTAGGCTAAACTGACATAATTGCTCGAAAAAGTCAGTATCGGCGGCTTACGCAACAAAGACGGGAAAATGGAGAGAAAAAAACCCGGATCCAGTCATCAACGGTACATGTACATGTACATGCACAGTATGTATGTGTGTATTTGAAGCCGAGTGGTGGCTCAAGACATGGAAAATGTACACAGAGCATGAGCAGTGTGAATATACAAAGTAACAAAAAAATTGAACCTTAATCATGCAAAGTCCACCATCATTAGTTTAGGCCTTTGGACATGGATCCTGCATTATCCTCCAGTGGCAAAACCCCCAACGCCCTCCTATAAAATCCTCCGATGCATCAACTTCCAAGTGCCCTCAATTCTGCAAATTTCGCCATTTGGCAAAGAGAATTTTAGAGGATTTGGAATGGTTAGGGTAGATTGTAAAGAAAAACCTTTATCAATTTTTGTTCATGTATTTATATTTTTCCTGTTTAAATGTTTCACTCACTTTATTGGTTTTCTTTCTTTTTTTCTTTTTTTTGGGGGGAGGAGGGTATTTTAAGCCCGATTATTAAAACTAATAGCACAAACAAACCGCCTAATTTTAAATAGAAACATGTTTTGTATTCTTCATATGCACAAACTAATTGTGTCTTTGCATTTAGCACCGGGGCGTCATCAGAAATGCATTCGAACGTCTCCCCAAATTTGTTACTTTTTTTAATCACTCGCACAAAATGATTGTTTTTAGTCTAATTATGTTTTTAGCCATTTTTTATATTTTTGTTTCAATTTCATTTAATAATACAACAAATTTGACTACTGGGATAATTGTCTCCAATTGAAGCAGACTACATCCTCTTACAGATCTTGACGGATAATTTGTCGGCGACAGTGACGTCGCCAGAGGGGGTGAATGCCATTCCTATCGGATTGTATAACCCTTGAGCTACCGTCGCAATAAAAGCACCACTGGAGTCAAAATGTTGAACTTCAGCGTCTCCGAGTTCGCCGGACCGGAGTGAACTGCAACATAGAAGCTCCCATCATCGTCGCACAGGACACCAGTTGGATTCCCTGGTTCCCCGTTCAGCAAGGGCGTCACATTGAAGACATCGTTGCCCTGAAAATTGACACACAGCAACCTCTTTTCCTCGTAGTTTGTAAAGATCAGCTGCTCTCTGCTGCTTATTGCCAACTCACGATCAACCATGTTGTTTGATATGCTAGCAATCAACGATCCATCCAGGTTGTGGACACTGATGACCTTTCTCCCCTTATCAGCCACTGCTACTTGTTGCTCGGACAGAGCAATACCATAACAACAACTTTCGACATTGTCTACCGATGGTGTAAACTCACGAACAAACTGCAGCTTATTGTCAAAAACCTTTACTTTCTGTTTGTCTGTGACAAAAAGCAGATCATCTGAAGTGACAGCAATATACCAAGGAGCGTCCAGCTGATGACCGCTTTGAGCGGCCGAAGTTTTGAAACGTCCAGTGGAGGTAAATATCGATAGTCGATTCAGCTGATCGTCTGTCACAGCAATGTCCCCGTTGTTAAAACATGCAACACCTCTGGCGAATTGGAATTCCCCTTCACCATTTCCTTCCTTGCCGAACTCTTCCTTCACCTGCCACTTCTCTTTGAGCAATATCTTCCCAAGATCCTTTTCACTGACGACATCTTGACATTTGACCCCGACGAACGAAAGATCTACCTTTGCCGGTTCGCACTTGAGCTCCTTCTGGAATTCCAAGTTGTGCATCACCTTTGGTTTGAGTTCAAAGAGCTCGAAATCATCGACTTGACTCATCAAGTCGTTTACGGCCGTGACGATCTGATCCGCGCGTTTCATCTGGTCACGGTTGCACATGAGCACCTTTTCGTACTCGCTGACTCTCTCCTGACCGATTTTGTTGACTTGTTCGGTGATTACCATTGCTTTGCTTCTTATTTTAGCAATTTCTTCCTCCGCTTTTGCAGTAATATCACTGCAAGCCTGAGCCAGTTTCGTTTGTAATCTATTCTTTGCATGTTTGATGGAGTCTTCGTTTGATGCAAATTGCTCTTTGCTTTTCTGCAACTTTTGCAATATGTCCTTGACACTCTCACGGAATGATTCGATGGCATCCCCGATACCAATGAACTTATGTACCGCTGTTCGGTGCTCAGTTGCAGCACAAATGGCGCAAACCAACACATCACAAGTCTCACAGAGAAAGCATATGGCCTGATCACTATGCTTTCTACACGATTTTGGTGATGTGACAGTCTTGGTAACATATGTTGGTGAAGCCGTCGATTTGTCTACGTCGTCTGCTGGAATGATGCGATGGTCTTTGGTGGACCTCAGAAATTGGTGTGCCTCTTGGCATTTCTTGCATATGTTATCATTGCAGTCAAGGCATCTTGACACGGCCTCGTTTCCTTCTTCGCAGGATTCACAAGTCGCAATAGTAGTAGTTATCTTTTCTAATAACTGCTCCTGTTTGTTTATCTCATCGACAAGAGATATCAGAAAGAAGCTAGAAGACAGACTCTGCACTCCTTTCTCAGTAACGTTCGTCTCTCTCCTGCAGACTGGACATGTTATCTTCGCCCTCTCTGTCGTCTCTTTGCTCACCATCTCTCCCAGACAGTTTAGGCAGAAGCTATGAAGACAGTCTAGCATCTTAGGATCCTTAAATCGACAGCAGCAGATCGGACATTCCAGGTGACCCTGGCTAATTGTGTCCAACACGGTTCGGGCTGCGGCCTCCGCCATCGTGATCATGAAGTGTATACTTCCCAAAAAAGAAAGAAAAAAGATTCGTTGGGACTATTACATTCAGGAATACATACCCAGTGTCAGGATGGCTATTGTTGAGAAATGGCATGGGGCTGTAAAATGAAGGAGGGCACAGCGGTTTAAAACCAAATGTGACCCAGACATCAGTGAATCTCAGGACAATGAAGTCAAAAATTCAAACAACTATATAAAGTATGTTTAAACATCATCGCTGGGTACGGAATACAAAGTTGAAAGTTTTCTAAAAACGTAACTCACTGTAATGGACACCAAAACAAAAATTACATTTGAAAGAGGGCGCTTTTCTGCATAGCGCCCTCTTGTGGCAATTTGTGCATTTAATACTACCCATCTGTTGCTTATGTAGTCCGTTATAATTTATCTAGCTACAGTCCGGCCTCTTGTTGTGGCCAACCTATCTTCTCTTTAGGTATTTATTCCAGATCACCTCATTAGAGGGTGGCGTGCTTCACTGTTCAATCTCAGTGTTAAAACCATTCGCAATGGAACAGAAATAATATAAATGCCAGACCGTCCACAATGGAGGAGTCTTTGTCATAAGGGAACCGGCAACCGCGTCCATGGAGTGGTTTCAGAGAGGTCACGCATCAGACAATAATAAGATCTATGTTTACATAAAAGTCATTCAGATATTTGCTTCACATCGTCGTCAGTCCCTGGCTGGACATATTAAATAAAAGTCATTGAAAGTTTCCCTGGGGGGAAACACGTCTGGCTGGTTGAAATGGTGTT
The DNA here is from genome assembly GCA_037893245.1 of Crossaster papposus. Taxonomy (NCBI): domain Eukaryota; kingdom Metazoa; phylum Echinodermata; class Asteroidea; order Velatida; family Solasteridae; genus Crossaster; species Crossaster papposus. The sequence goes on along the minus strand of JBAIAA010000669.1, from coordinate 675,255 downwards.
TACTTTTTGTTTGGCTCTGCACGCTGACGTATACATGTAATTGTTACAAAAATAAATATTCGTGTTGTTTTATGTTTTTGTTAACCTAGTTTGTTTTACCGGTATTGCTTTTTGAGGGAGTTTCAACAACCCACCCTGTGGTCGATGCGCGAAATAGGGCACACGGTAATTCACCTGCGTCGCAATTAATGACGTCGTACAAACCACTCGGTAAGAAAATACGTTGCAGCGCTGAAACGCGCGCTGACTATGCATATCAACAGAGGGCGCTGTTTGGCCCACTGGACAATGTTTTTGTTAAAAACACCTTTACGAATGTCGACTTTTACGAGCAAAAGGGACATTTCCGCTAATTTACTGGCATTTTATATTGACAAGGATGTTTAGTCTTTCGATATATTACAAATTTATGACATTTTACCGTAGGTACTAGGAGGTACTCGTTAAAATGTGAAACCGTAAATGTTTAAAAACTAAAAATAAAGTATCATCCATTCCTTAGTCCATATCATACACCATTAGAAGGGTTGTAAAATGGGTATATTAAAAGCAATATACCCAAACCCATCAAACTCCAACTGCAGGTTTTGCTAGATTTTGGCAGGTCTGGTACCAAATCTTAGCAACTTGTTGTTGGGCTTTGTTTGAATCAGTACCAAAAGGCTAGAGAGATCGACCCTGTTGAATTCTGTCAGGTTCAGGACAGAAATGAATGAGACTTATACAAAAGTTTGGGGGGATGCACATGCATTTATTAGTGGGTGACCCACGGCTGTTCACGGCACAGCTAGTTTCTGGTAAACTGCTTGTGTATAACATGTACCCCTCTGTGTGTCCCCACTCGTACCCAAGCACATTCATATCGCTTGACAGTCATCACTGTACTGATCCCATACTGAACAATACATTGACTCATCTGTAACAAGTCAATCAAACTTCAACTGTTGGAGTTTGGCATGTTTAGTACCGTTAGGTTTAGGAGAGTGTACCAATAAGTACCTGTGTAAAGTTGTGGAAGTTCATGTAGAAGAGGACAAATTAGGGCGATGAAGAGCATTTTAGAATTTTAGAGTGTTCTGACTGATTTTGAGATTAGACATATTTCACTTAACACACAAACCCTATGGATTGTCCCCATAACGCAATGTACGAAAAGAATTTATGGTTTGGTTTACTTTCTCCTGTGAGAACCAAGGGGGTTAGGGTTAAACGAAGTTTCGTTTACCAAATAAGACCAAACGAGAGACCAAAAATGCCATAAAATTACTATCAACACCGAGAAACATGACACCCCCGTCGGTCATCAATTCAACCAGCCTAACCATTGTATTTCTAATATGATTCTACAGGGCAAAGAATCACTTGGCCATCGGAAAGACTCAGTCCGCCTCAGCCAGGAGAAAGTTTGGATGAATCGTCTTCGGACTATTCAACAACATAGGCTCAATATCTAACTAGGAAATGATTAACTTCATTTTGTTTTCTCCTATTTGTCATCTTGTTCAGATTGATTTATTTGTTTGTTCTCACTCCTCCGATTTTTCCTGTCTATTTTCAAACTCCCCCTCCCCCCCAATTACTCCTAGTCACACTCTTTTATTAGTTCTTCCCTTTGATCTTTACCCTGGGCCTCCTTCCTTGTGGTTTTACCCCTTCTGTTTTTGTTCCCCACCCAAATTCACACCCCTTTACCCCCCATGGACTGTCTTTGATCCTACCCACACTTACCTTACCCTTTAATCCCTCAGCCTTACCCTTTAATCACTCATTTTGTTGATTGTTCCACTGGACTCTGTGCTTTTTCTTTTGTGTTTCTTTTGCCAACCATGATGTGCATCATATATCATGCCCTATATACCATGTATGTTTGTATCTTGTACACAGCCATTTTGTCTCTGAAGAAGATCTTGTTGAGATTAAAATATTAGACCCTCTTAACTTATTTGATTTGTATATTTCAGGCCATTCCAGCCAGTAAGCAGTTTGTAGCAGTTTTAATCTTATTCATGTTTCATTTACCTTGGCAGATATTTAAACAAGATGTAAATATTTCTCTATTTTTTTACTCAGTGTCATTTTTAACATAACTGTAATATCTCCCCAAAAAAATTATATAATAAAAACTTTTGGGACTCCAGTCAATGTTTTGTAACTGAATCTCAAAAAGAATTTCGGACCTGATGTCTGGGTCCTAATTCCACTGTGGAGGGTGCACACCAACCCTACATATAGGACTGTACCTGCGTAGCTCTCTGTTGTATGTTGTCTTATGTTGTCACCATTATCTTATCTTATCTTGTCACCTATAGCGACAAGATAAAGACAAAAGAGAGCCAATTACAGCCCTATTTTTAGGGTAAGGTGCACTATAGCCATTACAGTGACTGCTCTATGTTCAGAAAACCCTATGTTCTGACTATTAAACCTATGTTCTGACACTCCTATGTTCCAACTACCCGCATATATATATTTGCTAGCCTGCTGCATTAGTGACTCAATTCCATGTGGTAACATACATTTTGGCGTGTCAGAACACAGGGGTGTCGGAACGCACGGGTGTCAGAATCATAGGTCGAGTAGTGGGAACAAAGGCCGAGTAGTCTAAACGTGGGGGTCGTCGGAACGTGGGGGTCGTCGGAACGTGGGGGTCGTCGGAACGTGGGGGTCGTCGGAACGTGGGGGTCGTCGGAACGTGGGGGTCGTCGGAACGTGGGGGTCGTCGGAACGTGGGGGTCGTCGGAACGTGGGGGGCGTCGGAACGTGGGGGGCGTCGGAACGTGGGGGTCGTCGGAACGTGGGGGGCGTCGGAACGTGGGGGGCGTCGGAACGTGGGGGTCGTCGGAACGTGGGGGTCGTCGGAACGTGGGGGTCGTCGGAACGTGGGGGTCGTCGGAACGTGGGGGTCGTCGGAACGTGGGGGTCGTCGGAACGTGGGGGTCGTCGGAACGTGGGGGGCGTCGGAACGTGGGGGGCGTCGGAACGTGGGGGGCGTCGGAACGTGGGGGGCGTCGGAACGTGGGGGGCGTCGGAACGTGGGGGTCGTCGGAACGTGGGGGTCGTCGGAACGTGGGGGTCGTCGGAACGTGGGGGTCGTCGGAACGTGGGGGTCGTCGGAACGTGGGGGTCGTCGGAACGTGGGGGGCGTCGGAACGTGGGGGGCGTCGGAACGTGGGGGGCGTCGGAACGTGGGGGGCGTCGGAACGTGGGGGGCGTCGGAACGTGGGGGGCGGCGGAACGTGGGGGGCGGCGGAACGTGGGGGGCGGCGGAACGTGGGGGGCGGCGGAACGTGGGGGGCGGCGGAACGTGGGGGGCGGCGGAACGTGGGGGGCGGCGGAACGTGGGGGGCGGCGGAACGTGGGGGGCGGCGGAACGTGGGGGGCGGCGGAACGTGGGGGGCGGCGGAACGTGGGGGGCGGCGGAACGTGGGGGGCGGCGGAACGTGGGGGGCGGCGGAACGTGGGGGGCGGCGGAACGTGGGGGGCGGCGGAACGTGGGGGGCGGCGGAACGTGGGGGGCGGCGGAACGTGGGGGGCGGCGGAACGTGGGGGGCGGCGGAACGTGGGGGGCGGCGGAACGTGGGGGGCGGCGGAACGTGGGGGGCGGCGGAACGTGGGGGGCGGCGGAACGTGGGGGGCGGCGGAACGTGGGGGGCGGCGGAACGTGGGGGGCGGCGGAACGTGGGGGGCGGCGGAACGTGGGGGGCGGCGGAACGTGGGGGGCGGCGGAACGTGGGGGGCGGCGGAACGTGGGGGGCGGCGGAACGTGGGGGGCGGCGGAACGTGGGGGTGTAACCGACCATCCCCAGGAGAAAATTGCAGTTGAATCCCATTGAATCCCGTTGAAATTTGTAATGGGACTTAACTGGACCCAACTGGGCCTAATGGGATATAATGGGATCCCGTTAACTTCAACGGGACATATTAAACTGGACCCAACTGGACTTTGTGTTCCAGTTGAATCCCATTAAGTCCAAATGAGATTGTTAACGGGATTTAACTGGACCTAACTGGAATTAATGGGATATAATGGATCCCGTTAACTTCAACGGGACATATTAAACTGGACCCAACTGGACTTTGTGTTCCAGTTGAATCCCATTAAGTCCCAATAATATTTTTAACGGGATTCAAGTGGAATTAATGGGATATAATGAAGAGATTAAATGAGAACTGAACTGTTTGAAATTTAATCCTGATTTTATGAGAAAGGACGAGTGAGAGATTACGTGAGATCCCGCCACGCGCATGCGCAATCATAATTAAAAGCAACAGGATATGACACCAGACAAAATGAAAATCCCAAATAATGATGAAGGAAACAGATATAGAGAACTAAACCTGATGATAAAGAAAAAGGGTGGGAGCGGAGGGCACGTAATCTCTCACTCGTCCTTTCTCATAAAATCAGGATTAAATTTCAAACAGTTCAGTTCTCATTTAATCTCTTCATTTTATTTCGAAATCTCGTGAGAGATTCCGTGAGACTTTAAAGCATCTGGTCAAATATCCTGCCTCATTCATGGTAAACAATGTGTGTTTACATGAAATGTCTTGAGTACCATCTATGTGTACAAAACTGTTTCTATTATAATAAAAACCAATTGAATAGAAACCAAAGCTGTATTGTACTAGTGCTGTATGACTTTAATTCCACTGCACTCAAACTTATCTTAAACATCCATCAGTATTGCCTATCTTAGGCCAAAAACAAGACAACTTTTTTTTTTTTTTTTTATAACTTATAATATCCTATTCTGGAGCAGCCATCACAGTTAGATCTGAAATAAGAGCACATCATCCCATCAGTGGGTGCTCACTTGTGGCTACCGTAGGAAAACAACCAACTTGGTCAATAAACATGTACATAAATATCAGTAGCATGTCATAAACTCTTCATACAAGTAAACACATGATTGTAGCAAATAATACAAAACTTTCCTCTTAAGTTGGCTTGCAACTGGAAAGCAAGCTGTGTGCCATTTCTTGAGTGGTCTGTACAGGTTTGTTATAGTACTTTTGGAAAGTGGTTTCAGTAGCCCACCCTGCATTCATCAAAATGTTTGAAATTGGCACTCCCAATTTATACGCAGCCGACGTTGCCGCTGCTCGTGTCGAATGTGCCTTGAAGTGCGATGTATCCACTCCTGCTTGGAGCAGCACTGTGTTCAGCCATCGAGCAATGGTGTCCTTGCTAACTGCAGCATGGGGAAGTTTGTAGCTGATAAAAAGCTGTTGCTCTGTTGTAAATTCTTGGCGTCTTAGGTGTTCAGTCTGGGCAAGATACAGTTTTAGGTAGGTGTGAACACACAAACGCCGGTCCGGTGAATATGCTTTCAAATTGACCACCAGTCCTGTGTTGCCAGGACGGCTCTGCTTCAACAGGTCTGCAATGGTGAAAATAGCAATGTCCTGTTGAAGTTGCATAGTGTCCAGACGCAGTTTGTGTAGAGTCTGTGTTCTCTGCGCTGTAGTCAATGCAATCAGCATTGCCAACTTGAGGGTCAGGTCTTTCAAAGAGAGTGTGCTGGCTGGAGACAGTCGGCGTAGGTAGTCAAATACAACTTGAACATCCCAAATTGAACTGTATCTTGGTGCAGGGGGCCTTTGTGTGTATGCACCTTTAAGAAAACGGCTAATCAATGGGTGATTTCCAACAGTAGAATAGCCCTCCAAAACAACAAACGATGAGAGAGCACTCCGTGCCACATTCAATGAGTTGTAACTAAGTCCAACCTCAAAGAGTTCAGTTAGAAATGTAACAATCTGGACAGCATTTGTTTGCATAGGATTTGTCGCCCTCTTACTGCAAAAGTCAATCCAGCGTTCGATGTACCCACTGTACTGTTTGCGGGTGGATTGTCGCCAGGATGACATGATGATATTGGTAGCTGCCTCTGGAAATCCTCTGCCTTTGAGGGATCGCCGGACAGCCTGCAACAAAGGAGGTGAAGTTTGTGGTTAATTGGATTGCAAATACCTGTCACTGGCTGTATTAGAAGATTGTGTGACTGTGGTAATATCACTGGGGGCGCAATCAGCATATTGAGCAGTTGCGAGAACCACGGCTGTGTAGGCCATTTTGGAACAATAACGAACCCTTCAGCATTATCCGCAGTAATTTTGGTTAGGCATCTGCCTATTAAGCAGAAAGGGGGGAATGCATAGAACTTTAGGCACTCCCAGCTTACAGAAAAGGCATCAACAGCCTCAGCTTCTGGGTCTGGTTTCCATGATATAAATCTGGAAAGCTGTGAATTTAGGCGGGAAGCAAAGAGGTCGATCTCTGGTCTTTCCCATACCAGCCACAATTGATTAAATATCTCCCCATTTAGCATCCACTCTTTTTCATCCTGGAACTCTCGAGATTTTCTATCTGCTATAGTGTTCTGTACACCAGGTAAATGGGCGACAGAAACCCAAATACCCCTGTCTATACACCAGTTCCACAACTGTTTTGCCAGTAAATTGCAACTGTCAGACTTGGAGCCACCCATATGTGCAATGTAAGCAACAGCTGTTGTGTTGTCGATATTCAACTTAACATGCAAGTTTTGCTTTTTCACACAGAAAGATTTCAGGGCAAAAAATGCTGCAAGAAGTTCAAGATAGTTAATGTGAATGTTATCCCTTTTCGGACTTTCAGTGGACTTCCAACGCCCCCCAATATGGGTAGAGCCATCAGTTGCCCCCCACCCTAGACCTGATGCGTCAGATGCTATCACTAAATCTGGTTTACCTTTGGAAATGGTGGAAAAGGAAATGTCAATATTCCGCAGCCACCAACACAACTCCTCGTGAGCTGTCCCCGACAAACACATTTGTCTATCAAAATGACCAAAGTTTGCTCTGAGAGCTATGGTTTTTTCCCTTTCCAAAGTGCGGTAATATAGTGGCCCATATTGTACTGCGGGAAAAGAAGCAACAATCTTGCCTATTACTGTGGCCACTTGCCTAATGGTAAGCTTATTTGCCTGAAAAGCAGCCTGGCAAAGCTTTTTGATATCTTGTTTCTTTGAGTCAGGAAGGCGTACTGTCATATCTTTGGAATTTATAATAAACCCCAAATATTCAATCTCTTGACAGGGTGTGAAAATAGATTTTACCGGATGAATGATAAACCCCAAGTTTCGCAGGGTTTGCGCCGTGAGTTGCACAGATTGTTCGGCCTCCTGCATTGAGGCTTCAACAATTAATGTATCATCAATATAACCGGTAATAGTGTGTCCCATACCCCGCAGTGTAGCAAATGGGGGTTTCATGATTTTTGTAAACAAACGTGGCCCGGAACTCAATCCATTTGGCAGAACCCTATATTGATAGAGCTCATTGTCCCACATGAACTTTAAGAATTTCCTGCATTCTACAGAAATGGGTACTGAATAGTACGCATCTTTAAGGTCCAATGAGGCCATGTAGCAGTTCTTTGTTATGAGATTTTTGGCTGTTTCAAAAGTATCCATTTTGAAGTGCCTGTACACAATAAACTTGTTGAGGTTCGAGAGATCCAGTATAATTCTCACTCCGCCATCTTTTTTCTTGCGGGTAAAAATATTGGACACAAACTGTCCATCTTCACAACAGGTGGGTTCAATGACACCTTTCTTGACAAGCTTGCCAATTTCTTTATTAACACTGAATTGTTCTACTAAGGTTAGCTTGTACGGACGTGGAGTGTAAAGTTGTTTAGGGAAAGAACCAATCCCAATAAACTCCAAATGGTAGCCTTTAATGGCTTGCAGGATAACTTTATCTGAGGTAAGTTTTTCCCATTCACTGCTAAACAGCCTCAAACGACCCCCAATCCATTCAGAATTATGGCCTGTATACGTACCTACCTCCATTGCAGTAGGTCTTGTGTCTCTTAGGACGTCTTTTTGGTTTGTTTGGGAGGAGGGCCTGACTGGGTCCTTCGCTGGTTGTGTCCGAATGGGCGCCGGTTGCGCTGAAAATTTTGTTGCAGTTTCATGTTTCCCCCTAAAAAAGGGGCATTGGCACTGCCACTGGTTTTCCAGCCCGCTGCTTGATAACGTCTTGTATTTGCAGTATTGTAGGCCTGTTGGTAGGGGTGAAAACCCCCTCGCTGTTGCCTTGTGAAGCGCATCACCCCAAGTGTGGCTTTCTGTTCCTCTTGGAGTTCTTTGACCTGTTTCCCCAAGTCATCACCAAATAGCCATTGGGTCACTTTTGTGGATGGCTTGCATAAGTGAGCATATTTTTGATTCATGTCAGGACGGATGAGCTCTTTTCGTAAACTATTAAGTTCAACATTGGCTGATGCCAGCAATGCGTAGCCATCCTCCTGTTCGGCAGTCAGGGTTCCAGTACACGACTGAGCCAGGGCTGTAATTCCTTTGATGAGTGGCTTCTGCACTCTCTGCAGTTTCAAATCCCGGGAACGGGTTTTGGCTGAGATGTTGTCCCATATTTGAGGGTTAACTTTCGGTACAGCAAGAGCGTCACAGTTACTGGGACACTGGTATTTTTCAGCTGTGTCTGTGAGGCTTTTCTCTTCGAGTTTTTCTCTCATGAGAAAGTTTAAACTATGTGCTACATCCTCTTTGATAGGGTTTCCCACTGCAGAGGGAACAGTAAATCTTGCTGCAAAACCTTTATCTGTAATAGTTTCAGCACTGCTGGTGGTAGCACTAGTGTTGGCATTATGCATCAAGTTTTTGTCCACCATGTCCATTTTGGGGCCAGTGGCCAATGTAGGAAATTCCTCGGACTGTTCATGCTCTACTGAACTATCCAAAAAATCGACATTAGGGTCGGTATTCACGGCCTCAAAGGCCGAGTAGGTACTTGCATGATCGATCATGTCATCATCACCACAGTCAACAGGGTAGGCATTTGCCGCCATGTTTGATGTCGCCATGAAACTCATCATCATTGCCTGGAAATTGTGACTTTCGGTGGCTTGTTTCGCCATTATTTCCTCGAGGCGTGTGAGTCTGGTAGACATAACAGTATCCTCCTTCTGTCGAGGCTGTTGTGGGGCCTTTTTAGGCTTGGAAGAGTCCGAGTTACTCGAACTTTCCTGCTTTGGCTTCGAGCGCGACTTCGTCGCGTTCGGTGCAGTCATACACACAGACTTGCTTGTAACGTTACCGTCGTTAGATGATGTACTAGCACTGCCTGGTGTCGTGGTGGTAATAGCAACAGTCGGTGAGCACACCGCTGCCTTATTCGGCGTCTTTTTACCGTCCATTTTTTCGTTAATTTTGTCCATGGTTGCCATGTCACAATCTTCCGGAGGAAAACTAATAAATAGTCAAAATCAATTCGATATCTTTGATATAAATTGATAATTGTCACTCCGTGAAAAATGACAGCGGTTACCGCTACCATGCGCTAGTGGCGTAATGATTGCGCATGCGCGTGGCGGGATCTCACGGAATCTCTCACGAGATTTCGAAATAAAATGGATCCTGTTAACTTCAATGGGACATATTAAACTGGACCCTGAGTGGACTTTGTGTTCCAGTTGAATCCAAGTCCCAGTGAGATTGTTAACGGGATTCCGGACTGGAATTAATGGGATATAATGGGATCCCGTTAACTTCAATGGGACATAATAGACTGAACCCAAGTGGACTTGGTGTTCTAGTTGAATCCATTACTCCCACTGAGATTTTTAAAGGGATCCAACTGGAATTAATGGGATATAATGGATCTCGTTAACTTCAATGTGACATATTAGACTGGACCCAAGTGGACTTCGTGTTCCAGTTGAATCCCAATAATACGACAGATTTTTAATGGGATCCAACTGGACCTTACTGGGATATATAAATGGGATCCCGTTAACTTCAATTGGACATATTAAACTGAACATAACTGGACTTCGTATTCTAGTTGAATCCCATTAAGTCCCAATGAAATTGTTAACGGGATTCCCGTTAACAATCTCATTGGGACTTGAGGATTCAACTGGACCTAACTGAAATTAATGGGATATAATGGATTCCGTTAACTTCAATGGGACATATTAAACTGGACGTCGTATTCCAGTTGAATCCCATTAAGTCCCAATGAGATTGTTAACGGGATTCAACTGGACCTAACTGGAATTAATGGGATATAATGGATCCTGTTAACTTCAATGGGACATATTAAACTGGACGTCGTATTCCAGTTGAATCCCATTAAGTCCCAATGAGATTGTTAACGGGATTCAACTGGACCTAACTGGAATTAATGGGATATAATGGATCCCGTTAACTTCAATGGGACATATTAAACTGGACGTCATATTCCAGTTGAATCCCATTAAGTCCCAATGAGATTGTTAACGGGATTCAACTGGACCTAACTGGAATTAATGGGATATAATGGATCCTGTTAACTTCAATGGGACATATTAAACTGGACGTCGTATTCCAGTTGAATCCCATTAAGTCCCAATGAGATTGTTAACGGGATTCAACTGGACCTAACTGGAATTAATGGGATATAATGGATCCCGTTAACTTCAATGGGACATATTAAACTGGACGTCGTATTCCAGTTGAATCCCATTAAGTCCCAATGAGATTGTTAACGGGATTCAACTGGACCTAACTGGAATTAATGGGATATAATGGATCCCGTTAACTTCAATGGGACATATTAAACTGGACGTCGTATTCCAGTTGAATCCCATTAAGTCCCAATGAGATTGTTAACGGGATTCAACTGGACCTAACTGGAATTAATGGGATATAATGGATCCCGTTAACTTCAATGGGACATATTAAACTGGACGTCGTATTCCAGTTGAATCCCATTAAGTCCCAATGAGATTATGTTAACAGGATTCAACGGATCCCGATAACTTCAATGGGACATATTAGACTGGACTTCGTGTACCAGTTGAATCCCACCGAGTTTTTTAATGGGACCCAACTGGACTTAACTGGAATTAATAGAATATAATGGATCCCGATACCTTCAATGGGACATATTAAACTGAACCCAACTTGACCTCTGTACAAAATGACAGTTGAATCTTATTCAGGCATGCAACTGGGAAGTTTAAAAAAACAAAAAACAATCAGCTGATCCAAGAAAAAGTTGCATGTCTGCCCATTATGTCACTTGCAGATTTGTAATAGACCTGGTTCTTTTTCAGTTGAGTAAGGAATATAACATAATCCATTCATTTCGTTTGGATGTACACAAATGTACCTCAGGACCCAACTGGATCAAGTACTCCAGTTGAATTTACTTAATAGTCTCATTAATAATGTGACAGGATTTTTGTAATGTTTTATTATCTGGCTATTACTCCTGTGTTTAAACCTACATTTGTATTTCTTAATGCTATAAGTTCTTATTTTCTTACTTTTGACTCATGATATAGCTAGTGCCTGTTTAGGTAGAGATCATGAATTATTAATTAGTTAGACCACTGACCACATGGGCACCCACTTCTGTGACTCTTGGCTTATCTAGCCACATCATCATTTTGATGCACGTGCAGTACACGATCAGTCACACAGTTGGTTCCCCTCATGCAGTTTCGTATTTTGTTGGATCGCCAAAGTTCTCAACCTGAATATACAGTTTTCCCCATTGAAGATCTTGGGTAAGTTTATAATTTTGTTATTTTTGAGTACTATAAGAATTATAGGTTTCAAGTGTATTACTTGGAAGATGTCTTTAAAAGTTTATAGTAACGCTAGTCTCCATTTCTTTAGTTTGCCTAGTTCAATTATTCCTATGGTTTTCTAGATTATTGATTTGACCACAGTTGTTATTTTGTATATTACTTTCAGTCTTTTCAGAATGAAAGCAGCAAGTTATATTGTTGTTTAGAAGATGAGATATATTACTATGATTATCAGCTTGATTTGGTTTACTGTTTGGCCCTCTAAATCTAAGTTGATTATTGTTGATACCATTTGCTTATGGATTTGCTTTGCCAGCATTAGTGATCCAGTTTGCAACTGTGCAGAGACCCTCTTTTTCTTGAGTATATTTTCCTAAGATAACTGGTATATGTATTTCTTTTAGTAATGGAATTGCGATGAGACTGTGAAATGTTATTTATCTGTAACATTTTGCTAGGGTTAGATTAGTCCCTTAGTGTTGTGTAATTATATCTATTTTATCAATTACAAGTTTTAGTTGTATCACTTAAAAGACCTGTATCGATGATATCGATATTGTGGTGCTAGTGCTGAGTAGCTGTATTGCTTATACATGCTGGACAGATAATTGATATGTTGTCACTGCATCATTGCCAGCCCTGGGTGGGCCAGCCACACATTCCAAGTTTCTGGTAGAGTGATTAACTCCCAGCAGGTGGTCTGCTTCTAGACTTGGCCACTGCTCATTATATATGTATTAGTCTTTCTTGCTACAGTGGGATATAGTGCATGCTATGGACAATGGAATGGTCAACCTTGAAGAGATTGCTGGCTCAGGCACTAGTGTTTTTAACAAGTGGTTCAAGGCAATTAAAGTGTTTATTCTTTAGGCTTAGAGGCAAAGGAACTGTTATGACTTTAAGGAAACTTTATTATGTTTTTGTTTTTGTATTTTCCTTTTACATTTACTAGTCTTTGGTTTTGGAACTTGATTTAGATTAACTGAGTTATTATTCCGTAGAGCACTGGACATTTCTACATTTATTTACTGTGATGTTTACTTATTATTGTTTTGTTTTTTTCCTTTTTCTTTAATTAGCTACCTAAACCAACCCTTTTTGTTTAATATATATTCTAAGTGAATAAACACGCCCAAAAAGAACATTTGCTGTCACAAAAACGTCGTAGACAGGATAAGGTGATTTACACTTACTAAAAAGGGTTGGTGTGGTAGAAACTGCAGGATGGAAGAACTACAGACGCAGTTGCAGGCCCTCACAACAAAGCTGGCCGAGATGGAAAATAACGGGAAAGCGACAAAGCTAGTTGTAGTCCCGAGGGACCGGGCCACCAAGCTCTCCGGACGGCCAAGCTCCGAGAGCTGAGATCCAGAAGTTATTGAGTGGGCAGAGGACATGAGGAGGCTGACAAATGATTTGACTGATGCGGAGGGTGTTCAGCTCGTTCTCGATCACCTTACTGGACACGCCAAGGATGAAGTTAGGCTGTGCCCAGCAGAGCAGCGAACGAAAGCAGAGGACGTTATACAATGGATTCTAATCACGTACGCCTGCCACGAGACTCCATCAGCCATTGGGGTGATGTTTACAGCAGACAACAGCGCCACGGGGAGTCTCTGCAAGACTACTCCCTACAGCTAATGAAACTCCTCCGCAGGGTAGAACTTGCATCACCCAAGGACTGCCCCCAGATGCAGAACAGGGAGACCATTTTGTGCGAGAGATTTGCTGCCGGGCTGGCCGATCACGCACTGCAACGAGACGTGCGGCGATATATCCAGGAGCATCCGGTCGTGAGCTTTGCCACCCTCCGGAGCAAGGTTTTTGCATGGGAGTCTCCTTCATTGCCAATAGCAGGAGCCATGTGAAATACATGTACAGTACATTTTGCCAAACATTTGTTGTGGAGTGGGGGCCGGTTAAGTGGCTGTGTTCAGCTTGCGGTACATGCTTTTGATTGACATAACACTATTAGTTCTTGATATGTTAAAGAGATCGTAGTGTCTTGTGAATGAGATTGATTCAGTTCTTGCCATTTTCAAATTTACTGATAAAATGATACATGTACATGTACCATATGTTCAGTTTAAATAAGGTGCTTTAGATCCATTCTGAGTTCTTGCCATTGACATTTCCTGATAAGATATATTATACATGTAATGTATGTCAGTTACAGTACTTTTAACACGTATGTTAGAGATCCATTCATCAGTTCTTGCCATTTTACAATTTCCTGATGATATATGTGATGTGATCTGATCTGGGAAAACCCTTCACACGGTAAAATGTGTTGTGTTCTTTCATATTGTATGCAGCGCGCATCTGTGAGCCGCATAATTGACGACACAGACAATTTCACCTTGTGATCTCAGATCACATCACATCACATGTGTATTGTCTTCAGTTATAATGCTTTTGGTTGAGATCCATTAGGTTCTTGCCATTAATTTTTTTAATGTCCAGTTTTTGTGTGTGCGATTATAATAATTACATCATTCAGTTTTGGCCATTGTCAGACAGAGACTTACTCATGAAATAATGCACCATAATTAACCATTTTTCGTTTATATGCACTTTGACATGGTTATGGATTGACATTTGTACAAAATGTTGAGTGCTTTATTGAAAACAAACATTCAGGTTTATTTTTAGTGTGCTATATTCTCAAGTTCCTAAAAAAATAACAATTGATATATTTGTTAGTATATATATGCCTCCTATTGTGTTTCTTTTGATTATAGGCTACACACCCATAGCGAAATTTCATTCACTTTGTGATCAACATTTAATAGAGATCCCATTTGGTATACATTTGTGTATCCCATTTATACCAATAAGATTCTATGTAGTGGATCCCATTGGGTCCCATTGAATAGGATCACATTCAAAAGGACCAATGGGATTCCGTACACCGGGACCCAATGGGATTTGATTCAACGGGACCCAATGGGATTTGATTCAACGGGACCCAATGGGATTTGATTCAACGGGACTCAATGGGATTTGATTCAACGGGATTTGATTCAACGGGACCCAATGGGATGTGATTCAATGGGATTGTATTCAACGGGACCCAATGGGATGTGATTCAATGGGATTTGATTCAACGGGACCCAATGGGATGTGATTCAACGGGACCCAATGGGATGTGATTCAACGGGACCCAATGGGATGTGATTCAACGGGACCCAATGGGATGTGATTCAATGGGATTGTATTCAACGGGACCCAATGGGATGTGATTCAATGGGATTTGATTCAACGGGACCCAATGGGATGTGATTCAATGGGATTTGATTCAACGGGACCCAATGGGATGTGATTCAACGGGACCCAATGGGATGTGATTCAACGGGACCCAATGGGATGTGATTCAATGGGATTGTATTCAACGGGACCCAATGGGATGTGATTCAATGGGATTTGATTCAACGGGACTCAATGGGATGTGATTCAATGGGATTGTATTCAACGGGACCCAATGGGATGTGATTCAATGGGATTTGATTCAACGGGACCCAATGGGATGTGATTCAACGGGACCCAATGGGATTTGATTCAACGGGACCCTATGGGGTTGTATTCAATGGGATTGTGTTCAACAGGACCCAATGGGATTGTATTCAACGGGACCCAATGGGATTGTATTCAACGGGACCCAATGGGATTGTATTCAACGGGACCCAATTGAAAATGTCTCATTTTCCAATGGGATCCCGTTGAACGGGATCCAGTTGGGTCCCATTCAACGGGACCCAATGGGAATTTTCTCCTATAGGTCAGAGTGAATATTTGCTTTATCCGCGCTTCATGGTCAAAACGACACTTTTTCGAGTCAACAAAAATGTCATTTCGATTGGGAAAGTGACATTTTCGACAAAATTTTGACCGGAGAAAGTGTCATTTTTTACACGGAAATGAACAGAGCAACTTGGTTCAGATTCAGGATCAATTATTGTGTTCTATTACAGACTACAAAAGCTAATCGTTCCTTTATCTTACGAATGAGGCATGATTCAAGCAACACCCAATCACATTGAATCTGTGCAACATGTAATGTGTAACATGATTCACATGTATTGTACATGTACTTCTTTTTGACCGAGAAAGTGATATTTTTTACCCGGAAATAGGTAGAGCAAACAGACTGCATTGTACATGTACATGTACATACAATACAATCCCCCAAAAGCGAATCGTTCTATTAATATCAGGCATGTTTACTATAAAATACTAACCTATTTCACTTATTAACAAATCAATTACATGAATCTATTCAACTTGATGTACAATGTACTCACTTTTCAAAACTGATTCGTCAGTTGGTTAGGGTCTTCATCAGCCACAAATATTTAGCACCAGAAATCCCGCGGAAGAATAATGGCAAAACTACATGTACTTCGAACGGATAAGGCAAGGTGTGATCTAGCCTTTAGTCAAGGCCCGCGTGGCTACCCGGACGCGTGACGTGCCCCGGTTGCTGGTACGAAGAAAAGAAAACGCCTGCAGCGCGACTACGCGAGTGGCGAAGCCACGAGGGCCTTTACTACCTCGCAAAGAACGCTTATGTTTTTCTTTACATTTGTCTACCGATTTGGTAGAGAAATTCTCATGCATAATGCATTACATGTTGTGAGTATTGACCATTGAAAATGTATAAATATGATCAGCTGTTTAGTCAGTGTGACGTCACACGCGCTCAACATCAACAAATGACACTTGCGACGCGCGCGCGATCGATCGGGGTCACGTACGTGTTCACATAGACTGCGTAACGTGTTCAAGAAAATGATAGTCTGTTTTGGATTGCATTAAAATTAGAATGTTAGTTGTGTTTTGTATATAAAAGTTCCCCGAGGAAGGCTTTAAATATATTGATCTGGGTTACAGCCTTGAAATTAAAGCGAGAAGAGTGGTTCGGTGTATCACTGTTCGACTAGACTTGTATTATCGACTGGTATGAAAGACTACGCAACAACTTTTTTTCTGCAGACTTCTTAATGTATACATAGGTGATTCCAGGTAAATAAATGCGTTATTGTTAATTTTCTGTAATGAATTTTGTTTTAATTGCACTTTTTTTTAAATTTCTTGTCTAAAATCTAAGATATCTGATACACTATGTTCAACAGTTTTAATTGTTCCCTTTACTAACGCATCATATTAAAAACCGAATGTTAAAATTTACCCCACTCAAAAAATAGAAGAGTCTAAAGTGTTGTTCGTCGTGATTGGTTAAAAAATATCTGCATATGTGCATGATTCCCATTATTTGAATACATGAATAAGTGATTAGCTTCACGAGGTAGTAAAGGCCCTCGTGGCTTCGCCACTCGCGTAGTCGCGCTGCAGGCGTTTTCTTTACTTCGTACCAGCAACCGGGGCACGTCACGCGTCCGGGTAGCCACGCGGGCCTTGACTAAAGGCTAGGTGTGATCAAGCCTAGTACATGTACTGTAGTACTGCTTCACTCAACATCGAGGTGATAAGGGTTGTGTCGCACAAAATATTAACACATGAATTCTCTTAATTGAAGTTGAAGTACAGGCCAACTTCCGTATACACCATTTTCATATGTGTATTTGTGCAACAACTGTGCAGCGTTTGAGGAGGAAAACCTTGTTGTAGCTCCATGGGAAAACCCAGTTGCTATTTTTAACTCTCCAGTTGAAAGTTCAGACGACTGGGCTTCCGCGTAAAAGTACGGTAGTTCATAATGGACATTGCATATGTCTCCATGTATACAGGAAGAAATATTAATAATTATTCTAGGAAAAATTCAAAAATTGTATGGCAATCGAGGTGTATTCATTTGGGATAATAGCTTTTTATGGCAAAGCATTTTTCCTTCTTCACTTTTAAAAAGAGACGTGTTACAGGTAGAAAATGTTGTAGAAAATAAATTGTGTAAAGGTAATAATATGAAATTGAAATGAGTTTGTGATAACTAATTATTATTTACAGCTAGATGCTTCAAAAAAACGAGTTGATTTTTAAATACAATAAAGTGAAAATAAAGTTTAAAAACATCTGTCGTGTATGTTGTTTTATTTGAATTTATCGCGTTATGCCGGCCGGCAATCGTTGGAAAAGGATACAATACAATAATAGCCTATATTATACGCTAATCCAAACACTAACCCTAACACACATCTTAACCATAGTTTTTAAGTAATTTTATTAAAATAAAAGAATATGTCATGATTATTTTTTGTGGCGACCTACTAATCTAAAGAAATTACCCTGTGGAGACATTGTGACTCCCATTATCCCCATTGTGTTTAAAGATGGACTACAACGGAATAATGATAAAGGCTTTGTTGCCTCTTTTTGTTCGAGAAATGTATAATGATTACTAATATATCATTAGTATTCAATAAAACTTGTTCCTTCATGCAAAAAAAACCCAAAATTGATCGGCGTTCTACGACCCAGAAAAACTCAGTTTCAGCAAAAGCCCTTAACTCATGAATAATTCATACTTTGTGTGTGACGTACTGCTACCCATGACGATTTACTCGGGTCGATCGTGTGCGTGCATTTTTACCGTACAATGCAATGCGGAATAACAGCGGACAAGCTAGGCTATATTTTGGTACAACTATTTTCGACCGAAAAACAGCGAAAAATGTCCGATAGCAGCGAGTATTGGGAAGACCACAGTAGAGATAAGGAAGAGGCATTTCGTGGAGGTACTTCTGAGGACAGTGATGGCAGCTCTAGCGATGAGGGGAGCTCACCAGACGAGAGAGAAGGCGATGACTCTGCGGCCACGGCAGACCCGGCGGTTGCCGATGACTCGGCCGACGTAGAAGCAGTAGGCCTGGTGGTAGTACTAGTACGAATTCTCTCGATGTTTGGCGCTTTCAATGTGGGGATCGATCCAGGCTTCAAACGAAACTTTGTTGTCAATCCCAGTGAATTTTTCAAAGCACTTGAAGGTTCAACACAGTCCTCTGAAAAATGTGCTGAACAAACCAAAGGCCTACTAGTACTTCTTGCCGAGAAGGTCAGACATGTCAGAAGGTGAAATCCTTTCGTGTAATATTTACGAACTTCACCCATTCCTTTGATAACGCAGGATCCCGCGGAAATTGCACAAAATGAATCTCTGGATTCTTCGAACAATTTCTCGTGCATCCACCAACAACACATGAAGTTGGCATTATTGTAGCTGATAGTGATACACTATAAAAAAAAGATTCGTAAAAACTTCATGCCTCTGCATGAAAACGCATACATAATACACACGGAATAACATGGCGTTTTTTGTTTACTCTCGGTTGCTCATGGGTAGTACGTCATCACTTTTCGCTGGTTGACAAGTCCGCTGGTACTATATCGTGGATTTCATTGTGGTTTTCAGTGGATCTTTGCCGGGAACCAGTACAGGGCGGGAAATTTCAAAATCGAAGAATCGAGGTCTAATTTTTTCGGTCAAATTGCAACAAAATTATTTAGAGAAAAACATGACCGTAACAATAAAGTGTTACCTGAACACATCATAAACAAGGTCCGATAATAAATTTAATGTGTGAGTTTTCGTTGTTGTCCATCTTTAAGTCTCCACATGGTACCGAATTCAGAAACCCACACACCCATGTGTGTGAACACCTTCCGTCGTGGACCCCCTACTGTCCCTCTTTTGTTTATACTTGAACGTTTTTGGAAGGCCTCCCTACGATGTTCAAACATGAACTTTATGTCAATTGTGGACCCTATTGTCCTCTATTGTTCAACGTCCACTATTTGAATGCGGATACAAACCCATACATACTACATAAGCAAATAGTGATTGAATAGGCTATTCCTGAACTTGGTTCAGCTAGCGAGACCCCAAAAAAGAAACACAAATTAACGAAAACAAGAGCTGTTTCGCCAAGTGTCAAACCTTTTTGTCACGATGACGTAATCGGGTATCATGTGATGTCAAATCAAGGTTCAAATTTGGAGGCCCTCTTTCTAATGAATTACAAGTCCGATTGGGTTCAAATTGGTATACAAGTATATCGGGATATGTTAAAGATATAAATTGAGGTGACGTCATGATGACGCCATCATGTGATTTATTATGATTTTATTAGGTTTGCGATCTTTAAGCTCTTGGAAGTACAGTTTCAGAAGATATCAGATCAAGATGAAAGGAGTATGTTTTGTCATCGAATAAACTACTCCAGGGCCAATGCAGCGCGGACACGAGTGGGGCGCCGTCTGACGGCAACATGTTTCACCGACTCCAGCAGGACCGCATTAGTATGTTGGGAACTTAGCAGCTCCGATCAAGCAATCAACGTGGCGCCGCATGTGCCCCTGGATGTGCTGAAACCGGAGCACAGACCCACTCCGTAAATGTAAAAAAAGTAAAAAGCTCACTCTCAAAAAGAGTGAAATTTACTTTAAAACAGCTCTAAAGAAAAAGGGAAAACGACTCCAGAAGAGTAACTTTATCATTCTATCAGGGAGCCACATGACTTCTCGGAAGAATAAAAATGTACACTTTTGGAGTGATTTTTAATTTTTACTCTTTTACATTCAGAGAGACAGCTAGTTTGTAGACATCGGTTGCGTCGGGAACGAGACGAGTCTAATTGGTTGCCAGCACCTCACACATCAAGGATAATCATTTCAGAGAGTTTAGGCCCACCGCCGATTCAGCACTTTATGGTTAGCCCCATGTTGTTGTATTTACGATAAATTAATCTCCGGCTCCATCACCATTGCCAAACTGCATGTACGAAGCAAAAGACAGAGGCGATTCCGGGATTAACGGCCTTTAATTGAAGTCGGGTATTAAAGATAGTGTCTGATATACTCCCCCAGCTCGCCTTTTCTTTCCGCCGAGGGGTACTTTTGGACGGAGCCTATATCAGATGTAGTTTGGTTCAAGTAAGCAGCAGGGCCTAGCAGGCAATTCACATACGCTGCAAGATCTTGATGGAATGTTTGTCTGCAACAACCATGTCGCCAGTGGGTGTATAGGCCATTTCTAGCGGATTGTACAGCTTTTCGGCTACAGTTCCTACCAGTGATCCATTTGGGTCGTACTGCTGTATTTTACAGTTTCCTGTTCCACCATAATGAACAGCTACATTAAAGTAGCCGTGACTGCCACAAAGGATCCCGGTAGGATTTGCAGGGTTTTTGTTAACAAGTGTATTGATACTAAACACATTATTGCCCTTGATGTCTACACATAAGAGGGTTTTATTTTTGAAGTTAGGAATGAACAGGCGATCCATATTATCCATCGCTAAAAACAAGTCCACATTTTCATTTGGAATAGTCGCTACTAACGAGCCATCAAGCAAATGCACAGAAAAAGCTTTCCTGCCAAAGTCAGCCACAGCTAGTCGTACGGTTCTCCAGCTGCGTCTAGCGCAATAGCGGTTAACTGACTTGCCTCTTCCTTAGATGGTGTGAATTCGCGAATCAACTGAAGATTGCCGTCAAAAACCTTCACTTTTCTTTTGTCCGTGACAAAAAGCAGATCGTCTGAGGTGGCAGCAATGCTCCGAGGAGCGTCCAGCTGATGACCGCTATGAGCGGCCGAAGTTTTGAAATGTCCAGGGGAGGTAAATATCGATAGTCGATTCAGCTTTGTGTCTGTCACAGCAATGTCCCTGTTGCTAAAACATGCAACTCGGCTGGCCAATTGGAATTCCCCGTCACCGTTTCCTTCCTTGCCGAACTCTTCCTTCACCTGCCAATTCTCTTTGAGCAATATCTTCCCAAGATCCTTTCCATTGACGACATCTTGACATTTGACCCCAATGAACGAAAGATCCACCTTTGCCGGTTCGCACTTAAGCTCCTTCTGTAATTCCAAGTTGTGCATCACCTTCGGTTTGAGTTCTACAAGCTCGAAATCATCGACTTGACTCATCAAGCCGTTTACGGCCGTGACGATCTGATCTGCGCGTTCCATCTGGTCACGGTTGCGCATGAGTGCTTTTTTGTACTCGCTGTCTCTCTCCTGACAGATTTTGTTGACTTGTTCAGTGATTACCTTTGCCTTGCTTCTGATTTTAGCAATTTCTGCCTCGGCTTTTTCAGAAATATCACTACAAGCCTGAGCCAGTTTTGTTTGTAATCTATTCCGTGCATGTTTGATGGAGGATTCGTTTGATGCAAATTGCTCTTTGCTTTTCTGGAACTTTTTCAATATGTCCTTGACACTCTCACGAAATGATTTGATGGTGTCACCGATACCAATGAACTTATGTTCCGCTGTTCGGTGCTCAGTTGCAGCACACATGGCGCAAATCAACACATCACAAGTCTCACAGAGAAAGCATATGGCTTGATCACTATGCTTTCTACATGATGTTGGTGATGTGACAGTCTTGGTAACATCTGTTGGTAAAGCCGTCGATTTGTCCACGTCGTCTACTGGAATGATGCGATGGTCTTTAGTGGACCTCAGAAATTGATGTGCCTCTTGGCATTTCTTGCAGATGTACTCCTTGCAGTCAAGGCATCTTGACACGACCTCGTTTCCTTCTTCGCAGGATTCACAAGTCGCACTGATAGTAGTAATCTTTCCTAATAACTGTTCTTGTTTGCTTATCTCATCGACAAGAGATATCAGAAAGAAGCTAGAAGACAGACTCTGCACTCCATCCTCAGGAACGACCGTCTCTCTCCTACAGACTGGACATATTATATTTTCCCTCTCTGTCGTCTCTTTGCTAACCATCTCTCCCAGACAATTCAGGCAGAAGCTATGCAGACAGTCTAGCATCTTAGGATCCTTGAATCGACAGCAGCAGATAGGACATTCCAGGTGCCCCTGGCTAATTGTGTCCAACATGGTTCGGGCTGCAGCCTTTGCCATCGTGATCATGAAGTGTATACTTCCGAAAAAAGAAAGAAAAAAGATTCGTTACGACTATTACATTCAGGAATACTCAGTGTCAGGATGGTTATGTTGAGGAGGGGCATGGAGCTGTAAATTGGAGGAGGACACAGTGGTTTAAAACCATTTGTGACCCAGATATAAGAGAATTTCAGGACAATATACAGTGTAAATTCCCAAAAACTATAATATCAAGTATGTTTAAACATCATCGCTGGGTACAGAAAACTATAGGTTGAAAATTTTATAAAAACGTAACTCATTTTAATTGACCAAAACAAGAGATAAATTTTAAAGAGGGCGCCTTTTCTGCATATCGCCCTCTTGTGAATTGGCTACTGTTGTGTGATCGCTCATTTCTCAGTAATTACTGAACCGAATCAAGCGCGGTTTTCTTTAAATTGTAGCCAACTAATTTTATTTTATTTGGGCATTGGAATTGTTCTATTTCGACACTTATTTAGGAAGTTACGATCACCTAAGGGTGCGTTGTAATTATTTTTTAGGCACCCTGTACATGTATATCGCTTGACAGTCATCACTGCATTGATCCCATGAACAATGCATTGGCTTATCTGTAACAAGTCAATCAAACTTCAACTGTTGGAGTTTGGCAGGTTAAGTACAGTTAGGTTAAGTAGAGTGTACCAATAATTACCTGTGTAAAGCTGTTGAAGTTTGTTAGGTTTGGTTTGCTTTCTAGTGCGAGAGCCTAGGGGCTTAGGGTTAAACGAAATTTCATTTGCCTTGGCAGATACTTAATATTTTGTACTCGTGTCATTCTCCACATAACAACTGTATCTCCAAACAGGGTATTAACATTTCAAAGTATTTATTTCTAGTATAATATAAACTTGCTTTTCAGACTCCAGTAGGCCTAAATGTTGTTTAACTTAATCTCAAAAAAGAATTTCGTACCTGATGTCTGGGTCTTAAACCACTGTGGAGGGTGCACACCAACCCTACAAATAGGACTGTACATGCGAGGCTCTCTGTTGTATGTTGTCTTATTTTGTCGCCATTATCTTATGTGAATATTTGTTTTATTGGCTTCATGGTCAAAACGAAAAATGTTCGAGTCAACAAAAATGACATTTTCAGTTGCTCGGTCACTTCGATTGAGAAAGTGACATTTTCTTAGTAATTTTGACCGAAAAAAAGTGTCATTTTTGTTCACGGAAATGGGCAGAACAACTTGGTTCAGATTCAGGATCAGTTATCGTGTTCTACTAACAGACTACAAAAGCTAATCTTACGAATTAGGCATGATTTCTAAGCTATTTCATAACAAAAACTCGATCACATTGAATCTGTGCAACATGTAATGTGTTATTTGTACAATGTACTCACTTTTTGAAACTGATTCTTCAGTTGGATGGGGTCTTCAACCACATTCCGGTGCGTGTAAACACAAGAATGGCCTTCCACCAGTTGAGGTAGTACTGCCGGTACTTTCGAGCGGCGAAAGGGGATCACTTATCAGAACATGTCAGAACACCCATTGACTACCGCAGCTTCCTGTGTACATGTATTTGTGTAACAACTGCGCAGTATTTGATAAGGAGGCACAGCACAATTTACTTACTATAATAGCCGGGGAAAACCAGTTACAATTTTTAACTTGCGCAAATAAAGGGGCAGCGCTAATTGCTCTTTCCTTTCATATGACAATGTGCGCGCGCAAGCCTTCGGCGTAAAGCTACGGAAGTTCATAATAGACATTACATATGTTTCCATTTGCAGAAAAGACTATTAATATTATTCTTTTTTTGTCACGTAAATGACAATGTCCTTGATTCAAGTTGTAAAATAAACAATAGTACAATATTACACGAATGCCTTTGTAAAAAGAAAAGTCTTAAGCTTATTCTTAAAAACAGAAAGAGCTTGAACAGACTGAATCTCATGCAACTTGTACATCGTTACATTTAATGGAATTAAAATTGTTGACAAAAATGTGTATGAAGCCGCCAAAAAGGTTAATAATGCCAACAAATGCCCCAGAGTATCTGCCTTTTTAATTGATCAATGCCACCTGTGAACCTTATTTTGGACCGCGTACGAGTTGTCGCGCGTACGAGTTGACCAATCTGCGTACGAGTTGTCTCGCGTACAAGTTCCCCGTGAATAGAGCCTGAAGCTAGCTGTTGGCGCAGTTTCGGCCCCTTCGAATAGGTAAATCAGCGTGTAAAAATCGGGGATTCTACAATTATTTCGGTACATTTATTTAGTCCTTCTTTGAAAAGGCCTTTGTAAATTTGTTACGATACACGTAGTAGGCCTATCTCAATTTGTAGAAACTGAAAAATTGCATTACGTTAAAGAGAAATATCGAGCCAAAAATCGACCTCTCACTTCCAAAAATCTTTATGTGGACTCATGGAAGTAGAAACACTTGTACAAATAGGCAACCAGCCTGCGGTCCATAAATCCAATGATCGAGAAGAGTAATGCTCATAGCGATTCTGGCAAGGTACACTGTATTTGTTTAGGTAAAATAAGGTTCACCTGTAAAATAACAAACCATCGCCGTATTTTAGTTTAACAGATTTTGGATGTAAAATTACTAAAATGTGAGCTGGAAAATATCATCACGAATCCATAAAGTTTTTGTGTTGTAGTGTTAATTTATACAGATAATATAAATTTACAAAAACACTTTCTCAAAATACAACATTTTGTGTAAATATACGTCAAACACATACAAAGTGTTGTTTATTTACATATAATCTACTGTTATCCAACAGGAATCTCATTACGCAGAAAATGAATATTTTGATCGAAAGAAATTTGTAGTATGTTAAATTGGCTGTTTAGTCAAAAAAATGCACGTTCTTCATCATAATTTGTTATTTATTCAAACAATTCCACAATAAAATTCAAATTTCTTGCAAAAATAGGTTAATAATCGTATTAGATCTTTTGTATTCAAATATTGAAATCATTTCTGGCAAACTGTGACTTTATTATGACATGAAAAGATCATGAATATACATCAAAATCTTTTTCTGACCTCGCCCTGTACCTCAACAACAACTATTGCATTCAAAGTTACCATCACACAATGTTCTTTTATTGTCCTAAATTTGAGAAGCACAATTTTACCAAGATGACTTTTCTTTACTAATGCCTTAAACTAAATATCACTGAATGCAAGGAAAAAATAGGTGGTTTTTTCTACAAACGAGGCGCACTATTAGCAAAACTAAATACAGTGTACCTATAATTGTAGAAAAGTGAAAACAAATCTCAAAGCCTTGTGTAAAAAAAACATGCTTTGATATTTTTGGAGTTAAATTTGACTTTTTAGGATATGTTATTGCTTTCTGATGGCCGATTTCTTTGTTCGCTGTCTCTCACAATTGCCTTTTCATTATAAATATAATAGCGATAACTGGACGTAAGTCCATACACGGACATAACTAATATTATTGTTCCCTACTTTGACCTATCACTCATTGATCAGAAAGCAATAACATATCCTAAAAAGTCAAATTGAGCTCAGAAAAATATCAAAGCATTTACTGAGAAAATATTATTGTTGTTCAGACAAGTCTCCTAGTGTTTGTGCACTGGGTGTCAAGTGATGTCCGTGTATGAAATTCTTTTCCCAGCCACTTAAATTGAAGTCCTATAAGATGTCTGATATGAGGGGGTACTTGTGCACGGGCCCTACAGCAGATGTAGTTTGGTTCAAGTAAGCAGCAGGGCCTAGCAGGCAATTCACATCCGCTGCGAGATCTTGATAGAATGTAAGTCTGCAACAACCATGTCGCCAGTGGGTGTATAGGCCATTTCTAGCGGATTGTACAGCTTTTCGGCTACAGTTCCTACCAGTGATCCATTTGGGTCGTACTGTTGTATTTTAGATTTTCCCCTTTCATTTTGATTAACAATTACACAAAAGTAACCGTGACTGTCACAAAGGATCCCGGTGGGACTCGCAGGTTTTTGGTCCACAAGTGTCTTGATACTGAACACCTCATTGCCCTTGAGGTCTACGCAGGAGAGGGTTTTATTTCCGTAGTTAGAAATCAACAGGCGCTCCATGTTATCCATCGCTAAATGATGTATCAAATGTTCATTTGGAATGGTTGCTACTAACGAGCCATCAAGCAAATGCACAGAAACAACTTTCCTGCCCCAATCAGCCACAGCTAGTCGTTCTCCAGCTGCGTCTAGCGCAATAGCGGTTAACTTACTTGCCTCTTCCTTAGATGGTGTGAATTCGCGAATCAATTGAATATTGTCGTCAAAAACCTTCACTTTCTTTTTGTCAGTAACAAAAAGCATATCGTCTGAGGTGACAGCAACGCCCCACGGAGCGTCCAGCTGATGACCGATTTGAGCGGCCGAAGTTTTGAAACGTCCAGTGGAGGTAAATATCGATAGTCGATTCAGCTTTATGTCTGTCACAGCAATGTCCCCGTTGCTGAAACATGCAACACCTCTGGCGACTTGGAATTCCCCGTCACCGTTTCCTTCCTTGCCGATTTCTTCCTTCACCTGCCACTTCTCTTTAAGCAATATCTTGCCAAGATCCTGTTCACTGACGACATCTTGGCATTTGACCCCAATGAACGAAAGATCCACCTTTGCCGGTTCGCACTTGAGCTTCTTCTGGAATTCCAAGTTGTGCATCACCTTCGGTTTGAGTTCCAAGAGCTCGAAATCATCGACTTGATGACTCATCAAGTCGTTTACAGCCGTGACGATCTGATCTGCGCGTTTCATCTGGTCACGGTTGCCCCCGAGTGCTTTTTCGTACTCGCTGTCTCTTTCCTGACAGATTTTGTTGACTTGTTCGATGATTACCTTTGCTTTGCTTATGATTTTAGCAATTTCTGCCTCCGCTTTTGCAGAAATATCACTGCAAGCCCGAGCCAGTTTCGTTTGCAATCTATTCCGTGCATGTTTGATGGAGTCTTCGTTTGATGCAAATTGCTCTTTGCTTGTCTGGAACTTTTTCAATATGTCCTTGACACTCTCACGGAATGATTTGATGGTGTCACCGATACCAATAAACTTATGTTCCGCTGTTCGGTGCTCAGTTGCAGCACACATTGCGCAAATCAACGCATCACAAGTCTCACAAAGAAAGCATATGGCTTGATCACTATGCTTTCTACATGATGTTGGTGATGTGACAGTCTTGGTAACATCTGTTGGTGAAGCCGTCGTTTTGTCCACGTCGTCTGCTGGAATGATGCGATGGTCTTTTGTGGACCTCAGAAATTGATGTGCCTCTTGGCATTTCTTGCAAATGTTCTCCTTGCAGTCAAGGCATCTTGACACGGCCTCGTTTCCTTCTTCGCAGGATTCACAAGTCGCACTAGTAGTAGTTACCTTTTCTAATAACTGCTCTTGTTTGCTTATCTCATCGACAAGAGATATCAGAAAGAAGCTATAAGACAGACTCTGCACTCCTTCCTCGGGAACGCCCGTCTCTCTCCTGCAGACTGGACATGTTATCTTTGCCCTCTCTGTCATCTCTTTGCTCACCATCTCCCCCAGACAGTTCAGGCAGAAGCTATGAAGACAGTCTAGCATCTTAGGATCCTTGAATCGGCAGCAGCAGATCGGACATTCCAGGTGCCCCTGGCTAATTGTGTCTAACACGGATCGGGCTGCAGCCTCCGCCATCGTGATTAGGATCCTAACGAAAAAAGAACAAAAACACTTGGGAATACTCAAAGTGTGTGACAGGAAGGGGGGTAAAACGGAGAAGGGTGCACACTCGCCCTACAAATAAGGCTGTAATTAACTCTTATCTTGTGTCTTATTTTGTTGCCATTATCTTATCTCGTCATGTCGCCTGTAATGGTTACAAGGTTATAGACAAAAGGGAACCAATAAACACAGCCCTATTTGTAGGGCTAGGTACACACGCGGTCAGACTGATTAAGTTATATTTGCTCTATCCTTTCCATGGTCAAAATGACACTTTCTAAGTAAAATAAATGACATTTTTCTCGTTCATTTTGACTGAGAACGCGACATTTGCTGGGTCGCCAAATTACCGAGAAAGTTTCCATTTTTACCCGGAAATGGGGAGAGCATAGTATGCGGAAACAGCGATAGTGTATAGTTACGGGCCTTTAAGTTATGATCAAATAAATTTGAGTCACAGGTGTATTTGTCATTCCTTGCACTCAAAATTATGATAAAACGTGTACTTATATAGCACTAATTAAAGACCTTCTTAAGTGTACTTAGCACCAATTATATTGTTCTTAGGTATACAAATCCTATTCAGTACACGATAAACTTTCGACTCATGAAGAAATTATGTTTGCACTCAAAATTATGAATAAATCAAATGTTGGGGGGTCTGTCGGGGGCTCCCCCCCACCCAACGCACCACTCGCCAAACTTAAGAAAACCCATTTTGCAGTTGTCCCAGTCACCCTAACACATCCCACGCTTCAAACTTTTTTTATTAAACCTGGCTGGGCTCCCGGACTATGGCTTTATCAAC
Organism: Crossaster papposus; assembly: GCA_037893245.1. NCBI lineage: Eukaryota > Metazoa > Echinodermata > Asteroidea > Velatida > Solasteridae > Crossaster > Crossaster papposus. Next base: position 646,332 of record JBAIAA010000669.1, on the reverse strand, counting down.
CTATTTAGGGTTAGAGTGCACACAGGATTCTGAATATGAAATTATATTTGCTTCTATCCTTTTCATGGTCAAAATAACACTAGTACATGTACATGTACTGTAGTACTGCTTCACTCAACATCGAGGTGATAAAAGGGTTGTGTCGCACAAAATATTGACACATAAATTCTCTTTATTCAAGTTGAAGGTATTGGCCTACTTCCGCAGACGCCATTTGTCTGTGTATTTGTGCAACAATTGCGCAGCGTTTGAGGTGAAAAACCAATTGTATCTGTAGTTTCATGGGAAAACCAGTTGCTATTTTTAACTTTCTAGTTGAAAGTTCAGACGACTGGCTCTCCGCGTAAAACTGGGAAGTTCATAATGGACAATACATATCTCTCCATATATGCAGAAAAGAATAATAATTATCCTAGGAAATATTCACAGAATTTATGTGCAATCGAGATGTATTTATTTTGGATAATAGCTTTTTATGGCAAAGCATCTTTCCTTCTTCACTTTTAAAAAGAGACGTGTTACAGGTAGAAAATGGTGTAGAAAATAAATTGTTTAAATTTAATAATCGGAAATTGAAAAGAGTTTGTGATAACAAATTATTTTTAACAACTAGATGCTTCAACAAAACGAGTTGGTTTTTAAACACAATAAAGTGAAAATAAAGTTTCAAAACAGCTGTCGGGTACGTTGTTTTATTTATTAAAGTTTCAAAACCGTGATTATTTTTCAGATTTTTTAATGAATTTATTGCGTTACGCCGGCCGGCAATCGTTGGAAAATGATACAATACAATAATAGCCTATATTATACCCTAATCCAATCACTAACCCTAACACACATCTTAATCCTAGTTTTTAAGTAATTTTATTAAAATAAAAATATTTACGTCGTGATTTTGTGTGTGGAGACCTACTAAACTATAGAAAGTGCCATGTGGAGACATTTTGACTCCCGTTGTCCCCATTGTGTTTAGGTCTCCACATGGTACCGAATTCAGAAACCCACACACCCATGTGTGTGAGCACCTTTCGTCGTGGACCCCTACTGTCCCTCTTTTGTTTATACTTGAACGTTTTAGGAAGGCCTCCTACGATTTTCAATCATGGACTTTATGTCAATTGTGGACCCTATTGTCCTCTATTGTTCAACGTCCACTATTTGAATGCGGATACAAACCCATACATAAATACTACATACACAAATAGTGATTGAATAGGCTATTCCTGAACTTGGTTCATCTAGCGAGACCCCCAAAAAGAAACACAAATTAACGAAAACAAGAGCTGTTTCGCCAAGTGTCAAACCTTTTTGACACGATGACGTAATCGGGTATCATGTGATGCCAAATCAAGGTGCAAATTTGGAGGCGCTCTTTCTAATGAATTACAAGTCCGATTGGGTTCAAACTTGGTATGCAGGTATATCGGGATGTGTTAAAGATATAAATTGCAGTGACGTCATGATGACGCCATCGTGTGATTGATTATCATAATGATTTTATTAAGTTTTTGGATCTTTAAGCTCTTGGAAGTACAGTTTCATAGATATCAGATTAAGATAGAAAGAATATGTTTTGTCATCGAATAAACTACTCCAGGGCCGATGTCGTCTATGGGACGCCGTAGGACGCCGTCTTGCGGCCACATGTTCCACCGACTCAAGCAGGACCGCGTTAGTATTGTAACGAAACCCACCTGAGATCCGTCAGTAGACAACCGAACTCACAACAAAAATGAATGAAGAAATAAATTATATTTCTTAAAGCCACGTCTTTTGGTTTGTAATTATTATATACAATTTGTTTAGATAGTATGAATTTAAGCAGTATGGATTCAGTTTGAGAAATGAAAAACAAATATATAATTGCGTGGCATGTTATCCATGCTGGATAACATGCAAAGCCCCACTAAAATGAATACAACCTAACGCTACTAAAAACTTATACAATCCTAAAAGAATAAACAAGTGCGGCGGAAAAGGGGGGTATGGGCACATAACTGCATGTAAATTAAACTTGCATGTACGACACATGGAGCCGGCAACCAAAGACGAAATGAAATCTAAAACTCAGAGAGACACATACACACACGTGTCTCTCCTACAGCACCCAGTCACAAGTCCTCCATGATAAGTATTGTGACACAGTTTATATACTGACTAGCCCTGTTGACTACAAAGCCAAGTCAGGTGAGGCAGATCTACAGGCAATTGTATTGTTCGAGTAATTTGCATATCATAGCTTAACAATTGGGTTAATCCAATTAACGATTACAAGCAACAATTGTGTATATAGGCCAGTCCAGGCCAGTAAGAAAAAGAAAAAAGGGCCAGTTGGCTGGTAAAAGAACAATTAGCTTGCACTATAGAAAATGGAATTTCAAGCGCATTGTGTTTACATACATGTACCTGGTTTTGTTACACTATGCTGGAAACTTAGCAACTCCGATCAAGCAATCAACGCGGCGCCGCATCGTACCCCTAGATGTTCTGAAACCTAAACACAGATAAACTCTCTAAATGTATAAAAGTGAAAAGTTCACTCACAAAAAAAAGTGAAATTAAATTTTTCAGAGCAAAAAAACAACTTTAAAAAAAGGAAAATCACTCAAGAAGAGTAACTGTTCACTATTTCGAGGAGCCATAATTATGAAGGACAGCTCTGTTATAGTTGTTCTTCATATGGTTCCTCGGAAGAGTGAGAATTTACTCTTTTGGAGTGGTTTTAACTTTTTTGGAGTTGCCTCTCTGAAAAACTCAATTTCACTCTTGTTGGATTGGTTTTATAAGAGATTCACTATTTTTGAGAGTGAGCTTTTTACTCTTATACATTCAGAGAGACAGCTAGTTTGTAGACATCGGTTGGGTCGGGCACGAGACGAGTCTGAGCAGTTGTCAGCACCTCACACATCAAAGATAATAATCTCTGAGAGTTTAGGTTCCCGATTCAGTGATAAATCTCGGCACCCACTTTATGGTTAGCCTAATTAGCCCCATGCCAATATATGTTGTCTGTACGATCAATTAATCTCCGGCTACATCACCATTGCCAAACTGCATGAACGAAGCCAAAGACGGAGACGAAGCTGGGATTTGGAAAACGGCCTTAAATTGAAGTAGGGTAAGATGCCGTCTGATGACTCCCCCAGTTCGCATTTTCTTTCCGCTGAGGGGGTACTTGTGCACAGAGCCCATGGAAGATGTAGTTTGGTTCAAGTAAGCAGCGGGGGCCTAGCAGGCAATTCACATCCGCTGCAAGATCTTGACGGAATGTAAGCTTGCAACAACCACGTCGCCAGTGGGTTTATAGGCCATTTGTATCGGATTGTACAGCTTTTCGGCTACAGTTCCTACCATTGATCCATTTGGGTCGTACTGCTGTATTGTTGCGGTTCCCCTGTCACCGAGATAAACAGCAACATTAAAGTAGCCGTGACTGTCAAAAAAGATCCCAGTTGGACTCGCCGATTTTTTGTCCACAAGTGTATTGATACTAAACACCTCATCGCCCTTGAGGTTTACGCAGGAGAGGGTTTTATTTTCGTAGTTAGAAATGAACAGGCGATCCATATTATCCATCGCTAAATCGAAATTCACATTTTCATTTGGAATGGTTGCTACTAACGAGCCATCAAGCAAATGCACATTTACTCTTTTGGAGCGATTTTCATTTTTTGGGAGTTGCCTTCACTCTGAAAAACCCAATTACACTCTTGTTGGAGTGGTTTTATAAGAGATTCACTCTTTTCGAGAGTGGGCTTTTTACTCTTATACATTCAGAAAGACAGCTAGTTTGTAGACATCGGTTGCGTCGGGAACGATACAAGTCTGAGCGGTTGCAAGCACCTCACACATCAAGGATAATAATCTCAGAGAGTGTAGGCCCCCGATTCAGTGATCAATCTCGGCACGCACAACATGTATATGGTTAGCTTAATTAGCTTCATGATGTTGTATGTACGATACATTAATCTCCGGCTCCATCACTATTGCCAAACTGCATGAACGAAGCCAAAGACGGAGACGAAGCTGGGATTTGGAAAACGGCCTTAAATTGAAGTCTGGTAAGATGGCGTCTAATGACTCCACAAGCTCGCATTTTCTTTCCGCTGAGAGGGGTACTTTTGCGCGGAGCCTATATCAGATGTAGTTTGGTTCAAGTAAGCAGCGGGGCCTAGCAGGCAATTCACATCCGCTGCAAGATCTTGATGGAATGTAGGTCTGCAACAACCACGTCGCCAGTGGGTGTATAGGTCATTTCTAGCGGATTATACAGCTTTTCGGCTACAGTTCCTACCTGTGATCCATTTAAATCATACTGCTGTATGGTTCCCGTGTCTCCGTAATGAACAGCTACATTAAAGTAGCCGTGACTGTCACAAAGGATCCCAGCAGGATTCGCAGGATTTTTGTCCGCAAGTGTCTTGATACAGAACACCTCATTGCCCTTGAGGTCTACGCAGGAGAGGGTTTTATTTTCGTAGTTAGAAATGAACAGGCGCTCCATGTTATCCATCGCTAAATGAAATTTCACATTTTTATTTGGAATAGTTGCTACTAACGAACCATCAAGCAAATGCACAGAAACCACTTTCCTACCCCAGTCAGCCACAGCTAGTCGTGTTCCAGCTGCGTCTAGCACAATAGCGGTTAACTTACTTGCCTCTTCCTTAGATGGTGTGAATTCACGAATCAACTGAAGATTGCCGTCAAAAACTTTCACTTTGTTTTTGTCCGTGACAAAAAGCAGATCATCTGAGGCGACAGCAATGCCCAAAGGAGCGTCCAGCTGATGACCGCTTTGAGCGGCCGAAGTTTTGAAACGTCCAGTGGAGGTAAATATCGATAGTCGATTCAGCCTTGTGTCTGTCACAGCAATGTTCCCGTTGCTGAAACATGCGACACCTCTGGCAAATTGGAATTCCCCATCACCGTTTCCTTCCTTGCCGAACTCTTCCTTCACCGGCCACTTCTCTGTGAGCAACATCTTCCCAAGGTTCTCTTCACTGACGACATCTTGACATTTGACCCCAATGAACGAAAGATCCACCTTAGCCGGTTCACACTTGAGCTCCTTCTGGAATTCCAAGTTGTGCATCACCTTCGGTTTGAGTTCAAAGAGCTCGAAATCATCGACTTGACTCATCAAGTCGTTTACGGCCGTGGCGATCTGATCTGCACGTTTTATCTGGTCACGGTTGCGCATGAGCAGCTTTTCGTACTCGCTGTCTCTTTCCTGACCGATTTTGTTGACTTGTTCGGTGATTACCTTTGCTTTGCTTTTGATTTTAGCAATTTCTGCCTCCGCCTTTGCAGAAATATCATTGCAAGCCTGAGCCAGTTTCGTTTGCAATCTATTCCGTGCATGTTTGATAGAGTCTTCGTTTGATGCAAATTGCTTCTTGCTTTTCTGCAACTTTTGCAATATGTTCTTGACACTAACACGAAATGATTTCATGGTGTCACCGATACCAATTAACTTATGTTCCGCTGTTCGGTGCTCAGTTGCAACACACATGCCGCAAATCAATGCATCACAAGTCTCACAGTGAAAACATATAACCTGGTCACTATGTTTTCTACATTTTGGTGTGGCCGTCTTAGTAGCATCTGTTGGTGAAGCCCATGGTTTGTCCAAGTCTTCCGCTGGAATGATGCGATGATCTTTAGTTGACTTCAAGCGTCGGTGCGCCTCTTTACATTTCTTGCAGATGTTTTCCTTGCAGTCAAGGCATCTTGACACGGCCTGATTTCCTTCTTCGCAGGATTCACAAGTAGCAATAAAAGTAGTTACCTTTTCTAATAACTGCTCTTGTTTGCTTATCTCATCGACAAGAGATATCAGAAAGAAGCTAGAAGACAGACTCTGCACTCCTTTCTCAGTAACGTTCGTCTCTCTTCTGCAGACTGGACATGTTATCTTCGCCCTCTCTGTCGTCTCTTTGCTCACCATCTCTCCCAGACAGTTCAGGCAGAAGCTATGAAGACAGTCTAACATCTTAGGATCCTTGAATCGACAGCAGCAGATCGGACATTCCAGGTGCCCCTGGCTAATTGTGTCCAACACGGTTCGGGCTGCAGCCTCCGCCATTGTGATTATGATCCTATTATAACGACAAAAACGGAAATAAAAACCTTAGGGATTCTCAAAGTGTGCGACAGGAAGGGGCTTACATTGAGGAGTAGCGTGGAGCTGTAAAATGGAGAAGGGTGCCCACTAACGCTACAAACAGGGCTGTCATTTGCTCTTGTCTTGTGTCTTATTTTATTGCCATTATGTTATCTTGTCTTGTCACCTATAATGGTTACAATCTAAGAGAGGCAATAAATAAAGCCCTATTTGTAGGGCTATAGGTACACACTAGGTCAGACTGATGAAGTTATATTTGCTCTATCTTTTTCATGGTCAAAATGACACCTTCCGAGTAAAAACAAATGACATTTTCTCGTTCATCATGACCGAAAAGGCGACATTTTCTCGGTCAAAATGACCGAGAAAGTGTCAATTTTTTCCCGGAAATAGGTTTAGATTTAGGATCAATTAATCAGACCCAGAGTTTGTTCTCCCAACATACTTGTCTACTCGCATGTATATTAATGGCGACAAGATGATCGACAAAAGCGAGCTAATTAATACAGGCCAATCTGTAGGGCTAGGTACACTAGGTTAACCCGATTTGCTCTATCCTTTTCATGGTCAAAATGGCACTTTCTAAAAAAAAAAGACATTTTTCTCGTTCATTTTGACTGAGAAAGCGACACTTTCTCGGTCGCAAAATTATCGAGAAAGTTTCAATTTTTACCCGAAAATGGGAAGAGCATATGCGGAAACGGCGATTGTGTATAGTTACGTGAATCGGGTTATTATTATGTCAAATAAATTTGAGTCACAGGTGTGTTTTTTATTCCGAAGTGACTTTATCAACCTATTTGTAGGGTTAGAGATGCACACGGGATACTGAATATGAAATTATATTTGCTTCTATCCTTTTTATGATCAAAATAACACTTCTTTTTGACCGAGAAAGTGACATTTTGTACCCGGAAATGGGTAGAGCCAACAGACTGCATTGTACATGTACATGTACATACAATACACTCACTCAAAAGCTAATCATTCTATTACAAAATCAGGCATGTTTACTATAAAATACGAAGCTATTTCACTTATTAAAAAATCAATTACATGAATTTATTCAACATGTACAATGTACTCACTTTTCAAAACTAATTCGCCAGTTGGATGGGGCCTTTAGCCACAAATGATTTAACACAAGAAACCCCGAGGTAAACACAAGAACTACTTTAAACGGCTAAAGGTGTGATCAAGCCTAGTACATGTAGTAAATTAGTAGTACTGCTTCACTCAACATCGAGGGTATGAAAGGTTTGTGTCGCACAAAATATTAACACATAAATTCTCTTTATTCAAGTTGAAGGTATTGGCCTACTTCCGCAGACGCCATTTGTCTGTGTATTTGTGCAACAATTGCGCAGCGTTCGAGGTGAAAAACCAATTGTATTTGTAGTTCCATGGGAAAACCAGTTGCTATTTTTAACTTTCTAGTTGAAAGTTCAGACGACTGGCTCTCCGCGTAAAACTGCGGAAGTTCATAATGGACAATACATATCTCTTTATATATGCAGGAAAGAATAATAATTATCCAAGGAAATATTCACAGAATTCATGTGCAATCGAGGTGTATTTAATTTGGATAATAGCTTTTTATGGCAAAGCATCTTTCCTTCTTCACTTTTGAAAAGAGACGTGTTACAGGTAGAAAATGGAGTAGAAAATAAATTGTTTAAATGTCATAATATGAAATTAAAATGAGTTTGTGATAACAAATTATTATTTACAGCTAGATGCTTCAAAAAAACGAGTTGATTTTTAAATACAATAAAGTGAAAATAAAGTTTAAAAAAAGCTGTCGTGTACGTTGTTTTATTTAATAAAGTTTCAAAACCGTGATGATTTTTCAGATTTTCAAATGAATTTATCGCGTAACGGCGGCCGGCAATCGTTGGAAAATGATACAATACAATAATAGCCTATATTATACCCTAATCCAAACACTAACCCTAACACACATCTTAACCATAGTTTTTAAGTAATTTTATTAAAATAGAAAAAATATGTCATGGATTTTTTTGTGGAGACCTACTGATCTATAGAAATTACCCTGTGGAGAAATTTTGACTCCCATTGTCCCGATTGTGTTTAGGTCTCCACATGGTACCGAATTCAGAAACCCACACACCCATGTGTGTGAGCACCTTCCATCATGGACCCCCTACTGTCCCTCTTTTGTTATACTTGAACGTTTTTAGAAGGCCTCCTCTACGATTTTCAATCATGGACTTTATGTCAATTGTGGACCCCATTGTCCTCTTTTGTTCAACGTCCACTATTTGAATGCGGTTACATACCCATACATGCTACATACACAAATAGTGATTTAATAGACCATTCCTGAACTTGGTTCAGCTAGCGAGGCCACCAAAAAAAAATTACAAAAGCAAGAGCTGTTTCGCCAAGTGTCAAACCTTTTTGTCACGATGACGTCATCAGGTATTATGTGATGTCACATCAAGGTGCAAATTTGAAGGCCCGATATCTAATATCGGGTACAAGTCCGATTTGGTTCAAACTTGGTATGCAGGTATATCGGGATGTGTTATAGATACAAATTGAGGGTGACGTCGTGATGAGTTCATCATGTGATTTATTACGATTTTATTACATTTGTGGATCTTTTAGCTTTTAGAAGTGCAGTTTCAGTAGATATAAGATTAAGTTTGAAGGAATATGTTTTGTCATCGAATAAACTACTCCAGAGCCGATTCAGCGCGCAGCACGAGTGGGGCACCGTCTGACGGCCACATGTTCCAACGGCTCAAGCAGGACCGCTGGGAACTAGCAGCTCCGATCAAGCAATCAACGCGGCGCCGCATGTACCCCTAGATGTGCTGAAACTAAAACACAGATCAACTCTCTCAATGTATAAAATTTAAATATTCACTCACACAAAAAGAAAAAAATAGCTCCAAAAATGGACAAACCACTCCAGAAGAGTAATTTTTCTCTCTTTCGATGAGCCATATGAAGGACAGCTCTTTTAGATTTTTCCTTCCTATGGCTCTTTGGAAGAGTGAAAATTTACTCTTTTGAAGTGGTTTTCACTTTTTTGGAGTTGCCTTTACTCTCAAAAACAAAATGTCACTATGGTTGGAGTGGTTTTTATAAGAGGTTCACTCTTTTTGAGAATGAGCTTTTTACTTGTTTACATTTAGAGAGGCAGTTAGTTTGTAGACATCGGCTGCGTCTGGAACGAGACGAGTCTGAGCGGTTGCCAGCACTTCACACATCAAGGATAACAATCTCAGACAGTTTAGGCCCCCGATCCAGTGATAAATATCGGCATGCACTTTATGGTAAGCTTAATTAGCCCCATGCTATTGTCTGTACGATCAATTAATCTCCGGCTCCATCACTATTGCCAAACTGCATGAACGAAGCCAAAGATGGAAACGAAGCTGGGAGTTAAAAAAAACGGCCTTAAATTGAAGTAGGGTAAGATGGCGTCTGATGACTCCCCCAGTTCGCCTTTTCTTTCCGCCGAGGGGGTACTTTTGCACGGAGCCTATATCAGATGTAGTTTGTTTCAAGTAAGCAGCAGGGCCTAGCAGGCAATTCACATACGCTGCAAGATCTTGATGGAATGTAAGTCTGCATCAACCACGTCACCAGTGGGTGTATAGGCCATTTGTAGCGGATAGTACAGCTTTTCGGCTACAGTTCCTACCAGTGATCCATTTGGGTCGTACTGCTGTATTTTACAGTTTCCCCTACCACCGTAACGAACAGCTACATTAAAGTAGCCGTGACTGTCGCAAAGGATCCCGGTAGGATTTGCAGGTTTTTTTTCCACAAGTGTCTTGATACTAAACACCTCATTGCCCTCGAGGTCTACACAGGAGAGGGTTTTATTTTTGAAGTTAGGAATGAACAGGCGATCCATATTATCCATCGCTAAAAAAAGTCCACATTTTCATTTGGAATAGTCGCTACTAACGAGCCATCAAGCAAATGCACAGAAACAACTTTCCTGCCCCAGTCAGCCACAGCTAGTCGTTCTCCAGCTGCGGCTAGCGCAATAGCGGTTAACTGACTTGCCTCTTCCTTAGATGGTGTGAATTCGCGAATCCACTGAAGATTGCCGTCAAAAACCTTCACTTTCTTTGTGTCCGTGACAAAAAGCAGATCATCCGAGGTGACAGCAATGCCCCACGGAGCGTCCAGCTGATGACCGCTTTGAGCGCCCGAAGTTTTGAAACGTCCAGTGGAGGTAAATATCGATAGTCGATTCAGTGTCGTGTCTGTCACAGCAATGTCCCCGTTGCTAAAACATGCAACATTTCCGGCGAATTGGAATTCCCCGTCACCGTTTCCTTCCTTGCCGAACTCTTCCTTTACCTGCCAGTTCTCTTTGAGTAACATCTTCCCCAGATCCTTTTCACTGACGACATCTTGACATTTGACCCCAATGAACGAAAGATCCACCTTTGCCGGTTCGCACTTGAGCTCCTTCTGGAATTGCAAATTGTGCATCACCTTCGGTCCGAGTTCCAAGAGCTCGAAATCATCGACTTGACTCATCAAGTCGTTTACAGCCGTGACGACCTGATCTGCGCGTTTCATCTGGTCACGGTTGCGCCCGAGCGCCTTTTCGTACTCGCTGTCTCTCTCCTGACCGATTTTGTTGACTTGTTCGGTGATTACCTTCGCTTTGCTTCTGATTTTAGCAATTTCTGCCTCGGCTTTCGCGGAAATATCACTGCAAGCCTGAGCCAGTTTCGTTTGCAATCTATTTCGTGCATGTTTGATGGAGTCTTCGTTTGATGCAAATTGCTCTTTGCTTGTCTGGAACTTGTGCAATATGTCCTTGACACTCTCACGAAATGATTCGATGGCATCTCCGATACCAATGAACTTATGTTCCGCTGTTCGGTGCTCAGTTGCAGCGCACATGGCGCAAATCAATGCATCACAAGTCTCACAGTGAAAGCATATGGCTTGATCACTATGCTTTCTACATGATGTTGGTGATGTGACAGTCTTGGTAACATATGTTGGTGAAGCCGTCGATTTGTCCACGTCGTCCGCTGGAATGATGCGATGGTCTTTAGTGGACCTCAGAAATTGATGTGCCTCTTGGCATTTCTTGCAGATGTTCTCCTTGCAGTCAAGGCATCTTGACACGGCCTCATTTCCTTCTTCGCAAGATTCACAAGTCGCACTAGTAGTAGTTACCTTTCCTAATAACTGCTCTTGTTTGCGTATCTCATCGACAAGAGATATCAGAAAGAAGCTAGAAGACAGACTCTGCACTCCTTCGTCAGTAACGTCCGTCTCTCTCCTGCAGACTGGACATGTTATCTTTGCCCTCTCTGTCGTCTCTTTGCTTACCATCTTTCCCAGACAGTTCAGGCAGAAGCTATGAAGACAGTCTAGCATCTTAGGATCCTTGAATCGACAGCAGCAGATCGGACATTCCAGATGCCCCTGGCTGATCGTATCTAACACGGTTCGGGCTGCAGCCTCCGCCATCGTGAGTGTATCCTTACGAGGAAAAAAATCCGTTTCGACGATTACTCAGTGCCAGGAAGGGGCTTAGGTTGAGAAGCGGGCATGGAGCGTAAAATGGAGGAGGATGCACACCAGCCCTATAAATATGACTGTAACTGGCTCTCTTTTGTCTGTTGTTGTTTTGTCACCATTATCTTAAGACAAAAGACAAAGAAGATCCAATCACAGCCCTATTTGTAGGGTTAGGTGCACACTATACATGTAGGTCAGACTGAATAATTGGGTTATCCTTGTTATGGTCAAAATTACACTTTTCCGAGTCAACAAAAATTACATTTCTCTCTAGTCCAGGAAAAATAAGTTTTGACCTCAAACAAATTGCAACAAATTGTTTTTCACCACAGTGCATTTCTAAAAGGTTCCTAGAATGACATACTAAAAATCTACAAAAATCCAAGTGGTGGAAATATGTCTAATTTGCATAAATCGTTAATCCCTGCCATGTAATATGTTTATTCCCATAATTATTTGGGTATATATTTTTTTTTAATTTTTTTTAAAGTTTATTTTGGTGATTCTACTTACATATCCTTACTTGAATAACATTTGCCAAAGCATATAAGTGACTGAATAATTATGAGAACACAGTAATTATCCAAAGTGACAACTTTGTGACCCTATAAATGTGCGCACATTACACTGTCTCCAGATATCATCATGTAGTCAGTATTGGTGAGCTTCAAATTCACCAAGTTGCTTACTGGCACAGTTATCATATTAAAACTTTATGAAAAAGCATATGAACAATAATAACATTGTGATATTTAGCCCAGAAAACAAAAACTTGGGAAAAATGGTGTGTCTGTAAATTGGGCTAAAAAGTAGTTAAAGGGTTGCCAAACATGGAAGACTTGAACAAGTTCAAGGAAATCCCCAAAATACATTTTTACGTAGATATGATTATTGTAAGCAACAAAAATCTTAAATTTGGGGGGTTTCCTTGAACGTGTTCAAGTCTCTCCTACAAAATAATGGGGAATTCCCTGGTTGGTTTACTGAACGCGGAGTGTGATTTTCGCAATTTAACTGAACAACACACGGCGGTAGGCAGGGTGCACAAACAACTCCCACCGGCGCCCCGGGTGCAAACAGGTTTGCACAATTTCATGAATTATTCAGTAGTTTGGATGAGAAGTTATGTTTATTCATCGGAATAAAACATGACGTCACAGCATTGTTGTTATTAGTTAACTAGTTACAATAAATCACTTTAAAGAACAGCTGTTGTCGAGCTGCTATACGTAGTGTAGTGGATAGTGGGATTGGCTATGGATCAAAGATCCCGGGTTCGAATCCTGCTGTAGTAGGTCACCTCGTTTTTCCTAGTCAAATTGATATATTTAGAGTATTTTTAATTTAAGGGGAAAAGGAGACCTAGAACCTAAGTGTTGTACAGCGATCAACGCATTTACTGAATAATTCATGAAATTGTGCAAACCTGTTTGGGAAAAAATAATTCGCGCCCCGGGTATGTATTTGACAAGGCAGCGATTGGATGTACATGTAGCGCCTGCTATTGGATTTATGTAGATAACGCAGTTTGTTTACATGTATTGAAGTGTATTAAAGTGCATGGCTCCATGTGGCATTTGTCCTTTAATAGTCAGTCCAACGGTACTTCTCTTGATTCAGAGTAAACTTCCCAAGACGACAAAAAATCCCAAGAAACACAAACTTCATTTTCATTCAAATTAAAACACCGATAAACATCTAAATTAAAGGTAATTATTCGTAGGTATTTTCTCATAAAGCGTCTCGCCAAAAGGTTCATTCTATATGATAATAAATTATAGTCGTTATTCTGTCGATTTATTGCCATCTCTCAAATATCAACAACTTATTTTTTTAATATAAACAAGCTATTGAAAAGACCCATTTGTTTATGAAAAAACGGGACCGGGTACAATTTGGCCGTAAGAGGACGTTTTATACGAGTTAAAGCACGGACTATACAGACATCTAAATAAACCCTCTATGGCCGGTGGAGGATGAATTTCAGACTCCATGAAATCTGTACTCATTGGTAGTATTGCGCATGCTTAAGTGGAGATAATTAGGAGCGTGACCTGTCACGTGAGAGGGTTTAACCAATAATAGAAAAAACGGGTCCGATTTGCATAGGAGTCTGGTTTTAGTACGACACCGGCACCATGGACATGATGGAGGAAGGACACGGACAAGCAAACAAACCTAATGTCGCCCTGGCAACAGCTATGCCAACACAATTAAGCTAATCATTCCTTCTCTTGCGAATCAAGAATCAGGCAAGATTTCTATGCTATTTCAATAACAAAACACTCAATCCGACATTGAATCTGTGCAACATGTAATGTACAATATATACCTCCATGGTAAAATGTACTCACTTTTTAAAACTGATCCGTCAATTGGATGGGGTCTTCAACCACATTCTATTCCCGGGCGTGTAAACACAAGAATGGCCTTCCACCGGTTTACGCACCGCCGGTAATTTCGTTCGGTGAAGGTGATTACTTATCCAACAAGGTATCGACTACCACAGCATTCTGTGTACATGTATTTGTGTAACAACTGCGCAGTATTATGATGAGCAGGCATTGTGTGCAGCACAATTTACTCACTAGCACTATGGGGGAAAACCAGTGCTATTTTTAACTCGCGCTAGTGAATATAAAGGCAGCGCTCGGCTCCTTTCAGATGTCCATGTGCGCGCGCACACAAGCCTTCAGCGTAAAGCTACGGAAGTTCATAATGGACATTACACATGTCTCAATTTGCAGGAAAGACTATTTTTACCGCGTAAATCAGCCACATGTCCTTGATTCAAGTTCAGTACTACAGTGGGGATGATTACAAAATTAAAACCAAGATGTAAAATGAACAATAGTACAATCTTACACGAATGCCTTTGTAAAAAAAAAAGTCTTAAGCTTATTCTTAAAAACCGAAAGAACCAGAACAGACTGAATCTCATGCAACTTGTACATCATCGTTACATTTAATGGAAACAAAATGTTGACGAAAATGTGTATGAGGCCGCCAAAAAGGTTAATAATGCCAAATAATGCCCCAGAGTATCTGCCTTTTTAATTGATCAATGCCACCTGTGAACCTTATTTTGGACCGCGTACGAGTTGTCCCGCGTACGAGTTGACCAATCTGCGTACGAGTTGTCTCGCGTACAAGTTCCCCGTGAATAGAGCCTGAAGCTAGCTGGTGGCGCAGTTCCGGACCCCTCGAATAGGTAAATCAGGGTGTAAAAGTCGGGGTTTCTACAATTATTTCGGTACATTTATTTCTTTAAGACGGTCCTTCTTTGAAAAGGCCTTTGTAAATTTGTTACGATACACGTAGTATCTCAATTTGTAGAAACTGAAAAATTGCATTACGTTAAAGAGAAATATCGAGCCAAAAATCGACCTCTCACTTCCACAAATCTTTATGTGGACTCATGGAAGTAGAAACACTTGTACAAATAGGCAACCAGCCTGCGGTCCATAAATCCAATGATCGAGAAGAGTAATGCTCATAGCGATTCTGGCAAGGTACACTGTATTTGTTTAGGTAAAATAATTTTCACCTGTAAAATAACAAACCATCGCCGTATTTTAGTTTAACGGATTTTGGATGTAAAATTACGGTACTGCGACCTAGGAAATATCATAACGAATCCATAAAGTTTTCGTGTTGTAGTGTTAATTTATACAGATAATATAAATTTACAAAACCACTTTCTCAAAATGTGTAATGTACATCAACACATACAAAGTGTTTTTTATTTACAGGTAATCTACTGTTATCCAATATACGCAAAAAGTGACTATTTCGATAGAGGAAATTTGTAGTATGTTAAATTGGCTGTTTAGTCAAAAAATGCACGTGCTTGATCATAATGCGTTATTTATTGAAACAATTCCACAATAAAATTCAGATTTCTTTCAAAAATAGGTTAATAATCGTATTAGATCTTTAGTATTCAAGTATTGAAATCATTTCTGGCAAACTGTGACTTCATTATGACATGAAAAGATCATGAATATAAATTTAAATCAGTCACTTTCTTTGGCCTCGCCCTGTATACCTCAACAACAACTACTGCATTCAAAGTTACCATACCACAAATTTCTTTTATTGTCATAAATTTGAGAAGCACATTTTTACCGAGATGAAATTTGTGTTTTTGTTTATCTACGAACGAGGCGAACTCTTAGAAAAACTAAATAGCTGTAATTGTAGAAGAGTAAAAAATTAAATCTTATCGCTTGTGTAAAAAAATGCTTTGATATTTTTGGAGTTAAATTTGACTTTTTAGGATATGTTATTGCTTTTCTTTGTTCGCTGTCTCTCACAATTGCTTTTTCATTAGGAATATCATAGCGGTAACTGGACAGAAATCCATACACGGACATCACTAATGTTCCCCTACTTCGATCTATCAGCCGATGGATCAGTAAGCAATAACATATCCTAAAAAGTCAAATTTAGCTCAGAAAATATCAAAGCATTTACTGAGAATTTTTTTTAAGACAAGTCTCATAGTGTTTACTCACTGGGTGTCAAGCTCGTGTTCGTGTATGGATCTATTTTCCCAGGAACCAGACACTTAATTGAAGTCCGATAAGATGTATGATACGAGGGAGTACTTGTGCACGGGCCCTACAGCAGATGTAGTTTGGTTCGAGTAAGCAGCAGTGCCTAGCAGGCAATTCACATACGCTGCAAGACCTTGATGGAATGTCTGTCTGCAACAACCATGTCGCCAGTGGGTGTATAGGCCATTTCTAGCGGATTGTTCAGCTTTTCGGCTACAGTTCCTACCAGTGATCCATTTGGGTCGTACTGCTGTATTTTACAGTTTTCTATTTCACCGTGATGAACAGCTACATTAAAGTAACCGTGAGTGTCACAAAGGATCCCGGTGGGTCTCACAGGATTTTGGTCCACAAGTGTCTTGATATTGAACACCTCATTGCCCTTGAGGTCTACACAGGAGAGGGTTTTACCTTCGTAATCAGGAATGAACAGGCGATCCATATTATCCATCGCTAAATCATAATTCACATTTTCATTTGGAATAGTTGCTACTAACGAGCCATCCAGCAAATGCACAGAAACAACTTTCCTGCCCGAGTCGGCCACAGCTAGTCGTTCTCCAGCTGCGTCTATCGCAATAGCGGTTAACTGACTTGATTCTTCCTTAGATGGTATGAATTCGCGAATCAACTGAAGATTGCCGTCAAAAACTTTCACTTTCTTTTTGTCCGTGACAAAAAGCAGATCGTCTGAGGTGACAGCAACGCCCCGAGGAGCGTCCAGCTGATGACCGCTTTGAGCGGCCGAAGTTTTAAAACGTCCAGTGGGGGTAAATATCGATAGTCGATTCAGCCTTGTGTCTGTCACAGCAATGTCCCCGTTGCTGAAACATGCAACATTTCTGGCTAATCGGAATTCCCCGTCACCGTTTCCTTCCTTGCCGAACTCTTTCTTCACCTGCCACTTCTCTGTGAGCAACATCTTCCCAAGGTCCTTTTCACTGACGACATCTTGACATTTGACCCCAATGAACGAAAGATCCACCTTTGCCGGTTCACACTTGAGCTCCTTCTGGAATTCCAGGTTGTGCATCACCTTCGGTTTCAGTTCAAAGAGCTCGAAATCATCGACTTGACTCATCAAGTCGTTTACGGTCGTGACGATCTGATCTGCGCGTTTTATCTGGTCACGGTTGCGCATGAGGACCTTTTCGTACTCGCTGTCTCTCTCCTGACCGATTTTGTTGACTTGTTCAGTGATTACCTTTGCTTTGCTTCTGATTTTAGCAATTTCTGCCTCCGCTTTTGCAGAAATATCATTGCAAGCCTGAGCCAGTTTCGTTTGCAATCTATTCCGTGCATGTTTAATGGAGTCTTCGTTTGATGCAAATTGCTCTTTGCTTTTCTGGAACTTTTGCAATATGTCCTTGACACTCTCACGGAATGATTCGATGGCATCCCCGATACCAATGAACTTATGTACTGCTGTTCGGTGCTCAGTTGCAGCACAAATGGCGCAAACCAACACATCACAAGTCTCACAGAGAAAGCATATTGCCTGATCACTATGCTTTCTACACGATTTTGGTGATGTGCCAGTCTTGGTAACATATGTTGGTGAAGCCGTCGATTTGTCCAGGTCATCTACTGGAATGATGCGATGGTCTTTGGTGTACCTCAGAAATTGGTGTGCCTCTTGGCATTTCTTGCATATGTTATCCTTGCAGTCAAGGCATCTCGACACAGCCTCATTTCCTTCTTCACATGATTCACAAGTCGAAATAGTAGTAGTTACCTTTCCTAATAACTGCTCTTGTTTGTTTATCTCATCGACAAGAGATATCAGAAAGAAGCTAGAAGACAGACTCTCCACTCCTTCCTCGGGAACGTTCGTCTCTCTCCTGCAGACTGGACATGTTATCTTTGCCCTCTCTGTCGTCTCTTTGCTCACCATCTCACCCAGACAGTTCAGGCAGAAGCTATGAAGACAGTCTAACATCTTAGGATCCTTGAATCGACAGTAGCAGATCGGACATTCCAGGTGCCCCTGGCTAATTGTGTCCAACACGGTTCGGGCTGCAGCCTCCGCCATCGTGATTATGATCCTATAACGAAAAAAAGAACAAAAACAGTTAGGAATACTCAAAGTGTGCGACATGAAGGGGTTTATGTTGGCATGGAGATGAAACGGAGAAGGGTGAACACTCATCCTACAAATATAGAGCTGTAATTGGCTCTTGTCTTGTGTCTTATTTTGTTGCCATTATCTTATCTTATCTTGTCGCATGTAATAGTTACAAGATTATAGACAAAATGGAACAAATAAATACAGCCCTATTTGTAGGGCTAGGTACACACTAGGTCAGACTGATGAATTTACATTTGCTCTATCCTTTCCATGGTCAAAATGACACCTTCTGAGTAAAAACAAATGACATTTTTCTCGTTCATTTTGACCGAGAAAGCGACATTTAATCGGTCGCAAAATTACCGAGAAGGAATCAATTTTTACCAGGAAATGAGGTGATCATAGCATGTAGAAATGGCGATTGTGTATAGTTATGGGCCTCTAGTCATGACCAAATAAATTCGAGTCACAAGAGTTTTTTTATCATTCCAAAGGGACTTGATCAACCTATTTGTAGGGCTACGACTGAATCTTAAATTATATTTGCTTCTATCCTTTCCATGGTCAAAATGATACTTTTTGGTGGAGAAAGTGACATTTTTACCCAATAATGGGAGTCAACAGACTGCATTGTACATGTACATTTACAGTACATTATACAACCACGGGGCGTCGGGACATAGACCGGGGCGTCGGGGCATAGGCCGGGGAGTCGGAAGTCGAAACATAGGCCGGGGCGTCGGAACATCAGGGGGGGGGGGGGGCGTCGGAACATAGGGGCATCAGAACATAGGGGCGTTACCAGCCATTACTATAGGTCAGACTAAAACAAAAAACAAGTATTCACTCTGAGTCAGAGTGACAAATATTCACTCTGACTCAGAGTGAATATTTGTTTTATCGGCTTCATGTTCAAAACGACAATTTTTCACATCAACAAAAATTACATTTTGCTAGGTCATTTCGATTGAGAAAGTGACATTTTCTTAATAATTTTGACCGAAAAAAAAAAGTGTCATTTTTTTTCACTGAAAAGAGCAAAACAACTTGGTTCAGATTCAGGATCAGTTATTGTGTTCTACTAACAGACTAGCTAATCGTTCTTTATCTTACTAATCAGGCATGATTTCTAATTGCTATTACATAACAAAAAAACTCGATCACATTGAATATGTGCAACATGTAATGTATTATGCATTTGTACAATGTACTCACTTTTTAAAACTGATTCTTCAGTTGGATGGGGTAGTTCAACCACATTCCGGTGCGTGTAAACACAAGAATGGCCTTCCACCAGTCCAGGTACCGCCGGTACTTTCGAGCGGCGAAAGGTGAACACCCATATTGACTATACCGCAGCTTCCCGTGTACATATACATTTATGTGTGTAACAACTGCGCAGTATTTGATGAGGAGACACAGCACAATTTAATAACTATAATGGGGGAAAACCAGTTACTATTTTCAACTCGCGCAAGTGAAGGGGCAGCGCTAATTGCTCCTTCCTTTCAGATGACAATGTGCGCGCGCAGGCCTTCGGCGTAAAGCTACGGAAGTTCATAATGGACATTACATATGTCTCCATTTGCAGGAAAGACTATTCATATTATCCTATTTTTATAGCGTAAATGAGCCACAATGTCCTTGATTCAAGTTCAGTACTACAGTGGAAATGATTACGAAATTAAAACCAAGATGTTAAATCAACAATAGTAAAATCGTACACAAATGCCTTCTTAAAAACCGTAAGAAACTAAACAGACTAAATCTCATGCAACTTGTACATCGTTACATTTATTGGAATTAAAATTGTTGACGAAAATGTTTACCTGTAAAAAAACACATCATCGCCGTATTTTAGTTTAACGGATTTTCAATGTAAAATTACGGTAATGTGAGCTGGAAAATATCATCACGAATCCATAAAGTTTTCGTGTTGTAGTGTTTTATTTTAATTTATACAGATGACATAAATTTACAAAACCACTTTCTTAAAATACAACATTTTGCGTAACTAAGCATCAACACATACAAAGTGTTGTTTATGTATAGGAGAATACACGAGAAAGTGTGGATTCGTAATTACGATTTCACGAGGCGCGAAGCGCCGAGTGGATTCTTAAATACGAATCCACACTTGCGAGTGTATTCTCTGACTTAAACCATTGCGTCAAAAGAAGTATTGTTATTAACTACCCAGTTGGGTGGAGATGAAAAGGCATGCATATATCGTGGCCATAGACGTAATTTACATAAGGCCAACTAAAAAAAAAAAAATGTTTAGCGTCACCGCCCGCTTCTTTTTTTAGAGGCCGCCTCCTTTTGTTTTTCTTCACAAAAATAATAAATTGTATTATCTTAAAAAAATATATGTAATAATAATAACTAGAACTACGTCTGTTCCAGGAACAGATCATAGGGCCTTTTCGCATTCCCCCCCCCCCCCCCCGTAAAAACCATTTAAAAGGAATTTTAAACACATTAAAAGTAATCAAAACGAATTTAGGTTATTTAAACAGATTAAAGGTAATTTAAAGTGATTAAAACGATAACGTCACACTTTTGTAAACTTTTGGTGAACTACCTAACCAACCCAATACACAATTATTTTATTTTAGCATGATCCGTTGCTGAGATATGGCTTCAAGGTCTTAAAACGTAATAAATCACATACAATTGAATGATGGCTTCAAGTCTTTTCATTCTAACTTCCGGTCTGGTGACGTCCGGTCTGGTGATTTTTTTTCTCCCGGTCAAATTGTTTCTAACATGAAGCTATTATATACATCAATTATAAAGTGATTTCAGCAAACTTCGCCACACACATCAACTGAATATATTAATTTTGAACCTGCCGCCAGAAGGTGCTATAAAATGTTATGACGTCGCCGGTAATTTTTTTGAAAAGTACACCTAGCCAAACACTAACATCGTTTAAAGTAAGTTCATATCATTGTTCACTTTCAAATTATAAGGCACTTTCGGTTTGGACCGAAAGGAAGGGTCACGTGATTTCTCACACACGAGATAAAATGAAGATCCTGGATTATCCTATCAATTGCCACAAACCTAAAGTCCCGGTCTTTTGCGCGTGATTTGTTATTGATTTTCAAAGATTAAATAAATTTAATATGACGTCACGTTACCCCCTGATGACGTCACCATGATGTCTGTCTGCTAGAAACGAGCTCACTTTAGGGTCTTCACTTGGTCAAATTGTTTCTAACATGAAGCTATTATATACATCAATTATAAAGTGATTTCAGCAAACTTCGCCACACACATCAACTGAATATATTAATTTTGAACCTGCCGCCAGAAGGTGCTATAAAATGTTATGACGTCGCCGGTAATTTTTTTGAAAAGTACATCTAGCCAAACACTAACATCGTTTAAAGTAAGTTCATATCATTGTTCACTTTCAAATTATAAGGCACTTTCGGTTTGGACCGAAAGGAAGGGTCACGTGATTTCTCACACACGAGATAAAATGAAGATCCTGGATTATCCTATCAATTGCCACAAACCTAAAGTCCCGGTCTTTTGCGCGTGATTTGTTATTGATTTTCAAAGATTAAATAAATTTAATATGACGTCACGTTACCCCCTGATGACGTCACCATGATGTCTGTCTGCTAGAAACGAGCTCACTTTAGGGTCTTCACTTGGGTAAAGTTTTGTTTGGATACGACTTGTTATGAAAAGTGCTTGTACGAAAGAACGTGTACAAAGTCTATTGCATTTTGGTCCCAAAAAGAAAAAGAAAAAAGAAGTAAAACAACAATCAGAACAAAAACAAAGGCTTTTTCGCAAAATTGCGAAAAAGCCAATTAAATAAGATAATACAATTTTAAGATCGTAATTTGGACTTTATCATCACTGTGTACATGCTGTGAAAATATATTTGTTTCAAATAGAAAGATAGGGCGTGACATGTTCACTTCATGACCCATATTAAAATGTGTCGAGCGGCTATTAAAAAAAAAGAAAAAAAGGCCTCCTCCTTCCTTCTTAAAAAAACCCAAACATTTTGTTTTTATTATTTGGCCTAAAGGGAGGTTCTCGAGGCTCTTACGTAATTAGGGTTGGATTAGGGTTGAGGAATTGAATAACCGTGGATTCGTAATTGTAGAGAGAGAAAAGTACAGGTCCGAGAACAGATCCTTGAGGAACGCCTGATGTTAAGGTGGTTGGAGTGGAGAATTCCGCATGAATCTGCACTAGTTTCTGTGCTATGATCAGCACGATAGGCAGATTGATACTTGTCGAGGAGATTGTGGTTGCGCAGAAAAGTTGACACTCTGGCGAGTACAACACGCTCAAGTAATTTAGACAAGAATGGGAGGTTGGAGATGGGACGGTAATTCTTCAATGTTTCGGCGTCAAGATTAGGTTTCTTTATAAGTGGTCGCAAAATAGCAGACTTCATCTGTGTAGGAACAATACCTACTGTAAATGACTGGTTGACAATATGGGTTAAAACTGGGGCAAGTCTATCGGCACATCTCTTCAGCAAATCTGTTGGAATCGGGTCGAGACAGCAAGTCTTGCTGGGAGATTGGACAAGCAGCTTCTTGATTTCGTACGTAGACGCAAGTAGAAAGGTTGTTAGTTTTGGCTGTAGAATTGTATTGTGGTGACAATCATTGCCAATATCCATCATCTTTGGGAAGGTATCGCGCAAGGTTCGAA
Source organism: Crossaster papposus (assembly GCA_037893245.1). Classification (NCBI taxonomy): domain Eukaryota; kingdom Metazoa; phylum Echinodermata; class Asteroidea; order Velatida; family Solasteridae; genus Crossaster; species Crossaster papposus. The sequence goes on along the minus strand of JBAIAA010000669.1, from coordinate 623,354 downwards.
TTTTCTGGTCGAAAAAGTCTGCAAACCTATTAGCCAGGTCTTCAGCGGAATCCCCAGAAGGAAGTTTTGATGTCTTTTTGCGATGCAGAAGTTGATCTAAAATAGACATAACAGATGGTATTATCTGCAATCAAAGTTCCGAGGGTTTCTCATTCGCCCATCTTAATGTAAGAAGCCTCATAAACAAATTTGACCATTTTAAGATTGTAATGTCTAAAAATCCATTAGACATCATCTGTCTAAACGAAACTTTTTGCGACGCCTCAATCTCTGATGACGAAATAACTCTACCAAATTATTCTATTGTCAGAAAAGACAGGAACCGACATGGTGGCGGTGTTGCAATTTACATTCGAGATACCCTAATGTTCTCTCGTCGTGAAGATCTCGAAATATATGATGTCGAGTGTATATGGGTTGAAATTAAGTGCAAACAAAGACAGCCTGTGCTTATCAGTTCTATTTATAGGCCTCCTTTAAGCTCTGTCGAATTTATGGGAAAACTGAGTGATATCCTTAATAAGGCCTCGTGTGAATGTAAAGAAATTATTACAACTGGGGACTTTAATTGTGATGTTTCAGAGGAATACGATAGTATGCAATCAAATCCAATTATTTCTTGCTTTAGTTTGTTCCAAATGGCGCAACTCATACATGACCCAACACGTGTCACTGAATCTACTAAAACTACCATCGATCTCATTTTTAGTTCCCACCCAGAGCTCATAAAGGACTGTGGTGTTTTACCAGTCCTAATCAGTGATCATTATCTTGTTTATGGGCTACACAGTTGGAAAACACCAAAAATGAAAGGTCGTTCAATAAAATGTTCGATGTCTAAAAAATATAGACAGTGATGCATTTACGGACGATCTCCGTAATGCACCATGGCAAGATGTTTTTGGTTGTTATGATGTGGATAATGCATGGTCTATATGGTACTCCATATTTATGAGTATTATTAACCTCCATGCGCCAGTCGAAACCAAACGCATTCGGGGTGCCTCAGTACCGTGGCTCGATAGCGAAATTCTTAAACTTATGCGGCAGCGCGATCGTGTACACAAAATTGCAAAGCACACAGGCTTACAAATTCATTGGGATTCATACAAAAACCTGCGGAACAATGTTACTAATAAAATCCGCAGTAAAAAGAGTAATTACTACACATCCGCCATAGAAGAAAATAAAAGCAACTCTTCTATGCTGTGGAAAACTCTGAAGGAGGTACTCCCTAAGAAACAAAAAACTGTACCAAATTCGATTACTTCCCGAAATGGGGAAAATATTGACAATATCGCCGACATTGCTGATACATTAAATGAACACTTTTCAACAATCGGCAAGCGTACTGCTGGAAATTACCCTTTGCGTGAACTTGAAATAGATGACAATACTGACGCCTCTATATTTGATTCTGTTTATGAAGATTGCGTAGTACCTAACATTACAGAAGAGTTTGTTCGAAAGCAAATATCATCCATGTCGGTTGGGAAAGCAACAGGTCCGGATGGAATTAGTGTTAAAATGATTAAAATTGCTTCACCTTATATCATTAAATCTTTAACTCATATTGTTAACCTGTCTATAAGATGTGAGCGATACCCTAAAGATTGGAAACATGCTTTAGTAACACCAATTCACAAGGGAGGAGATAAATGTAGTACAGGTAACTATCGTCCAATTTCTATACTGCCAATTATCTCTAAGATTTTAGAAAGATGGGTGCACTCATCGGTATATAGATATCTTGATGAAAACAATCTGATTCCTAGTTGCCAGTCGGGATTTAGACCCCTGCACTCAACTGAAAGCACCCTACATGACTTAACAAACAAGTGTTTTGCGGCCATGGAGAATGGACAAGTTACAGGCAGTGTGTTTATAGACCTCAGTAAAGCATTTGATTGTGTTGATCATGAAATCTTACTAAAGAAACTAGAAAGGATGAACATGTCATCTTCTGTAATAAATTGGTTTAAGTCGTACCTAAGTGAACGTAGTCAGTCTGTGAATATTGGCGGCACCATATCAAAGGTGCTGTCCGTAAACACTGGTGTTCCGCAGGGGTCGATACTAGGTCCACTTTTATTCATTGTTTATACTAGTGATCTTCCATCTTGTATTGCCCCAAACTGCAACTTATTTATGTATGCAGATGACTCCACATTAACGTGTAGCTCCTCCAACATTAATATAATAGAAAGTAGCTTAAATACAGCTCTTACTAGTTTTCACAACTGGTGCGGAAGAAACAAGCTAGCTTTAAATGCCACCAAAACCAAATGCATGCTTATTGGTACTAGGCAGAAAATATCTAATGTTATTTTAAATGTATGCATTGCTGGTAGTCGTATTGAAGATGTAAAGTCTTATAAATGTTTGGGTGTAATTATTGATGAAGCATTAAGTTGGGCCCCACATGTCGAATACGTAAGAAAAAATGTGGTGTCTAAATTAGGTATACTAAGAAGAATCCGTGATTATATTCCTCAGCACAGCTTGCACACACTATTTGTAAGTCTAGTTATGCCAACATTAGAGTATTGTTGTACTGTGTGGGGAGGAAGGTACATATCTCACGATAATATGTTAAACAAATGTCTCAAAAGAGCCGCGCGGATAATCCTTAAATGTACCTTCCTCACCCCTTCAGAGGATATGTTTGCTCGTCTTAATTGGGCCCCTTTTTCAAAAAGAGTCAAGTCAAAAAAGGCTATTCTTGTCTTCAAAAGTATCAACAAAATGACTCCTTTGTACATGACAAATATTTTCAAACCACTTACAGTAATTCGCGAAACAAGGCAATCAACCCACACGGCACTGAAAGTTCCTTTCGCCAAAAAAGAATGCTACGCCACAAGTTTCGCTGTGAGTGGTGCAAATATTTGGAATAATCTGCCCGAACAATTGCGAACATTAGTAAATTAGTAGTACTGCTTCACTCAACATCGTGGTGATGATCAAGTTTGTGTCGCACAACATTAACAAATAAGCCTAAATTCCTTTAATTCAAGTTGAAGGTATTAGCCTACTTCCGCAGACGCCATTTGTCTGTGTATTTGTGCAACAACTACGCAGCGTTCGAGGTGAAAAGCCAATTGTATTTGTACATGTAGTTCCATTGGAAAAAACAGTTGCTATTTTTAACTTTCTAGTTGAAAGTTCAGACGACTGGCTTTCTGCGTAAAACTACGGAAGTTCATAATGGACAATACATATCTCTCCATATATACAGGAAAGAATAATCATTATTCTAAGAAAAATTCACAGAATTCATGTGCAATCGAGGTGTGTTTATTTTGGATAATAGCTTTTTATGGCAAAGCAACTTTCCTCTCCACTTTTGAAAAGAGACGTGTTACAGGTAGAAAATGATGTAGAAAAATGTGTTTAAATTTAATAATCTGAAATTGAAATGAGTTTGTGATAACAAATTATTATTTACAACTAGATGCTTCAAAAAAACGAGTTGATTTTTAAATACAATCAAGTTAAAATAAAGTTTAAAAACAGCTGTCGTGTACGTTGTTTTATTTAATAAAGTTTCAAAACCGTGATGATTTTTCAGATTTTCAAATGAATTTATCGCGTTACGCCGGCCGGCAATCGTTGGAAAATGATACAATTACAATATAGCCTATATTATACCCTAATCTAAACGTGCTAGTGGCGCACTTTCGGACCCCTCGAATAGGTAAATTAGCGTGTAAAAGTCGGGGTTTCTACAATTATTTAGGAAACATTTATTTCTTTAAGACAGTCCTTCTTTGAAAAGGCCTTTGTAAATTTGTTACGATGTAGTATCTCAAATTGATGAAACTGAAAAATCGCATTACGTTAAAGAGAAATATCGAGCAAAAAATCGGCCTCTCACTTCCGAAAATCTTTATGTGGACTCATGGAAGTAGAAACACTTGCACAAATAGGCAACCAGCCTGCGGTCCATAAATTCATCCATCGAGAAGAGTAATGCTCATAGCGAATCTGGCAAAGTACACTGTATTTGTTTGGGTAAAATAATGTTCACCTGTAAAATAACAAACCATCGCCGTATTTGGGATGTAAAATTACAGTGATGTGAGCTGGAAAATATCATCACGAATCCATAAAGTTTTCGTGTTGTAGTGTCAATTTATACAGATAATATAAATTTACAAAAGCACTTTCTCAAAATACAACATTTTGTGTAAATATACATCAAACACATACAAAGTGTTGTTTATTTACATATAATCTACTGTTATCCAACAGGAATCTCATTACGCAGAAACTGACTATTTCGATCGAGGAAATTTGTAGTATGTTAAATTGGCTGTTTAGTAAAAAAAAAATGCACGTTTTTGATCATAATGTGCTATTTATTCAAACAATTCCACAATAAAATTCAGATTTCTTGCAAAAATAGGTTAATAATCGTATTAGATCTTTTGTATTCAAAGATTGAAAACATTTCTGGCAAACTGACTTCATCGTGACATGAAAAGATCATGAATATACATCAAAACCAGTCACTTTTTTGACCTTGCCCTGTATACCATAACAACAACTACTGCATTCAAAGTTACCACAATGTTCTTTTATTGTCATAACTTTGAGAAGCACAATTTTACCGAGATGAAATTTCTTCACTAATGTCTTAAACGGAATACCACTGCAGGAAAAAAGTGTGTTTTTGTTTATCTACGAACGAGGCGAACTCTTAAAAAAACTAAACAGCTGTAATTGTAGAAGAGTAAAAAAATTAATCTTATCGCTTGTGTAAAAAAATGCTTTGATATCTTTGGAGTTAAATTTGACTTTTTAGGATATGTTATTGCTTTCTGATGGCCGATTTCTTTGTTCGCTGTCTTTCTCAATTGCCTTTTCATTAGAAATATAATAGCGAGAACTGGACAGAAATCCATACACGGACATCACTAAAAAAAAATCCACTTCGACCTATCAGCTATTGATCAGAAAGCAATAACATATCCTAAAAAGTCAAGTTTAGCTCACAAAATATCAAAGCATTTACTGAGAAAACATTTTTTTTCAGACAAGTCTCATAGTGTTTGTGCACTGGGTGCCAAGTGGTGTCCGTGTATGGAATTATTTTCCCAGGAACCAGCCACTTAAATTGAAGTCAGATAAAATGGCGTCTGAATTGATTACCCCAAATTGCTTTTTCTTAATGAGAGGCCCAGATAGAGGGGGTACTTGTGCACAAAGCCCACAGCAGATGCACTTTGGTTCAAGTAAGCAGCTGGGCCTCGAAGGCAATTCACATCCGCTGCAAGATCTTGATGGAATGTCTGTCTGCAACAACCATGTCGCCAGTGGGTGTATAGGTCATTCCTAGAGGATTGTACAGCTTTTCGGCTACAGTTCCTACCAGTGATCCATTTGGATCGTACTGTTGTATTTGTATGGTTCCCACACCACCGTAACGAACAGCTACATTGAAGTAACCGTGACTGTCACAAAGAATCCCGGTAGGATTCGCAGGATTTTTGTCCACAAGTGTCTTGATACTAAACACCTCATTGCCCTTGAGGTCTACACAGGAGAGGGTATTATTTTTGTAGTTAGAAATGAACAGGCGCTCCATGTCATCTATCGCTAAATAATATGTCACATTTTCATTTGGAATAGTTGCTACTAACGAGCCATCAAGCAAGTGCACAGAAACCACTTTCCTGCCCCGGTCAGCCACAGCTAGTCGTTCTCCAGCTGCGTCTATCGCAATAGAGGTTAACCTACTTGCCCCTTCCTTAGAGGGTGAGAATTCGCGAATAAACTGAAGATTGCCGTCAAAAATCTTCACTTTTTTTTTGTCTGTGACAAAAAGCAGGTCGTCCGAGGTGACAGCAACGCCCCGAGGGGCGTCCAGCTGATGATCGCTATGAGCGGCCGAAGTTTTGAAACGTCCAGTGGAGGTAAATATCGATAGTCGATTCAGCTTTGTGTCTGTCACAGCAATGTCCCCGTTGTTAAAACATGCAACAAAGTCGTTTACGGCCGAGACGATCTGATCTGCGCGTTTCATCTGGTCACGGTTGCGCCCGAGCGCCTTTTTGTACTCGCTGTCTCTCTCCTGGCCGATTGTGTTGACTTGTTGGGTGATTACCTTTGCCTTGCTTCTGATTTTAGCAATTTCTGCCTCTGCTTTTTCAGAAATATTATGGCAAGCCTGAGCCACTTTTGTTTGCAATCTATTCCGTGCATGTTTGATGGAGTCTTCGTTTGATGCAAATTGCTCTTTGCTTTTCTGGAACTTTTGCAATATGTCCTTGACACTCTCACGGAATGATTCGATGGCATCCCCGATACCAATGAACTTATGTACCGCTGTTCGGTGCTCAGTTGCAGCACACATTGAGCAAATCAACACATCACAAGTCTCACAGTGAAAGCATACGGTGTGATCACTATGCTTTCTACATTTTGGTGTGGCCATCTTAGCAGCATCTGTTGGTAAAGCCGTCGATTTGTCCAGGTCATCTGTAGGAATGATGCGATGATCTTTGGTACACCTCAGAAATTGGTGTGCCTCTTGACATTTCTTGCAGATGTTCTTCTTGCAATCAAGGCAATTTGACACGGCCTCCTTTCCTTCTTCACAGGATTCACAAGTCGCACTGATAGTAGTAACATTTCCTAATAACTGCTCTTGTTTGCTTATCTCATCGCCAAGAGATATCAGAAAGAAGCTAGAAGACAGACTCTGCACTCCTTTCTCAGGAACGACCGTCTCTCTCCTGCAGACTGGACATGTTATCTTCGCCGTCTTTCTCGTCACCATCTTACCCAGACAGTTCAGACAGAAGCTATGGAGACAGTCTAATATCTTAGGATCCTTGAATCGATCGCAGCAGATCGGACATTCCAGATGCCCCTGGCTAATTGTGTCCAACACAGTTTGGGCTGCAGCCTCCGCCATTGTGATTATGATCCTAACGACAAAAACGGAAACAAAAACCTTAGGAATTCTCAAAGTGTGCGACAGGAAGGGGCTTACATTGGGGAGTAGCATGGAGCTGTAAAATGGAGAAGGGTGCAATTTGCTCTTGTCTTGTGTATTATTTTGTTGCCATCTTGTCTTGTTGACTATAATGGTTACAAGATGATAAACAAAGGGAGGCAATAAATACAGCCCTATTTGAAGGGCTAGGTACACACTAGGTCAGACTGATGAAGTTGTATTTAACCATATCTTTTCCATGGTCAAAATGACACATTCGGAGTAAAAACACGACAGAGAAAGTGTCCATTAGTACCCGGAAATGGGTAGAGCAAATATATATAGGTTCAGAATCAGGATCAATTAATCTGACCCAGAGTTTGTTCTACCAACATACTTGTCTTCTCGCCTGTAATGGCGACAAGATTATAGACAAAAGAGAGCCAATAAATACAGCCCTATTTGTAGAGCTATACACTAGGTTAACCTGATTATATTTGCTCTATCCTTTTCATGGTCAAAATGACACCTTCCAAATAAAAACAAATGACATTTTTCTCGTTCATTTTGACTGAGAAAGCGACATTTTCTAGGTCGCAAAATTACCGAGAAAGTTTCAATTTTTACCCGGAAATGGGGAGAGCATAGTATGCGGAAACAGCGATAGTGTATAGTTACGGGCCTCTAGTTATCATCAAAAAAATTTGAGTCACAGGTGTTTTTTTCATTCCTTGCACTCAAAATTATGATAAAACGTGTAATTAGCACTAATTAAAGACCTTGTTAAGTGTACTTAGCACCAATTATATTGTTCTTAAGTATACAAATTCTACTTAGTACATGATAAACTTTCGACTCATGAAGAAATTATGTTTGCACTCAAGATTATGATTAAATCGAATTTTGGGGGGTCTGTCAGGGGCTCTCCCCACCCAACGCACCACTCGCCAAACTTAAGAAAACCCATTTTGCAGTTGTCCCAGTCACCCCAACATATCCCACGTACGCTTCAAACCTTTTTCACTCAAAATTATGATTAAACCTGGCTGGGCTCCCGGACTATGGCTTTATCAACCTATTTAGGGTTAGAGAGCACACAGGATTCTGAATATGAAATTATATTTGCTGCTATCCTTTTCATGGTCAAAATAACACTTTCTTTTTGACCGAGAAAGTGACATTTTTTTTACCCGGAAATAGGTAGAGCAAACAGACTGCATTGTTATGTACATGTACATACAATACAATCCCCCCAAAACGCCATCGTTCTATTACGAATATCAGGCATGTTTACTATAAAGTACTAACCTATTTCACTTATTAAAAAATCAATTACATGAATCTATTCAACTTAATGTACAATGTACTCACTTTTCAAAACTGATTCGTCAGTTGGTTGGGGTCTTCATCAGCCACAAATATTTAGCACCAGAAATCCCGCGGAAGAATAATGGCAAAACTATATGTACTTCGAACGGATAAGGCAAGGTTGAAGGTGTGATCAAGCCTAGTACATTACTGCTTCACTCAACATCGAGGTGATAAAAGGGTTGTGTCGCACAAAATATTAACACATAAATTCCCTTAATTCAAGTTGAAGGTATAGGCCAACTTCCGTAGACACCATTTATATGTGTATTTGTGCAACAACTGCGCAGCGTTTGAGGAGGAAAACATGTTGTAGCTCCATGGGAAAACCCAGTTGCTATTTTTAAATCTCCAGTTGAAAGTTCAGACGACTGGGCGCACTTCCGCGTAAAACTACGGTGGTTCATAATGGACAATACATATATGCAGGAAAGAATAATCATTATTCTAAGAACAATTCACAGAATTCATGTGCAACCAAGGTGTATTTATTTTGGATAATAGCTTTTTATGGCAAAGCATCTTTCCTTCTTCACTTTTGAAAATACACTTTTGAAAAGAGACGTGTTACAGCTCGAAAATGGTGTAGAAAATAAATTGTTTTCATGTAATAATATGAAATTGAAATGAGTTTGTGATAACAAATTTTTTTTACAACTAGATGCTTCTAAAAAACGAGATAATAGTTAATAAAATTGAAGAGATGATTTTTAAAAACAATGAAGTGGAAATTAACTTTAAAAACAGCCGTCGTGTACGTTGTTTTATTGAATAATGTTTCAAAACCGTGAGGATTTTTCAGATTTTAGAATTTTAGCGTTTTGGAAATACAACCTCTTAAAAGTAGTATACATCATTTGCTGTTGCTGTAATATTCTAAATTAGATTCCTTAGGGGGTTCGTATAGTAATTATCGTGACGCTGACCATATATGCTGGAAAAAACAAGAACATTAATGCGCTTTTGCAGTCAGGTTCCCCGACTTCATTCAGACAAAACAGAGCATTTATAGACCTCAGAGAATTATCAGGTTAGGAAACCAGACTCTAGTTGGCTGGCACACATTAACGAATGTGTAACAGTATTGCAAATAAAATGAGGACTTACTAAATTTAATAAACTGCAGGGAGTCTTTGAAAAAAGTCGGGTATTTCAAATGATTGCCAGCCGGCAATCGTTGGAAAATGATACAATACAATAGACCCTATATAATACCCTAAGCCTAACCCGCATCTTAACCCTAGTTTTTAAGTAATTTGAGTAAAATCAAAAAATCTATTTCGTAAAATTTCTTGTTGAAACCTACTAATCTATAGAAATTACCTTGTGGGAAACTTTTTACTCCCATTGTCCCCATTGTGTTCAGGTCTTCACAAGGTACCGAATTTAGAAACCCACACACACTCATGTGTATAATCACCTTCCATCGTGGACCCCAAACTGTCCCTCTTTTTGTTATACTTGAACGTTTTTAAAAGGCCTCCTACGATTTTCAATCATGGACTTTATGTCAACTGTGGACCCTATTGTCCTTAATTGTTCAACGTCCACTATTTGAATGCGAATACAATCCCATACATACTACATGCAGAAATAGTGATTGCATAGTCACTTCCTGAACTTGGTTCAGCTAGCGAGCCCCCAACAAAACAAAACAAAAGTTTAGGAAAACAAGAGCTGTTTCGTCAAGTGTCGAACCTTTTTGTCACGATGACATCATCGGGTATTATGTGATGTCACATCAAGGTGCTAATTTGGAGGCCCTATATTGAATGAACTTGGTATGCAGGTATATCGGGATGTGGTATAGATATAAATTGAGGCGAAGTCATGATGACGCTATCATGTGATTTATTATGATTTTATTAGGTTTTGGGATCTTTAAGCTCTTGGAAGTACAGTTTCAGAAGATATCAGATCAAGATGAAAGGAATATGTTTTGTTGTCGAATAAAATACTCCAGGGCCAATGCAGCGCGGACACGAGTGGGGCGCCGTCTGACGGCAACATGCCTGTTTCACCGACTCCAGCAGGACCGCATTAGTATGTTGGGAACTTAGCAGCTCCGATCAAGCAATCAACGCGGCGCCGCATGTGCCCCTAGATGTGCTGAAACCGGGGCACAGACCCACTCCGTAAATGTAGAAAAGTAAAAAGCTCACTCTCAAAAAGAGTGAAATTTACTTTAAAACAGCTCTAAAGAAAAAGGGAAAACGACTCCAGAAGAGTAACTTTGTCATTCTATCAGGGAGCCACATGACTTCTCGGAAGAGTAAAAATGTACACTTTTGGAGTGATTTTCACTTCTTTTTTAAGCCGCTTTCATTTTGAAAAACTCAATTTCACTCTTGTTGGATTGGTTTTATAAGAGATTCACTCTTGTTGAGAGTGGGCTTTTTACTCTTATACATTTAAGGAGACAGCTAGTTTGTAGACATCGGTTGCGTCGGGAACGAGACGAGTCTAATTGGTTGCCAGCACCTCACACATCAAGGATAATCATTTCAGAGAGTTTAGGCCCACCGCCGATTCAGCACTTTATGGTTAGCCCCATGTTGTTGTATTTACGATAAATTAATCTCCGGCTCCATCACCATTGCCAAACTGCATGTACGAAGCAAAAGACAGAGGCGATTCCGGGATTTGGAAAACGGCCTTTAATTGAAGTCGGGTATTAAAGATAGTGTCTAATATTACTCCCCCAGCTCGCCTTTTCTTTCTGCCGAGGGGATACTTTTGGACGGAGCCTATATCAGATGTAGTTTGGTTCAAGTAAGCAGCAGTGCCTAGCAGGCAATTCACATACGCTGCAAGATCTTGATGGAATGTTTGTCTGCAACAACCATGTCGCCAGTGGGTGTATAGGCCATATCTAGCGGATTGTACAGCTTTTCGGCTACAGTTCCTACCAGTGATCCATTTGGGTCGTACTGCTGTATTTTACAGTTTCCTGTTCCACCATAATGAACAGCTACATTAAAGTAGCCGTGACTGTCACAAAGGATTCCGGCAGGATTCGCGGGATTTGTGTCTACAAGTGTCTTGATACTGAACACCTCATTGCCCTGGAGGTCTACGCAAAAGATGGTTTTACTTTCATAGTTATGGATGAACAGGCGCTCCATGTTATCCATCGCTAAATAATATGTCACATTTTCATTTGGAAATGTTGCTACTAAGGAGCCATCAAGCAAATGCACAGAAACAACTTTCTTGCCCTTGTCAGCCACAGCTAGTCGTTCTCCAGCTGCGTCTATCGCAATAGCGGTTAACTGACTTGCCTCTTCCTTAGATGGTGTGAATTCGCGAATCAACTGAAGATTACCGTCGAAAACCTTCACTTTATTTTTGTCCGTGACAAAAAGCAGATCATCTGAGGTGACAGCAATACCCCATGGAGCGTCCAGCTGATGACCGCTTTCAGCGGCCGAAGTTTTGAAATGTCCAGTGGGGGTAAATATCGATAGTCGATTCAGCTCTTTGTCTGTCACAGCAATGTCGCCGTTGCTGAAACATGCAACTCGGCTAGCCAATTGGAATTCCCCGTTACCATTTCCTTTCTTGCCAAACTCTTCCTTCACTAGCCAGTTCTCTTTGAGCAATATCTTCCCAAGATTCTTTTCACTGTCCACATCTTTACATTTGAACCCAATGAACGAAAGATTCACCTTTGCCGGCTCGCACTTGAGCTCCTTCTGGAATTCCAAGTTGTGCATCACCTTCGGTCTGAGTTCCAAGAGCTCGAAATCATCGACTTGACTCATCAAGTCGTTTACGGCCGTGACGATCCGATCTGCGCGTTCCATCTGGTCGCGGTTGCGCATGAGTACTTTTTCGTACTCGCTGTCTCTCTCCTGGCCAATTTTGTTGACTTGTTCGGTGATTACCTTTGCTTTGCTTCTGATTTTAGCAATTTCTGCCTCCGCTTTTGCAGAAATATCACTGCAAGCCTGAGCCAGTTTCGTTTGCAATCTATTCCGTGCATGTTTGATAGAGTCTTCGTTTGATGCAAATTGCTCTTTGCTTTTGTGAAACTGTTGCAATATGTTATTGACACTCTCACGGAATGATTTGATGGTGTCACCGATATCAATTAACTTATGTTCCGCTATTCGGTGCTCAGTTGCAACGCACATGCCGCAAATCAATGCATCACAAGTCTCACAGTGAAAACATATAACCTGATCACTATGTTTTCTACATTTTGGTGTGGCAGCTTTAGTAGCATATGTTGGTGAAGCCCTCGGTTTGTCCAAGTCTTCCGCTTGAATGATGCGATGGTCTTTGGTGGACTTCAAGTGACGGTGCGCCTCTTGACATTTCTTACAGATGTTATTCTTGCAGTCGAGGCATCTTAATACGGCCTCGTTTCCTTCTTCGCAGGATTCACAAGTCGCACTAGTAGTAGTTACCTTTCCTAATAACTGCTCTTGTTTGCTTATCTCATCGACAAGAGATATCAGAAAGAAGCTAGAAGACAGACTCTGCACTCCTTCCTTAGGAACGACCGTGTCTCTCCTGCAGACTGGACATGTTATCTTCGCCCTCTCTGTCGTCTCTTTGCTCACCATTTTACCCAGACAGTTCAGGCAGAAGCTATGAAGACAGTCTAGCATCTTAGGATCCTTGAATCGATCGCAGCAGATTGGACATTCCAGATGCCCCTGGCTAATTGTGTCCAACACGGTTCGGGCTGAAGCCTCCGCCATCGTGATTATGATCCTAACGAAAAAGAAAAAAACAACTTAGGAATACTCAAAGTGTGCGACATGTAGGGATTTATGTTGGCATAGAGCCAAATAATAGAGAAGGGTGAACACTTATCCTACAAATAGAGCTGTAATTGGCTCTTGTCTTGTGTCTTATTGTTGCCATTATATCTTATCTTATCTTGACGCCTGTAATAACGACAAGATGATAGACAAACAAGAGTCAATTAATACAGCCCTGTTTGTAGGGCTAGGTATACACACTAAAGTCAGACTGAATAATTATATTGTTCATGGTCAAAATTACCCTTTCCGAGTAACCGAGAAAGAGCATAGTATGCGGAAATGGCGATTGTGTATAGTTACGGGCCTCTAGTTATGATCAAATCAATTCAAGTCACATGTGTTTTTTATCATTCCAAAGTGACTTTATCAACCTAGTCGTAGGGCTACAGTAAACACTAGAGTCTGAACCTGAAACTATATTTGCTCCAATGGTCAAAATTGACACTTTTGAGATATTTGTTGAAGGCCAGGCCGTATACACCATTTATCTGTGTATTTGTGCAATAACTGCGCAGCGTTTGAGGAGGGAAACCTTTTTATAGCTTCATGTGAAAACCAAGTTGCTATTTTTAACGCTCTAGTTGAAAGTTCAGACGATTGGCCTTACGCGTAAAACTACGGAAGTTCGTAATGGACATTACATATGTCTCCATGTAGGCAGACAAACAATTATTATTATTTCATGAAATATTCATTCATTTGCAATCGAGTAGTATTTATTTTTGATAATAGCTTTTTATGGCAAACCCTTCTCCACTTCTGAAAAGAGACGTGTTACAGGTAGAAATGGGTGTAGAAAAATCTGTTTTTAATTTTTAATTTTAATTTTAATTTTATAATGGGAAATTGAAATCAGTTTGTGATAACCAATTATTATTTACAACTGGATGCTTCTTTAAAAAAAATGCTAATAAGATTGAAGAGTTGAAATACAATAAAGAGAAAATGAAGTTAAAAAACAGCCGTCATGTACGTTGTTTTATTTATTAAAGTTTCAAAACCGTTAAGATTTTTGCAGATTTTCAAAAGGATCTATCGCGTTTTGGAAATATAACCTAGGTTGTACACAGCTTTTGCTTTTGCTTTTGGAAAACCAAGAACATTAATGCTGTTTTGTAGTCTGGTTCCAATCGTCTGGGGCCAGTCTGGCTTGCAATCGTTGGAAATTGATACAAAATTCCACTTTTCCCGAAAACCGCAGCACATCAGATGCTGTGATTTCACAGGATGCTTAATAAAGGCTGTTATTCAGTCATTGATATTTGCAAATGGTGTACACTACCTTCATACAGATTGACCAATATTTTTGTTTGCAAAGGGTGTGATCGATGCTTCCTTTAAAGAGATTGACTACTTTTCACTCGTAAGAGACGCCCCCAAAAATTCATTGTCATGAAACCTGAACTATCTCCCACTCTCTTCAGTGAAAAACAAAATATGAGTATGTTCAATAATTATGAACTTTTTCTTGTTTATTTTGACCGAGAAACCGACAATTTTCTTGGTCAAAATGACAGAGAAAGTGTCATTTTCCCCCAGAAATGGGTACAGCATTCCAGTGTGACCTTATCAACCTATTCGTAGGACTACAGTGCACACTATGGACTGAATCTGAAATTATATTTGCTCCTTTGATTTTCATGATCAAAATTTAACTTTTCCGAGTAAACAAAAATTGTATTTTTCTTGGTATTTCTTTTCGACCGAGAAAGTGACATTTTGACCCTGAAATGGGTAGAGCAATTATATAGGTACGTTCAGATTCAGGATCCATTAATCCGACCCATAGTTTGTTCTACCAACAGTGCATTGTACATGTACATGTACATATACAACCACCCAAAAGCTAATCGTTTTAACGAATATCAGGCATGATTATTAAAGCTATTTCACTTATTAAAAAAAAATCAGTTACATTGAATCGATTTAACTTGTACAATGTACTCACTTTTAAAAACTGATTCGCCAGTTGGATGGGGTCTTCAACCACAAATATTTAGCACTAGAAATCCCGCAGTAAACACAAGAATGGCAAAACTACTTCGAACGACTGAAGCTGTGATCAAGCGTAGTACTGGTATATGTAGTAAATTAGTAGTACTGCTTCACTTAACATCGAGGGGATGGAAGGTTTGTGTCGCACAAAATATTAACACATAAATTCTCATGATTCAAGTTGAAGGTATAGGCCAACTTCTGTAGACGCCATTTATCTGTGAATTTGTGCAACAACTGCGCAGCGTTTGAATAGGGCCTCACGCCCGAGAACAAACAGGGCCTTCTTATATAGACAACAGGTTCCTACGCGTACATCAGGTGATTGTATATCAGGTGAATCATTAACATGATACGTTGGGTAACTCATAACAATGAACATGTACATCATCCGACGAGTACACTGGTAAGTTATTAACATATTAACTACACAGCAGCTTTATGGGGAAACCCAGTTGCTATTTTCAACTCTCCAATTAAACGTTAGACCACTGGCCTTCCGCGTAAAACTACGGTAGTTCACAATGGACTTTACATATGTCTCCATGTATACAATAAAGAATAATAATTATTACATATGAAATATTCACAGATTTCATTTGAAATCGAGGTGTAATTATTTTGAATAATAGCTTTTTATAGCAAAGCATCTCTCCTCTCCACTTTTGAAAAGAGACGTGTTACAGGTAGAAAAATGTGTAGAACAATTTGTTTCAAATTAATAATCTGAAATTGAAATCAGTTGGTGATAACATATTATTATTCACAACTAGATGGTTCTTTAAAACAATCGCTATTAAAATTAAAGAGTTGATTTTTAAATACAATAAAGTGAAAATGAAGTTTAAAAACAGCCATCGTGTACGTTGTTTTATTGATTAAAGTTTCAAAACCGTAAAGATTTTTCAGATTTTCAAATGGATCTATCGCGTTTTGGAAATATATATAACCTCTTAAAAGTAGTATACACCGTTTGCTTTTGCTGTAGTTGAAAGTGTCATTTCTTTTCGGTAAATGGGTACAGCATTCCAAAGTGACTTTATCAACCTATTGTAGGACTACAGTGCCCGCTAGAGACAATCTAAAATTAGATTTGCTCCTTTGATTTTCATGGTCAAAATATTTGTTTTGGGGGTAAACAAAAATTACATTTTTCTTGGTATTTTCTTTTGCCCGAGAAAGTGACATCTTTACCGGGCAGTGGGTAGAGCAAATAGGTACGTTCAGATTCAGCATCAATTAATCTGAGCGATAGTTTGTTCTACCAACAGCATTCTATCGACTGCATTGTACATGTATATGTACATATACATGTACATACAACCTCCCACAAGCTAATCGTTCTAACAGATATCAGCCATGTTTACTGGGCTATTCACTTTAATAAACAAATCAAATACATTGAATCTATTCAACATGTATAATGTACTCATCTTTTAAAACTTATTTGCCAGTTGGATGGGGTCTTCAACCACAAATATTTAACACCAGAAATTCCGCGGTGAACTGAAGAATGGCAAAACTACTTCGAATGGCTAAAGGTGTGATCAAGCCTAGTACTGGTAGTAAATTAGTAGTACTGATTCACTCAACATCGAGGGGAAGAAAGGTTTGTGTCGCACAAAATATTAACACATAAATTCCCTTAATTCAAGTTGGAGGTATAGGTCTACTTCCGTAAACACCATTTATCTGTGTATTTTGTGTAACAACTGCACAGCGTTTGAGGAGGGGGCACCACGCCCGAGAACCAACAGGGCCTTCTTATAATTATAGACAATAGGTTCCTACGTGTACATCAGGTGATTGTACATCAGGTGAATCATTAACATGATACGTTGGGTAACTCATAACAATGAACATGTTCATCATCCGACGAGTACACTCTGGTAAGTTATTAACATATTAACTACACAACAGCTCCATGGAAAAACCCAGTTGCTATTTTTAACTCTCCAATTAAATGTTAGACGACTGGTCTTCCACGTAAAACTAGGGAAGTTCACAATAGACTTCACATTGTCTTCATGTATACAAGAAAGAATAATAATTATTCTGTATTAAATATTCACAGATTTCATTTGAAATCGAGTTGTATTTATTTTGGATAAAAGCTTTTTTTATGGCAAAGCATCTCTCCTCTCCACTTTTGAAAAGAGACGTTTTACAGGTAGAAAAAGGTGTAGAACAATTTGTTTCAAATTAATAATCTGAAATTGAAATCAGTTTGTGATAAACTATTATTCACAACTGGATGGTTCTTAAAAAAAATAGCTATTAAAATTGAAGAGTTGATTTTTAAATACAATAAAGTGAAAATGAAGTTTAAAAACAGCCGTCGTGTACGTTGTTTTATTTATTAAAGTTTTAAAACCGTGAAGATTTTTCAGATTTTCAAATGGATCTATCGCGTTTTGGAAATATATATAACCTCTTAAAGGTAGTATACACCGTTTGCTTTTGCTGTAATTTTCTAAAATTGATGGGTTAGGGGGTTTGTATAGTAAAATGGTGATGCCGACATGTTTTTTTAATTTGTTGTTCATATATCCTGGAAAACCAAGAACATTAATGCTGTTTGGTAGTCTGGTTCAAATCATCTGGTTCCAGTCTGGTCGGCAATCGTTGGAAATTAATACAAAATTCCACTTTTCTCGAAAACTGCAGCACATGAGATATCAGAAAGAAGCTAGAAGACAGACTCTGCACTCCTTCATCAGGAACGCGCGTCTCTCTCCTGCAGACTGGACATGTTATCTTCGCCCTCTTTGTTGTCTCTTTGCTCACCATCTCCCCCAGGCAGTTTAGGCAGAAGCTATGAAAACAGTCTAGCATCTTAGGATCCTTAAATCGGCAGCAGCAGATCAGACATTCCAGATGCCCCTGGCTAATTGTGTCCAACACGGTTCGGGCTGAAGCCTCCGCCATCGTGATTATGATCCTATAACGAAAAAAGAACAAAAAAGTTAGGAATACTCAAAGTGTGCGACAGGAAGGGGTTTACATTGACATACAGCTGTAAAACAAAGAAGGGTGCACACTCATCCTACAAATAGGGCTGTAAATGGCTTTTGTCTTGTGTCTTATTTGTTGCTATTATCTTATCTTATCTTGTCGCCTGTAATGGCGACGAGATTATAGACAAAAGAGAGCCAATAAACACAGCCCTATTTGTAGGGCTAGGTACACACTAGGTCAGACTGATGAAGTTATATTTGCTCTATCCTTTTCATGGTCAAAATGACACCTTCCGAGTAAAAACAAATGACATTTGTCTCGTTAATTTTGACCGAAAAGGCGACATTTTCTCGGTTAAACTGACCGAGAAAGTGTCATTTTTTACCCGGAAATGGGTAGAGCAAATATATATACATTCAGATTCAGGGTCAATTAACCTCACCCAGAGTTTGTTCTACCGTGGAGGAATATTCCTACGTGGTTCTACCTACAGACTGCATTGTACATACAATACACACAACCACCCAAAAGCTAATCGTTCTAACGAATATTAGGCATGTTTACTGAAGCTATTTCACTTATTAAAAAAATCAATTACATTGAATCTACTCAACATGTACAATGTACTCACTTTTTAAAACTGATTTGCCAGATGGATGGGGTCTTTAACCACAAATATTTAACACCAGAAATCCCGCGGCAAACGCAAGAATGGCAAAACTACTTTGAACGGCTAAAGGTGTGATCAAGCCTCGTACATGTAGTAAATTAGTAGTACTGCTTCACTCAACATCGATGGGATGAAAGGTTTGTGTCGCACAAAATATTAACACATACATTTCTTTGATTCAATTTGAAGGTATAGGCCAACTTCCGTAGAAACCATTTCTCTGTGTATTTGTGCAACAATTGCGCAGCGTTTGAATAGGGGCCTCATCACGCCCGAGAACCAACAGGGCCTTCTTATTATAGACAATAGGTTCCTGCGTGTACACCAGGTGATTGTACATGTGAATCATTAACATGATACGATGGATAACACATAACAATGCACATCGTCCGACGAGTACAGTACGGTGACAGCCCTATGTTCCGACACCCCTATGTTCCGACAACTAAACCTATGTTCCGACACCCCTATGTTTCGACGTCTCTATGTGTCGACACACCTATGTTTCGACACCCCTACCATCCGACAACTAAACCTATGTTCCGACACCCCTATGTTCCGACACCCCTATGTTCCGACACCCCTATGTTCCGACACCCGAAAATGAGGTTATATTGGCCTGTTAAATATGTTGGTGACAGGAGGGGCCATGTACATTCATGGCTCTCATCGTATATAAAGAATCGACGCTCGCCGAAGAAGGGAAAGTTGCGCTTTATTAATTATACATACATCAGTTAGCGAGAATTGTTTGTCAGTGCGCATGTGTGTTTCGCGTTAAAAGGTTTTCGCTTAATATGAACTCGGCGCTTGCCCGCGCAGAATGGTAAACGTAAGCGCACAATTCCGCGGTTGACTCGGCCATGAAACGGGGGCAAGCTGGCTAAGGAAAGCAATGAATTTAGTGCCAGAATTTCTTAAGTAGGCCTTGTGGATAAACAAAGTACAACGTCAATTGTGGCCCTATAGAATGGGCCTTTCTAATAAAAAATGTAAATTGCACATCGCGCGTGTGGACTGCCAAAAATCGACGCTTACAGAAGGCTTTTAAGCGTATTTTAAAGGTTTGCAAGTAATGTTGCAACTTGTGGGCGTGCGCACTAAACGAAACAAGGCATTTACACAACCAACGCACAATTTCGGCGCTTGCCTCTTAAGCGAAAAATAGTGATCGCAAGCACACAATTCAGCGGTACGCAGCGATAAAAAATGGGTCCACCATGTTGGCAAAGGCATATTGCGTCATTTTGTTTATTTGTTGTTTATTTTGTTATTTCTGCAGGCGGGTCCCGTTATTATTTTGAAGGCCCGGTACTGGTAGCCAATGCACATGGGGTGGGGGTGGTTGAGACAGTCTTGCTTGCAAAAAGTACAATGAGCCATGTCAGTTTTGTCTTTAAATTTAAGGCCCGCGTCTTAAGCTTTAGGTGTGCAGAAAATTCAAATTAATGTATTTTGACTTTTGATGAAGAAACTAGACAACTCAAAAAAATTAATAAAAATTGTACCCATAGGCTATAGGGTTGTCATGATGTGGCTCCTTCATTATAATAATCAACATTCTTTATTAAAAGTGGACTGTACTTTTCCTGTGTGCAAAAACGGTCATCGAATGTGATTTATGTCAGCGGGGCATCTGTGTTTGTCAACACATTCCTTGGTGTTTGTTTGTTTTTTATTTCGAATCGTCAAGTCTCTTCTGATACTTAGGCCTATTCTAGTTTAATCCTTGCAAGTAGCGGTGCGGGGAAAAAAGGACAACACCGCCTCCAGGGGTGTCCAGGGTGCAAAGACCCCGAGGCGGAAGCTCGGGACGTTTAGCTTGATAAATCAAGCCTATCTGTATGCCTTATAAAACCAGGGAATAAAAACACTAACTTGTATTATAGCATTTTTATTCATATCCAAACTTGACATTTTAATGGAAGGCTCATGTAACCTCTTTAACATCAAGACAAAACAAATTAAACGATTCCAAACAATGCATTACAATGGCACAAATTTCAATACAGATCTGATTTTGAAACCATATTAATAGTCTTTTGATATGTTGATAGAGTGGGAACACTTTATAACTTTGGTAAAGGCAACAAAATCTCTGTCGTATTTGGTTGACGTGAGCGTGATTTATTACTTGTATTTTAAGTTATAATTAAAATGCAACTATAGTCGGATCGCGCGAAACGAGGTTGGCGTTAACCAATCAGAAGCGAGAGATTTACACACTATTAAGTTCACGGCAGTACCATTTCCCCATAGAAATATTTCTGTCTGGGATGCTGTGAAGGTCGAGAAAGTACAGTTTGGACACCCCGATTTTCATTCCGAAATTAAGAACAATGTGTTTAATTGTTTAAGAGAGCCTTATAACACAGGAATGACACAGATAAGCTAGAAGAGATGACAAACAGTGGATTGGTCACTCAATTCCCATTATGGTAGGGTGAAGGCAAATACGTATAATGTGTCGGAACAAAGGGGTGTCGGAACATAGGGGTGTCGGAACATAGGTTGAGTTGTCGGAACATAGGGGTGTCGGAACATAGGGGTGTCGAAACATAGAGACGTCGGAACATAGGGGTGTCGGAACATGGGTTTAGTTGTCGGAACATAGGGCTGTCGGAACATAGGGCTGTCGGAATATAGGGGTGTAACCACGAGTACACTGGTAAGTTATTAACATATTAACTACACAACAGCTCCATGGGAAAACCCAGTTGCTATTTTTAACTCTCCAATTAAATGTTAGACCACTGGCCTTCCGCGTAAAACTAGGCAAGTTTACAATGGACTTTGCATGTCTCCATGTATGCAAGAAAGAATAATAATTATTACATATGAAATATTCACAGATTTCATTTGAAATCGAGGTGTATTTATTTTGAATAATAGCTTTTTATAGCAAAGCATCTCTCCTCTCCACTTTTGAAAGGAGACGAGGTAGAAAAAGGTGTAGAACAATTTGTTTCAAATTAATAATCTGAAATTGAAATCAGTTTGTGATAACAAATTATTATTTACAACTGGATGGTTCTTTAAAAAAAATAGCTATTAAAATTGAAGAGTTGATTTTTAAATATAATAAAGTGAAAATGAAGTTTCAAAACAGCCGTCGTGTACGTTGTTTTATTTATTAAAGTTTCAAAACCGTGAAGATTTTTCAGATTTTCAAATGGATCTATCGCGTTTTGGAAATATATATAACCTCTTAAAGGTAGTATACACCGTTTGCTTTTGCTGTAATTTTCTAAAATTGATGGGTTAGGGGGTTTGTATAGTAAAATGGTGATGCCGACATGTTTTTTTAATTTGTTGTTCATATATCCTGGAAAACCAAGAACATTAATGCTGTTTGGTAGTCTGGTTCAAATCATCTGGTTCCAGTCTGGTCGGCAATCGTTGGAAATTAATACAAAATTCCACTTTTCTCGAAAACTGCAGCACATTAGATGCTGTGATTTCACAGGATGCTTAATAAAGGCTGTTATTCAGTCATTGATATTTGCAAATAGTGTACACTACCTTCATACAGACTGACTAATATTTTTGTTTGCAAAGGGTGTGATCGATGCTTCCTCCACCTGCATTTACCTCCACCTGCATTTACCTCCACCCATAAACATGGTATAGCCTGTCGTGCAATTTTGCGTCCAAAAAGATGCAGTAGTAGTCTTAACCTCAAATAAGAATAGCTTCGTAGGCCGTTTGGCCTGGTATTTAGACTCCGTATTATTATGTATTATATTTGGCAAGAATTTAGAAGATGATTCACTATGTCAATTACAGTCAATACCATACACAAGGCATTCACATTCATGACATATCTGCAACGACTATTGAGGCCACCATGATCGTTCTTTTCTCAGCGCAATATTCATTTTAGGCATGTGCTGCAAATTAGCATTAACAAATTTTATCTTGGTTCTTTTGCAGCCTACCCAAGATGACGGCCATCCAAGTTCTTCCAAATCAAGAACCGGAAAAGCCAATTTCCGATCTGGTTGGGAACGACGAGACCACTACGATTGTGGGACTGTGCAGTTTACTAGAAATCCTGGCCCAACTGGCGACTTTGGAACACTCTCGGCAGTGGAGATCTTCAAGCTGTATTTTTGCCAACTCGTGTGGGATATGCTCGTCGACGAGACTAATCGCTATGCACAGCAAACAATAGACTCAAATCCTGAACAACAGTTCTCCTGGTACCCAACCAACGTTCCCGAAATGATGGCATTTGTAGCACTTATCATTGCTATGGGCACAAACAAATCACCTGAATATAGGATGTATTGGTCGACGTCAGAAATTTTGAAAATTCCCTTTTATCCGTCGGTATTGTCGAGAAATCGTTTCAGTTCAATTCTTCGGTTTCTCCACATCTCCAATAACCAAATTCCTCGTGAATCCTCGGCTAAACAAGACAAACTTTCCAAGTTCGGCCCTTGATAGAAGTCATTATCCCGAAGTTTCTTAACCTGTATAAACCTGCGCAGAATCTGTCTCCAGACGAGAGTATTGTAACGCCCGTGCCGGTTGGGCGGTAGAGGGCGCTGGAGCGATTCCACGGTGGTGGGATCGCCCTGGTGGCTCATGCTGGTGCGCCCCGGAAACCCGCCTTTGGATTGCGCAAGCGCCGAACCAGTTCTAACCAGTTCGGGTGCCGCGTGATTGCGGGAGCCTGAAGTCCATGTTTTGGTCGGCAAGAGGTCACAATAAACCAGAGAGAATCACCGGAAATACAGAATACTTGCGTCAAGAGTCCTTCCTGTGTGTGGTGTAGAACCCAGAGAAATCTACGTTACATTGGTGGCAGCGGTGGGATGCAGGAGGACTAAGAAAAGACCAGGTGAAGTGTTCATGTTTTCAGGAAAACACGATAGCACGGCAGCCAACTCGCCCCACGGCGGGAGGGCCGCCCAGGGCCGTGGACGACGGCGCAGCCGGCGGGTCGTTTCACTCGGAGCGTCCGCGGGTTGTGTTCGTCGACGCAGCGGGGACGAGGAATCGTCTGGAGACAGGTCACCAGAACAGCGCTCTCTCGGGGAGCAACGGGGCAGAACTGCTCCGCGCACAAACCAATGGAGCGGAGCCGTCAGCACTGCTCCGCATGGGAGTCAATGGAGCGGAGCTGCTCCGCACACAGTGCAATGGAGCGGATCCGTCAACGTTGCCCACGCTCTCTAAGCCAGTCGGAGCCGCAGGGACAGTCACAAGGGACAGTCGCAAGAGGAGTCGGAGGGGCCCGGCCCATGCTGTAGACGGCGGCGCGGCAGACGGCTCGCAACACTCGGAGCGAGCCCGAGCCGTGCCCGTCGGCGCAGCGGGGGCGGGGCCTCGCCGGGACGCCCACGCTCTCTGAGCCAGTCGTAGTCGCAAGAGGCAGTCACAGTCGCGGCCACAGGAGCCAGTCGCAGTCGCAGGAGCAAGTCGCAGTCGCAGGAGCCAGGCGCAGTCGCAGTCGGAGGAACCACAGTCGCAGTCGCAAGAGCCAGTCGCAGTCGCAGGCACCAGATACAGGAGCCAGTCGCAGTCGCAGGAGCCAGTCGCTGTCGCGGGAGCCAGCCGCAGTCGCAGTCGCAGGAACCACAGTCGCAGTCGCAAGAGCCAG
The DNA here is from genome assembly GCA_037893245.1 of Crossaster papposus. Taxonomy (NCBI): domain Eukaryota; kingdom Metazoa; phylum Echinodermata; class Asteroidea; order Velatida; family Solasteridae; genus Crossaster; species Crossaster papposus. Next base: position 599,037 of record JBAIAA010000669.1, on the reverse strand, counting down.
CCGCAGTCGAAGGCACCAGTCGCAGTCAGAGTCGCAGTCAAGTCTTAACATTAGAGGGGTGTGCCGGGGCCAGGGGTGTGCCGGGGCCAGGGGTGTGCCGGGGCCAGGGGTGTGCCGGGGCCGGGGGTGTGCCGGGGCCGGGGGTGTGCCGGGGCCGGGGGTGTGCCGGGGCCGGGGGTGTGCCGGGGCCGGGGGTGTGCCGGGGCCGGGGGTGTGCCGGGGCCGGGGGTGTGCCGGGGCCGGGGGTGTGCCGGGGCCGGGGGTGTGCCGGGGCCGGGGGTGTGCCGGGGCCGGGGGTGTGCCGGGGCCGGGGGTGTGCCGGGGCCGGGGGTGTGCCGGGGCCGGGGGTGTGCCGGGGCCGGGGGTGTGCCGGGGCCGGGGGTGTGCCGGGGCCGGGGGTGTGCCGGGGCCGGGGGTGTGCCGGGGCCGGGGGTGTGCCGGGGCCGGGGGTGTGCCGGGGCCAGGGGTGTGCCGGGGCCAGGGGCTTACCCCAAAAATTGTTGTAATGTAAATTGTTGTAATGTAAATTGTTGTAATGTAAATTTTTGTAATGTAAATTGTTGTGTAATTGTTGGCGTTATGCGTTTTCCAGGGCGGTTGGCCGGGGTGCGGCAGCAGCGCCCATGGTCTTGTTTGGGGGCAAACAAGGTCTTCGTGGGGGGCTGTGTAACGCCCGTGCCGGTTGGGCGGTAGAGGGCGCTGGAGCGATTCCACGGTGGTGGGATCGCCCTGGTGGCTCCTGCTGGTGCGCCCCGGAAACCCGCCTTTGGATTGCGCAAGCGCCGAACCAGTTCTAACCAGTTCGGGTGCCGCGTGATTGCGGGAGCCTGAAGTCCATGTTTTGGTCGGCAAGAGGTCACAATAAACCAGAGAGAATCACCGGAAATACAGAATACTTGCGTCAAGAGTCCTTCCTGTGTGTGGTGTAGAACCCAGAGGAATCTACGTTACAGTATGTTGAAATTTAAGGGACGCTTAAGTTTTATTCAGTACATGCCCAACAAACCAGTAAAACGTGGGATGAAAGCATTTTCATTAAATTGTAGTAAATCCGGATACACGTGCAATTGGGAACTGTACACAGGTGCTGACAACACAAAAACTGTAAAGGATAAGGTACATGTAGATTCCGAGTCATCAGACTGCTATCCACCAAACCTGACAGTCCCTGGAATAAGGGACACGTCATATACTGTGATAATTACTATACAAGTCAGTAGCTGATAGCAAAACTGTCTGAACAAGGCTTTTGATGTTGCGGAACTGTTCGATATACTGCTAAGGGAATACCCGAGGTCGCAAATCCAAAAAATCATAAAATGAAGAAAGGTAGCAACCCAATCTTTTTGGTGAAAGATGGGCAATTGTGCATGGTTTGGCAAGACAAAAAATCTGTAACATTTTTAACTAATGTCGGCAGCACTGCAGTGTCAAAAAAGCAAACTCGATGTAAAAAGAGCACTTCTGGATTTCGTGAAGTTATGAAGCCCGAATGTATTTTATCTTACAATTTAAATATGGGAGGCACAGATTTAGCAGACCAGTGTTTTCAGTACTACAATCATACCCACAGAAGCTTGAAATGGTGGAAACGAGTTTTTTACCATCTTCTCGATATATGTATTGTCAACAGCAGAGTAATATTTAACAGCACAGCAGGGAGCAAAAATGTCAGTAACCTTTATTTTCGTATAGGGATTGTACAAGGCTTGCTATTGGGTTGGGAACGTAATGCAACAAGTCAGTTGAGATACCATATTCCTATTGATTTGGCAAGACAACAGCACTTTCCTGGCAAAAACCGCAATGGAAAGAAACACGACTGCATTGTTTGCAGTAACCGCAAATTAGGCCGGCAAAAACAAACGGTGAAAATATGTAAGCAATGTATGAAGCCTATGTGCATAGTTCCTTGCTTTGAGAATTACCATACCACTTGATTGTACTACATGTATTTGCCTCCAACCCCCCCCCCCCCCCCCCCCCCAAAAAAAAAAAATCAATGTTGGGAAAATGAGGCGTCGGACGCACTGCAGATTACACTCCAAACCAACATTGATTTTGGGGGAGGGGGGAGGGGGGAGGGGGTATAATTACTTATGATGTATGTCTGTACAGTAAATACATGTACAAGTAAATAGTTTGTTTCCAGGCAAATTGTTTTTATAATGGCTTTTGATGCATGTGTATGCACCGAATACAAGTAAATGGTTATTTTCAAAAAAATAACAAAGGAATTAAAAACAAAAATTCTCATACAAGTTATTGTTTTTCCACATGTAAACAAAATCTGAAACATGTGCCGTATTTATCACATGTTCTGAATTATTACCCGTTTGTATTACTTTTCCCCCCGAGTGTAAATACGTATCTAATTATTTCATTATTGTGCTTTTACACTTACAAAATAAATAGATGCACACAATTTGTTTTACAATCAGTTTTACATACAAATATCTCAGCAAGTGTATATGTACAGTATGCATGTAAACACAGTGTGTTGAGGGCGCACTTCAATGAAATTGCTCAAAAACCAATGGGGCTAGAGTCACACTGAGCTCCTAATTGCCGTGGTAAACAAGGGTAATCTCTTCCATAGTGGCTGGGAGTGAAAGGGTTAAAGAGAAAGACTACTTTTCACTCGAAAGAGATGCCCCCAAAAATTCATTGTCATTTAACATGAACTATCTCCCACTCTCTTCAGTGAAATGCAAAATATGATTATGTTCAATAATTATGAACTTTTTCTTGTTTATTTTGACCGAGAAACCGACAATTGTCTTGGTCAAAATGACAGAGAAAGTGTCATTTTCCCCAGAAATGGGTACAGCATTCCAGTGTGACCTTATCAACCTATTCGTAGGACTACAGTGCACACTATGGACTAAAACTGAAATTATATTTGCTCCTTTGATTTTCATGGTCAAAATTTAACTTTTCCGAGTAAACAAAAATTGTATTTTTCTTGGTATTTCTTTTCGACCGAGAAAGTGACATTTTGACCCTGAAATGGGTAGAGCAATTACATAGGTACGTTCAGATTCAGGATCCATTAATCCGACCCATAGTTTGTTCTGCCAACAGTGCATTGTACATGTACATGAAAAACTGAAGTGTTATAAATAAATCCCTAAGTGTTAGATTTAGCACTATCCAGGTGCTTCCTGAGGGACTGCACCTCAAGTGCCATTTCAGCACTTGATGAAGTGTCAGCATTGCAGCACTATCTAAGTGCTGTGAAAGTGCTACCAATACAGCACTAATATAGTGTTGATTTAAGTCCTTTGTAGCACCATCTTGGTGTACATCCAGCACCCCAAGGTGCAATCCATACAGCATTTGATGAAGTGTCAGCATCCCAGCTAACCAAAAAACGTTCCATGAACGTTCTTACAACGTTACGGTAATGTTTCCGGAACGTTTGGAAAAAAACGTTGCGGGAACGTAAATGTGTGGAGTTCTCTTGACGTCCTTTGAACGTTACAAAGAAACGTTGTGAAATAACATTCGTACAACATTCAATGCACATTGGCAAGATACAAAAATCTACTGTTGAACACTCTAATTATGTACATGTACATATTCACTGCGTGTACAGATTACGTAATACTACATTAACTTATTGCACATTGCAATTACACATACATACAATAATAACCTATTCCTATTAGATATTACCTACTGAACACTTATTACAAACTTAGCTATTGCCGTTGTTAGTTTTATAGTTCGCTTTGTTGTCCACGAAAAAGTCACAGCAAATTTTTATGAATAATGTCAACATTTGAATACGAATAAAATGTAATGCGATTTTTTTCTCACTATTTGCCCAAAAATCAAAATTCAATCGAGGAATCGTTTGAATAATTACATATCATGGTCAAAAAAGTGAATTGTTGGACTAAATACCACAATTTAACATCGACTATTGTGAACACACATTTCCTCCCTTCTGATTGGTCAGTTGCTGTAGGTAAATTTCCTAATCGATACAGCACCAATGAAGTGCTAATATAAGTCCTTCCTAGGCGTTACTTTTAAATGGGCGGGGCAGTGGGGGCAGGGCGGGGTGGTTGGGGGCAGTGATTTTTCATGAAGTTAGTTGACACAAGGACCAATTTTTGGACAAATTTAAGATAGTTAGGTCCTTGTGCAGACTTACTTTATTGAACAGAGAAATGACAAATTCAAAAGGATGTCTCTTCAAATTAGCTTCAAAAAGATGTCTCTTCAAAGTGCTAGAATAGCACCAATTATGGTGTTGGAAATGAACGCCTCCAAGTGTTATTATAGCACTATCTTAAAACTTAAAGTGCTGAATTTATGTAGCACTTGGATAGTGCTAGGTTTTAACACTTCAGTTTTTAGAGTGTACAACCACCCAAAAGCTAATCGTTCTAACGAATATCAGCCATGTTTACTAAGCTATTTCACTTTAATAAACAAATCAAATACATTGAATCTATTCAACATGTACAATGTACTCACCTTTTAAAACTGATTCGCCAGTTGGATGGGGTCTTCAACCGCAAATATTTAACACCAGAAATTCCGCGGTGAACTGAAGAATGGCAAAACTACTTTGAACGGCTAAAGGTGTGATCAAGCCTAGTACATGTAGTAAATTAGTAGTACTGCTTCACTTAACATCGAGGGGATGTAAGGTTTGTGTCGCACAAAATATTAACACATAAATTCTCATGATTCAAGTTGAAGGTATAGGCCAACTTCTGTAGACGCCATTTATCTGTGAATTTGTGCAACAACTGCGCAGCGTTTGAATAGGGCCTCACGCCCGAGAACAAACAGGGCCTTCTTATATAGACAATAGGTTCCTACCTGTACATCATGTGATTGTACATCACGTGAATCATTAACACGATACGGGTAACTCATATAACAATGTACATGTACATCATCCGACGAGTACACTGGTAAGTTATTAACATATTAACTACACAACAGCTCCATGGGAAAACCCAGTTGCTATTTTTAACTCTCCAATTAAATGTTAGACCACTGGCCTTCTGCGTAAAACTAGGGAAGTTTACAATGGACTTTACATATGTCTTCATGTATGCAAGAAAGAATAATAATAAATATTCACAGATTTCATTTGAAATCGAGGTGTATTTATTTTGAATAATAGCTTTTTCTGGCAAAGCATCTCTACTCTTTACTTTAGAAAAGAGACGTGTTACAGAAAAAGGTGTATAACAATTTGTTTCAACTGAATAATCTCGATTTGAAATCAGTTTGTGTTAACTAATTATTATTTACAACTCGATGCTTCTAAAAAACAAAGTAATAGCTAATAAAATTGAAGAGTTGATTTCTAAATACAATAAAGTGAAAATAAAGATTAAAAACAGCTGTCGTGTACGTTGTTTTATTTATTAAAGTTCCAAAACCGTGAACAATTGATTTTCAAATGAATCTATCGTGTTACGGAAATATAACCTCTTAAAGGTAGTATACACCATTTACTTTTGCTGTAATTTTCTAAATTGGATGGGTTAGAGGGTTCGTATACTCGTGAGGCTGACCATAGATGCTAGAAAACCAAGAACATTAGTGTTGTTTTGCAGTTTGGTTCCCCGACTTCATTCAAACAAAACAGAGTAATTTATAGACCTTGGAGATTTATCAGGTAAGGAAACCAGACTCTAGTTGGCTGGCACACATTCACGGATGTGTAACAGTATTGCAAATAAAATGAGGACTCACTAAATTTTATAAATTGGAGACAGTCTTTGAAAATAGTAAGATATTTTCAACGATTGCTGGCTGGCATGCGATTCTGGCAAGGTACACTGTATGGTTTTGGGTTAAATAACGGGGGTTTTCACCTGTAAAGTAGCAAACCATCGCCATATTTTAGTTTAACAAATTTTGAATGTAAAATAACGGTACTACTGCGACCTTGAAAATATCCTACAACGAATAATAGTTTTCGTGTTGTGTAGCGTTAATGTATACAAAGAGGATATAAATTTACAAAAACAATTTCTTAAAATACAACATTTTGTGTAAATGTACATTAAACACATACAAAGTGTTGTTTATTTACAGACAATTTACTGATCTCATAACGCAGCAAATGACCATTCAGAACTGAGAAAATTTGTAGTATGTCCATTTGGGCTGTTTAGTCAAAAAATGCACATTCCTGATCATAATGTGTTACTTATTCAAACAATTCCACAATGAAACTTAGATTTTTTGCAAACGTAAGTTAATAATCGTATTAGATCTTTCGTATTCAAATATTGAAATAATTTCTGGCAAACTGTAACTTCATCATGACATGAAAAGATCATGAATAAACATCTAAACCAGTCACTTTCTTTGGTCTCTCCCTGTATACCTCGACAACTACTGCATTCAAAGTTACCATACCACAAAGTTCTTTTATTGTCATAAATTTGAGAAGCACAATTTTACCGACATTGCTTCACTATTTCTTAAACTAAATACCACTGCAGAAACTAAATACCACTGCAGAAAAAAATAATGTTTTTTAGAATCTACGAACGAGGCGCACTATTACGAAAAACTAAATAGGCCTACCTATAATTGTAGAAGAGTAAAAACAAATGAGCCTTGTGTACAAACAATGCTTTGATATTTTCGGAGTTAAATTTGACTTTTTAGGATATGTTATTGCTTTCTGATGGCCGATTTCTTTGTTCGCTGTCTCTCACAATTGCCTTTTCATTAGAAATATAATAGCGAGAACTGGACAGAAGTCCATACACAGACATAACTAATTGTTCCCTACTTTGACCTATCAGCCATGGATCAGAAAGCAATAACATATCCTAAAAAGTCAAATTTAGCTCAGAAAATATCAAAGCATTTACTGAGAAAATATTATTTTTGTTCAGACAAGTCTCATAGTGTTTGTGCACTGGGTGTCAAGTGATGTCCGTGTATGAAATTATTTTCCCAGCCACTTAAATTGAAGTCCTATAAGATGTCTGATATTAGGGGGTACTTGAGCACGGATCCTACAGCAGATGTAGTTTGGTTCAAGTAAGCAGCAGTGCCTATTAGTATTAGGCAATTCACATCCGCTGCAAGATCTTGATGGAATGTCTGTCTGCAACAACCATGTCGCCAGTGGGTGTATAGGCCATTTCTATCGGATTGTACAGATTTTCGGCTACAGTTCCTACCAGTGATCCATTTGGGTCGTACTGTTGTATTTGTATGGTTCCCACACCACCGTAATGAACAGCTACATTGAAGTAACCGTGACTGTCACAAAGAATCCCGGTAGGATTCGCAGGATTTTTGTCCACAAGTGTATTGATACTGAACACCTCATTGCCCTTGAGGTCTACGCAGGAGAGGGTTTTATTTTTGCAGTTAGGAATGAGCAGGCGCTCCATATCATCTATCGCTAAATAATATGTCACATTTTCATTTGCAATAGTTGCTACTAACGAGCCATCAAGCAAATGCACAGAAACAACTTTCCTGCCCGAGTCAGCCACAGCTAGTCGTTCTTCAGCTGCGTCTATCGCAATAGTGGTTAACTTACTTGTCTTTTTCTTAGATGGCGTGAATTCGCGAATGAACTGAAGATTGCCGTCAAAAACCTTCACTTTATTTTTGTCCGTGACAAAAAGCAGATCATCTGAGGTGACAGCAATGCCACAAGGAGCCGCCAGCGGATGACCGCTTTGAGCGGCCGAAGTTTTGAAACGTCCAGTGGGCGTAAATATCGATAGTCGATTCAGTGTCGTGTCTGTCACAGCAATGTCCCCGTTGCTGAAACATGCAACACTTCTGGCGAATTGGAATTCCCCGTTACGGTTTCCTACCTTTCCGAACGTTTCCTTCACATGCCACTTCTCTTTGAGCAACATCTTCCCAAGTTCCTTCTCACTGACAACATCTTGACATTTGACCCCAATGAACGATAGATCCACCTTTGCCGGTTCACACTTGAGCTCCTTCTGGAATTCCAAGTTGTTCATCACCTTCGGTTTGAGTTCTAAGAGCTCGAAATCATCGACTTGACTCATCAAGTCGTTTACGGCCGTGACGATCTGATCTGCGCGTTCCATCTGGTCACGGTTGCGCATTAGCGCCTTTTCATACTCGCTGTCTCTCTCCCGACAGATTTTGTTGACTTGTTCGGTTATTACCTTTGCTTTGCTTCTGATTTTTGCAATTTCTGCCTCCGCTTTTGCAGAAATATCACTGCAAGCCCGAGCCAGTTTCGTTTGCAATCTAGTCCGTGCATGTCTGATGGAGTCTTCGTTTGATGCAAATTGCTCCTTGTCTTTCTGGAACTTTTGCAATATGTTCTTGACACTCTCACGGAATGATTTGATGGCATCACCGATACCAATGAACTTATGTACCGCTGTTCGGTGCTCAGTTGCAACACACATGGCTCAAATCAACACATCACAAGTCTCACAGTGAAAGCATATAACCTGATCACTATGTCTTCTACATTTTTGTGTGGCCATCTTAGTAGCATCTGTTGGCGAAGCACTTGGTTTGTCCAAGTCTTCCGCTGGAATAATGCGATGGTCTTTGGTCAACTTCAAGCGACGGTGCGCCTTTTGGCATTTCTTGCAGATGTTTTCCTTGCAGTCAAGGCATCTCGACACGGCCTCATTTCCTTCTTCACATGATTCACAAGTCGCAATGGTAGTAGTTATCTTTTCTAATAACTGCTCTTGTTTGTTTATCTCATCGACAAGAGATATCAGAAAGAAGCTAGAAGACAGACTCTGCACTCCTTCGTCAGTAACGTCCGTCTCTCTCCTGCAGACTGGACATGTTATCTTCGCCCTCTTTGTCGTCTTTTTGCTCACCATCTCTCCCAGACAGTTCAGGCAGAAGCTATGAAGACATTCTAACATCTTAGGATCTTTGAATCGATCACAGCAGATCGGACATTCCAGATGCCCCTGGCTTATTGTGTCCAACACGGTTCGGGCTGCTGCCTCCGCCATCGTGATTATGATCCTAACGAAAAAGAACAAAACAACTTAGGAATACTCAAAGTATGCGACAGGAGGGGGGGGGGGGGGGGGGGGGCTTAGGGGGGGAGTAGCAAAAGTAGGTAAAGCTACAGGTTGGGGGTTGGAGTCCGGCATGGGACTATGGTACGTGTGCCCTTGGGCAAGGCACTTTGTCACTCATTGCTTCTCTCCACCCAGGAGTAAAATGGGTACCTGTGAGGGCAGAGATGGTTATTGTGGTTGAATTTAGCTACTTTGCGCCGAAATGGCAGCATCGAGCTGTATACTCCCCAGGGAGCTGAGATGGCATTTGGAATGTTTCATGGGCCCAATGACCGGGGTAATAATGTAAAGCGCTTTGATACACCCACCTTGTGGGAGTCTAAAGCGCTATGGTAAGAACTAACATTATTATTATTATTATTATTAGCAAGGAGCTATGAAATGAAGAAGGGTGCAGAAGGATAGGGCTGTAATTGGCTCTTGTCTTGTGTCTTAATTTGGTTGCCATTATCTTATCTTGTCTTGTCTTGTCGCCTGTAATGGTTACAAGATTATAGAAAAAAAGAGCCAATAAGTACAGCCCTATTTGTAGGGCTAGGTACACACACTAGGTCAGACTGATGAATTTATATTTGCTCTATCCTTTCCATAGTCAAAATGACACCTTCCGAGTAAAAACAAATGACCTTTTTCTCGTTTATTTTGACTGAGAAGGCAACATTTTCTCGCTCGCAAAACGACCGACAAAGTGTCAATTTTTACCCGGAAATGGGGAGGTCATAGCATGCGGAAATGGCGATTGTGTGTAGTTACGGGCCTCTAGTTATGATCAAATAAATTCGAGTCACAGTTGTGGGAGGGGGGTATTCTAAAGTGATTTGATCAACCTATTTGTAGGGCTACAATGCACAGGGAAAAACTGAATCTGAAATTACATTTGCTTCTATTCTTTTCAATTTCATGGTCAAAATGGGCGCACTGTTCTTTTTGACTGAGAAATGACATTTTGTATGGGTAGAGCAAATATATACATGCAACCACCCAAAAGCTAATCGTTCAAACGAATATCGGGCATGTTTCACGTAATAAAGAAATCAATTACATTGAATCTATTCAACATGTACAATGTACTCACTTTTCAAAACTGATTCGTCAGTATGATGGGGTCTTCAGCCACAAATATTGGGCAGCACCAGAAATCCCGCGGAAGAATGATAAAACTACTTCGAACGGCTAAATGTGTGATCAAGCCTATACTGGTAGTAAATTAGTAGTACTGCTTCACTCAACATCGAGGTGATGATCAAGTTTGTGTCGCACAACATATTAACAAATAGGCCTAAATTCCTTTAATTCAAGTTGAAGGTATTGGCCTACTTCCGCAGACGCCATTTGTCTGTGTGTTTGTGCAACAACTGCGCAGCGTTCGAGGGGGAAAACCAATTGTATTTGCAGCTCCATGGGAAAAACCAGTTGCTATTTTTAACTCTCTAGTTGAAAGTTCAGACGACTGGCTCTCCGCGTAAAACTACGGAAGTTTATAATGGACAATACATATCTCTCCATATATGCAGGAAAGAATAATAATTATCCTAGGAAATATTCACAAAATTCATGTGGAATCGAGGTGTATTTATTTTGAATAATAGATTTTAATGGCAAAGCATCTTTCTTCTCCACTTTTAAAAAGAGACGTGTTACAGGTAGAAAATGATGTAGAAAAATTTGTTTAAATTTAATAATCTGAAATTGAAATGAGTTTGTGATAACAAATTATTATTTACAACCAGATGCTTCAAAAAAAGAGTTGATTTTTAAATACAATAAAGTGAAAATAAAATTTAAAAACAGCTGTCGTGTACGTTGTTTTATTTAATAAAGCTTTAAAACTGTGATGATTTTTCAGATTTTTAAATGAATTTATCGCGTTACGCCGGCCGGCAATCGTTGGAAAATTATACAATACAATACAATATAGCCTATATTATACCATATACAAACACTAACCCTAACACACATTCTATCCCTAGTTATTAAGTAATTTCATTAAAATACAAAATTGTCGTAATTTTTTTGTGGAGACCTACCAAACTATAGAATTTACCCTGTGAAGACATTTTGACTCCCATTGTCCCCATTGTGTTTAGGTCTCGATATGGTACCGAATTCAGAAACCCACACACACATGTGTGTGAACACCTTCCATTGTGGACCCCCTACTGTCCCTCTTTTGTTTGTACTTGAACGTTTTTGGAAGGCCTCCCTACGATTTTCAATCATGGACTTTATGTCAATTGTGGACCCTATTGTCCTCTATTGTTCTACGTCCACTATTTGAATACGAATACAAACCCATACATACTACATACTACATGCAAAAATAGTGATTGCAGGCTATTCCTGAACTTGGTTAAGCTAGCGAGACAAAAACAAAGAAACAAAAACGTACAAAAACATAATGCTCCTTGGAAGAGTGAACATTTTCACTTTTGGAGTAGTTTTCACTTTTTTGGAGTTGCCTTTACTTTTATAAAAGGTTCAATTTTTTTTTTAAGTGAGCATTTTACTCTTACATTTAGAGAGACAGCGATAAACCGATTCAGTGATAAATCTCAGCACGCATTTTATGGTTAGCTTAATTAGCCCCGTGCTGTTGAATGTACGATAAATAGTCAGGTGGCTTAGCAAATTTAACGTTACCGGCCGGACAAAAGTACCAAATTTGGCATGGAGTTTCTTTTCGACCTATCTATGGATTTTATCCGTGGAACCCAATTGACCGGTTCCGATTTGTCAAGATGGCGGCCAAAATCCAAAATGGCCGCCAGAAACAAAGGAAATGTCATATATCTGGCTGTAAAAATCGGAAATGAACAAATGAGGTGTCAATTCAGGTGTTTCGGGGTCACTGAAACAGATGCTGGTTATGGCATGTTGCTCGGGTCACCCATTTCCAAGATGGCGGCCAAATTTTAAAATGGCCGCCCAAAAAAAGGAAATTACGTATATCTGGCTGTAAAAATCGGAAATGAACAAATGAGGTGTCAATTCAGGTGTTTCGGGGTCACTGAAACAGATGCTGGCCATGGCATTTTGCTCAGGTTGCCCATTTCCAAGATGGCTGCCAAATTTCAAAATGGCGGCCAATACTACAGAAATATGACAGAAATTTGTATATAGAGGTGTAAAATCATTTTTAGATTCAGCACAGCTGAATCTTATAAAGTGGTATGGATATAATAATGTGATGTAGGATGTGACGGATTAACTCCGTCAAAACTGTCGGTCAAAACTGGCGCTTCTTCCGGCACCAGCTTGCCGTCCAAATAGGTGTTCCTTCGTGATGGCTAACCTAATCCATATATCTGGCGGGAAGCATATGCTTCCTCTGAGGATGCTTCCTCCGAGGATACCTCCTTGCAGGTTTTCTAGAGTGTCACACCGAGGGAGTGGCCCCAGCAAGTCCACATCCACTCTCTCCATGGGCTCGCCCACCAAATACTGTTTGAGCGGGGAAACTCTTCTCTTCGCAGGAGATTTCCTCCTCCCACACAGCTCGCAACATCCAGTCTGATAAATGGCCGCGGTCATTCCGGGCCAATAGTATCGCAACTTCACCTTGGCCAAAGTCTTATTGACCCCTAAATGGCCACTCGTACGACCTCTCTAAATTTCTCAGGAAGTACTAGTCGCAACCTCACGGACTTCCCATCGCCGGACTTCCATTTTCTAGGACACCGTCCTGCACCTCCAACTGATCCCAAGAGGACCAGAGGGTCTTGTGTGCCAAGGAGGCGGCTGACACAGTCTCCCAACTGTGACGACTGCCCGACTCCTTTGCCCTAATTATCCAACCAATACTTCCGTCACCAAGTTGACCCTCTCTGACTGCATCCTTAGGAAAATGTGGTTGAGCAAAGATGCCCTCACCCTCGCCTCTGGGATCGGCACGTCAGAGTCAACCTCATGGCGACCATCGTCAACCTCACTGTCACCTTATTCGAAGCCTCAACGGTCTCTGGTGCTTCATCAGTGTCAGCACGACCACACTGTTTGCAGGCCTTCCATGCAGGACAACCCATCAGCATTTCCATGCTTCCGCCCAAGTCTGTGTTGAATCATCAAATCGTACTCGCTGATCACATCCAGCCACCTGGCGAGCTGATCCTCGGGGTCCTTAAAAATAAGCAACCACCTAAGAGCAGCATGGTCGGTTCGGAGTAGCACCTTCTGACCATACAGGTACTGTATAAACTTCCTCAGGTAGACAACTACCCCCAGAAGTTCTCTCCGAGTAACACAGTAGTTCCTCACTGCCTTGCTTAGTTTACAGCTCGCAAAGGCGAGAACCTTCTTTTCCCCGTCATGGATCTGAGACAAAACTGCCCCAATCCCATCCCCACTAGCATTTGTATCTAAGATGTAGTCGCTATCAGGAACAGGGTATACCAACACCGGTGCTGTCTGCAGCCTCTGCTTAAACTCAACAAATGCCTGTTGGAAGGCATCTGTCCACTGGAACTCACGCGACTTTTCAGTCGGCGCATGCAACGGTGAAGCAACCTCCGCAAATCCCCTGACAAACTTCCGATAATAGGAAGCGAGGCCTAAAAAGCTTCGAACTTCCTTAACCCACTTAGGTGTTGGCCAATTGGCCATGGCCCGAACCTTCTCCAGGTCGGTAGCAACACCTTCAGGCGACACAATATGTCCCAAATAGCGCACTGATCTCTGAAACAAGAAGCAACTACTAGGCTTCAACTTTAAACCAGCTCGCCTCAACCTGGAGAAGACGACCAAACACAATGACATCGTCCAAGTATATCAGCAGGATTTCCCACTGAAGACCTGCCATTACCTTCTCCACCAACCTTTAAAATGTCGCAGGGGCGTTGCACAGACCAAAGGGCATGCAGCGCCACCTGTATAAACCGTTCTGCACCACAACGGTTGACTTCTGGCTGGGGTCCTCATCGAGGTCGACCTGCCAGTACCCGGACGCTAAATCGAGAGTGGAAAACCCCTCTGCCCCCACCAACGCATCTTGTGTCTCGTCGATACGAGGGACAGGGTAAGCATCTTTGATTGTTACATTATTCAGACCCCTATCAGGGCCTGAATAAGGTAACAAAATCGCTTAGTTCCGTCCTTCTTCCGGACTAACACAACATTTGCAGCCTAGGGACTATATAGGATGGCTCGATAACCCCTCGCTTCTTCAAATCTCCAACCTGCCTCATTATTTCCTCCTAATTACACAAGGAATGGCGCCGAGGCCTCTCCTTGTTAGGCCTCGCATCGCCCGTACTGATGTGGTGCTTCAGAAGAAAATACATCCTGAAATTCTATCATGCATGCCTTCACCCCCTTATGATATTCCTCAGCGGGGTTGATCTTACTACGGTCGTATATATCATGCAGGTAACTTGGCAAGCCTCCTTGAACCTCACACCAACGACTCTCACCCGGCACCACTACCGAGTCAACCTCAACTGTCGCAATTGTGCCCAAAGTACATTTGTTGGTACTTCAGGTACTTCTTCTAGCATTGACGCCATCCACCGAACTGACTAGAAACGGCGCAAACTGGCCCCAGAAGTCGCGAAAATGCGCTACGGCGATTGGTCACCACGCGCTAATTATCTATACAGTTACCGGGCAGAAGCTACGTGCACCGGTAATTGGTTGCTTAACCCTGATCATGCAGCCGCGCGTTGATGATTGGCCGCTGCGCCATGTATCGCGCAGTATGAGCGCGTGATCCTACACGAGCAATATATTTTTTGATTAACTATACGTGCATACGAGTCGGCATTTAGGCCCTACCCAGTTCCGTTACAATACATTGTATTAAAACATTGTAGATAGAATTCAGGAATACTACCACCAGTATGTACTTAAAGATGGACTACAACGGAATAATGATAAAGGCTGTGTTGCTGTTTTTGTTCGAGAAATGTATAATGATTACTAATATATCATTAGTATTCAATAAAACTTGTTCCTTCATGCAAAAAAAACCCAAAATTGATCGGCGTTCTACGACCCAGAAAAACTCAGTTTCAGCAAAAGCCCTTAACTCATGAATAATTCATATTTTGTGTGTGACGTACTACCCATGACGATTTACTCGGGTCGATCGTGTGCGTGCATTTTTACCGTACAATGTAATGCGGAATAACAGCGGACAAGCTAGGCTATATTTTGGTACAACTATTTTCGACCGAAAAACAGCGAAAAATGTCCGATAGCAGCGAGTATTGGGAAGACCACAGTATCGATGAGGAAGAGGCATTTCGTGGAGGTACTTCTGGGGACAGTGATGGCAGCTCTAGCGATGAGGGGAGCTCACCAGACGAGGGGAGCTCACCTGCTGATGACTCTGCGGCCACGGCAGACCCGGCGGTTGCCGATGACTCGGCCGACGTAGAAGCAGTAGGCCTGGTGGTAGTACTAGTACGAATTCTCTCGATGTTTGGCGCTTTCAATGTGGGGATCGATCCAGGCTTCAAACGAAACTTTGTTGTCAATCCCAGTGATTTTTTCAAAGCACTTGAAGGTTCAACACAGTCCTCTGAAAAATGTGCTGAACAAATCAAAGGCCTACTTCTTTCCGAGAAGGTGAAATCCTTTCGTGTAATATTTACGAACTTCACCCATTCCTTTGATAACGCAGGATCCCGCGGAAATTGCACAAAATGAATCTCTGGATTCTTCGAACAATTTCTCGTGCATCCACCAACAACACATGAAGTTGGCATTATTGTAGCTGATTGATAGTGATACACTATAAAAAAAAAGATTCGTAAAAACTTCATGCCTCTGCATGAAAACGCATACATAATACACATGGAATAACATGGCGTCTTTTGTTTACTCTCGGTTGCTCATGGGTAGTACGTCATCACTTTTCGCTGGTTTACAAGTCCGCTGGTACTATATCGTGGATTTCATTGTGGTTTTCAGTGGATCTTTGCCGGGAACCAGTACAGGGCGGGAAATTTCACAATCGAAGAATCGAGGTCTAATTTTGTCGGTCAAATTGCAACAAAATTATTTAGAGAAAAACATGACCGTAACAATAAAGTGTTACCTGAACACAACATAAACAAGGTCCGATAATAAATTTAATGTGTGAGTTTTCGTTGTAGTCCATCTTTAACAGTAACGATGTGTATTTTTTGTTATATTGGCCGCCATCTTGGAAATGGGTGACCTGAGCAAAATGCCATGACCAGCATCTGTTTCAGTGACCCAAGAAACCCCTGAATCGACACCTCATTTGTTTATTTCCGATTTTCACAGTCAGATATACGTAATTTCCTTTTCTTTGGCGGCCATCTTTACATTTGGCCGCCATCTTGGAAATGGGTGACCCGAGCAAAATGCCATGACCAGCATCTGTTTCAGTGACCCAAGAAACCCCTGAATTGACACCTCATTTGTTCATTTCCGATTTTTACAGCCAGATATATGACATTTCCTTTGTTTCTGGTGGCCATCTTGGATTTTGGCCGCCATCTTGAAAAATCGGAACCGGTCAAGTGGGTTCCACGGATAAAATCAATAGATAGGTCGAAAAGAAACTCCATGCCAAATTTGGTACTTTTGTCCGGCCGGTAACGTTAATCCTGAAAATTGTCGCTAAGCCACCTGACTAAAATGAATCTCCGCCTCCATCACCATTGCCAAACTGCGTGAACGAAGCCAAACACAGAGACGAAAGTGGGTTTTGGAAAGTGGCCTTAAATTGAAGTCAGGTATAAAGATGGCGTCTGATGACTCCCCCAGCTCGCATTTTCTTTGCGCTGAGTGGGTACTTGAGCATGGATCCCGTAGCAGATGAAGTTTGGTTCAAGTAAGCAGCAGTGCCTAGCAGGCAATTCACACACGCTGCAAGATCTTGATGGAATGTTTGTCTGCAACAACCATGTCGCCAGTGGGTGTATAGGCCGTTTCTATCGGATTGTACAGATTTTCGGCTACAGTTCCTACCAGTGATCCATTTGGGTCGTACTGTTGTATTTGTATGGTTCCCACATCACCGTAACGAACAGCTACGTTGAAGTAACCGTGACTGTCACAAAGAATCCCGGTAGGATTCGCAGGATTTTTGTCCACAAGTGTATTGATACTGAACACCTCATTGCCCTTGAGGTCTACGCATGATAGGGTTTTATTTTTGTAGTTAGAAATAAACAGGCGCTCCATGTTATCCATCGCTAAATAAAATGTCACATTTTCATTTGGAATGGTTGCTACTAACGAGCCATCAAGCAAATGCACAGAAACAACTTTCCTGCCCCAATCAGCCACAGCTAGTCGTTCTCCAGCTGCGTCTAGCGCAATAGCGGTTAACTGACTTGCTTTTTCCTTAGATGGTGTGAATTCGCGAATCAACTGAAGATTGCTGTCAAAAACCTTCACTTTCTTTTTGTCCGTGACAAAAAGCACATCGTCTGAGGTGACAGCAACGCCCCACGGAGCGTCCAGCTGATGATCGCTTTGAGCGGCCGAAGTTTTGAAACGTCCAGTGGAGGTAAATAGCGATAGTCGTTTCAGTGTTGTGTCTGTCACAGCAATGTTCCCGTTGCTAAAACATGCAACATTTCCGGCGAATTGGAATTCCCCGTCACCGTTTCCTTTCTTGCCGAACTCTTCCTTTACCTGCCACTTCTCTTTGAGCAATATCTTCCCAAGATCCTTTTCACTGACGACATCTTGACATTTGACCCCAATGAACGAAAGATCCACCTTTGCCGATTCACACTTGAGCTCCTTCTGGAATTCCAAGTTGTGCATCACCTTCGGTTTGAGTTCAAAGAGCTCGAAATCATCGACTTGACTCATCAAGTCGTTTACGGCCGCGACGATCTGATCTGCGCGTTCAATCTGGTCACGGTTGCGCATGAGCGCCTTTTCGTACTCGCTGTCTCTCTCCTGGCCGATTTTGTTGACTTGTTCGGTGACAACCTTTGCTTTGCTTCTGATTTTAGCAATTTCTTCCTCTGTTTTTGAAGAAATATTACTGCAAGCCTGAGCCAGTTTCGTTTGCAATCTATTCCGTGCATGTTTGATAGAGTCTTCGTTCGATGCAAATTGCTCTTTGCTTTTCTGGAACTTTTGCAATATGTCCTTGACACCCTCACGGAATAATTCGATGGCGTCACCGATACCGATGAACTTATGTTCCGCTGTTCGGTGCTCAGTTGCAGCACACATGGCGCAAATCAACACATCACAAGTTTCACAGAGAAAGCATATGGCGTGATCACTATGTTTTCTACATTTTGGTGTGGCAGTCTTAGTAGCATCTGTTGGTGAAGCCCTCGGTTTGTCGAAGTCTTCCGCTTGAATGATGCGATGGTATTTGGTAGACTTCAAGCGTCGGTGCGCCTTTTGGCATTTCTTGCAGATGTTCTCCTTGCAGTCAAGGCATCTCGACACGGCCTCATGTTCTTCTTCACAGGATTCACAAGTCGCACTAGTAGTAGTTACCTTTCCTAATAACTGCTCTTGCTTGTTTATCTCATCGACAAGAGATATCAGAAAGAAGCTAGAAGACAGACTCTGCACTCCGTCGTCAGTCACGACCGTCGCTCTCCTGCAGACTGGACAAGTTATCTTCGCCCTCTCTGTCGTCTCTTTGCTCACCATCTCTCCCAGACAGTTCAGGCAGAAGCTATGCAGACAGTCTAGCATTTTAGGATCCTTGAATCGACAGCAGCAGATCGGACATTCCAGGTGCCCCTGGCTGATCGTGTTCAACACGGTTCGGGCTGCAGCCTCCGCCATCGTGATCATGAAGTGTGTACTTCAGGAAAAAGAAAGAAACAAAATCCGTTTCGACTATTACATTCAGGAATACTGTGTCAGGATGGTTATGTTGAGGAGGGGCATCGAGCTGTAAAATGGAGGGCAGTGGTTTAAAACCATATGTGACCTAGACATCAGTAAATTTCAGGACAATAAAAAGTCAAAATTCCCTAAGCTATATTAAGTATGTTTAAACATCATCGCTGGGTACGAAAAATAAGGTTGAAAGTTTTCTAAAAACGTAACTCACTATAATTGACCAAAAATACATTTGAAAGAGGGCGCTTTTTCTGCATAGCGCCCTCTTGTGACAATTTGTGCATTTAATACTAACCGTCTGTTGCTTATGTAGTCCGTTATAATTTATCTAGCTAAAGTCCGGCCTCTTGTTGCGGCCAACATATCTTCTCATTAAATATTTATACCAGATCACCTCATTAGAGGGTGGCGTGCTTCACTGTTCAATCTCAGTGTCAAAACCATTCGCAATGGAACAGAAATAAAATAAAAGCGAGACCGTTCACAATGGAGGAGTCTTTGTCAATAGGGAACCGGCCACCGTCCACGGATTGGTTTCAGAGAGGTCACACATCGGGAAATAATAATAATAATGTTTACATTAAAGTCATTCAGATGCCCGCTTCACATCGTTGTCAGTCCCTGGCTGGACATTATGATAAATAAAAGCAGTCCTTGAAAGTATCCCTGGGGGAAAACACGTCTGGCTGGTTGAAATGGTGTTTACTTTTTGTTTGGCTCTGAACGCTGTCGTGTAATTGTAATAAAGTTAAATACTCGTGTCGATCGTCTTAATTTTGTTTAACCTAGTTTGTTTTACAGGTATTGCTTTTTCAGAGAGTTTCAACAACCACCCAATATTCGATGCGCTTATAAAGGCACACGGTAATTCACCTGCGTCGCAAATGAATGACGTCGTACAAACCACTTGGTAAGAATATACGTTGCATTGCTTAATCGCGCGCTGACTATGCCTATCAACAGAGGGCGCTATTTGGCGCGCTGGACAATATTTTTGTTGAAAACACCCTTACCACAAATTCGACTTTTACGGGCAAAAGGGATATCTTCGCTAATTTACCGACATTTAATAATGACAAGGATATTTAGTCTTTCGATATATTACAAATTTATGACATTTTACCGTAGGTACTAGGAGGTACTCGTTAAAATGTGAAACCGTAAATGTTTAAAAACTAATGCATTTTGTACCATGTTAGTCGATGTTTTCAATTTTTTGATAAAGTATCATCCATTCCTTAGTCCATATCATACTTTACACCATTAGAAGGGTTGTAAAATGGGTATATTAAAAGCAATATACCCAAACCCATCAAACTCCAACTGCAGGTTTTGCTAGATTTTGACAGGTCTGGTACCAAATCATAGCAACTTGTTGTTGGGTTTTGTTTGACTCAGTACCAAAAATCTAGGGAGATCGACCCTGTTGAATTCAGTCAGGTTCATGACAGAAATGAATGAGACTTGTAAAAATGTTGGAGTTTGGGGGGATGCACAAGCATTTATTATAGTGGGTGACCCACGGCTGTTCACGGCACAGCTTGTTTCTGGTAAACTGCTTGTGTATAACATGTACCCCTCTGTGGGTCCCCACTCGTACTCAAGCACATTCAAATCGCTTGACAGTCATCACTGTACTGATCCCATACTAAACAATACATTGACTCATCTGTAACAAGTCAATCAAACTTCAAGGGCCAAATTCATAAACGGTGATGATCACCGGATTATTTTAGTCGCGTACAACTATTGTACAGTGGCTAAAACAGAGAAGTGCAATTCAGTAAGAAAATAATCGGCTGTTTATCCAGCCGTGTACAAGTTCCTGATTAGCCGATGTTTAGTGGTCTAGCCGTACATCATACTATTCACAGCGGATTGCGTAATATGTTGAATAAAAGGGCGTATCTATCTTCGAAAACACGCATATCGCTGTGCTCTGCTGATCAGCTCAATTGACACTAGTGGGAGGGTCGCCATGTCGAAAAAAAAGCGCAGATTATTTTACTCATGACCACAAAATGGGTCTCTGAGTGTGTAAAAAGTAGGAAAACAGTTCTTCCTGTGCTATTTCAATGATACGCAGGAGATCCATGGCCATAAATATTGTAACTTGTACACGAGAGAAACAAGCCCCTTGGGACGATTACAATTTCTTTTGTTACTTAGACGCATGTCACTAACCATGTACGTCTTTATGAATTCGGGCCTAGATTTGTACGTTCGACCATTAACTGTTTAAACACAGTTTAGCCTAGTTAATCTTGATCAAGGGAAAATAACCGTTTATGAATTTGGCCCCAAGAGTTTGGCAGGTTTAGTACCGTTAGGTTTAGTAGAGTGTACCAACAAGTACCTGTGTGAAGTTCATGTAGAAAAGGACAAATTAGGGTGATGCAGAACATTTTAGAATTTTAGAGTGTTCTGACTGATTTTGAGATTAGACATATTTCACTTAACACACAAACCCTAAGAATTGCCCCCATAACGCAATTTACAAAAGGAATTGATGGTTTGGTTTACTTTCTCTTGCGAGAGCCTAGGGGGTTAGGGTTAAACAAAGTTTCATTTATTAAATTTATTAAATGAGACCAAACGAGAGACCAAAAATGCCCTAAAAAATCGATCGACTGCTTTAAAGTACTGTCACATTACACCCTTGTTTATCGATTTACACTGGCTTCCGGTTAGGTTCAGGATCGATTTTAAAATTTTGTTAATAACTTATAAAATTTTAAATGGTTATGCTTCCGCATACTTATGCCAACTTATCAAAAAAAAGGCATCTTCTTATTACAATCTTAGAAGTTCCATGGATGATATGCTCCTTAGTTACCCGGCGTGTCGGACTAAAATCACGCTCGGTGATATGGTGAAAATTCCAGTTGAAACCAGTTGAACTGGACCAGTTGGGACCAGTTAAAACCAGTCGAACTGGTCTCAACTGGTCCAGTTCAACTGGGAATTGGTGACTGGTATTGAACTGGTTGAACTGGTATTGAACTGGTTGAACTGGTATTGAACTGGTATTGAACTGGTTGAACTGGTATTGAACTGGTATTGAACTGGTTTAACTGGTATTGAACTGGTTTAACTGGTATTGAACTGGTATTGAACTGGTTTATCTGGTATTGAACTGGTTTAACTGGTATTGAACTGGTTTTGAAAAACTTTAATGAACGTTCTTATAACAACAGCATGGAATTCTGCAATTAATACCAATGGAATTTACTTATTAAACATTACTAGGGGGAAGTATAGGTATACATACAATAATAACCTACTCCTATTATATATTACCTACTAAATACGTACTACACTTAGCCATTGTCGTTAGTTAGTTTTATACTACACTTTTTTGTCCACGACATAGTCACAGCTAGTTTTTATGAATAATGTGAAAATTTGAATACGAATGGAATGTAATGGGAATTTTTAACTATATTTGCACAAAAATATAAATTCAATCATGGAATCGTTTGAATAATTACATATAATGTCACCAAAGTGCATTTTTTGGACAAAATACCACAATTTAACATCGACTATTGCAACTGGTTTTGCAACTGGTTTTTCAACTGGTTTTCGCAACTGCATGGTTTAGCGCAACTGGTTGTTGCAACTGTTTTTTTCAACTGGATTTTGCAACTGCATGGTTTTTGCAACTGCATGGTTTTTGCAACTGCATGGTTTGGGCAACTGCATGGTTTGGGCAACTGCATGGTTTGGGCAACTGCATGGTTTGGGCAACTGCATGGTTTGGGCAACTGCATGGTTTGGACAACTGCATGGTTTGGACAAATGCATGGTTTGGCGCAACTGGTTCTTGCAACTGGTTCTTGCAACTGGTTCTTGCAACTGGTTCTTGCAACTGGTTCTTGCAACTGGTTCTTGCAACTGGTTCTTGCAACTGGTTCTTGCAACTGGTTCTTGCAACTGGTTCTTGCAACTGGTTCTTGCAACTGGTTCTTGCAACTGGTTCTTGCAACTGGTTCTTGCAACTGGTTCTTGCAACTGGTTTTTGCAACTGGTTTTTGCAACTGGTTTTTGCAACTGGTTTTTGCAACTGGTTTTTGCAACTGGTTTTTGCAACTGGTTTTTGCAACTGGTTTTTGCAACTGGTTTTTGCAACTGGTTTTTGCAACTGGTTTTTGCAACTGGTTTTTGCAACTGGTTTTTGCAACTGGTTTTTGCAACTGGTTTTTGCAACTGGTTTTTGCAACTGGTTTTTGCAACTGGTTTTTGCAACTGGTTTTTGCAACTGGTTTTTGCAACTGGTTTTTGCAACTGGTTTTTGCAACTGGTTTTTGCAACTGGTTTTTGCAACTGGTTTTTGCAACTGGTTTTTGCAACTGGTTTTTGCAACTGGTTTTTGCAACTGGTTTTTGCAACTGGTTTTTGCAACTGGTTTTTGCAACTGGTTTTTGCAACTGGTTTTTGCAACTGGTTTTTGCAACTGGTTTTTGCAACTGGTTTTTGCAACTGGTTTTTGCAACTGGTTCTTGCAACTGGTTCTTGCAACTGGTTCTTGCAACTGGTTCTTGCAACTGGTTCTTGCAACTGGTTCTTGCAACTGGTTCTTGCAACTGGTTCTTGCAACTGGTTCTTGCAACTGGTTCTTGCAACCGGTTTTTGCAACTGGTTTTTGCAACTGGTTTTTTCGGAAGTCGAGGGGGATGTTGGTTCTTGGCATTTTTAATAAATCAAGTTGGGGAAAATGTGCTGTCTGTTGATTCTGTTGGGGATGTAATTCGACTTTTAAAGAATGTTTCATTTGGTTCCTGTTCACTTGACCAGTTGGTACATGTAACTGGTTTCAACAATTGGTTTCAACTAGATATTGTTAATAAGAAAGACCAGTTCAGGGTACGTAACTGGTTCCTTCAACTGGTTTGAACTGTTTCCTGTTGTCGGCACAAGAATGACCAGTTGGTAACTGGTTCCTTCAACTGGTCTGAACTGTTTCCTATTGTTGGCACAAGAATGACCAGTTGGTAACTGGTTCCTTCAACTGGTTTAAACTGTTTCCTATTGTCGCCACAAGATTGACCAGTTGGTAAATGTTCCTACAACTGGTTTCAACTGGTTCCTATTGTCGCCACACAAATTACCAGTTGGTAACTGGTTCTTTAACTGCTTACAACTGGTTTAAACTGGTTTTTGTTGAATCCGGTTGAGCTACCAGTTGATGCCAGTTGATTCCAGTTCAAAACAGTTGAAACCAGTTGAAAGTTTAACTGGTTTCAACTGGAATTTTTTTTTTAAAAAGGCATCTTCTTATTACAATCTTAGAAGTTCCATGGATGATACGCTCCTTAGTTACCCGGTGTGTCGGACTAAAATCACGCTCGGCGATAGGGCTTTTGAGTATGCTGCACCCAAATTATGGAATGCTCTACCATTAAATATTCGGAAGTCGACAAATCGTGCTGTTTTTTAAAAATCACTCAAAACACATCTTTTTAGTATGGCATTTTATTGATACTGTCCTTTTGGATGAGTTGGACTAAAATCATGCTGGGTGTTATGGCATCTTAGTTTGCTGCAAATTATGGAGTAAAATGATGTGATTAATGTTTTTGTCATGTTAATGTGTAATTTTTAAATGTTTATATTTGTAATGCGCATTTGAACATCTTTTTATGGAATTTGCGCAATATAAGTTAATAATAATAACACCAAGAAACATGATACCCCCGTCGGTCATCACTTCAACCAGCCTAACCATTGTATTTCTGATATGATTCTACAGGGCATAGCATCACTTGGCCATCGGAAAGACTCAGTCCGCCTCAGCTGGAAGAAAGTTTGGATGAATCGTCTTCGGACTATTCAACAACATGGGCTCAACATCCAACTAGGAAATGATTAACTTCAATTGTTTTCTCCCATTTGTCATCCGTTTCAGATTTATTTCTTTGTTTGTTTTTGTTTGTTCTCACTCCTCCGGTTTCCCCTGTCTATTTTCAAACTCCCCCCCCCCCCCCAAACAAAAAAATACTTTTAGTCATACTTGTTTATTAGTTTTTCCCTTTGATCTTCACCCTGGACCACCTTCCTTGTGGTTTTACTCCGTCTGTTTTTGTTCCCCACCCAAATTCACACCTCTTTACCCCCTTGGTCTGTCTTTGATCCTCCCCACACTTACCTTACCCTTTGATCCCTCAGCCTAAGCCTCCCTTTGTTGATTGTTGCACTAAACTCTGTGATTTTTAGCTGTTTCGGCCTTTCAGCCGAAACAGCTTTTGTTTTCGTTAAAGTTTTTTTTTTTCTTTTTTCTTTTTTTTTTTTTTTTTTTTTTTTTTTTTTGTCACTTTTTCCCATAGGATTTGTACACGTTTTTTCTGCCAATACACTTTGACACTTTGGTAAATCCGATCGACCTGAAACTTGGCATACACTTAGACAACCATCCAAGGACAGTCCTAGAAGAAATTCGTCCCGATTCCGTGATTCAAGGTCACGTGACGTCATGTTAAAGGTACAATTTTCCCCATAGGTTTTGTACACGTTTTTCTTCAAACTATTGACTTTGACACTTTAATGAATCCGTTCGACTTAAGACTTGGCATACACTTAGAACACCACCCACAGATGGCCATTGAAAAAATTCGGCACGATTGCGTCATTCAAGGTCACGTGACGTGACGTTAAAGGTGCAATTTCTTTCCCCATAGGGTTTGTACACGTTTTTCTTCAAACTATTTACTTTGACACTTTCGTAAATTTGATCGACTTGATAATTAGCACACACCTCGACCACCATCTCCAGGAGGGCCATGGAGAAAATCGTCATGATGACGTCATCGGGGGTCATGTGACGTTACATTAAAGGTTCAATTTTCTCCATAGGATTTGTACACGTTTTTCTTCAGACTATTGAATTTGACAATTTGGTAAATCCAATCGACTTCAGACTTAGCACACACCTCGACCACCATACCCAGGAGGGCCAAGGGGAAAATCGTCAGGATAACGTCATCGTGGGTCATGTGACGTCACATTAAAGGGGCAGCTTTTAGGACCCTCTATCTCTGGAAGTACATGTCTGATTGGGGCCAAACTTGGTATGCAAGTATTCCAGAATGTGTTATAGACGAAAATTAAGATGACATCATGATGACATCATCGGGTGTCATGTGACGTCACATTAAAGGTGCAGTTTTTCCCATAGGATTTGTACACGTATTTTTCAACTTATATATCTTGGGAAAATTGGCAAATCCAATCGATTTCAGACTTGGCACACACATAATGAAAGTCATCTTAGACATCCGAAACAGCTCTGTGTTTGTCCACAAACACATGTCTAGTTTTTTTTTTTTTTGTGTCACTTTTTCCCATAGGATTTGTACACGTTTTTTCTGCCAATACACTTTGACACTTTGGTAAATCCGATCGACCTGAAACTTGGCATACACTTAGACAACCACCCAAGGACAGTCCTAGAAGAAATTCGTCGCGATTCCGTCATTCAAGGTCACGTGACGTCATGTTAAAGGTACAATTTTCCCCATAGGTTTTGTACACGTTTTTCTTCAAACTATTGACGTTGACACTTTAATGAATCCGTTCGACTTAAGACTTAGCATACACTTAGAACACCACCCACAGATGGTCCTGGACGAAATTCGGCACAATTTGCGTTATTCAAGGTCACGTGACGTGACGTTAAAGGTGTACATTTTTTCCCATAGGGTTTGTACACGTTTGTCTTAAGACTATTGACTTTGACACTTTCGTACATTTGATCGACTCGAGACTTAGTACACAGCTCAACCACCATCCTCAGGAGAGCCAAGAGAAAAATTGTCATGATGACGTCATCGGGAGTCATGTGACGTCACATTAAAGGTGCAGTTTTTAAGACCCTCTACCTCTGGAAGTACATGTCCGATTGGGGTCAAACTTGGTATTCAGGTATTCCATGATGAGTTATAGACGAAAAATAGGGTGACGTCATGATGACATTATCGTGGGTCATGTGACGTCACATTAAAGGTGTAGTTTTTAAGACTCTATATCTTTGGAAGTACAAGTCCAATTAGGGTCAAACTTGGTATTCAGGTATTCCGGGATGTGTAATAGACGAAAATTAAGTTGACGTAATGATGACGTCATCAGGTGTCATGTGACGTCACATTAAAGATGTAGTTTTCCCCATAGGTTTTGTACACGTTTTTCTTTAGACTATTGACTTTGACACTTTCGTAAATTTGATCGACTTGAGACCTAGCACACAATTCGACCACCATCCCCAGGAGGGCCAAGAGAAAACTCGTGATGATGACGTCATCGTGGGTCATGTGACGTCACATTAAAGGTTCAATTTTTTTAATAGCATTTGTACACGTTTTTTTTAAGCAATATATTTGGCACTTTGGTAAATCCGATCGATTTTAGACTTGATACACACTAGACCACCACCCACATATTGAAAGTCATTTTAGACATCCGAAACAGCTCTGTGTTTGTCCACAAACACATGTCTAGTTCTTTTGTGTTTCTTTTGCCAACCATGATGTGCATATGCATGTATGTTTGTATCTTATACACAGCAATTTTGTCTCTGAAGAAGATCTTGTTAGGATCGAAATATTAGGCCCTCTTAACTTATTTGATTTGTATATTTCAGGTCATTCCAGCCAGTAAGCAGTTTGTAGCAGTTTTAATCTTATTCATGTTTCATTTACCTTGGCAGATATTTGAACAAGATGTAAATATTTTTCTATTTTTTTACTCAGTGTCATTTTTAACATAACTGTAATATCTCCCAAAAAAAATTATATAATAAAAACTTGCTTTTGGGACTCCAGTCAATGTTTTGTAACTGAATCTCAAAAAAATTTCGGACCTGATGTCTGGGTCTTAATTCCACTGTGGAGGGTGCACACCAACCCTACAAATAGGACTGTACCTGCATAGCTCTCTGTTGTATGTTGTCTTATTTTGTCACCATTATCTTATCTTATCTTGTCACCTATAGCGACAAGATGAAGACAAAAAAGAGCCAATTACAGCCCTATTTTTAGGGTAGGGTGCACTATAGCCATTACAGTGACTGCTCTATGTTCAGAAAACCCTATGTTCTGACTACTAAACGTATGTTCCGACACTCTTATGTTCCAACTACCCGCATATATATATATTTGCTAGCCTGCTGCATTAGTGACTCAATTACATGTGGTAACATACATTTTGGCGTTTCGGAACGCACGGGTGTCAGAATCATAGGTCGAGTAGTCGGAACGTGAGGGGCGGCGGAACGTGAGGGGCGGCGGAACGTGAGGGGCGGCGGAACGTGAGGGGCGGCGGAACGTGAGGGGCGGCGGAACGTGAGGGGCGGCGGAACGTGAGGGGCGGCGGAACGTGAGGGGCGGCGGAACGTGAGGGGCGGCGGAACGTGAGGGGCGGCGGAACGTGAGGGGCGGCGGAACGTGAGGGGCGGCGGAACGTGAGGGGCGGCGGAACGTGAGGGGCGGCGGAACGTGAGGGGCGGCGGAACGTGAGGGGCGGCGGAACTTGAGGGGCGGCAGAACGTGAGGGGCGGCGGAACGTGAGGGGCGGCGGAACGTGAGGGGCGGCGGAACGTGAGGGGCGGCGGAACGTGAGGGGCGGCGGAACGTGAGGGGCGGCGGAACGTGAGGGGCGGCGGAACGTGAGGGGCGGCGGAACGTGAGGGGCGGCGGAACGTGAGGGGCGGCGGAACGTGAGGGGCGGCGGAACGTGAGGGGCGGCGGAACGTGAGGGGCGGCGGAACGTGAGGGGCGGCGGAACGTGAGGGGCGGCGGAACGTGAGGGGCGGCGGAACGTGAGGGGCGGCGGAACGTGAGGGGCGGCGGAACGTGAGGGGCGGCGGAACGTGAGGGGCGGCGGAACGTGAGGGGCGGCGGAACGTGAGGGGCGGCGGAACGTGAGGGGCGGCGGAACGTGAGGGGCGGCGGAACGTGAGGGGCGGCGGAACGTGAGGGGCGGCGGAACGTGAGGGCGGCGGAACGTGAGGGGCGGCGGAACGTGAGGGGCGGCGGAACAGAGGGGCGGCGGAACGGAGGGGCGGCGGAACGTGAGGGGCGGCGGAACGTGAGGGGCGGCGGAACGTGAGGGGCGGCGGAACGTGAGGGGCGGCGGAACGTAGGGGCGGCGGAACGTAGGGGCGGCGGAACGTAGGGGCGGCGGAACGTAGGGGCGGCGGAACGTAGGGGCGGCGGAACGTAGGGGCGGCGGAACGTAGGGGCGGCGGAACGTAGGGGCGGCGGAACGTAGGGGCGGCGGAACGTAGGGGCGGCGGAACGTAGGGGCGGCGGAACGTAGGGGCGGCGGAACGTAGGGGCGGCGGAACGTAGGGGCGGCGGAACGTGAGGGGCGGCGGAACGTAGGGGCGGCGGAACGGAGGGGCGGCGTGAGGGGCGGCGGAACGTGAGGGGCGGCGGAACGTGAGGGGCGGCGGAACGTGAGGGGCGGCGGAACGTGAGGGGCGGCGGAACGTAGGGGCGGCGGAACGTAGGGGCGGCGGAACGTAGGGGCGGCGGAACGTAGGGGCGGCGGAACGTAGGGGCGGCGGAACGTAGGGGCGGCGGAACGTAGGGGCGGCGGAACGTAGGGGCGGCGGAACGTAGGGGCGGCGGAACGTAGGGGCGGCGGAACGTAGGGGCGGCGGAACGTAGGGGCGGCGGAACGTAGGGGCGGCGGAACGTAGGGGCGGCGGAACGTAGGGGCGGCGGAACGTAGGGGCGGCGGAACGTAGGGGCGGCGGAACGTAGGGGCGGCGGAACGTAGGGGCGGCGGAACGTAGGGGCGGCGGAACGTAGGGGCGGCGGAACGTAGGGGCGGCGGAACGTAGGGGCGGCGGAACGTAGGGGCGGCGGAACGTAGGGGCGGCGGAACGTAGGGGCGGCGGAACGTAGGGGCGGCGGAACGTAGGGGCGGCGGAACGTAGGGGTGTAACCGACCATCACTATAGGTCAGAGTGAATATTGGCTTTATCCGCGCTTCATGGTCAAAACGACACTTTTCCGAGTCAACAAAAATGTCATTTCGATTAGGAAAGTGACATTTCCGACAAAATGTTGACTGGAGAAAGTGTCATTTTTTACACGGACATGAACAGAGCAACTTGGTTCAGATTCAGGATTAATTATTGTGTTCTATTACAGACTACAAAAGCTAATCGTTCATTTATCTTACGAATCAGGCATGATTCAAGCAACACCCAATCACATTGAATCTGTGCAACATGTAATGTGTATTACATGTAACATGATTCATATGTATTGTACATGTACTACAACTACAATGTACTCACTTTTTAAAACTGATTCGTCAGTTGGATGTGGTCTTCAACCACATTTTCGGCGCGAGTAAAACACAAGAATGGCCTTCCACCGGTCCAGGTACCGCCGGTATACTTTCGAGCGGCGAAAGGTGATCACTTGTGTAGTTGTACTTATCGAAACAAGGTACGTATCGACTACCGCAACATCCTGTGTACATGTACATGTATTTGTTCAACAACTGCGCAGTATTTGATGAGGAGGCATTGCGTGCAGCATAATTTACTCACTGTGGGGAAAACCTGTTACTATATTTAACTCGCGCCAATGAAGGGCAGCGCGCGCCCTCTAGGCCCCTGTCTTTCAGAAGACAATGTGCACGTGCAGGCCTTCGGCGTAAAACTACGGAAGTTCATAATGGACATTACATATGTCTCTATTCGCAGGAAAGAATATTATCCTGTGAAATATTCACATAATTTATTTGCAATCGAGGTGTATTCATTTTAAATAATAGCTTTTTATGGCAATTATCTCTCCTCCCCACGGGTATTAAAGGGTGGAAAATATGTTTAAATTAATAATCTGAAATTGAAATCAGTTTGGTAATAAACAATTATTGTTTACAACTGCAGGATGTTTCTGAAAAATAATATCTAATAATACAATTTTATTTCCAAATGGATCATTCCATGAAGTTGAGATACAAAGTGCGAGATTTTGGTATATTTCTAGTTACATGTCATATAGCAACTAAATTATTTGACTATTTATTCCCGTTTGTCTTGGACGTTGGACAGATTTGGGCCCTAAGTCTTGTACCATTCAAACATTGGTTTCCAGAGTAATTGGATATTTAATAAAAATATTTAGGTATCACAAGTACAACGCGTCTCTTTCACATCTTTTTGTCATGTTGCAAGATGTATTGCATAAACCTCGGCTTATTATTACATGACCACAAAATTGAGCCATACATGTTTTTATAAAGTTATTGCATATCAATAAAAAGGAATATGTTGACAAATATGTTCCAACATAACAAATGTCACACTAGGGTACACCATGTTCAATTGTTTATAGTGACCGATTCACTTGTATTTCAGGTAAGAGTTACACAAATATAATTACACAAAGATAATAAACTGAAATAAATCAAAACATCTCTCGAGAATGTCAGCATCAACACTGTATAACAACCGCTCCAAATAACACCAGACATGGCAATTACATTCCCAATTAAATTTTGTTCAACTAAAACCGAATGGGGACACAATAAACACAATTTGGACAATGGGAGTCAAAGTCAAGGTATCCACAGTGAAATTTCTATAGATGAATAGGTCTCCACAAGAATTGTTACGAAACAGATTTTTAAATGTTACTCAACTACTCCAAAACTAGGGTTAGGATGTGGGTTAGGGTATAATATAAGGTATATTTTGTTAAAATTTCAACCTAGGAATTTAATTGTGGTTGAAATAGAAGCATTTTGGAAAAGGTGCTCGACTTTCTAACCATTTTGAAAACGAGACCAAAGAGATGTCTCCACAAGGATACAACGTTGAGGATGGTTGTTCCCGGAATCTAAGGAATTCTGTTCAGGTATCTGAGGGGTGTGTCAGGTAGCAATACACTGTTAAAATGTTGTTGGTTAAACTTGTTTAACAACCTCGGTTGTCCAAGTGCCCTGCTTAAACAAATGTTGTCCGCTGTTTAAACAGGACACGTGAACAACCCCGGTCGTTGTCCTTGTTTAAACTACTTTTTAAACAGTGTTTAAACAGTGTATATGGCTTATATAGTCGAGTGTGTATGGTATAGGGGCAAGATGGAGTTCCCTTTATCGTGCTGGGTATTTAATTTGTCGTATACAAGGCACTAAGAGCTTTCACTCGTTGGAAAGTGATACAATACAATTATAGACCCTATATTATACCCTAACCCAAACACTAACCCTAACCTACATCTCAACCCGTTTTAAGGTAGCTTGAGTAAAATAAAATAAAATAAAATAAGTTAACAGGGCCTAATATTTCGATCTTAACAAGATCTTCTTCAGAGACATATTGGCTGTCGATCTTAACAAGATCTTCTTCAGAGACATATTGGCTGTGTACACGAAACAAACATATATAGGGCAACATACAGCATGATGCACATCATAGCTGACGGGAGAAACACAAAAGAAAAAGCATGTACACAAATGCAATGGTTAGGCTGATTGAAGGGGTGACCGACTGGGGTATCTAGTTTCTTGGTGTTGACAGTCGATCGATGACCGTAGAAACGCTTTTTTAGAGCAATTTTGGTCTCCCCGACATACTGAACTCCCTAGAACCTGCAAGAAATGAGATATACGACATTAGATGTACTACAAGTGATATTACCAATAATTGTATAGGTGGTACCAGAAGAGTGGCCAGAAAAGGTGTCAGACTAATTTTAACACATTTTCTGAAATTCCTTTTGAAGACCTACTAATCTATAGAAATTATCCTGTGAAGACCCGACTCCCATTATCCCCACGGTGTTTAGGTCTCGACAAGGTACCAAATTTAGAAACCTACACACCCGTAAACACCTTTTATCATGGACCCCCTATTGTCCCTCTTTTGTTTGTAGTACTTTTACGTTTTTGGAAGGCCTTCCATAGGTTTTGTACACGAATATATAATCGTGGACTTTATGTCAATTGTCTTCTATTGTTCCACGTAAACTATTTGAATGCGGATACAAACTCACACATGCTACATGCTACATACATAAATGGTTATTTTGTAGTCTCTTCAGTTCTGAACAAGAGCTGTTTCGCCAAATATCGATCCGTTTTGTCGCGATGACGTCATCGGTAGTCATGTGATGTCACATCATGCGATCTATTATGATTTTATTAGGGTTTTGGATCTTTAAGCTCTTGGAAGTACAGTTTCAGTAGACATCAGATTAAGTTATAAGGAACATGTTTTGTAATCGAATAAACTACTCCAGGGCCGATGCAGCGCGCAGCACGAGCGAGGCGCCGTATGATGTCCACATGTGCCACCGACTCAAGCAGGACCGCGTTAGAAGGCTGGGAACTTAGCAGCTCCGATCAAACAATCAACGCGGAGCCGCATGTCCCCCTGGATGTGCTGAAACCTAAACACAGATCAACTCTCTCAATGTGTAAAAATGAACGGTTCACTAACAAAAAAAGTGAAATTTACTTTTCAAAGTAAAAAACAGCAAAAAGGGAAAACCACTCCAGAAGAGTAACTGCTTACTCTTTCTGGGAGCCATATGAAGGACAGCTCTTTTATAGTTGTCCTTTATAAGCCGGTTCCTCGGTTTTTACTTTTTGGGAGTTGCCTTCACTCTAGAAAACTCAATTTCACTCTACGGAAACTAGACGATCGAGTCTAAGCGGTTGCCAGCACCTCACACATCAAGGATAATAATGTCTGAGATTGTTGGCCCCCGACTCAGTGATAAATCTCGGCACGCACTTTTAGGTTAGCCTAATTAATTTCCGGCTCCATCACCAAAGCCAAACTGCTAAACGAAGCCACTAGACGGCGACGAAGCTGAGATTTGGAAAACGGCCTTAAATTGAAGTCGTCTAATGACTTCCCCAGCTCGCCTTTTCTTTTCTCAGGGGGGGGGGGGGGGGGGGGGTACTTGAGCATAGAGCCCATAGCAGATGTGGTCGTTGGCTCTGAATCAAGTAAGTAGTAGAGCCTCGTAGGCGATTCACATCCGCTGCAAGATCTTGATGGAATGTCTGTCTGCAACAACCACGTCGCCAGTGGACGTATAGGCCATTTGTATCGGATTGTACAGCTTTTCGGCTACAGTTCCTACCATTGATCCATTTGGGTCGTACTGCTGTATTTTTGCGGTTCCCCTGTCACCGAGATGAACAGCAACATTAAAGTAGCCGTGACTGTCAAAAAAAATCCCAGTTGGACTCGCCGATTTTTGGTCCACAAGTGTATTGATACTAAACAGCTCATTGCCCTTGAGGTCTACGCAGGAGAGGGTTTTATTTTCGTAGTTAGAAATGAACAGGCGCTCCATATTATCCATCGCAAAATAAAATGTCACAGTTTCATTTGGAATGGTTGCTACTAACGAGCCATCAAGCAAATGCACAGAAACAACATTCCTGCCAAAGTCAGCCACCGCTAGTCGTTTTCCAGCTGCGTCTAGCGCAATAGCGGTTAAATGACTTGCCTCTTTCTTAGATGGTGTGAATTCGCGAATCAACTGAAGATTGCAGTCAAAAACCTTCACTTTATTTTTGTCAGTGACAAAAAGCAGATCATCTGAGGTGACAGCAATGCCCAAAGGAGCGTCCAGCTCATGACCGCTATGAACGGCCGAAGTTTTGAAAAGTCCAGTGGAAGTAAATATCGATAGTCGATTCAGCTTTGTGTCTGTCACAGCAATGTCCCCGTTGCGGAAACATGCAACACCGCTGGCGAATTGGAATTCCCCATCACCGTTTCCTTCCTTGCCAAACTCTTCCTTCACCTGCCACTTCTCTTTGAGCAACATCTTCCCAAGATCCTCTTCACAGACGACATCTTGACATTTGACCCCAATAAACGAAAGATCCACCTTTGCCGGCTCGCACTTGAGCTTCTTCTGGAATTCCAAGTTGTGCATCACCTTCGGTCTGAGTTCCCAGAGCTCGAAATCATCGACTTGACTCATCAAGTCGTTTACGGCCGTGACGATCTGATCTGCGTGTTTCATCTGGTCACGGTTGCGCCTGGGCGCCTTTTCGTACTCGCTATCTCTCTCCTGACCGATTTTGTTGACTTGTTCGGTGATTACCTTTGCTTTGTTTTTAATTTTAGCAATTTCTGCATCGGCTTTTGCAGAAATATCATTGCAAGCCTGAGCCAGTTTCGTTTGCAATCTATTCTGTGCATGTTTGATGGAGTCTTCGTTTGATGCAAATTGCTCTTTGCTTGTCTGGAACTTTTTTAATATGTCCTTGACACTCTCACGGAATGATTTGATGGTGTCACCGATACCAATAAACTTATGTTCCGCTGTTCGGTGCTCAGTTGCAGCACACATGGCGCAAATCAACACATTACAAGTCTCACAGAGAAAGCATATGGCTTGATCAATATGCTTTCTACATGATGTTGGTGATGTGACAGTCTTGGTAACATCTGTTGGTGAAACCGTCGATTTGTCCACGTCGTCTGCTGGAATGATGCGATGGTCTTTAGTGGACCTCAGAAATTGATGTGCCTCTTGGCATTTCTTGCAGATGTTCTCCTTGCAGTCAATTACATGAATCTATTCAACATGTACAATGTACTCACTTTTCAAAACTAATTCGCCAGTTGGATGGGGCCTTCAGCCACAAATGATTTAACACAAGAAACCCCGAGGTAAACACAAGAACTACTTTAAACGGCTAAAGGTGTGATCAAGCCTAGTACATGTAGTAAATTAGTAGTTCTGCTTCACTCAACATCCAGGGTATGGAAGGTTTGTGTCGCACAAAATATTAACATATAAATTCTCTTTATTCAAGTTGAAGGTATTGGCCTACTTCCGCAGACGCCATTTGTCTGTGTATTTGTGCAACAACTGCGCAGCGTTCGAGGTGAAAAACCAATTGTATTTGTAGTTCCATGGGAAAAACCAGTTGCTATATTTAACTTTCTAGTTGAAAGTTCAGACCACTAGCTCTCCGCGTAAAACTGCGGAAGTTCATAATGGACAATATATATCTCTCCATATTATGCAGGAAAGAATAATAATTATCCTAGGAAATATTCACAGAATTCATGTGCAATCGAGGTGTATTTAATTTGGATAATAGCTTTTTATGGCAAAGCATCTTTCTTCTCCACTTTTGAAAAGAGACGTGTTACAGGTAGAAAATGATGTAGAAAAATGTGTTTAAATTTAATAATCTAAAATTGAAATGAGTTTGTGATAACAAATTATTATTTATAACTAGATGCTTCAAAAAAACAAGTTGATTTTCTAAATACAATAAAGTGAAAATAAAGTTTAAAAACAGCTTTAGTGTACGTTGTTTTATTTAATAAAGTTTCAAAACCGTGATGATTTTTCAGATTTTCAAATTAATTTATCGCGTTACGGCGGCCGGCAATCGTTGGAAAATGATACAATACAATAATAGCCTATATTATACCCTAATCCAAACACTAACGCTAACACACATCTTAACCCTAGTTTTTAAGTAATTTTATTAAAAAAAAAAAAAAAATGTCGTGATTTTTTTTGTGGCGACCTACTAATCTATAGAAATTACCCTGTGGAGACATTTTGACTCCCATTGTCCCCATTGTGTTTAGGACTCCACATGGTACCGAATTCAGAAACCCACACACCCATGTGTGTGAGCACCTTCCATCATGGACCCCCTACTGTCCCTTTGTTGTTATACTTGAACGTTTGTGGAAGGCCTCCCATGATTTTCAATCGTAGACTTTATGTCAATTGTGGACCCTATTGTCCTCTATTGTTCAACGTCCACTATTTGAATGCGGATACAAACCCATACATACATACTACATACACAAATAGTGATCGAATAGGCTATTCCTGAACTTGGTTCAGCTAGCGAGACCCCCCAAAAAAGGAACACAAATTAACGAAAACAAGAGCTGTTTCGCCAAGTGTCAAACCTTTTTGTCACGATGACGAAATCGGGTATAGTTGTGATGCCACATTAAGGTGCAAATTTGGAGGCCCTATATCTAATGAATTACAAGTCCGATTGGGTTCAAACTTGGTATGCACGTATATCGGGATGTGTTAAAGATATAAATTGCAGTGACGTCATGATGACGTTATCGTGTTATTGATTATCATAACGATTTTATTAAGTTTTTGGATCTTTAAGCTCTTAGAATTACAGTTTCAGTAGATATCAGATTAAGATGGAAAGAATATGTTTTGTCATCGAATAAACTACTCCAGGGCCGATGCCGTGTATGGGACGCCGTAGGACGCCGTCTGGCGGCCACATGTTCCACCGACTCAAGCAGGACCGCGTTAGTATTGTAACGAAACCCACCGGGGATCCGCCAGTAGACAACCAAACTCACAACAAAAATGAATGAAGAAATTAATTATATTTCTTAAAGCCACCTCTTTTGGTTTTTAATTATTATATACAATTTGTTTAGACAGTATGGATTCAGTTTGAGAAATGAAAAACAAATATATAATTGCCTGGCATGTTATCCATGCTGGATAACATGCAAAGTTCTACATAAATGAATACAACCTAACGCTACTAAAAACTTATACAATCCTAAAAGAATAAACAAGTGCGACTGAAAAGGGGGTATGGGCACAGAACTGCATGTAAATTAAACTTACGTGTACGACACATGAGGCCGGCAACCAAAGACGAAATACACACACGACACATACATGTGTCTCTCCTACAGCACCCAGTCACAAGTCCTTCATGATAAACATTGTGACACAGTTTACATGTATATACTGATAGCCCTGTTGACTACAAAGCCAAGTCAGGTGAGGAAGATCTACAGGTAATTGTTTTGTTCGAGTAATTTGCATATAATTAGCTTAACAATTGGGTTAATCCTATTAACGATTACAAGCAACAATTGTGTATTTAGGCCAGTACAGGCCAGTAAGAAAAAGAAAAAAGGGCCAGTTGGCTGGTAAAAGAACAATCAGCTTGAACTATAGAAAATGGAATTTCAAGCGCATTGTGTTTACATACATGTACCTGGTTTTGTTACACTATGCTAAAAACCTAGCAACTCCGATCAAGCAATCAACGCGGCGCCGCACCGTACCCCTAGATGTTCTGACACCTAAACACAGATAAACTCTCTAAATGTATAAAAGTGAAAAGTTCACTCACAAAAAAAAGTGAAATTTAATTTTTCAGAGCAAAAAAACAACTTTTAAAAAAGGAAAATCACTCAAGAAGAGTAACTGTTCACTATTTCGAGGAGCCATAATTATGAAGGACAGCTCTGTTATAGTTGTTCTTCATATGGTTCCTCGGAAGAGTGAAAATTTACTCTTTTGGAGTGGTTTTAACTTTTTTGGAGTTGCCTCTCTGAAAAACTCAATTTCACTCTTGTTGGATTGGTTTTATAAGAGATTCACTATTTTTGAGAGTGGGCTTTTTACTCTTATACATTCAGAGAGACAGCTAGTTTGTAGACATCGGTTGGGTCGGGCACGAGACGAGTCTGAGCAGTTGTCAGCACCTCACACATCAAAGATAATAATCTCTGAGAGTTTAGGTTCCCGATTCAGTGATAAATCTCGGCACGCACTTTATGGTTAGCCTAATTAGCCCCATGCCAATATATGTTGTCTGTACGATCAATTAATCTCCGGCTACATCACCATTGCCAAACTGCATGAACGAAGCCAAAGACGGAGAC
Source organism: Crossaster papposus (assembly GCA_037893245.1). NCBI lineage: Eukaryota > Metazoa > Echinodermata > Asteroidea > Velatida > Solasteridae > Crossaster > Crossaster papposus. The sequence goes on along the minus strand of JBAIAA010000669.1, from coordinate 560,505 downwards.
GAAGCTGGGATTTGGAAAACGGCCTTAAATTGAAGTAGGGTAAGATGCCGTCTGATGACTCCCCCAGTTCGCATTTCCTTTCCGCTGAGGGGGTACTTGTGCACAGAGCCCATGGAAGATGTAGTTTGGTTCAAGTAAGCAGCGGGGGCCTAGCAGGCAATTCACATCCGCTGCAAGATCTTGACGGAATGTAAGCTTGCAACAACCACGTCGCCAGTGGGTGTATAGGCCATTTGTATCGGATTGTACAGCTATTCGGCTACAGTTCCTACCATTAATCCATTTGGGTCGTACTGCTGTATTGTTGCGGTTCCCCCTGTCACCGAGATAAACAGCAACATTAAAGTAGCCGTGACTGTCAAAAAAGATCCCAGTTGGACTCGCCGATTTTTTGTCCACAAGTGTATTGATACTAAACACCTCATTGCCCTTGAGGTCTACGCAGGAGAGGGTTTTATTTTCGTAGTTAGAAATGAACAGGCGATCCATATTATCCATCGCTAAATCGAAATTCACATTTTCATTTGGAATGGTTGCTACTAACGAGCCATCAAGCAAATGCACATTTACTCTTTTGGAGCGATTTTCATTTTTGGGGAGTTGCCTTCACTCTGAAAAACTCAATTACACTCTTGTTGGAGTGGTTTTATAAGAGATTCACTCTTTTCGAGAGTGGGCTTTTTACTCTTACACATTCAGAAAGACAGCTAGTTTGTTGACATCGGTTGCGTCGGGAACGATACAAGTCTGAGCGGTTGCAAGCACCTCGCACATCAAGAATAATAATCTCAGAGAGTGTAGGCCCCCGATTCAGTGATCAATCTCGGCACGCACAACATGTATATGGTTAGCTTAATTAGCTTCATGATGTTGTATGTACGATACATTAATCTCCGGCTCCATCACTATTGCCAAACTGCATGAACGAAGCCAAAGACGGAGACGAAGCTGGGATTTGGAAAACGGCCTTAAATTGAAGTCTGGTAAGATGGCGTCTAATGACTCCACAAGCTCGCATTTTCTTTCCGCTGAGAGGGGTACTTTTGCGCGGAGCCTATATCAGATGTAGTTTGGTTCAAGTAAGCAGCGGGGCCTAGCAGGCAATTCACATCCGCTGCAAGATCTTGATGGAATGTAGGTCTGCAACAACCACGTCGCCAGTGGGTGTATAGGTCATTTCTAGCGGATTATACAGCTTTTCGGCTACAGTTCCTACCTGTGATCCATTTAAATCATACTGCTGTATGGTTCCCGTGTCTCCGTAATGAACAGCTACATTAAAGTAGCCGTGACTGTCACAAAGGATCCCAGCAGGATTCGCAGGATTTTTGTCCGCAAGTGTCTTGATACAGAACACCTCATTGCCCTTGAGGTCTACGCAGGAGAGGGTTTTATTTTCGTAGTTAGAAATGAACAGGCGCTCCATGTTATCCATCGCTAAATGAAATTTCACATTTTTATTTGGAATAGTTGCTACTAACGAACCATCAAGCAAATGCACAGAAACAACTTCCCTGCCCGAGTCAGCCACAGCTAGTCGTTCTCCAGCTGCGTCTAGCGCAATAGCGGTTAACTGACTTGCCTCTTCCTTAGAGGGTTTGAATTCGCGAATCAACTGAAGATTGTTGTCAAAAACCTTCACTTTCTTTTTGTCCGTGACAAAAAGCAGATCGTCCGAGGTGACAGCAACGCCCCGAGGACCGTCCAGCTGATGACCGCTTTGAGCGGCCGAAGTTTTTAAATGTCCAGTGGGGGTAAATATCGATAGTCGTTTCAGTGTTGTGTCTGTCACAGCAATGTCCCCATTGCTAAAACATGCAACTCGGCTGGCCAATTGGAATTCCCCGTCACCGTTTCCTTCATTGCCGAACTCTTCCTTCACTAGCCACTTCTCTTTGAGCAATATCTTCCCAAGATCATTTCCACTGACGACATCTTGACATTTGACCCCAATGAACGAAAGATCTACCTTTGCCGGTTCGCACTTAAGCTCTTTCTGGAATTTCAAGTTGTGCATCACCTTCGGTTTGAGTTCCAAGAGCTCGAAATCATCGACTTGACTCATCAAGTCGTTTACGGCCGTGACGATTTGATCTGCGCGTTTCATCTGGTCACGGCTGCGCCTGAGCGCCTTTTCGTACTCACCGTCTCTCTCCTGACCGATTTTGTTGACTTGTTCGGTGATTACCTTTGCTTTGCTTCTGATTTTAGCAATTTCTGCTTCGGCTTTTTCAGAAATATCACTGCAAGCCTGAGCCAGTTTTGTTTGCAATCTATTCCGTGCATGTTTAATGGAGTCTTCGTTTGAAGCAAATTGCTTTTTGCTTTTTTGGAACTTTTGCAATATGTCCTTGACACTCTCACGGAATAATTCGATGGCATCCCCGATACCAATGAACTTATGTTCCGCTGTTCGGTGCTCAGTTGCAGCGCACATGGCGCAAATCAACACATCACAAGTTTTACAGTGAAAGCATACGGCCTGATCACTATGCTTTCTACATGATTTTGGTGATGTGACAGTCTTGGTAACATATGTTGATGAAGCCGTCGATTTGTTTACGTCGTCTGCTGGAATGATGCGATGCTCTTTGGTGGACCTCAGAAATTGGTGTGCCTCTTGGCATTTCTTGCATATGTTATTCTTGCAGTCAAGGCATCTCGACACGGCCTCATTTCCTTCTTCACATGATTCACAAGTCGCAATAGTAGTAGTTATCTTTTCTAATAACTGCTCTTGTTTGCTTATCTCATCGACAAGAGATATCAGAAAGAAGCTAGAAGACAGACTCTGCACTCCTTCGTCAGTAAGGTCGGTCTCTCTCCTGCAGAGTGGACATGTTATCCTTGCCCTCTCTGTCGTCTCTTTGCTCACCATCTCTCCCAGACAATTCAGGCAGAAGCTATGAAGACAGTCTAGCATCCTAGGATCCTTGAATCGGCAGCAGCAGATCAGACATTACAGGTGCCCCTGGCTAATTGTGTCCAACACGGTTCGGGCTGCAGCCTCCGCCATCGTGATCATGAATTGTATACTTCAGGAAAAAGAAAGAAAGAAAATCCATTTCGACTATTACATTCAGGAATACTGTGTCAGGATGGTTATGTTGAGGAGGGGCATGGAGCTGTAAAATGGACGGCAGTGGTTTAAAACCATATGTGACACAGACAACAGTGAATCTCAGGACAATGAACAGTCAAAAATCCAAACAACTATATCAAGTATGTTTAAACATCATCGCTGGGTACGAAAAACAAGGTTGAAAGTTTTCTAAAAACGTAACTCACCGTAATTTACATTTGAAAGAGGGCGCTTTTTTCTGCATAGCGTCCTCTCGTGATAATTTGTGCATTTAATACTACCCTTCTGTTGCTTATGTAGTCCGTTATAATTTATCTAGCTACAGTCCGGCCTCTTGTTGCGGCCGACCCATCTTCTTTTTAGGTATTTATTCCAGATCTCCTCATTAGAGGGTGGCGTACTTGACTGTTCCATCTTCCTGTTGACACCCTTCGCAATGGAACAGGAATTAATTAAATGTGAGACCGTCCACAATGGAGGATTCTTTGTCATAAGGGAACCGGCAACCGTCCATAGATTGGATTCAGAGAGGTCACGCATCAGACAATAATAAGATCTATGTTTACATTAAAGTCATTCAGATATTTGCTTCACATCGTCGTCAGTCCCTGGCTGGACATATAAAATAAAAGTCATTGAAAGTTTCCCTGGGGGGAAACACGTCTGGCTGGTTGAAATGGTGTTTACTTTTTGTTTGGCTCTGCACGCTGACGTATACATGTAGCGTAATTGTTACAAAAATAAATATTCGTGTTGGTTGTTTTATGTTTTTGTTAACCTAGTTTGTTTTACCGGTATTGCTTTTTGAGGGAGTTTCAACAACCCACCATATAGTCGATGCGCGAAATAAGGCACACGGTAATTCACCTGCGTCGCAATTAAGGACGTCGTACAAACCACTCGGTAAGAAAATACGTTGCAGCGCTGAAACGCGCGCTGACTATGCCTATCAACAGGGGACGTTGTTTTTGTTGAAAACACCTTTACGAATGTCGACCTTTACGAGCAAAAGGGAAATTTCCGCTAATTTACTGGCATTTTATATTGACAAGGATGTTTAATTATTTCGATATATTACAAATTTATGACATTTTACCGTAGGTACTAGAAGGTACTCGTTAAAATGTGAAACCGTAAATGTTTAAAAACTAATGAGTGAGTGAGTGAGTGAGTGAGTATTTAGGGTTTAACGCCGTACCAGCATCAATGGCCATATTCACGGCGGGAACAAATTTCATTCAACAATTTTTTATTTCATTCAACAATTTTTTATTTCATTCAACAATTTTTTATTTTATTCAACAATTAATGTGAAGAAGTTACAGTTTTAGAGGTGGGAGGGAAACCCCAGAAGAATATCCTGGGGAAAAACCCACGGAGTCGGGCAGGGACTGAAAACCCAATCCACATATTGGCCCAGGCCGGATGCGAACCCGGGTCATAGTGGTGGAAGGCGAGGAAAGAACCGCTACACCAACCCGACTCCCCCAAAAACTAATGATAAAGTATCATCCATTCCTTAGTCCATATCATACTTTACACCATTAGAAGGGTTGTAAAATGGGTATATTAAAAGCAATATACCCAAACCCATCAAACTCCAACTGCAGGTTTTGCTAGATTTTGGCAGGTCTGGTACCAAATCTTAGCAACTTGTTGTTGGGCTTTGTTTGAATCAGTACCAAAATCTAGAGAGATCGACCCTGTTGAATTCTGTCAGGTTCAGGACAGAAATGAATGAGACTTGTAGAAATGTTGGAGTTTGGGGGGGGGGGGGGGATGCACCGGCATTTATTAGTGGGTGACCCACGGCTGTTCACAGCACAGCTAGTTTCAGGTAAACTGCTTGTGTATAACATGTACCCCTCTGTGTGTCCCCACTCGTACTCAAGCACATTCATATCGCTTGACAGTGATCCCATACTGAACAATACATTGACTCATCTGTAACAAGTCAATCAAACTTCAACTGTTGGAGTTTGGCAGGTTTAGTACAGTTAGGTTTAGTAAAGTGTACCAATAAGTACCTGTGTAAAGTTGTGGAAGTTCATGTAGAAGAGGACAAATTAGGGTGATGCTGTTCTGACTGATTTTGAGATTAGACAAACCCTATTGATTGTCCCCATAACGCAATGTACGAAAAGAATTGATGGTTTGGTCTACTTTCTCCTGCGAGAGCCAAGGGGGTTAGGGTTAAACGAAGTTTCAATTACCAAATGAGACCAAACGAGAGACCAAAAATGCCCTAAAAAATCGATCTACTGTCAACACCAAGAAACATGATACCCCCCGTCGGTCATCACTTCAACCAGCCTAACCATTGTATTTCTGATATGATTCTACAGGGCAAAGAATCACTTGGCCATCGGAAAGACTCAGTCCGCCTCAGCCGGGATAAAGTTTGGTTGAATCGTCTTCGACTATTCAACAACATGGGCTCAATATCTAACTAGGAAATGATTAACTTCATTTTGTGTTCTCCTACTTGTCATCTGTTTCAGATTTATTTCTTTGTTTGTTTTGTTTGTTCTCACTCCTCCGGTTTCCCCTGTCTATTTTAAACCCCCCCCCCCCCCACAATTACTCCTAGTCATAGTTGTTTATTAGTTCTTCCCTTTGATCTTCACCCTGGACCCCCTTCATTGTGGTTTTACTCCGTCTGTTGTTGTTCCCCAACCCAAATTCACACCCCTTTACCCCCTTGGTCTGTCTTTGATCCTACCCAAACTTACCTTACCCTTTAATCCCTCAGCCTAAGCCTCCCTTTGTTAATTGTTCAACGGGACTCTGTGCTTTTTCTTTTGTGTTTCTTTTGCCAACCATGATGTGCATCATATATGTTTGTATCTTGTACACAGCCATTTTGTCTCTGAAGAAGATCTTGTTAAGATCGAAATGTTAGGCCCTCTTAACTTATTTGATTTGTATATTTCAAATTTGAACGTGTAACCGACCATCACTATAGGTCAGAGTGAATATTTGCTTTATCCGCACTTCATGGTCAAAACGACACTTTTCCCGAGTCAACAAAAATGTCATTTCGATTGGGAAAGTGACATTTTCGACCAAATTTTGACCAGAGAAAGTGTCATTTTTTACACGGAAATGAACAGAGCAACTTGGTTCAGATTCAGGATCAATTATTGTGTTCTATTACAGACTACAAAAGCTAATCGTTCCTTTATCTTACGAATCAGGCATGATTCAAGCAACACCCAATCACATTGAATCTGTGCAACATGTAATGTGTAATACATGTAACATGATTCATATGTATTGTACATGTACTACAACTACAATGTACTCACTTTTTAAAACTGATTCGTCAGTTGGATGTGGTCTTCAACCACATTTTCGGCGCGAGTAAAACACAAGAATGGCCTTCCACCGGTCCAGGTACCGCCGGTATACTTTCGAGCGGCGAAAGGTTATCACTTGTGTAGTTATACTTATCGAAACAAGGTACGTATCGACTACCGCAGCATCCTGTGTACATGTACATGTATTTGTTCAACAACTGCGCAGTATTTGACGAGGAGGCATGCATTGCGTGCAGCACAATTTACTCACTGTGGGGAAAACCTGTTACTATTTTTAACTCGCGCCAATGAAGGGCAGCGCGCCCCCTCTAGGCCCCTGTGTTTCAGAAGACAATGTGCGCGTGCAGGCCTTCGGCGTAAAGCTACGGAAGTTAATAATGGACATTACATATGTCTCCATTCGCAGGAAAGAATATTAACCTGTGAAATATTCACATAATTGATTTGCAATCGAGGTGTATTTATTTTGAATAATAGCTTTTCATGGCAATTATCTCTCCTCCCCACGGGTATTAAAGGGTGGAAAATATGTTTAAATTTAATAATCTGAAATTGAAATTACACAAATATAATTACACAAAGATAATAAACTGAAATAAATCAAAATATCTCTCGAGAATGTCAGCATCAACACTATAGCAACCGCTCCAAATAACACCAGATATGGCAATTACATTCCCAATTTTTTTTTTTACTAAAACCGAATATAAACAATGAACACAATTTGAACAATGGGAGTCAAAGAGGAATCCACAGTAATACAAAAAATTCACGAAATAGATTTTTAATATATGTTACTCAGCTACTCAAAAACTAGGGTTTGGATGTGGGTTAGGGTTAGTGTTTGGGTTAGGGTTAGGGTATAATATAGGGTATATTTTGTTAAAATTTCAACCTTGGAATTTAATTGTGGTTGAAATAGAAGCACTTTGAAAAGGTGCTCGACTTTCTAACTATTTTGTAAACGAGACCAAAGAGATGTCTCCACAAGAATACAAATTTGAGGATGGTTGTTCCTGGAATCTCAGGAATTCTCTTCAGGTATCCGAGGCATGTGTCAGGTAGCAATACACTGTTAAAAAGCTGTTGGTTAAACTTGTTTAACAACCTCGGTTGTCCAAGTGCCCTGCTTAAACAAATGCTGTTCGCTGTTTAGGACTTGTGAATTGTCCTTGTTTAAACTACTTTTTAAACAGTGTTTAAACAGTGTATATGGCCTATAGTCGAGTGTGTATGGCATAGGGGCAAGATGGAGTTCCCTTTATCGTGCTGGGTATTTAATTTGTCGTCTGATTCGAGGCACTAAGAGCTTTCACTTGTTGGAAAGTGATACAATACAATTATAGACCCTATATTATACCCTAACCCAAACACTAACCCTAACCCACATCTCCGCCCGTTTTAAGGTAGTTTGAGTAAAATAAAATAAAATAAGTTAAGAGGGCCTAATATTTCGATCTTAACAAGATCTTCTTCAGAGGCATATTGGCTGTAGACACGAAAATGTTAGGGCAATAGACAAGGGGAAACCAGAGGAGTGAAAACAAATAAGAACGAACTGCTGGCAAGGCTTAAATCTTAAACAGATGACAAATGGGAGAAAACAATAGAAGTTAATCATGTCCTAGTTGGATGTTAAGCTCATGTGGTTGAATAGTCCGAAGACGATTTATCCAAACTTTCTCCCGGCTGAGACGGACTGAGTCTCTCCGATGGCCAAATTTCTTCTATGCCCTGTAGAATCAGAAATGCAACGGTTAAGCTGATTGAAGGGGTGATCGACTGGGGTATCTAGTTTCTTGGTGTTGGCAGTCGATCGATGACCGTAGAAACGCTTTTTTTAGAGCAATTTTTGTCTCTCCGACATACTGAACTCCACAGAACCCGCAAGATATGAGATATACGACATTAGATGTACTACAAGTGATGTTACCAATAATTTTATGGGTGGTACCAGAAGAGTGGCCAGAAAAGGTGTCAGACTACTCTCTAAACTCCAAAGAGTGGAACTAGGGACTAGACGCTTTAGAGTGGACCTCACTCTAAATTTAGATTGAAACACACTTAAAAATTGTACCATTTCGGTGAAATTTGATTAGATTTCAATCTTTTTCGAGTAAATTAATTTCACTCTAAAACGTCTGGTCCCTAGTTTCAGACTGTGGGAGTGAATTTTCACTCGAATGGAGTGAATTTTCACTCTTTGCGGGAAATAGAGTAATTTTAACACATTTTCTGAAATTTCTTTTGAAGACCTACTGATCTATAGAAATTATCCTGTGGAGACCCGAATCCCATTATCCCCATGGTGTTTATAGGTCTCGACAGGGTACCAAATTTAGAAACCTACACACCCATGTGTGTAAACACCTTTTATCATGGACCCCATATTTTCTCTCTTTTGTTTGTAGTACAGTACTTTAACGTTTTTTGAAGGCATTTCATAGGTTTTGTACACAAATATATAATCTTGGACTTTATGTCAATTGTCCTCTATTGTTCTACGTTAACTATTTGAATGCGGATACAAACTCACACCTACTACATACTACATACATAAATAGTTATTTTGTAGTCTCTTCAGTTCTGAACTTGGTTCAACTAGCGAGCCAAAAATATAGAATTAACGAAAACAAGAGCTGTTTCGCCAAATATCGATCCTTTTTGTCGCGATGACGTCATCGGTAGTCATGTGATGTCACATCATGTGATTTATTATGATTTTATTAGGTTTTTGGACCTTTAAGCTCTTGGAAGTAAAGTTTCAGTAGACATCAGATTAAGTTATAAGGAACATGTTTTGTCGTCGAATAAACTACTCCAGGGCCGATGCAGCGCGCAGCACGAGCGAGGCGCCGTATGATGTCCACATGTGCCACCAACTCAAGCAGGACCGCGTTATTAGTATGCTGGGAACTTAGCAGCTCCGATCAAACAATCAACGCGGCGCCGCATGTCCCCCTGGATGTGTTGAAACCTAAACACAGATCAACACTCTCAATGTATACAAATGAACGGTTCACTAACAAAAAAAGTAATGAAATTTCTTTTTCAAAGTAAAAAACAGCAAAAAGGGAAAACCACTCTAGAAGAGTAACTGCATGTTCACTCTTTCCGGGAGCCATAAATTATGAAGACAGCTCTTTTATAGTTGTCCTTTATAAGGTTCCTCGGAAGAGTGAACATTTACTCTTTTTGAGAGGTTTTTACTTTTTGGGAGTTGCCTTCACTCTAGAAAACTCAATTTCACTCTACGGGAACGAGACGATCGAGTCTAAGCGGTTGCCAGCACCTCACACATCAAGGATAATAATTTCTGAGATTTTTTGCCCCCGACTCAGTGATAAATCTCGGCACGCACTTGATGGTTAGCCTAAATAATCTCCGGCCCCATCACCATTGTCAAACTGCTAAACGAAGCCACAGACGGCGACGAAGCTGAGATTTAGAAAACGGCCTTAAATTGAAGTCGTCTAATGACTCCCCCAGCTCGCCTTTTCTTTCCTCTGAGGGGGTACTTGAGCATGGAGCCCATAGCAGATGTGGTTGGCTCTGAATCAAGTAAGTAGTAGAGCCTCGTAGGCAATTCACATCCGCTGCAAGATCTTGATGGAATGTCTGTCTGCAACAACCACGTCGCCTGTGGGTGTATAGGCCATTTGTATCGGATTGTACAGCTTTTCGGCTACAGTTCCTACCATTAATCCATTTGGGTCGTACTGTTGTATTGTTGCGGTTCCCCTGTAACCGAGATGAACAGCAACATTAAAGTAGCCGTGACTGTCAAAAAAGATCCCAGTTGGACTCGCCAATTTTTTTGTCCACAAGTGTCTTGATACTAAACAGCTCATTGCCCTTGAGGTCTACGCAGGAGAGGGTTTTATTTTCGTAGTTAGAAATGAACAGGCGCTCCATATTATCCATCGCTAAATAAAATGTCACATTTTCATTTGGAATAGTTGCTACTAACGAGCCATCAAGCAAATGCACAGAAACAACTTTCCTGCCGGAGTCAGCCACAGCTAGTCGTTCTCCAGCTGCGTCTAGCGCAATAGAGGTTAAATGACTTGTCTTGCCTCTTTCTTAGATGGTGTGAATTCGCGAATCAACTGAAGATTGCCGTCAAAAACCTTCACTTTATTTTTGTCCGTGACAAAAAGCAGATCATCTGAGGTGACAGCAATGCCCAAAGGAGCGTCCAGCTGATGACCGCTTTGAGCGGCCGAAGTTTTGAAACGTCCAGTGGAGGTAAATATCGATAGTCGATTCAGCTTTATGTCTGTCACAGCAATGTCCCCTTTGCTGAAACATGCAACACCTGTGGCGACTTGGAATTCCCCGTCACCGTTTCCTTCCTTGCCGATTTCTTCCTTCACCTGCCACTTCTCTTTAAGCAATATCTTGCCAAGATCCTGTTCACTGACGACATCTTGACATTTGACCCCAATGAACGAAAGATCCACCTTTGCCGATTCACACTTGAGCTCCTTCTGTAATTCTAAATTGTGCATCACCTTTTGTTTGAGTTCCAAAAGCTCGAAATCATCGACTTGACTCATCAAGTCGTTTACGGCCGTGACGATCTGATCTGCGCGTTTCATCTGGTCACGGTTGTACACGAGCGCCTTTTCGTACTCACCGACTCTCTCCTGACCGATTTTATTCACATTTTCGGTGATTACCTTTGCTTTGCTTCTGATTTTAGCAATTTCTGCCTCGGCTTTTGCAGAAATATCACTGCAAGCCTGAGCCAGTTTCGTTTGCAATATATTCCGTGCATGTTTGATGGAGTCTTCGTTTGATGCAAATTGCTCTTTGCTTTTCTGGAACTTTTGCAATATGTCCTCGACACTCTCACGGAATGATTTGATCCCGATACCAATTAACTTATGTTCCGTTGTTCGGTGTTCAGTTACAGCACACATGGCGCAAATCAACACATCACAAGTCTCACAGTAAAAGCATATGGCCTGATCACTATGTTTTCTACATTTTGGTGTGGCAGTTTTAGTAGCATCTGTTGGTGAAGCCCTCGGTTTGTCCAAGTCTTCCGCTTGAATGATGCGATGGTCGTTGGTGGACTTCAAGCGACGGTGCGCCTCTTGGCATTTCTTGCAGATGTTCTCCTTGCAGTCGAGGCATCTTAACACGGCCTCGTTTCCTTCTTCACAGGATTCACAAATCGCACTGATAGTAGTAATCTTTCCTAATAACTGTTCTTGTTTGCTTATCTCATCGACAAGAGATACCAGGAAGAAGCTAGAAGACAGACTCTGTACTCCATACTCAGGAACGACCGTCTCTCTCCTGCAGACTGGACATATTATCTTTTCCCTCTCCGCCGTCTCTTTGTTCACCATCATACCCAGACAGTTCAGGCAGAAGCTATGAAGACAGTCTAACATCTTAGGATCCTTGAATCTATCGCAGCAGATCGGACATTCCAGGTGCCCCTGGCTTATTGTGTCCAACACGGTTCGGGCTGCAGCCTCCGCCATCGTGAGTGTATCCTCCTTACAAAGAACAAAAATCAGTTTCGACTATTACTCAGTGCCAGGAAGGGGCTTAGGTTGAGAAGGGTGCACACCAGCCCTATAAATATGACTATAACTGGCTCTATTTTGTCTGTTCTTATTTTGTCACCATTATCTTCAGACAGAAGACAAAGGATATCCAATTACACCCCTATTTGTAGGGTAATGTGCACACTATACATTTAGGTCAGACTGAATAATTGCTTTATCCTTTTTATTGTCAAAATGACACTTTTCCGAGTCAACAAAAATTACATTTCTCTCGGTCATTTTGACTGAGAAGATCACATTTTCTTGGTCATTTTTACACGAAATTTGGCAGGGCAAATTGTAGAGGTTTAGATTCAGGATCAAATAATGATGTGACCCAGTGTGTTCTACCTGTTCCTCAGGCTCCGTGGGCGACATAAGGTTTATGCTAGTTTTATCAGACTGGATCGTAAAATGCATTATTCATGAGCTCAACAAAAAGTACAAATTAAAAATTAAAAAAGCTGAAACATTCCTAAAAACTGCTCTTATACACTCAATGTTTAATAGTATGCAGTATGTTTCACCCAAACAGGATGGGAATATAAATCATATTCACATTTTAGTGGGTAAAATTTAATTTAATGTCGGCAGCTCCGTGAAATTGTGTTGAACGAGAGACGCCACATAACGTACAAGTAAATAGTCCAAATTAAACATTATTTTTCGACAAGAAGCTAAGTTTACCTTTTATTAACAAAGATACTGCGACAATTTGGGAGACCGCCAAAATAGGGCAATATAGCTCAGTTGGTAGAGCGGTATTCTGGAGGTTGCAGGTTCGAGTCCTGCCTTGCCAATTTCTTTATTCACTTTGAAATTTGTATACGACTCTCAGGAAAACATCATTTAGACTTTAAATTTTACATTGATGCTGGTTTCGAAAGTAAAAACCCTTAAACTCTCCTACAAATGGGGAATTCCCTGGTGGGTTTACTGAACGCAGAGTGTGATTTTTACAATTTAACTGTACAGCACACGGTGGGCAGGGTGCACAAACAACTCCCACCGGCGCTCCGGGTATTATGTATTTGACAAGGCAGCGATTGGATGTACATGTAGCGCCTGCTATTTGATTTGTGTAGATAACGCAGTTTGTTTACATGTATTGAAGTGTATTGAAGTGCATGGCTCCATGTGGCATTTGTCCTTTAATAGTCTGTCCAACGGGACGAAAATTCCCAAGAAACACAAACATCACAATTAAAGGTAATTATTCGTATAGGTATTTTCTCATCAAGCGTCTTGCTGAAAGGTTTACAGTCTAAATGATAATAAATTATAGTCGTTATTCTGTCGATTTATTGTCATCTGTCAAATATCAACAACTTATTTTGATTATAAACAAGCTATTGAAAAGACGTGCTCCGGTTACCTATTTTTGTAATGAAAAAAACAGGACCTGGTACAATTTGGCCACAAGAGGAATACGAGTTAAAGCACGGACTATATACAGACATCTAAATAAACCCACTATGGCCGATGGAGAATGAATTTTAGACTAAGTTGAAATCTGGACTTATTGGTAGTATTGCGCATGCTTAAGTGGAGCTAATTAGGAGCGTGATCTTTCACGTGAGAGGGTTTAACCAATAAGAAAAACGGGTCCGATTTTCATAGGAGTCTGGTTTTAGTACGACACCGGCACCATGGAGGAAGGACACGGACAAGCAAACAAACCTAATGTCGCCCTGACAACAGCTATGCCAACCGGTCCTACTATTCACCGACAACACACCGACAACACGCACAGCACCGACAACACACCGACAACACGCACAGCACCGACAACACACCGACAACACATCCAAAATGTATTCTATATTGACAAAAAAGTTATAGCACTGTAATATACATGATACAAAAGGGGGGCATTGTGCTTGAGGTTATATTTCTTTTGTAAAAATGATGTTTTTATCACACGAAAAAAAATCTTTAACCAGCACGGTCGTTGGCCGCCATCTTGCCTTTGCGCGGAGTTGGCCTATACCATTTTATGTATGGGTGTGAAGAAAATTAAATTATCATGTCATACACAGCAGAGGGCGCCCTATACGGTTTTATGCTGACTTAAAGTTAGTTGAAATGGAAGGCGAGTTTTGATATGACATGGCCTATACTATGCTTTGTTTTATATGGGGAGACAACCGAGTACTTTAGTAAGATAATGTTCATAGTGATTCGATTTCTATTTTTGATTAATTATTCCAGTTAATTTACAAGTTGTATTAACAAAAAAAATGTATTTTGATCAACACCAGCCCCCAAATTTAATGTTTAATATATTGTATACCATGACTAAAACGAAAACATAAAAGTTTGTTGAAATACTTGCCATTTCCTACATTAGTTTTATAAGAACATTATATTTCTATCTTAATTTATTACTTAGTTGTATTCGAATTTAAAAAAATCATTAAGTAAAATAAAACACAGGAAATACCAAAGTTCAAAATGTTTTATTTGATTTGATTGCCTGAACTGCCATAGCTTTAATGTTTGCAACCTGACACTACCGTTTTCTTATTATCTTAATTTAAATGAAGGTCAATCAGTGCAAAAATGTTTGAAAGCAAATAATTTATTTATAGGCCTATTCCTAAAATTCAAAATTCAAAACAAATTACGAGCACACATTAGTAATAGTAGGCTATACTAGGGGCCGGGGGCCTGCTACTATTAAAACAATTCAAATAGAGAACGGGAACAATTTATTTAGGTAATTAATAAATATTATTTTGATTAAAATTACAAAAATAAGTTTGATTAAAAAAATTGATAATTATCCTACCGTACCAGAGTACTCGAATGTTAAATGTTGTCAAACAAAGCATAGTAGGCCATGTCATATCAAAACCAATCTTCCATTTCAACTAACTTTAAGTCAGCATAAAACCGTACAGGGCGCCCTCTGTTCAGTTGTGTATGACATGTAATTTAATGTACACCTGTACATAAAATGGTATAGGCCAACTCCGCGCAAAGGCAAGATGGCGGCCAACGACCGTGCACTGACGGTGCTGGTTAAACTTAAAGAAATTTTTTCGCGTAAAAAAAAACACCATCATTTTTACAAAAGAAATGTAACCTCAAGCACAATGACACTCTTTTGTATCGTGTATAAAACAGTATATTACAGCGCTAAACCTTTTTTGTCAATATAGAGTACATTTTGGATGTGTTGTCGGTGTGTTGTCGGTGCTGTGCGTGTTGTCGGTGTGTTGTCGGTGAATAGTAGGACCCTACCCCTAGAACTCTGGGTCTCCCGACGCCCGTAGGGCGGAGACCTATAGATAGAGAGGGTTTTTGACAGGTTAACCGCCGTTAAACAATAGAAACCGTGCACAAATTTTGGGCAATAACTCCATACTGGCGCACGGTCTACCCCAACCCAAAATTTGTATGAGTACTTTATCAACTCACCCAGCTGCTGCCCACCAAAAACCAGTCGAATCTCGGCCAATTTCTGTAAAAAAGGTGAAAACTATGCCCGTTCCGCAAACGCGACTGTTACAAGATAACGACATTGGATAACGACGTTGGTACCGTGACCCCGGCCGCGATTTTTCTTTCCGTACCACTAACGCGTCAATTTGCCCGTTTCATTGGAATGGGGCGACTTGAATGGAGACTTTTATAACTTTGTCTATAAGACCCTATCTAGATGAGATTATTAACCAATAATTTGGGTTAATAGAAAAAGGTATAAAAGTCGTGTATACGAAAAACTAGGGACTGTATACAATTAACTAGGGACTGTATCCATTAATTTTGGTGAATTATGGCTGTCGACGTCGTTGGTCTTTACGTTCCGCGCGTATCGAAATCGATTCGTATTGAAGCGCGCGCTTTGGTCTCCATTCAAGTCGCCCCATTCGAATGAAACGGACAAATTGACGCGTTAGTGGTACGGGGGAAAAAATCGCACCCCGGCCGGGGTCAGTGCGGACCAATCACATGGCTTCTCTGAACGATTACAGGGCTGTTTTCCAAACCCTGGCTTCGGTCTTTTGTGGATGTGCCTCCGGCGCATTGCTTAACTGTATGAATGAGGCCTCGCAAGATAAAGTTTCAAGTTTGTGTTTCAAAAACGGCTAATGCGCATGTGGCTGCAGCTTGAAATTACGCACGAGTTATTTGCCATCTTGTAACAATCGCGTTTGCGGAACGGGGATAGTTTTCACCTTTTTTACAGAAATTGGCCGAGATTCGACCAGTTTTTGGTAGGCAGCGGCTGTGTGAGTTGATAAAATACTCATACAAATTTTTGGTTGGGGTAGACCGTGCGGCAGTATGGAGTTATTGCCCGAAATTTGTGCACGGTTTCTATTGTTTAACGGCGGTTAACCTGTAAAAACCCTCTCTATCTATGGGTCTCTGCCCTACGGCTACGGGCGTCGGGGGACCCAGAGTTCTAGGCCAGGGTAGTAGGACCCATGCCAACAGACTATAGCTAATCGTTCCTTCTCTTACGAATCAAGAATCAGGCAAGATTTCTATGCTATTTCAATAACAAAACACTCAATCCGACATATCTGTGCAACGTGTACTGTACAACAATATACCTCCATGGTAAAATATACTCACTTTTCAAAACTGATCCGTCAATTGGATGGGGTCTTCAACCACATTCTATTCCCGGGTGCGGGTGTGTGCCACCGCCGGTAATTTCTTTCGGTGAAGGTCAGGTGATTACTTATCGGACAAGGTATCGACTGCCGCAGCATTCTGTGTACATGTATTTGTGTAACAACTGCGCAGTATAGCACAATTTACTCACTAGCACTATGGGGGAAAACGAGTGCTATTTTTAACTCGCGCTAGTGAATGTAAAGGCAGCGCCGAAGGCTTGCGCGCGCACATTGTCATCTGAAAGGAGCCGATCCTTTCAGAAGACAATGTGCGCGCGCAAGCCGTCGGCGTAAAGCTACGGAAGTCCATAATGGACATTACACATGTCTCAATTTGCAGAAAAGACTATTATCATATTTTTACCACGTAAATCATCCACAATGTCCTTGATTCAAGTTCAGTACTACAGTGGGGATGATTACAAAATTAAAACCAAGATGTAAAATGAACAATAGTACAATCTTACACGAATGCCTTTGTAAAAAGAAAAGTCTTAAGCTTATTCTTAAAAACCGAAAGAACCTGAACAGACTGAATCCCATGCAACTTAATTGTACATCGTTACATTTAATGGAATAAAAATTGTCGACGAAAATGTGTATGAGGCCGCCAAAAAGGTTAACAAAGCCAAAAATCGTACAGATTCGTCTTGGATGCCCCAGAGTATCTGCCTTTTTAATTGATCAATGCCACCTGTTAAACACAATTTTGAACCGCCTACGAGTTGTCCTGCGTACGAGTTGACCAATCTGCGTACGAGTTGACCAATCTGCGTACGAGTTGACCAATCTGCGTACGAGTTGACCAATCTGCGTACGAGTTGACCAATCTGCGTACGAGTTGACCAATCTGCGTACGAGTTGTCTCGCGTACAATATAGTTCCCCGTGAATGGAGCCTGAAGCTAGCTAGTGGCGCAGTTCCGGACCCCTCGAATAGGCAAATCAGTGTTTAAAATTTTGGGTTTTTACAATTATTTCGGTACATTTATTTCTATTAAGAAAGTCCTTCTATGAAAAGGCCTTTGTAAATTTGTTACGATATACGTAGTATCACAATTTGTTGAAACTGAACAATTGCATTACGTTAAAGAGAAATATCGAGCAAAAAAATCGACCTCTTACTTCCGAAAACACAAAAGTAAAAACACTTGTACATAGGCCACAATAGGCCACCAGCCTTCGGTCCATAAATCAAATGATCGAGAAGAGTAATGCTCATAGCGATTCTGACAAGGTACCCTGTATTTGTTTGGGTACAATAATGTTCACCTGTAAAATAACAAACCATCGTCGTATTTTAGATTAACGGATTTTGGATGTAAAATTACGGTAATGTGAGCTGGAAAATATCATCACGAATCCATAAATTTTTCGTGTTGTAGTGTTAATTTATACAGATAATATAAATTTACAAAACCACTTTCTCAAAATACAACATTTTGTGTAAATATACATCAAACACATACAAAGTGTTGTTTATTTACAGATAATCTACTGTTATCCAACAGGAATCTCATTACGCAGAAAATGAATATTTCGATCGAGGAAATTTGTAGTATGTTAAATTGGCTGTTTAGTCAAAAAAATGCACGTTCTTGATCATAATGTGTTATTTTTTCAAACAATTCCACAATAAAACTCAGATTTCTTGCATAAAAAGGTTAATAATCGTATTAGATCATTTGTATTCAAATATTGAAATCATTTTTTGGCAAACTGTATGTGACTTCATCATGAAATGAACAGATCATGAATATACATCAAAATCAGTCACTTTTTTTTTACCTCGCCCTGTATATACCTCAACAACAACTACTGCATTCAAAGTTACCATACCACAATGTTCTTTTATTGTCATAACTTTGTTCGCTGTCAATTACAATTGCCTTTTCATTATAAATATAATAGCGAGAACTGGATAGAAATCTATAAAAGGGGAAATCACTATACAAAATCTACTTCGACCTATCAGTTATTGATCAGAAAGCAATAACATATCCTAAAAAGTCAAGTTTAGCTCAGAAAATATCAAAGCATTTACTGAGAAAACACTTTTTTTCACACAAGTCTAATGGTGTTTGTGCACTGGGTGTCAAGTGGTGTCCGTGTATGGAATTATTTCCCATGAACCAGCCACTTAAATTGTCAGATAAGTCCGATAAGATGTATGATATGAGGGGGTACTTGTGCACGGGCCCCATATCAGGTGCAACTTGATTCAAGTAGGCAGCAGCGCCTAGCAGGCAATTCACATCCGCTGCAAGATCTTGATGGAATGTACGTCTGTAACAACCATATCGCCAGTGGGTGTATAGGCCATTTCTATCCGATTGTACAGCTTTTCTGCTAAAGTTCCTACCAGTGATCCATTTGGGTCGTACTGCTGTATTTTTAAGTTCCCCCTTTCATTTTGATGAACAATTACATTAAAGTAGCCGTGACTGTCACAAAGGATCTCGGTAGGATTCGCAGGTTTTTGGTCCACAAGTGTCTTGATACTGAACACCGCATTGCCCCCGAGGTCTACGCAGGAGAGGGTATTGTTTGCGTAGTTAGAAATTAACAGGCGATCCATATTATCCATCGCTAAATAATGTGTCACATTTTCATTTGGAATGGTTGCTACTCACGAGCCATCCAGCAAATGCACATAAACAACTTTCCTGCCCGAGTCAGCCACAGCCAGTCGTTCTCCAGCTGCGTCTAGCGCAATAGCAGTTAACTGACTTGATTCTTCCTTAGATGGTGTGAATTCGCGAATCAACTGAAGATTGTCGTCAAAAACCTTCACTTTCTTTTTGTCAGTAACAAAAAGCAGATCGTCCGAGGTGACAGCAATGCCCCGAAGAGCGTCAAGCTGATGACCGCTATGAGCAGTCGAAGTTTTAAAACGTCCAGTGGAGGTAAATATCGATAGTCGATTCAGCTCTTTGTCTGTCACAGCAATGTCGCCGTTGCTGAAACATGCAACACCTCTGGCGAATTGGAATTCCCCATCACTGTTACCTTCCTTGCCGAACTCTTCCTTCACCTGCCACTTCTCTTTGAGCAATATCTTCCCAAGATCCTTTCCACTGACGACATCTTGACATTTGACCCCAATGAACGAAAGATCCACCTTTGCCGGTTCGCACTTTAGCTCCTTCTGGAATTCCAAGTTGTGCATCACCTTCGGTTTGAGTTCCAAGAGCTCGAAATCATCGACTTGACTCATCAAGTCGTTTACAGCCGTGACAACCTGATCTGCGCGTTTCATCTGGTCACGGTTGCGCATGAGCGCCTTTTCGTACTCGCTGTCTCTCTCCCGACAAATTGTGCTGACTTGTTCGGTGATTACCTTTGCTTTGCTTCTGATTTTAGCAATTTCTGCCTCCGCTTTTGCAGAAATGTCACTGCAAGCCCGAGCCAGTTTTGTTTGCAATCTATTTCGTGCATGTTTGATAGAGTCTTCGTTTGATGCAAATTGCTCTTTGCTTTTCTGGAACTGTTGCAATATGTTATTGACACTCTCACGGAATGATTTGATGGTGTCACCGATATCAATTAACTTATGTTCAGCAGCTGTTCGGTGCTCAGTTGCAACACACATGCCGCAAATCAACACATCACAAGTCTCACAGTGAAAGCATATGGCTTGATCACTATGTTTTCGACATTTTGGTGTGGCAGTCTTAGTAGCATATGTTGAAGCCCTCGGTTTGTCCAAGTCTTCCGCTTGAATGATGCGATGGTCTTTGGTGGACTTCAAGCGTCGGTGCGCCTCTTGACATTCCTTACAGATGTTCTTCTTGCAGTCGAGGCATCTTGACACGGCCTCGTTTCCTTCTTCGCAGGATTCACAAGTCGCACTAGTAGTAGTTACCTTTCCTAATAACTGCTATTGTTTGTTTATCTCATCGACAAGAGATATCAGAAAGAAGCTAGAAGACAGAGTCTGCACTCCTTCCTTAGGAACGACCGTCTCTCTCCTGCAGACTGGACATGTTATCTTTGCCCTCTCTGACGTATCTTTGCTCACCATCTCTCCCAGACAGTTCAGGCAGAAGCTATGGAGACAGTCTAATATCTTAGGATCCTTGAATCGATCGCAGCAGATTGGACATTCCAGATGCCCCTGGCTAATTGTGTCCAACACGGTTCGGGCTGCAGCCTCCGCCATCGTGATTATGATCCTATAACGAAAAAAAACCCAAAAAAGTTAGGAATACTCAAAGTGTGCGACATGTAGGGGTTTATGTTGGCATAGAGCCAAATAATAGAGAAGGGTGAACACTTATCCTACTAATAGATCTGTAATTGGCTCTTGTCTTGTGTCTTGTTGTTGCCAGTATATCTTATCTTATCTTGACGCCTGTAATAACGACAAGATGATAGACAAAAAAGAGTCAATTAATACAGCCCTGTTTAATTTGAATAATTATATTGTAGACTGAATAATTATATTGTTCATGGTCAAAATGAAACTTTCCGAGTAACCGAGAAAGAGCATAGTATGCGGAAATGGCGATTGTGTATAGTTACGGGCCTCTAGTTATGATCAAATCAATTCAAGTCACAGGTGTTTTTTGACTTTATCAACCTAGTCGTAGGGCTACAGTAAACACTAGAGTCTGAACCTGAAACTATATTTGCTCCAATGGTCAAAATTGACACTTTTGAGACATTTTTTGAAGGCCAGGCCGTAGACACCATTTATCTGTGTATTTGTGCAATAACTGCGCAGCGTTTGAGGAGGGAAAACCTTTTTATAGCTTCATGGGAAAACCAAGTTGCTATTTTTAACGCTCTAGTTGAAAGTTCAGATGATTGGCCTTACGCGTAAAACTACGGAAGTTGGTAATGGACATTACATATGTCTCCATGTAGGCAGAACAAAAATTATTATTATTTTATGAAATATTCACTAATTCATTTGCAATCGAGCAGTATTTATTTTGGATAATAGCTTTTGATGGCAAACCCTTCTCCACTTCTGAAAAGAGACGTGTCACAGGTAGAAATGGGTGTAGACAAATCTGTTTAAATGTTATAATCGGAAATTGAAATCAGTTTGTGATAACCAATTATTATTTACAACTGGATGCTTCTTTTAAAAAAATGCTAATAAGATTGAAGAGTTAAAATACAATAAAGAGAAAATGAAGTTAAAAAACAGCCGTCATGTACGTTGTTTTATTTATTAAAGTTTCAAAACCGTTAGGATTTTTCAGTTTTTCAAAAGGATCTATCGCGTTTTGGAAATATAACCTACACTGTTAAAAATTGTGTAACTTCACAGTTGTTTTTTTGTTGAAAATGTCAATATATAACAGTAGATATTACTGTTTTGGGATTTCTTTGCATATAAACAAAACTAGTACTGTCTATGTACATTTTTCTGAATTTCTCTGTTTGGTTACAGAATGTTCGCTGTTAAATTAAAGTTTTGTACTGGAACAAGAAACATCATCTTTTGAACAAGCATTTTCTTCCGTTATGTTAAGACACATCAACATTACTGTTTTATAACAACACATTTTGCTGTAAATATACAGCAACGACAACGAAGTATTTATCTACAGAGAATCTACTGTTCTCCTACACGAATCTCATTACGCAGTAACTGACCAATCAGAAGTGAGGAAATTAGTGTTCACAAAAGTCATGTTAAACTGTGTTGTTTTACCACAAAACACACTTTTTTGACCACTTTGTGTAATTATTAAAGCAATTCCCTGATACAATTTAGATTTTTAACAAATAAAGCTGAAGAATTGCATCCCATCTCCCTCCGCATTGAAATATTGAAATTATTCATTTGAAAGCGTGACTTCATCATTGCGGGAAAAGCTGAATATAAAAGTAACTCACGACAGTGGTTAAAGTGTTTAGTAGGTTATCGTAGCATTTATCTGTATACGTAATACATGTAGTATTGTGTAATGTGTAATAACTAGTTACTTATAATAGGTATGGTTACCATTCCCACTTCATTCATCGATGTAAATTGCCGCAATACGCGTAACAGAAAACTGTACTTCAACAGGAGCGTTTGTTTTTGGACAAAACTTTGACATAAAACTTGCTGTTATATTAACAAAACAACAACGGGTTAATCACTGTTGCAAAACAGGGGAATCACTGTAGGTGTACAGTACCCAATACTGTACAGTAGAATCTCTGTTAATAAACAGAGATAAAAACAACAGTAGAATGTACTGTTAAAAAACAGTAACTACTGTAATGCCAATTGACAATAGAATGTACTGTTAATTAACATATATTTTTTTAACAGTGTAGGTAGTACACACCTTTTGCTTTTGCTATAATTTTCAAAAATTGATGGGTTAAAAGGTTTGTACAGTAAAATTGTGATGCTGACCTGTTTTATAAATTTGGTGTTCATAGATGCAGGAAAACCAAGAACAGTAATGCTGTTTTGTAGTCTGGTTCCAATCGTCTGGGGCCAGTCTGGCCGGCAATCGTTGGAAATTGATACAAAATTCCACTTTTCTCGAAAACCGCAGCACATCAGATGCTGTGATTTCACAGGATGCTTAATAAAGGCGGTTATTCAGTCATTGATATTTGCAAATGGTGTACACTACCTTCATACAGATTGACCAATATTTTTGTTTGCAAAGGGTGTGATCGATGCTTCCTTTACAGAGATAGACTACTTTTCACTCAAAAGAGATGCCCCAAAAATTCATTGTCATGAAACATGAACTATCTCCCACTCTCTTCAGTGAAAAGCAAAATATGATTATGTTCAATACTTATGAACTTTTTCTTGTTTATTTTGACCGACCGAGAAACCGACAATTTTCTTGGTCAAAATGACAGAGAAAGTGTCATTTTCCCCCAGAAATGGGTACAGCATTCCAGTGTGACTTTATTAACCTATTCGTAGGACTACAGTGCACACTATGGACTGAATCTGAAATTAGATTTGCTCCTTTGATTTCCATGGTCAAAATTAAACTTTTCCGAGTAAACAAAAGTTACATTTTTCTTGGTATTTCTTTTCGACTGAGAAAGTGACATTTTTACCCTGAAATGGGTAGAGCAATTATATGGGTACGTTCAGATTCAGGATCCATTAATCTGGCCCATAGTTTGTTCTACCAACAGTGCATTGTACATGTACATGTAAATACAACCACCCAAAAGCTAATCGTTCTAACGGATATCAGGCATGTTTACCAAGCTATTTCACTTTAATAAACAAATCAAATACATTGAATCTATTCAACATGTACAATGTACTCACCTTTTTAAACTGATTCGCCAGTTGGATGGGGTCTTCAACCACAAATATTTAACACCAGAAATCCCGCGGTGAACTGAAGAATGGCAAAACTACTTCGAACGGCTAAAAGTGTGATCAAGCCTCGTACTGGTAGTAAATTAGTAGTACTGCTGCACTCAACATCGAGGGGGTGAAAGGTTTGTGTCGCACAAAATATTAACACATAAATTCTCATTATTCAAGTTGAAGGTATAGGCCAACTTCTGTAGACGCCATTTATCTGTGAATTTGTGCAACAACTGCGCAGCGTTTGAATAGGGCCTCACGCCCGAGAACCAACAGGGCCTTCTTATAATAGACAATAGGTTCCTACGTGTACATCAGGTGATTGTATATCAAGTGAATCATTAACATAATACGTTGGGTAACTCATAACAATGTGCAACGTCCGACGAGTATACTGGTAAGATATTAACATATTAACTACACAACAGCTCCATGCATGGGAAAACCCAGTTGCTATTTTTAACTCTCTAATCAAATGTTAAACGACTGGTCTACCACGTAAAACTATAGGGAAGTTCACAATGGACTTTACATATGTCTTCATGTGTGCAAGAAAGAATAATAATAAATATTCACAGATTTCATTTGAAATCGAGGTGTATTTATTTTGAATAATAGCTTTTTCTGGCAAAGCATCTCTCCTCTTTACTTTAGAAAAGAGACGTGTTACAGGTAAAAAAAGGTGTAGAACAATTTGTTTCAACTTAATAATCTGAAATTGAAATGAGCTGGTGATAACAAATTACTATTTACAACTTGATGCTTCTCAACAAAATAAGAGCTAATAACAATTTAGAGTTGATTTTTAAATACAATAAAGTGAAAATAAAGTTTAAAAACAGCCGTCGTGTACGTTGTTTTTTTTAATAAATTTTCAAAATTGTGATATTTTTTTAGATTTTCAAATGAATCTATTGCGTTACGAAAATATAACCTCTTAATAAACCATTTGCTTTTGCTGTAATTTTCTAAATTGGATGGGTTAGATGGTTCGTATAGTAAATATCGTGACGCTGACCATAGATGCTGGAAAACCAAGAACGTTAATGTTGTTTTGCAGTCTGGTTCCCCGACTTCATTCAAACAAAACAGAGCAATTTATAGACCTTGGAGATTTATCAGGTAAGGAAACCAGACTCTAGTTGGCTGGCACACATTTACGGATGTGTAACAGTATTGCAAATAAAATGAGGACTCACTAAATTTTATAAATTGGAGACAGTGTTTGAAAATAGTAAGATATTTCCAACGATTGCCGGCTGGCTTGCGATTCTGGCAAGGTACACTGTATAGTTTGGGGTTAAATAACGGGGGTTTTCACCTGTAAAGTAGCAAACCATCGCCGTATTTTAGTTTAACAAATTTTGAATGTAAAATAACGGTACTGCGACCTTGAAAATATCCTACAACGAATAATAGTTTTCGTGTTGTGTAGCGTTAATGTATACAAAGAGGATATAAATTTACAAAAACACTTTCTTAAAATACAACATTTTGTGTAAATATACATTAAACACATACAAAGTGTTGTTTATTTACAGACAATTTACTGATCTCATTACGCAGCAAGTGACCATTCAGAACTGAGAACATTTGTAGTATGTCAATTTGGGCTGTTTAGTCAAAAAATGCACGTTCTTGGTCATAATGTGTTATTTATTCAAACAATTCCACACAAAAATTCAGATTTTTTGCAAACCTAGGTTAATAATCGTATTAGATCTTTCGTATTCAAATATTTAAATCATTTCTGGGAAACCTGTGACTTCATCATGACATGAAACGATTATGAATATACATCTAAACCAGTCACTTTCTTTGGCCTCGCCCTGTATACCTCAACAACAACTACTGCAATCAAAGTTACCATACCACAAAGTTTGTTATTGTCATAAATTTGAGAAGCACAATTTTACAAAGACGGCATTTCTTCACTAATGTCTTCAACTAAATACCACTGCAGGAAAAATATGTCTTTTTTTTTAAACTACAAGCGAGGCGCACTATTAGAAAAACTAAATACCTATATTTGTAGAAGAGTGAAAACAAATCTATGAGCCTTGTGTAAAAAAAACATGCTTTGATATTTTCGGAGTTAAATTTGACTTTTTAGGATATGTTATTGCTTTCTGATGGCCGATTTCTTTATTCGCTGTCTTTCACAATTGCCTTTTCATTAGAAATAGTATAGCGAGAACTGGACATAAGTCCAGTACACGTACATCACTAATTGTTTTCTACTTTGACCTATCAGCCAAATCTATAAAAGGGGAAATCACTATACAAAATCTACTTCGACCTATCAGTTATTGATCAGAAAGCAATAACATATCCTAAAAAGTCAAATTTAGCTCAGAAAATATCAAAGCATTTACTGAGAATTTTCTTTTTCAGACAAGTCTCATAGTGTTTGTGCACTGGGTGTCAAGTGATGTCCGTGTATGAATGTATTTTCCCAGGAACCAGGCACATAAATTGAAATCCGATAATATGTATGATATGAGGGGGTACTTGTGCACGGGCCTCATATCAGGTGCAACTTGGTTCAAGTAGGCAGCAGCGCCTAGCAGGCAATTCACATCCGCTGCAAGATCTTGATGGAATTTACGTCTGTAACAACCATGTCACCAGTGGGTGTATGGGCCATTTGTATCGGATTGTACAGCTTTTCTGCAACAGTTCCTACCAGTGATCCATTTGGGTCGTACTGCTGTATTTTAAAGTTTCCCCTTTCATTTTGATGAACAATTACATTAAAGTAGCCGTGACTGTCACAAAGGATCCCGTAGGGACTCGCAGGAGTTTTGTCCACAAGTGTCTTGATACTAAACACCTCATTGCCCATGAGGTCTACGCAGGACAGGGTTTTATTTGTGAAGTTAGGAATGAACAGGCGATCCATATTATCCATCGCTAAAAACAATTCCACATTTTCATTTGGAATAGTCGCTACTAACGAGCCATCAAGCAAATGCACATAAACAACTTTCCTGCACCAATCAGCCACAGCTAGTCGTTCTTCAGCTGCGTCTATCGCAATAGCGGTTAACTGACTTGATTCTTCCTTAGATGGTGTGAATTCGCGAATCAACTGAAGATTGCCGTCAAAAACCTTCACTTTATTTGTGTCCGTGACAAAAAGCAGATCATTTGAGGTCACAGCAACGCCCCGGGGAGCGTCCAGCTGAAGACCGCTTTGAGCGGCCGAAGTTTTGAAACGTCCAGTGGAGGTAAATAGCGATAGTCCTTTCAGTGTTGTGTCTGTCACAGCAATGTCCCCGTTGCTAAAACATGCAACATTTCCGGCTAATTGGAATTCCCCGTCACCGTTTCCTTCCTTGCCGAACTCTTCCTTTACCTGCCACTTCTCTTTGAGCAATATCTTCCCAAAATCCTTTTCACTGACGACATCTTGACATTTGACGCCAATAAACGAAAGATCCAACTTTGCCGGTTCGCACTTGAGCTCCTTCTGGAATTCCAAATTGTGCATCACCTTCGGTTTGAGTTCAAAGAGCTCGAAATCATCGACTTGACTCATCAAGTCGTTTACGGCCGCGACGATCTGATCTGCGCGTTCAATCTGGTCACGGTTGCGCATTAGCGCCTTTTCGTACTCGATGTTTCTCTCCTGGCCGATTTTGTTGACTTGTTCGGTGATAACCTTTGCTTTGCTTCTGATTTTAGCAATTTCTTCCTCCGTTTTTGAAGTAATATCACTGCAAGCCTGAGCCAGTTTCGTTTGCAATCTATTCCGTGCATGTTTGATGGAGTCTTCGTTCGATGCAAATTGCTCTTTGCTTTTCTGGAACATTTGCAATATGTCCTTGACACCCTCACGGAATGATTCGATGGCGTCACCGATACCAATGAACTTATGTTCCGATGTTCGGTGCTCAGTTGCAGCACACATGGCGCAAATCAACACATCACAAGTTTCACAGTGAAAGCATATGGCGTGATCACTATGTTTTCTACATTTTGGTGTGGCAGTCTTAGTAGCATCTGTTGGTGAAGCCCTCGGTTTGTCGAAGTCTTCCGCTTGAATGATGCGATGGTCTTTGGTGGACTTCAAGCGTCGGTGCGCCTTTTGGCATTTCTTGCAGATGTTCTCCTTGCAGTCAAGGCATCTCGACACGGCCTCATGTTCTTCTTCACATGATTCACAAGTCGCACTAGTAGTAGTTATCTTTTCTAATAACTGCTCTTGCTTGTTTATCTCATCGACAAGAGATATCAGAAAGAAGCTAGAAGACAGACTCTGCACCCCGTCGTCAGTCACGACCGTCTCTCTCCTGCAGACTGGACATGTTATCTTCGTCGTCTCTTTGCTCACCATCTCTCCCAGACAGTTCAGGCAGAAGCTATGAAGACAGTCTAGCATCTTAGGATCCTTGAATCGGCAGCAGCAGATCGGACATTCCAGGTGCCCCTGGCTAATTGTGTCCAACACGGTTCGGGCTGCAGCCTCCGCCATCCTGATCATGAAGTGTATACTTCAGGGAAAAGAAAGAAACAAAATCCGTTTCGACTATTACATTCAGGAATACTGGGTCAGGATGGTTATGTTGAGGAGGGGCATGGAGCTGTAAAATGGAGGGCACAGTGGTTTAAAACCAATTTGTGACCCAGACATCAGTGAATTTCAGGACAATGAACAGTCAAAAATAAAAAAAATTAACAATATCAAGTATGTTTAAACAAAATCGCTGGGTACGGAAAACAAGGTTGAAAGTTTTCTAAAAACGTTACTCACCGTAATTGACAAAAACAAAAAAAATACATTTGAAAGAGGGCGCTTTTTTTCTGCATAGCGCCCTCTTGTGCCAATTTGTGCATTTAATACTAACCATCTGTTGCTTATGTAGTCCGTTATAATTTATCTAGCTACAGTCCGGCCTCTTGTTGCAGTCAACCTATCTTCTCTTTAGGTATTTATTCCAGATCTCCTCATTAGAGGGTGGCGTGCTTCACTGTTCCATCTGAATGTTAAGACCATTCGCAATGGAACAGAAATGAAATAAAAGCGAGACCGTTCACAATGGAGGAGTCTTTGTCATAAGGGAACCGGCAACCGTCCACAGATTGGTTTCAGAGAGGTCACACATCGGGAAATAATAATAATAATGTTTACATTAAAGTCATTCAGATGCCCGCTTCACATCGTTGTCAGTCCCTGGCTGGACATTATGATAAATAAAAGCAGTCATTGAAAGTATCCCTGGGGGAAAACACGTCTGGCTGGTTGAAATGGTGTTTACTTTTTGTTTGGCTCTGAACGCTGTCGTAATAAAGTTAAATACTCGTGTCGATCGTCTTAATTTTGTTTAACCTAGTTTGTTTTACAGGTATTGCTTTTTCAGAGAGTTTCAACAACCCACCCTATATTCGATGCGCTTATAAAGGCATGCGCTTATAAAGGCACACGGTAATTCACATGCGTCGCAAATGAATGACGTCGTACAAACCACTTGGTAAGAATATACGTTGCATTGCTTAATCGCGCGCTGACTATGCCTATCAACAGAGGGCGCTATTTGGCGCGCTGGACAATATTTTTGTTGAAAACACCCTTACCACAAATTCGACTTTTACGGGCAAAAGGGATATCTACGCTAATTTACCGGCATTTAATAATGGCAAGGATATTTAGTCATTCGATATATTACAAATTTATGACATTTTGCCGTGGGTATTAGAGGTACACGTTAAAATGTGCAACCGTAAATGTTTAAAAACTAATGCATTTTGTACCATGTTAGTCGATGTTTTCAATTTTTTGATAAAGTATCATAAATTCCTTGGTCCATATCATACTTTACACCATTCGAAGGGTTGTAAAATAGGTATATTAAAAGCAATATACCCAAACCCATCAAACTCCAACTGCAGGTTTTGCTAGATTTTGGCAGGTCTGGTACCAAATCATAGCAACTTGTTGTTGGGCTTTGTTTGACTCAGTACCAAAAAGCTAGGGAGATCGACCCTGTTAAATTCAGTCAGGTTCAGGACAGAAATGAATGAGACTTGTACAAATGTTGGAGTTTTGGGGGGTGCACAGGCATGTATTAGTGGGTGACCCACGGCTGTTCACGGCACAGCTAGTTTCTGGTAAACTGCTTGTGTATAACATGTACCCCTCTGTAGGTCCCCACTCGTAGCACATATACATGTATATCGCTGGACAGTCATCACTGTACTGATCCCATACTGAACAATACATATTGACTCATCTGTAACAAGTCAATCAAACTTCAAGAGTTTGGCAGGTTTAGTACAGTTAGGTTTAGTAGAGTGTACCAATAAGTACCTGTGTGAAGTTGTGGAAGTTCATGTAGAAGAGGACAAATTAGGGTGATGCTGAACATTTTAGAATTTTAGAGTGTTCTGACTGATTTTGAGATTAGACATATTTCACTTAACACACAAACCCTATGGATTGTCCCCATAACGCAATGTACGAAAAGAATTGATGGTTTGGTTTACTTTCTCCTGTGAGAGCCAAGGGGGTTAGGGTCATCACTTCAACCAGCCTAACCATTGTATTCCTAATATGATTCTACAGGGCAAAGAATCACTTGGCCATCGGAAAGACTCAGTCCGCTTCAGCCGGGAGAAAGTTTGGATGAATCGTCTTCGGACTATTCAACAACATAGGCTCAATATCTAAATATCTAACTAGGAAATGATTAACTTTGTCATCTGGTTCAGATTTATTTATTTGCTTTTGTTGTTTGTTCTCACTCCTCCGATTTTCCCTGTCTATTTTCAACCCCCCCCCCCCCCCCCCCCAATTACTTCTAGTCATACTTGTTTATTAGTTCTTCCCTTTGATCTTTACCCTGGACCTCGTTCCTTTTGGTTTTACCCCTTCTGTTTTTGTTCTCCACCCAAATTCACACCCCTTTACCCCCTTGGTCTGTCTTTGATCCTACCCACACTTACCTTACCCTTTAAATTCTCAGCCTTTAATCCCTCAGCCTTACCCTTTAATCCCTCTTTTTGTTGATTTTTCCACTGGACTCTGTGCTTTTTCTTTTGTGTTTCTTTTGCCAACCATGATGTGCCTCATATATCATGCCCTATATACATGTATGTTTGTATCTTGTACACAGCCATTTTGTCTCTGAAGAAGATCTTGTTGAGATCAAAATATTAGGCCCTCTTAACTTATTTGATTTGTACATTTCAGGCCATTCCAGCCAGTAAGCAGTTTGTAGCAGTTTTAATCTTATTCATGTTTCATTTACCTTGGCAGATATTTGAACAAGATGTAAATATTTTTCCATTTTTTACTCAGTGCCATTTTTAACATATCTCAAAAAAACAAATCTATAATAAAAACTTGCTTTTGGGACTCCAGTCAATGTTTTTTTAACTGAATCTCAAAATGAATTTTGGACCTGATGTCTGGGTCTTAATTCCACTGTGGAGGGTGCACACCAACGCTATAAATAGGACTGTACCTGCATAGCTCTCTGTTGTATGTTGTCTTATTTTGTCACCATTATCTTATCTTATCTTGTCACCTATAGCGACAAGATAAAGACAAAAAAAGAGCTAATTACAGCCCTATTTGTAGGGTAAGGTGCACTACAGCCATTACAATGACTGCTCTATGTTCCGAAAACCCTATGTTCTGACTACTAAACCTATGTTCCGACACTCCTATGTTTCAACTACCCGCATATAATAAGATGTTACTAGCCTGCTTCATTGATGACTCATACGTGGGGGGCGTCGGAACATGGGGGGCGTCGGAACGTTGTGGGCGTCGGAACGTGGGGGGCTTCGGAACGTGGGGGGCGTCGGAACGTGGGGGGCGTCGGAACGTGGGGGGCGTCGGAACGTGGGGGGCGTCGGAATGTGGGGGGCGTCGGAACGTGGGGGGTGTCGGAACGTGGGGGGCGTCGGAACGTGGGGGGCGTCGGAACGTGGGGGCGTCGGAACGTGGGGGGCGTCGGAACGCAGGGGGCGTCGAAACGCAGGGGGCATCGGAACGTCGGGGCGTCGGAACGTCGGGGCGTCGGAACGTCGGAACGTAAGGGCATCGGAACGTAAGGGAATCGGAACATAGGGGTGTAACCAGCCATCACTATAGGTCAAAGTGAATATTTGCTTTACCTGCTTCCCAGCAAACACAAAACGTTTAAAAAACGTTTTTTAAACGTTTAAGTAGGTCCGCTAGGTCTTCGTCCTAAATAAACGTTTAAAAAACGTTATTTAAACGTTTAATTAGGCCCGCTAGGTCTTCGTCCTAAATAAACGTTTAAAAAACGTTTTTTAAACGTCCGCTACGTCTTGATTTTTAACAAACGTTTAAAAAACGTTTGGAGAACATCTAATTTTGACCTAATATTTGCCCCAAAGCAAAGGTTTTTTTAAAACGTTTACAAAACGTTTACGAAACGTTTGAAAAAGACGATTTTCTTCTGGACGTTTAAAAAACGTTTTCTTTACGTCCAAGTCAAATAAAAACTAATTGTAATTAATTATTGTTTTTTAATATTATGATTTAATATGATTATTATTTTGATGATTAAATTGAGTAGCCTAATGATGGTGATTATGATGATGATTATGATTATGATGATCGATGATGATTATGATTATGATGATGATCATGATCGTCATCCTCATCGTGTGGCCCATATGGTCGTCGTCGACGTCGTTGATGTACGTAATCTAGGGTGACGCGGGAGCGTCACGCCCAACGGGTTCGCCCGGCTGGGAGTGGCAGCGCCGCGGCACCCTTACTTTGCCAGTGCACCGATTTTGCGTTAATTTTATTCTTTCTTTCTTCTTCAGTCCGACTGGAATAACTCGCGATCGCTCCACGGAATCGAAAAGAACCCAATAACGAAAATGATCAGGAGATCAAGGGCATGAGTTCTATTGGGACAGAATTTTGATTTTCGACTTCTCAGAGGGGGTTGTCATACGAATCTGACCATCTGACAATGACAAAAAAAAAAAGTGAAAATGAATTTCCTCAGTTCGACGACAGAGGGGGTTGTCATACGAATCTGACCATCTGACCAACCCAGTCTCCTTCTTAAATTGTGTACATATCACAATTGACCAATTGTGTGTATATCACAATTTAAGAAACTGTACATGCGCAGTAATACCGGCAAAACGGAGGTTGGTCTTGAAAGAGTGAATAAACAAGTGTATGATGTTCTTATTACTTGAATTAGTTGGTTTAAGTTCATTACTTTGTTTTGGGGTAGAATAAGGGAAAAGTCGGGTTAGGGTACAGAAAGAAAAACAAAACTTGAGATACAATGCAATTAAACTTGCGTCAAATAATAACAATAATAAGAATTGCTGTTAATGCGGTAATATGAATTGTTTTTTTCTTGTACCCTAACCCGACTTTTTCCTTTTCCAATCCCAAACTTAAACAACTACTGCAACTAATAAGAACATCATACACTTGTTTATTCACTCTTTGAGGGCCAACCTCCGTTTTGCCAGCATTACTGCGCATGTACAGTTTCTTAAATTGTGATATACACACAATTGGTCAATTGTGATATGTACACAATTTAAGAAGGAGACTGGGTTGCAACTGACATGTGAATGAATTTCCTCAGTTTGACGACAGAGGGGGTTGTCATACGAATCTGACCATCTGACATGTGAGGGTGACGCGGGAGCGTCACACCCAACGGGTTCGCCCGGCTGGGAGTGGCAGCGCCGCGGCACCCTTACTTTGCCAGTGAACCGATTTTGCGTTAATTTTATTCTTCTTTTTTTCTTCTTCAGTCCGACTGGAATAACTCGCGATCGCTCCACGGAATCGAAAAGAACCCATATAACGAAAATGATCAGGAGATCAAGGGCATGAGTTATATTGGGACAGAATTTTGATTTTCGACTTCTCAGAGGGGGTTGTCATACGCATCTGACCATCTGACATGTGAATTTCCTCAGTTCGACGAAAACGGCACTAAAAGCATATGTGAATGAATGCATTCCTAAGTGAAACTCGGTGCAAGAATGTGTGATATTTCTTGCGTTTTTGTGAGTTTCGGGCGTTTTAGCATTTGCTAGTGTCAGTGCGCATGTACTGCGCAATTGTGCGGCGTTGTTTGCAAGTGTGCGCTGCGCAAATGCCGCCAAAACGCTTGCGCACACAACCACAAATTTCAGCTCTGGTAATAATTTTCGCTGTCTGAATCGCTTCAAATTATCGGCAATTTCGGTCAGTTCTGTGTTTCTGTCTAACTTTCTTGCTTCTGCCACAATTTTGTTTCATTTCCTGCTGAAAATTGTCAAACTATTTCGCTTTTTTGCAGCAGTCACAGTGTGCCCTTTGTAGTGAAGCACAACGGCAACTTGACGCTGGGCAATATCATCACAATCGCAGACGTTCGCCGATGACAACGACGACGCCGACTCGCAGGAGGGGGGTGGGGGGGGAGGTTAAAAAAAGTAACAAAACACCCGAAATAACGAAGCTAAAACGTATTTTGGCTTCAAAAGTGACAAATTTAGACAATTAAGACAGAAACAACGAAGTAGCAGCTGCTATTGACTAGTGCTATCTCCTCACAGGGTAGGAGCTAATGGGTATACGGAGAACAATGTAATGGTGTACAGTACTATATAGTATATACATACTAGTAGCCCGTAGGTCTGTGGCAAGACGCAACACCGTAGGTCTGACGGCAAAGTAGTCGGGTAGGTTAGTGGCTCGACTAACTGTAACGGGTGGTTCTGTTCTGTGTGGGAACAACGTGTACCGAGGTGTCAACTTGCATCTATACTCAACAACCGTTTGCTGTTTGTTCGCACATCGGCAAACTTACATTGTGTTTTTTTGCAGGTTTCCTTCGCTCAAACAAAACACAAAACTAACAAAAATAATGGCGCGCAGTGCGGCCGACAAGCGACGGCCACCCAAGGCGTCGCCGCGTCGCCGACTGCGTCGCAAACCCTACGGGGCGCGGGAGAGTGAGCTGCCACTCGTCGACAGCAGCCAGTCGCAGTACACTAGCGACGCGCACGAGATACAAGCGCACATGCCCAAGTCGCCCTGCGGCGACAACACCGGGCCGCAGGCGGCGCATCGCGCGCGGGCGCACTCGTGCTCGCGCGATAGGGCGCATAAGATCAATCGGCGTCGGCGCAGTCACTCCGCGCAGCCACGCGACGACACGCGTCCGGCCCAGCACGTGCAGCTGCTCGATCTACACGCAGTTCATGCACATATGGCTGGACGCGCGTCGCGACCGCATGGCGCGCATTCCGCATCGAAAGCGACGCCCCGAGTTCCATGCGCCGGCGCCGCTCACCATCACCAAGCGAGAGAGTGAGCTGACACTCTGCAACAACAGCCCGCCGCAGTACAAGGGCACCTCACTGCCGCACAAACAGAAGTGTGCCGGCAAGTGCAGCCAGCTGCCCTCCGAGTAGACTTGATCCAAGTCGGGATTATGTGGGAACATTGCTCATGGTCATCCACACTGTGCGCCTCGCGTCACGTCCACGCTTATCAGTAGCGCGCCCTCATGCGCCACCCATGCTCATGTGTGGTTCAGAAATCCCGACTTGACGGATGTGCCACACGTTTGTACCACTGACCTCAACACCTGGACAGATCATTGTCCATATTCTGCTGTGCTAACACTTGAAGTCGGCGCGAACTGGAAGTGCAACATGGCGTCACTGCTGTGAGCCAATGACATGTCCAGTTGTAGAGGTCAGTGGATTTACCAACCAACTGAACTCTACACCTGGACATTTCATTGGCTCACAGCAGTGACGCCATGTTGCACTTCTCTGCATGCCGACTTCAAAATGAAACAATGGATGATCTGTCCATGTATAGAGGTCAGTGGTTTGTACACAACTTATGGGCTCATCTACCGAAAACGGTAGCGGCCAATCAAATTGCAGAATTGTATAAATTAGCATATATCTGTAATAATATGAACTTTGACCCAGTTGTGTGACGGACATACGTGAACATTGTGATGTACAATGTACATACACATGTGCATAGTGTACATTATGTGTAAATGTACAAACGGTTTAATAGTCTTGCTATCGTGTACATTGTCCGGCCGTTAAGTTTGCACTATACCATACTCTAACTAAATAAACGAAGTATGGACGCAGTTATTTAATTTGAAAAAGGCATCTAGTGACAGTACTGCCTACCATTCCTCCATAGTCCGTTAGCGGTCTAGCGAGTCCGTACCGATTGGCGGACTTATTTGGCATACATCGCGCATAACCATGCGATGCGTATGCAAATAATTTATGAATAACTACATATCACCGCGGGGGGTTTGATTGGCCGATCCGTCAAGTCGGATTTACTGCACTGACATGATGACATCGCGTTGATGCCGATAGCGGAACGACAACCAGATGACGGCGCCTTTTTTCTAAGGCCAACAAAGCACATAACTAT
Organism: Crossaster papposus; assembly: GCA_037893245.1. Taxonomy (NCBI): domain Eukaryota; kingdom Metazoa; phylum Echinodermata; class Asteroidea; order Velatida; family Solasteridae; genus Crossaster; species Crossaster papposus. Next base: position 524,182 of record JBAIAA010000669.1, on the reverse strand, counting down.
TCGGCCGGATTGACGAAAGCAAATTGGTAGTCTTAACTCCATGGTAAGTCCGACTTGGGTCAAGTCTTCCCCTCCGAGGACATTTGCGCGCGCCTCTACGCGGCATACGAGAAAATGCGCCGACTGCGCACGCACAAGCGGCGTATCGCCCGCCTCTTCAAAGAGGATGCGCAGTGGTGGGCGCACACGGGCGTCAAAGCGCTGCTGCCGGCGAGTACACAAAAAACTCCACATCTGGGCAATCGGTCGGGGGAAGGCGCTCGCTCGACTATAAACAAAAACACCCGGACGCCAGATGGGGAGTTAGTCGAGCGATTGGGTGAGGGACTGCACCCGATGATCCCGAGCCAAAAGCGCGCATGCAAACTTCTTACTGTTCAAACACAAGCTACTAAATAAAAGGAAGTGGACAAGTCAAAGGTAAAATGCTCTGAGAGCATAATAAAAGGGCCAACGGGTTTCCAGTTAAAGTAAAATGCTGTGCGAGCATTCCAGCTAAAGTAAAATGCTGTCTCAGCACTGCACTCGCGTCAAAAAGGAAGTGGACAAGAGAATGCCAACGGGTTTTACCTCTTACCCCCCCAACAAGCGCAGACCGAGCGAAAGGTCAGCAGGTGTGGGCCACTAGTTCGGTGTGGGCGGGTCGAAACCGTTGCCCTCCCACCGAGCAGTAGATGTTAACTGGTTAGCACCGTACCGTAATCACTGCATTTATTTGCATACACTAATGCTGGTGGGTCATCGTAAGATAGCCATTACGGCTTGGATGGAGTTCAATTTTGGTTTTGCGTTGCGCGCTCTCTTGCACTGACGACACTGTCTGAGAGGTCCTAGGTGCCGCTATGCACGCTCTTCTACTCTGGCGCATACTAGCTACGCCCATAATTCTAACCTACACCCTCCAGCTAGCCCAAGACACTTGACAGCCTTCGCTCCGCTTTGCATGCACATCTGCGCCGGCGTACTTTCAGCATCTGTCAGCTACACCTAATACATGAGCGCCTGTGCCTGCATATGGTTGCACTTCATACACTGCAACAGGTCATCACGTCAGTTGACAATGACAATTCTACTTAGCACCGCCTTCTTTCTCCGCCTTTAGACCACCGTACGTAGCTGTGCCTTGCGCGCATTTGTCTCACAAACGCTCGCAAATACACAGCGAACGCACGCTTTCTCTAATTCATCCGACACGTGTGCCGGATTCCAAAAAAACCGATGTCACCTTGCTTCAATACTCAACAACTTTTGCACGGAAACATGTGAGCGCCAACAGCAGCATACTTACTACTTGATACACAGCGCGCACAGAGCGGGTAAGAAGTGAACTTCACCGTGGGCCCACAGCGCGCGTCGAGATTATCCGTTAATAAGCCCATTATAAGCTTATTTATAAGCTCGTGCTCATCCGCCCTATCGCGCGAGCACGAGTTATTGTTTACGCGCCGTCCATTTCGTGCCAGTTATTCAGCTACGTGACCACCGACCGCGTTACATAGCCGGTGATCACCTTCCCACTCTCTTGCGTTGCGGCCTTCTCTCTCTCGCAAAGAGTGCAGCGCTTTCCCCTCCAATGCGTGTGTCTCTCTCTCATTGGCTCATTGAGTCGGTGCTTTAGACTACCCGATTGTGAGTCCATGCTGCTATGGGAGGAGGGGGCGAGGTGGGAGGGCAACGGTTTCGACCCGCCCACACCGAACTAGTGGCCCACACCTGCTGACCTTTCGCTCGGTCTGCGCTTGTTGGGGGGGTAAGAGGTAAAACCCGTTGGCATTCTCTTGTCCACTTCCTTTTTGACGCGAGTGCAGTGCTGAGACAGCATTTTACTTTAGCTGGAATGCTCGCACAGCATTTTACTTTAACTGGAAACCCGTTGGCCCTTTTATTATGCTCTCAGAGCATTTTACCTTTGACTTGTTGTTATATTTTGTGACATCGATATCATGCGGTGCGCCGGCGCGGCCTGGCTGGCCGCCTACGTACAGCGTGCATGCCATCGTTTATATTCAAACGCTATGTTGGATGTTCTTGAAAGGTTTTCTGAACGTTCCGAATAGGTTTTCTGAACGTTCTTAAAAGGTTTTCTAGACGTTCTTAAAAGGTTTTCTGAACGTTCTTAAAAGGTTTTTTGAACGTTTTTAAAAGGTTTTCTAGACGTTCTTAAAAGGTTTTTTAAACGTCTAAAGGTTTTCTAGACGTCCTAAAAAGGCACTGCAAAAACTGTGGTGTTAAAATTTTAACACCAATGTTTTTTTAATCTTTTGGAATGAACATTGGTGTTAAAATGAAGTAAAATGATTCTTGAAGTATTAGTTTCAAATCAAGTACTGGTGTTACGTACTTTTGGTGTTAAATATGACCTAGTGCGCATGCGTGTGTGAAATAAAGCCCTCTGATTGGTCAATAAGGAATTATGGTATATGTTAACAATAGTCGATGTTAAATTGTTGTATTTAGTCCAAAAACCCATTTATTTTACCATAATATGTAATTATTTAAACGATTCCATGATTGAATTTAGATTTTTGTGCAAACATAGTTAAAAATTCGCGTTACATTTTATTCGTTTTCAAATTTTGACATTATTCATAAAAACTAGCTGCGACTTCGTCGTGGACAAAAAAGCGTAGTATAAAACTAACAACGGCAATGGCTATGTGTGTAGTACGTATTCAGTAGGAATAGATTATTATTGTATATGGATGTGTAATGTGTAATAAGTCAGTTCTTTGTAATATTTCATTACGTAATTTGTCCATGCAGTTAATATGTACAAAATTATAGTGTTAAAACGGTATGATCCTCAAACTGGTGTTATTCAACACCCAAATTTTTTGCAGTGTAGACGTTCTTAAAGGGTTTTCTTAACGTTCTTAAAAGGTTTTCTAGACGTTCTTAAAGGTTTTCTAAACGTTCTTAAAAGGTTTTCTAGACGTTCTTAAAGGTTTTCTAAACGTTCTTAAAAGGTTTTCTAAACGTCTAAAGGTTTTCTGGAGAGCTGGTCTGGAAAACGAATACGAGACAAGGTTTTAAATTGGTTTTTTAAACGTTTTAAATTGGTTTTTTAAACGTTCAATAAAAACGTTTTTTAAACGTCCAAAACCTACCACAAAAAAACGTTTACAAAACGTTTTTTTTTAACGTTTAAAAAACCAATTTAAAACGTTAAAAAAACGTTCAGAAAACGTCCGATTGTTAGCTGGGTTCATGGTCAAAACGACACTTTTCCGAGTCAACCAAAATGTCATTTCGATTGGGAAAGTGACATTTTCGACCAAATTTTGGCCGGAGAAAGTGTCATTTTTTACACGGAAATGAACAGAGCAACTTGGTTCTGATTCAGGATCAATTATTGTGTTCTATTACAGACTACGAAAGCTAATCGTTCCTTTATCTTACGAATCAGGCATGATTCAAGCAACACCCAATCACATTGAATCTGTGCAACATGTAATGTGTATTACGTGCAACATGTAATGTGTATTACATGTAACATGATTCATATGTATTGTACATGTACTACAACTACAATGTACTCACTTTTTAAAACTGATTCGTCAGTTGGATGGGGTCTTCAACCACATTTTCGGTGCGTGTAAAACACAAGAATGGCCTTCCACCGGTCCAGGTACCGCCGGTATACTTTCGAGCGGCGAAAGGTGATCACTTGTACTTATCGAAACAAGGTCGTACCCGTATCGACTACCGCAGCATCCTGTGTACATGTACATACATGCATTTGTTCAACAACTGCGCAGTATTTGATGAGAAGGCATTGCGTGCAGCGCAATTTACTCACTGTGGGAAAAACCTGTTACTATTTTTAACTCGCGCCAATGAAGGGCAGCGCGCGCCCTCTAGGCCCCTGTCTTTCAGAAGACAATGTGCGCGTGCAGGCCTTCGGCGTCAAGCTACGGAAGTTCATAATGGACATTACATATGTCTCCATTCGCAGGAAAGAATATTACCCTGTGAAATATTCACATAATTTATTTGCAATCGAGGTGTATTTATTTTGAATAATAGCTTTCCATGGCAATTATCTCTCCTCCCCACGGGTATTAAAGGGTGGAAAATATGTTTAAATTTAATAATCTGAAATTGAAATCAGTTTGGTAACAAACAATTATTTTTTACAACTGGATGTTTCTAAAAAATAATATCTAATAATAAAATTGAAAGTTTATTTCCAAATGGACCATTCCATGAAGTTGAGATACAAAGTGTGACATTTTGGTATATTTCTAGTTTCATGCCATATATCAACTAAATTATTTGACTATTTATTTCTGATGTTGTCTTGGATGTTGGACAGATTTGGAAAAGTTTTGTACCACTCAAACATTGGTTTCCTGAGTAATTGGATATTTATTCAAATGTTTAGGTCTCAGATGTAACAAGTACAACGCGTCTCTTTGACATCCTTTTGTCATGTTGCAAGATGTAATGTATAAACCTCAGCTTACTATTAACTGACCACCAAATGGAGCCATACATGTCTTTATAAGGTTATTCATATAAATGACAAGGGATATGTTGAAAAATATGTTCCAACATAACAAATGTCACACCAGGGTACACATTGTTAAATTGTTTATAGTGACTGATTCACTTGTATTTCAGGTAAGAGTTACACAAAGATAATTACACAAAGATAATTTACTGAAATAAATCAAAAGCTCTCCCGAGAATGTCGGCATCAACACTGTTTAGCAACCGCTCCAAACAACACTAGACATGGCAATTACATTCCCAATTTCGTTTTTGTTTAAATAAAACCGAATATAATGGGGACACAATTAACACAATTTGGACAATGGGAGTCAAAAGGTATCCCCAATGTAATTTATATAGATGAATAGGTCTCCACAAGAATTTTCACGAAATAGATTTTTGAATTTTACTCAAACTTCCCAAAAACTAGGGTTAGGATGTGGGTTAGGGTTAGTGTTTGGGTTAGGGTATAATATAGGGTATATTTTGTTAAAATTTCAACCTAGAATTTAATTGTGGTTGAAATAGAAGCATTTTGAAAAAGGTGCTCGACTTTCTAACCATTTTGAAAACGAGACCAAAGAGATGTCTCCACAAGGATACAACGTTGAGGATGGTTGTTCCCGGAATCTTAGGAATTCTTTTCAGGTATCTGAGGCATGTGTCAGGTAGCAATACACTGTTAAAATGCTGTTGGTTAAACTTGTTTAACAACCTCGGTTGTCCAAGTGCCCTGCTTAAACAACCGTTGTCCGCTGTTTAAGCAGGACACGTGAACAAACCGGGTTGTTGTCCTTGTATACACAACTGTTTAAACAGTAATCGTGTGCCAAGGAAAAGGACGTTACAGCCCAGGCACGCAACAAATCACTTTTTGAGATAATCGAGTTTAAAGGTTTTGTGCTGCCATTTCTAAATTAAACCCTACATCAGGCTGAAATTTCGACTTGTAAATCTTGTGAATAGTTCGAATATAACCGTGTATTTTTTATATAAAACTGGTACTTAATTTTATTTCAAAATATCACTTAATTATGAGGTTATTTACATATTTATGCTAACGACCTTATACCGGGAACTATTATCGCTACAAGTGTGTTACTTCAAGTGTAGCAAGTTTTTTGTTCCATTGGTATTACACGCTAACGTCCTTATGCCGGGTAACAATTCTTACGACCTTTTATGGCCCTGTCACACTAGAACGTTTTAGGCCAACGCGTGAGTAGCGCGTTAAAAATAGTTGATGCGCTGGCAAACGCTGAACTTCCACAGAAAAAGTCAAATGGAACCGTGATTTCAGCGTGTCCATAACGCGTTGTTAACGGGTTCAATGCGTTCGCCAGCGCGTGAGAAACGCGTTAGTAACGCGCTCGACGACTGATGAACGACTGCCCAGCGCGTGAGTAGCGCGTTTCAACGCGCGCCAGCGTACTACAACGGCCACATGGTTAGTTGTATACAAATCCGACGCGCTACTACAATAATGGCCCTGTCACACCAGAACGTTTTAGGCCAACGTGTTGGAATTTCGGTAACACGCGGGTAAACGTTGACCAACGCTAGGCCAGCGTTCGCAACACGCTAAGCGCGTTACCCACACGCTGGAACACGCTGGAACACGCTGAGGAAAAAAATACAGTTTTCAACATACCTAAAATTTTCAGCGTTTGCCAGCGTGTGACTGCACACGCTGGCGGCGCGCAGGATGGTCGTTACTCACGCGTCGAACGCGCTAGACGATCGTTACCAACCCACTACTCACACGCTGGCGACCCGCTGTCGTATTTTTACTATAAATCAGTGATACGTTCCTCACACGCTGAGCGCGTTCCTGACACGATACTCACGCGCTGGCATACGCTATGAACCCGTTATCAATCTGTATGGACAGGCTGAAATAACGGTTCCACTTGACTTTTTCTGTGAAAGTTCAGCGATTGCCAGCGTATCAACTATTTTTAACGCGCTACTCATGCATTGGCCTAAAACGTTCCGGGGTGACAGGGCCATAACTAGCGTATCGCCAGAGTACGCCAGTGTAAGCCAGCGTGCGCCAGCGTGTGAGTAGCGGGTTGATAACGATCGTCTAGCGTGTTCGACGCGTGAGTAACAAACCTCCAACGCTCCGCCAGCGTGTGCAGTCACACGCTGGCAAACGCTGGAAATTGTATGTATGTTGAAAAAAATATGTTTTCCTCAGCGTGTGACAGCATGTCCCAGCGCGTGAGTAACGCGCTCAGCGTGTTGCTAACGCTGGCCAAGCGTTGGTCAGCGTTTGCCAGCGTGTTGCCAAAATTACAACACGTTACTCACGCGTTGACCTAAAATGGTCTGGTGTGACAGGGCCATTACCGGGAACAAACCTTTCTGCAAGCGTGTTAACGTCCCGCTGATATGTGGATAGGTGAACGCACTTGTAGCAAGTTTTGTTCCATTGATATTATACGCTAACGTCCTTATGCCGGTTACACAAAATTGCAAAACGCCTTCCGTCCTTTTTATTTAATTAATTACGTCATAATGACGTAATCCCTGGAGACGAAATGTATTCCAAATGAAAGATGTTTTGATTCTCTATCGGTTACCCGAAAAATACGAATTTGACCTTTTGACCCATTTTTAGCCCTAACGACCTTTTTCCGGGCACACGACGGTGTTTAAACAGTGTAAGGCCTATAGTCGAGTGTGTATGGCATAGGGGCAAGAGGGAGTCTCCTCTATCGTGCTGGGTATTTAATTTGTCGTATACGAGGCACTAAGAGCTTCCACTCGTTGGAAAGTGATACAATACCATTATAGACCCTATATTATACCCTAACCCAAACACTAACCCTAACCCACATCTCAACCCGTTTTAAAGTAATTTGAGTAAAATAAAATAACACATTTTCTGAAATTTCTTTTGAAGACCTACTAATCTATAGAAATTACCCTGTGGAGACCCACCTCCCATTATCCCCATGGTGTTTAGGTCTCGACAGGGTACCAAATTTAGAAACCTACACACCCGTGTGTGTAAACACCTTTTATCATGGACCCCCTATTGTCCCTCTTTTGTTTGTAGTACTTTAACGTTTTTGGAAGGCCTTCCATAGGTTTTGTACACGAATATATAATCGTGGACTTTATGTCAATTGTCCTCTATTGTTCCACGTAAACTATTTGAATGCGGATACAAACTCACACATACTACAGTACATGCTACATACATAAATAGTTATTTTGTAGTCTTTTCAGTTCTGAACTTGGTTCAACTAGCGAGCCAAAAATATAGAATTCACGAAAACAAGAGATGTTTCGCCAGATATCAATCCTTTTTGTCACGATGACGTCATCGGTAGTCATGTGATGTCACATCATGTGATTTATTATGATTTTATTAGGTTTTTGAATCTTTAAGCTCTTGGAAGTACAGTTTCAGTAGACATCAGATTAAGTTATAAGGAACATGTATTGTCGTCGAATAAACTACTCCAGGGCCGATGCAGCGCGCAGCACGAGCGAGGCGCTGTGTGATGTCCACATGTGCCACCGACTCAAGCAGGACCGCGTTAGTATGCTGGGAACTTAGCAGCTCCGATCAAACAATCAACGCGGCGCCGCATGTCCCCCTGGATGTGCTGAAACCTAAACACAGATCAACCCTCTCAATGTATAACAATGAACGGTTTACTCGGAAGAGTGAACATTTACTTTTTTTGAGTGGTTTTTACTTTTTGGGAGTTGCCTTCACTCTAAAAAACCTCAATTTCACTCTACAGGAACGAGACGATCGAGTCTAAGTGGTTGCCAGCATCTCACACATCAAGGATAATACTTTCTGAAATTTTTGGCCCCCGATAAATCTCGGCACGCACTTGATGGTTAGCCTAAATAATCTCCGGCCCTATCACCATTGTCAAACTGCTAAACGAAGCCACAGACGGCGACGAAGCTGAGATTTGGAAAACGGCCTTAACTTGAAGTCGGGTAAGATGGCGTCTAATGACTCCCCCAGCTCGCCTTTTCTTTCCGCTAAGGGGGTACTTGAGCATAGAGCCAATAGCAGATGTGGTTGGCTCTGAATCAAGTAAGTAGTAGAGCCTCGTAGGCAATTCACATCCGCTGCAAGATCTTGATGGAATGTCTGTCTGCAACAACCACATCGCCAGTAGATGTATAGGCCATTTGTATCGGATTGTACAGCTTTTCGGCTACAGTTCCTACCATTAATCCATTTGGGTCCTACTGCTATATTGTTGTGGTTCCCCTGTCACCAAGATGAACAGCAACATTAAAGTAGCCGTGACTGTCAAAAAAGATCCCAGTTGGACTCGCCAATTTTTTGTCCACAAGTGTATTGATACTAAACAGCTCATTGCCCTTAAGGTCTACGCAGGAGAGGGTTTTATTTTTGTAGTTAGGAATGAACAGGCTCTCCATATTATCCATCGCTAAATAAAATGTCACATTTTCATTTGGAATGGTTGCTACTAACAAGCCATCAAGCAAATGCACAGAAACAACTTTCATGCCAAAGTCAGCCACAGCTAGTCGGTCTCCAGCTGCGTCTAGCGCAATAGCGGTTAACTGACATGCCTCTTTCTTAGATGGTGTGAATTCGCGAATCAACTGAAGATTGCCGTCACAAACCTTCACTTTATTTTTGTCCGTGACAAAAAGCAGATCATCTGAGGTGACAGCAATGCCCAAAGGAGCGTCCAGCTGATGACCGCTTTGAGCGGTCGAAGTTTTGAAACGTCCAGTGGAGGTAAATATCGATAGTCGATTCAGCTTTATGTCTGTCACAGCAATGTCCCCGTTGCTGAAACATGCAACACCTCTGGCGACTTGGAATTCCCCGTCACCGTTTCCTTCCTTGCCGAACTCTTCCTTCACCTGCCACTTCTCTTTGAGCAATATCTCCCCAAGATCCTTTTCACTGACGACATCTTGACATTTGACCCCGATGAACGAAAGATCCACCTTTGCCGGTTCACACTTGAGCTCCTTCTGGAATTCCAAGTTGTGCATCACCTTCGGTTTGAGTTCCAAGAGCTCGAAATCATCAACTTGACTCATCAAGTCGTTTACGGCCGTGACGATCTGATCTGCGCGTTTCATCTGGTCACGGTTGTACACGAGCGCCTTTTCGTACTCACCGACTCTCTCCTGACCGATTTTATTGACTTTTTCGGTGATTACATTTGCTTTGCTTCTGATTTTAGCAATTTCTGCCTCGGCTTTTGCAGAAATATCACTGCAAGCCTGAGCCAGTTTCGTTTGCAATCTATTCCGTGCATGTTTGATGGAGTCTTCGTTTGATGCAAATTGCTCTTTGCTTTTTTGGAACTTTTGCAATATGTCTTTGACACTCTCACGGAATAATTCGATGGCATCACCGATACCAATGAACTTATATGTTCCGCTGTTCGGTGCTCAGTTGCAACGCACATTGCGCAAATCAACACATCGCAAGTTTTACAGTGAAAGCATACGGCCTGATCACTATGTTTTCTACATGATTTTGGTGATGTGACAGTCTTGGTAACATATTTTGGTGAAGCCGTCGATTTGTCTACGTCGTCTGCTGGAATGATGCGATGGTCTTTGGTGGACCTCAGAAATTGGTGTGCCTCTTGGCATTTCTTGCATATGTTATCCTTGCAGTCAAGGCATCTCGACACGGCCTCATTTCCTTCTTCACATGATTCACAAGTCGCACTAGTAGTAGTTACCTTTCCTAATAACTGCTCTTGTTTGCTTATCTCATCGACAAGAGATATCAGAAAGAAGCTAGAAGACAGACTCTGCACTCCGTCGTCAGTCACGACCGTCTCTCTCCTGCAGACTGGACATGTTATCTTCGCCCTCTCTGTCATCTCTTTGCTCACCATCTCTCCCAGACAGTTCAGGCAGAAGCTATGAAGACAGTCTAGCATCTTAGGATCCTTGAATCGGCAGCAGCAGATCGGACATTCCAGGTGCCCCTGGCTTATTGTGTCCAACACGGTTCGGGCTGCAGCCTCCGCCATCGCGATTATGATCCTATAACGAAAAAAGAACAAAAACACTTAGAAATACTCAAAGTGTGTGACAGGAAGGGGGCTTAGGTTGGGAAGTAGCATGGAGTTGTAACATGAAGAAGGGTGCACACTCACCCTACAAATAGTGCTGTAATTAGCTCTTGTCTTGTGTCTTATTTGTTGCCATTATCTCGTCTTATCTTGTCGCCTGTAATAGCGACGAGATTATAGACAAAAGAGAGCCAATAAATACAGCCTTATTTGTAGAGCTAGGTACACACTAGGTCAGATTGATGAAGCTATATTTGTTCTATCCTTTCCATGGTCAAAATGACACCTTCCGAATAAAAACAAATGCCATTTTTCTCGTTAATTTTGACTGAAAAGGCGACATTTTCTCGGTCAAACTGACCGAGAAAGTGACACTTTTTACCCGGAAATGGGTAGAGCAAATATATATACATTCAGATTCAGGATCAATTAACCTCACCCAGAGTTTGTTCTACCTTGGAGGAATATTCCTCCAAGGTTCTACCTACAGACTATATTGTACACACAACCACCCAAAAGCTAATCGTTCTAACGGATATCAGGCATGTTTACTAAGCTATTTCACTTTAATAAACAAATCAAATACATTGAATCTATTCAACATGTACAATGTACTCACCTTTTTAAACTGATTCGCCAGTTGGATGGGGTCTTCAACCACAAATATTTAACACCAGAAATACAGCGGTGAACTGAAGAATGGCAAAACTACTTCGAACGGCTAAAGGTGTAATCAAGCCTCGTACTGGTAGTAAATTAGTAGTACTGCTGCACTCAACATCGACGGGATAAAAGGTTTGTGTCGCACAAAATATTAACACATAAATTCCCTTAATTCAAGTTGAAGGTATAGGCCAACTTCTGTAGACACCATTTATATGTGTATGTGTGCAACAACTGCGCAGCGTTTGAGGAGGAGGCACCACGCCCGAGAACCAACAGGGCCTTCTTATATAGACAATAGGTTCCTACGTGTACATCAGGTGATTGTACACGTGAATCATTAACATGATACGTTGGGTAACTCATAACAATGTGCAACGTCCGACGAGTATACTGGAAAGATATTAACATATTAACTACACAACAGCTTCATGGGAAAACCCAGTTGCTATTTTTAACTCTCTAATCAAATGTTAAACGACTGGTCTACCACGTAAAACTATAGGGAAGTTCACAATGGACTTTACATATGTCTTTATGTGTGCAAGAAAGAATAATAATAAATATTCACAGATTTCATTTGAAATCGAGATGTATTTATTTTGAATAATAGCTTTTTCTGGCAAAGCATCTCTCCTCTTTACTTTAGAAAAGAGACGTGTTACAGGTAGAAAAAGGTGTGGAACAATTTGTTTCAACTTAATAATCTAAAATTGAAATGAGCTGGTGATAACAAATTATTATTTACAACTCGATGCTTCTCAACAAAATAATGGCTAATAAAATTGATTGAGTTGATTTTTAAATACAATAAAGTGAAAATAAAGTTTAAAAACAGCCGTCGTGTACTTTGTTTTATTTATTAAAGTTCCAAAACCGTGAAAAATAGATTTTCAAATTAATCTATTGCGTTACGGAAATATAACCTCTTAAATGTAGTATACACCATTTACTTTTGCTGTAATTTTCTAAATTGGATGGGTTAGAGGTTTCGTATACTCGTGAGGCTGACCATAGATGCTAGAAAAACCAAGAACATTAATGTTGTTTTGCAGTCTGGTTGCCCGACTTCATTCAAACAAAACAGAGCAATTTATAGACCTTGGAGATTTATCAGGTAAGGAAACCATACTCTAGTTGACTGGCACACATTTACGGATGTGTAACAGTATTGCAAATAAAACAAGGACTCACTAAATTTTATAAATTGGAGACAGTGTTTGAAAATGTTCAACGATTGCTGGCTGGCTTGCGATTCTGGCAAGGTACACTGTATAGTTTTGGGTTAAATGACGGGTTTTTTTTCACCTGTAAAGTAACAAACATCGCCGTATTTTAGTTTAACGAATTTTGGATGTAAAATTACGGTACTGCGCCCTGGAAATATCATCACGAATCCATACAGTTTTGGTGTTCTAGCGTTAATTTATACAGATAATATAAATTTACAAAAACACTTTCTCAAAATACAACATTTTGTGTAAACATACATCAAACACATACAAAGTGTTGTTTATTTACATATAATCTACTGTTATCCAACAGGAATCTCATTACGCAGAAAATGAATATTTCGATCGAAGAAATTTGTAGTATGTTAAATTGGCTCTTTAGTCAAAAAAATGCACGTTCTTGATCATAATGTGTTATTTATTCAAACAATTCCACTCCACAATAAAATTCAGATTTCTTGCAAAAATAGGTTAATAATCGTATTAGATCTTTTGAATTCAAATATTGAAATCATTTCTGGCAAACTGTGACTTCATCGTGACATGAAAAGATCATGAATATAAATCAAAACCAGTCACTTAAGTTGGCGTCGCCCTGTATACCTAAACAACTACTGCATTCAAAGTTACCATACCACAATGTTCTTTCATTGTCATAAATTTGAGAAGCACATTTTTACCCAGATGACATTTCTTCACTAATGTCTTAAACTGAATACCACTGCAGGAAAAAAGGTGTGTTTTTGTTTATCTACGAACAAGGCGAGCTATTAGAAAAACTAAACAGCTGCAATTGTAAAAGAGTAAAAAAATAAATCTATGAGCTTGTGTAAAAAAAATGCTTTGATATTTTCGGAGTTAAATTTGACTTTTTAGGATATGTTGTTGCATTCTGATGGCCGATTTCTTTGTTCGCTGTCTCTCACAATTGCCTTTTCATTAGAAATATAATAGCGAGAACTGGACAGAAGTCCATACACAAACATCACTAATTGTTCCCTACTTTGAGCTATCAGCCATGGATCGGAAAGCAATAACATATCCCAAAAAGTCAAATTTAGCTCAGAAAATATAAAAGCATTTGCTGAGAAAACATTTTTTCAGACAAGTCTCATAGTGTTTTTGCACTGGGTGCCAAGTGGTATCTGTGTATGAAATTATTTTGGCGTCTGAAATTGATTATCCCAAATTGCTTTTTTTTGATGAGAGGCACAGAGGAGGTACTTGTGCACAAAGCCCACAGCAGATGTACTTTGGTTCAAGTAAGCAGCTGGGCCTCGAAGGCAATTCACATCCGCTGCAAGATCTTGATGGAATGTCTGTCTGCAACAACCATGTCGCCAGTGGGTGTATAGGCCATTTCTATCGGATTGTCCAGCTTTTCTGCTACAGTTCCTACCAGTAATCCATTTGGGTCGTACTGTTGTATTTTTGAGTTTCCCCTGTTATCGAGATAAACAGCTACATTAAAGTAGCCGTGACTGTCACAAAGGATCCCGGTAGAATTTGCAGGGTTTTTGTCCACAAGTGTCTTGATACTAAACACCTCATTGCCCTCGAGGTCTACGCAGGAGAGGGTTTTATTTTCGTAGTTAGGAATGAACAGGCGATCCCTATTATCCATCGCTAAAAAATAATCCACATTTTCATTTGGAATAGTCGCTACTAACGAGCCATCAAGCAAATGCACAGAAACAACTTTCCTGTCCGAGTCAGCCACAGCTAGTCGTTCTCCAGCTGCGTCTATCGCAATAGCGGTTAACCGAATTGCCTCTTCCTTAGATGGTGTGAATTCGCGAATCCACTGAAGATTGCCGTCAAAAACTTTCACTTTCTTTGTGTCCGTGACAAAAAGCAGATCATCCGAGGTGACAGCAATGCCCCACGGAGCGTCCAGCTGATGACCGCTTTGAGCGGCCGAAGTTTTGAAATGTCCAGTGGAGGTAAATATCGATAGTCGATTCAGCTTTATGTCTGTCACAGCAATGTCCCCGTTGCTGAAACAAGCAACATCTTTGGCGAATTGGAATTCCCCGTCACCGTTTCCTTCCTTGCCAAACTCTTCCTTCACCTGCCACTTCTCTTTAAGCAATATCTTGCCAAGATCCTGTTCACTGACGACATCTTGACATTTGAGCCCAATGAACGAAAGATCCACCAGCCGGCTCGCACTTGAGCTCCTTCTGAAATTCCAAGTTGTGCATCACCTTTGGTTTGAGTTCCAAAAGCTCGAAATCATCGACTTGACTCATCAAGTCGTTTACGGCCGTGACGATCTGATCTGCGCGTTCCATCTGGTCACGGTTGCGCATGAGCGCCTTTTCGTAATCGCTGTCTCTCTCCTGACAGATTTTGTTGACTTGTTCGGTGATTACCTTTGCTTTGCTTCTGATGTTAGCAATTTCTGCCTCCGCTTTTGCAGAAATATCACTGCAAGCCTGAGCCAGTTTCGTTTGCAATCTATTCCGTGCATGTTTGATGGAGTCTTCGTTTGATGCAAATTGCTCTTTGCTTTTCTGGAACTGTTGCAATATGTTATTGACACTTTCACGGAATGATTTGATGGCGTCACCGATATCAATTAACTTATGTTCAGCAGCTGTTCGGTGCTCAGTTACAGCACACATGGCGCAAATCAACACATCACAAGTCTCACAGGAAAAGCATATGGCCTGATCACTATGTTTTCTACATTTTGGTGTGGCAGTTTTAGTAGCATCTGTTGGTGAAGCCCTCGGTTTGTCAAAGTCTTCCGCTGGTATGATGCGATGGTCTTTGGTGGATTTCAAGCGTCGGTGCGCCTCTTGGCATTTCTTGCAGATGTTCTCCTTGCAGTCAAGGCATCTTGACACGACCTCATTTCCTTCTTCGCAGGATTCAGAAGTCGCACTAGTAGTTACCTTTCCTAATAACTGCTCTTGTTTGTTTATCTCATCGACAAGAGATATCAGAAAGAAGCTAGAAGACAGACTCTGCACTCCTTCGTCAGTAACGTCCGTCTCTCTCCTGCAGACTGGACATGTTATCTTCGCCCTCTCTGTTGTCTCTTTGCTCACCATCTCTCCCAGACAGTTCAGGCAGAAGCTATGAAGACAGTCTAGCATCTTAGGATCCTTAAATCGGCAGCAGCAGATCGGACATTCCAGGTGCCCCTGGCTAATTGTGTCCAACACGGTTCGGGCTGCGGCCTCCGCCATTGTGATCATGAAGTGTATACTTCCGAAAGAAGAAAGAACAAAGATTCGTTGCGACTATTACATTCAGGAATACCCAGTGTCAGAATGTTTAATGTTGAGAAGGGGCATGGGGCTGTACAATAAAGGAGGGCACAGCGGTTTAAAACCATATGTGACCCAGACATCAGTGAATTTCAGGACAATGAACAGTCAAAAATCAAAACAAAATTATCAAGTATGTTTAAACAAATCACCTCATTAGAGAGTGGCGTGCTTCACTGTTTCATCTCAGTGTTAAAACCATTCGCAATGGAACAAAAATAAATTAAAAGCGAGACCGTCCACAATGAAAGAGTCTTTGTCATTAGGGAACCGGCAACCGTCCACGGATTGGTTTCAGAGAGGTCACACATCAGAAAATAATAAGATCTATGTTTACATTAAAGTCATTTAGATATTTGCTTCACATCGTCGTCAGTCCCTGGCTGGACATATTAAATAAAAGTCCTTGGAAGTATCCCTTGGGGAAAACACGTCTGGCTGGTTGAAATGGTTTACTTTTTGTTTGGTTCTGAACGCTGTCGTATAATTGTAATAAAGTTAAATACTCCTATCGATCGTCTTAAATTTGTTTAACCTAGTTTGTTTTACCGGCGGTATTGCGTTTTAAGGAAGTTTCAACAACCCACCCTTTAGTCGATGCGCGAAATAAGCCCACATGGTAATTCACCTGCGTCGCAATTAATGACGTCGTACAAACCACTCGGTAAGAAAATACGTTGTATTGCTGAATCGCGCACCGACAATTCCTTTCAACAGAGAGCGCTATTTGGCGCACTGGTCCATTTTATTTTTTAAAAACACCCTTACGAATGTCGACTTTTACGGGCAAAAGGGACATTGCCGCTAATTTACCGGCATTTAATATTGACAAGGATGTTTAGTCGTTCGATATATTACAAATTTATGACATTTTACCGTAGGTACTAGGGGGTACTCGTTAAAATGTGCAACCGTAAATGTTTAAAAACTAATACATTTTGTACCAGCATGTTAGTCGATGTTGTCAATGTTTTGTTACAGTATCATCCATTACTTGGTCCATATCATACTTTACACCATGGGTAATTTACAATGGGTAATATTAAAAGCAATATACCCAAACCCATCCATCTCCAACTGCAGGTTTTGGCAGCAAATAATAGCAACTTGTTGTCGGGCTTTGTTTGACTCAGCACAGGCATTTATTCGTGGGTGACCCACGTACGGCTGTACACGGCACACGGCACAGTTCCTGGCCAACTGCTCGTGTATAACATGTACACACCCTGTGTGTCCCCACTCGTACTCGTCTCAAGCACATATATATCGCTGGACAGTCATCACTGTACTGATCCCATATTGAACAATGCATTGACTCATCTGTAACAAGTCAAACAAATGTCAACTGTTGGAGTTTGTCAGGTTTAGTACTGTGTTAGGTTTAGTACTGTGTTAGGTTTAGTAGAGTGTACCAATAATTACCTGTGTGCTGTTGTTGAAGTTTGTTAGGTTTAGTTTGCTTTCTAGTGCGAGAGCCCTTGCCTTGGCAGATACAGTACATTTGTATATTTAAACAAAATATGAATTCTTAAAACAAATTTACTCCTGTCATTCTCCACATATAAACTACATGTATAACATCACAAAGCAAGGCATTAACATTTATAAAAAAAATCTATAATATAAACTAGCTTTTCAGACTCCAGTCAATGTTTTTTAGCTTCATCTCAAAAAGAATTTCGGACCAGGGGTGCGTTCCACTTACGCGAACTGTTTGCGCGAACGTTCGCCTACGTTTTGAGTTGTCGTTAGTTGAAGTCAGGCCCGTACGCAGGGGGGGGGGGGGGGTGCGAACGGTGCGTACGCACCCCCCCCCCCCCCCCCCCCCCCCCAAATTACTAAAAGGTCCACATTTTCCGGATAACTAATGGTATTTTGATGTAGAAATAACTGTACTGCAGGCACACGAAAAATTTGGTCCCATTTTTGGTCCCATCAGTACAAATTCGCCCCCCAAATTACCAAAAGGTCCACATTTTCCGGGGTAAATAATGGTATTTTGATGTAAAAATAACGATACTGGCCAGAAAATTTTTGGTTACATTTTTGGTCCCATCAGTACAAATTCGCACCCCCCCCATAAAAAATCCTGCGTACGGGCCTGGAAGTGGAACGATATTTTAAAAACTACGTTTTTAAAATGGCGGCGCCCAGTGACAGTGACATCGTTTGGTTGGCTGTTTTTGGTCCAACTCATTCTTTTTCTTTAAAAGATCCCTGTGAATGCTCAAAACAATTCACCGTTTATAACGAAAAGTATGAAACGTAAATCAAAACCGTGAAAAGAACACTGCCGTCTGCCAACCTCTAAGCCATCTTTAAAATACGTCACATGGCCAACAGCGAACAGCTCGGGATGTCGTTCGCCGTTTTCGCTAACGTTTGCCAACATAATTGGCGCACATTGCGTTCCACTCACGCGAACATCGCTAACGTTGGCTAACGTTAAACCACTGGTGCACACCAACCCTACATATAGGACTGTACCTGCATAGCTCTCTGTTGTATGTTGTCCTATTTTGTCGCCATTATCTTATCTTATCTTGTCACCTATAGCGACAAGATTAAGACAAAAGAGAGCCAATTACAGCCCTATTTGTAGGGTTAGTGCAAACTCAGCCTCGACTCCATTAAGATCGCGCAAGGCATGATGGGAAAACATGGCGCAGCAAGATCGTAGCCATGGTAACGAGGTTGGTAGACACTATTACAGTGACCGCCCTATAATGTTCCAACACACCTATTTTGGACACCCCTATGTTCCGAATACTGAACCTATATGTTCCGACTACCTGCATATAATAATATTGTGCTAGCCTGCTGCATTAGCGACTCAATCCCATGTGGTAACATACTAATTTAGTCGGGTAGTACTAATTAATACTAATTAACATACGGGTAGTCGGAACGTGGGCCGGGTAGTCGGAACGTGGGCCGGGTAGTCGGAACGTGGGCCGGGTAGTCGGAACGTGGGCCGGGTATAGTCGGAACGTGGGCCGGGTATAGTCGGAACGTGGGCCGGGTATAGTCGGAACGTGGGCCGGGTAGTCGGAACGTGGGCCGTGTAGTCGGAACGTGGGCCGTGTAGTCGGAACGTGGGCCGTGTAGTCGGAACGTGGGCCGTGTAATCGGAACGTGGGCCGTGTAGTCGGAACGTGGGCCGTGTAGTCGGAACGTGGGCCGTGTAGTCGGAACGTGGGCCGGGGCGTCGGAACGTGGGCCGGGGCGTCGGAACGTAGGCCGGGGCGTCGGAACGTAGGCCGGGGCATCGGAACGTAGGCCGGGGCGTCTGAACGTAGGCCGGGGCGTCTGAACGTAGGCCGGGGCGTCTGAACGTAGGCCGGGACGTCTTTATGTAGGCCGGGACGTCGGAAGGTAGGCAGGGCCATCGGAACATAGGCGGGGGCGTCGGAACATAGGCGGGGGCGATGGAACGGTAGGCCCGGGCAACGGAACGGTAGGCCGGGGCGTCGGAACGGTAGGCCGGGGCGTCGGAACGGTAGGCGGGGGGGGGGGGGTCGGAACGGTAGGCGGGGGGGGGGGGGGTCGGAACGGTAGGCCGGAGCGTCGGAACGGTAGGCGGGGGCGTCGGAACGGTAGGCGGGGGCGTCGAAACGGTAGGCCGGGGCGTCGGAACGGTAGGCCGGGGCGTCCGAACGGTAGGCCGGGGCGTCGGAACGGTAGGCCGGGGCGTCGGAACGGTAGGCCGGGGCGTCGGAACGGTAGGCCGGGGCGTCGGAACGGTAGGCCGCGGCCGCGGCATCGGAACGGTAGGCCGGGGCATCGGAACATGGGGGCGTCGGAACATGAGGGTGTAATCAGCCATTACTATAGGTCAGAATGAACATAGGTCAGAAAATAACAAAAATAACATTTCTCTCAGTCGATCATTTCGACTTTGTAATTTTGACCGAAAACAGTTTTTTAACACGGAAATGGGCAGAGCAACTTGGTCCTTGCTCTATGATTTAACAGACTACAAAAGCAAATCGTTCTTTATCTTACGAATCGGGCATGATTCAAGCTATTTCATTTAAAAAAAAAAACATGAACACTCATATCACATTCAATATATCTGTGCAGCACGTAATGTATTATTATTAACATGATTATTATGTATTGTACAACTACAATGTACATGTACATGTACTCACTTTTAATACCAATTCGTCAGTTTGATGGGGTCTTCAAACCCTTATAAAAATCTACCCGAGTTTTACTTTACAAAAAACTGCAGTTTTATTGTAGTATTACTATAGTGCTACTATAGCTGATCAATAGTAAACCTGAAGTAAAACTGTACTTTTACTATAATATTACTGTAGTTCATACCGTAGTAAAAGTACGGTGTTTTCGACACGGTAAAACCGCAGTTAAACCGCAGTATTACCGCGTTTAAACTACACAATTACTATATTTTACTTCACATTTACTGTTTTATTACTACAGTTTACTGCAGTTAAACTACAAGATCACTGTAGTCATTTTTACTGTAGTATTATTATAGTGTGTACTGCAGTAAAACTATACTGTTACTGTAGTTTTAGCATATTTTTACCTCACAATAACCCATTGTTACTTTATCTTTACTTCATTTTTACTGTAGTATTATTATAGTGTGTACTGCAGTAAAACTATACTGTTACTGTAGTTTTAGCATATTTTTACCTCAAAATAACCCATCGTTACTTTATCTTTACTGCATTTTTACTGTAGTATTATTATAGTGTGTACTGCAGTAAAACTATACTGTTACTGTAGTTTTAGCATATTTTTACCTCAAAATAACCCATTCTTACTTTATCTTTACTTCATTTTTACTGTAGTATTATTATAGTGTGTACTGCAGTAAAACTATACTGTTACTGTAGTTTTAGCATATTTTTACCTCAAAATAACCCATCGTTACTTTATCTTTACTGCATTTTTACTGTAGTATTATTATAGTGTGTACTGCAGTAAAACTATACTGTTACTGTAGTTTTAGCATATTTTTACCTCAAAATAACCCATCGTTACTTTAACATTACTGCATTTTTACTGTAGTATTATTATAGTGTGTACTGCAGTAAAAACATACTGTTACTGTAGTTTTAGCATATTTTTACCTCAAAATAACCCATCGTTACTTTATCTTTACTGCATTTTTACTGTAGTATTATTATAGTGTGTACTGCAGTAAAACTATACTGTTACTGTAGTTTTAGCATATTTTAACCTCACAATAACCCATTCTTACCACATCTTTACTACAGTGCTATTGTAGTATTATTGCAGTCTTAACTGCAGTAAAACTACTATGTTACTGTAGTTTTAGCATATTTTTACCTCAAAATAACCCAGTCCTTACTACATTTTTATTACAGTATTACTGCAGTATTTGTACTATAATACATCATAAAGGCATACTAGTGTATAGCAGTACTGCATTTCAATGCAGCAACACTTCTGTTTAACTGTACGGAAAAACGGCAAATAAAATAAGCAGTACACTATTTTCAGCTAAAAGAAAGGACGCGTAATAATGGACACAAGACATCGGGATTCTTGAGCTTTGTTTTGGTCTTATTATCTCTTCCCCATAGAAAAAACAACCGGGATTCCCGGGATTTGTTGGCGGTATTATCAGGGATCCCAGTTGAACCAGGATTTTTTAACCGGGATCCCGGGAAATTTGTTATCCCGATTGGATTCAACCGGGATCCTGGTTGGATTTAACAGGGATCCCGGTTGGAATAAGACAAACTATTATGATTACAGTATTACAATTGTTAAAACAAAAAGTATCATTATTAAAAACAATTATAACAGTTTAAAAAAAAAAGGAGACAAAGACTGAACGTAGGCCTATATCATATGTTTCCTAGTTCCGGATCATGAGTAAAGTATGTAAGTATACACGCACAAGCAATTTTAAAGTGACGTGTTCTGTGGGTCAAAGTTTATCGATTTGCTGCACCATATGCATGGCCACGTTGCGCGCTGAAGACAACAATTTCCTAAACATTTTTGTGTGCAATTATTTCTTTTAAACTTTAGGCATTCGGTTAATAGGCCTATATAGAGTATAACTATGGACGGATGTAGCCTATATTTTATCAGAAAGGCTGCTTGACTATATCCGCGCAGTTTTTCAAGCGATCCGGAACTAGGAAAAGCATGAAAAGCGATGTCAGTTCGTCGTGGCCTTGGCCAACATGTATTTTCAAAAATAGAAGTAAAACTTTTTACTTAGATTAGAAGCTTTTTAATATTTTTACTCCTTCAAGTACAGTTCATCAATCATGCTACATCATCATGTCTATAGTATTTTATTTGCCATCACTCAAAAGGTGAACAAGTATTTATAATACACCCATTTCACTTGATTATCGAGGATTGGCCTAGGTATAGCCGATATCCTAAAGCAGCCTTAATATGTTTTGCGATCCCGATATCCAGAACAGCAAAACCGTACGTTACACTTGTGTGTGTCCACTTGGCACTCGGTTGCCCGGCCCCGGCCCCGCGCGGCCACGGCGCGGCCAGCACTGCAGCATGTCGACGTCAAACTCAAAGTCAAACTTCTTGATGGTGTCTCCCAATCTCGAAAAGATTATTTCCAAACCATGAGCAGATGAGTAACAAAAGTACGAAAATTGAGTTACAAAACCTTCTTCTTATTCATCCAGACTGCTCGCTTCTTGCCTGATGAAAACCGTTTCAATAGACGTAGTGAACTTCGATTTCAAAAAGTGATCAACACATTTTAGTCAGTTACCTAATACAACGCGTATTTACTCAGCGCAAATTAGGGCTGGGAACTTGACCAAGAATCGGTGTAAAGTTCCCGGATGAAAGAATTTGATGATCTGCTCGGAACATACCATTTTTGAAAGGGGTGTAAGCACGACATTCTTTAACAGAAAATCACTCAAAAAAAATCGCTTTTTAATATTAAAACCCAACTAAGCAGAAAATATTGGATGGATATAATTAAATATGCCAATGAAACATTATTTTTGTTGCCATTTTCGCAATCCTTGGGCTGTATTTTTCATTTGACCCCCTGTATTTTTACAATGGTAGGCCTACGACCAGGTCAACTCGGCCCCAATCCAACTCGGCCCCAGTCAACTCAGCACCGAAGCCGAGACAGCTTGACCGTCGAGACAATTTAACTTTTTCCACCAAAATATTGGTGGGACCGAGCGAACAGCGCACCGTACGCTCTACACGCGCTGCATGTACACATCGATTTCGGGTTGTGTGGACGGTCGAGTTGTCTCGACTTTGGGCCAAGTTGATTTGGGGCCGAGTTGACTGGGACCGAGTTTCCTCTCGCTCAGAAAACAACCGCCGCACAGAATTTGGCGATCTTTTTTCCCCTCTCTAACTTCGTTAATAATGCTTGTAATGGATTGAAACTTTCAGAGATGAGAGATAAGATAAAAAAGGGCGGCTAAAGAAATGTGTGATGACACTGAACTATAGGCATACATTTACATGATTTCTCAAACGTTAACATTACAATTATGTACTGCTCTAGTCTATCTGCAGCCCAGATTACGGACGCAAATTGCCTTTCCTGCTTTTTCTCTCCATATAGCCACTTTTTTCTCTGACGATATGGTTTTGAAAGGATTTTTAAAGAACATGCAGTCATGAACCCCAAAACATGATTTCCTATTTAGCTATCTTCGTAATCGTAGGAAAATTACAAATTCGCAATGCCTGCTAACGAGGTAGGCGCGGACATGGCCTAGGCCTACTGCCTTTATAAAGAAAGCATCAAAAGTAAAGAAATCATTGAAAAACATTTCGACAAAAAACACGACAATATTACCATTGTTTTACTACAATGATACTGTAGTATTACTGCAGTTTTCATTGCAGTAAAGTTATATAGTATTAACAAACATATTACCATTGTTTTACTACAATGATACTGCAGTATTACTGCAGTTTTCATTGCAGTAAAGTTAAAGTAAATCTACAGTAAACTATGAATATAAATACTACAGTATACTTCCAAAATACTACAGATTCACTATAGTTTGACTTGTGATTTTATTGTAGTAAAACTATAGTAACTTTACTTTAGGAGAAACTTTACTTTTACTTTAATTACTACAGTAAAACTTTATGTACTGCAGTAAAACTATAGTTTTACAATAGTAAAACTATGGTGGATTTTTATAAGGGAACCACATTTCGGTGCGTGTAAACACAAGAATGGCCTTCCACCGGTCCAGGTACGTACCGCCGGTACTTTCGAGCGGCGAAATTGTACATGTGTACATGTTTATGTAACAACTGCGCACTATTTGACGAAGAGGAATTGCAGGCAGGAATTACTCTAGCAGTAGCACTATGGGGGAAAACCAGTTACTATTTTTACCTCGGGCAATTAAGTGAAGGTCAGCGTCTTGTTAGCTCTTCAGACGACAATATGCGGCGCGCGCACCCCTTCGGCGTAAAGCTACGGAAGTTCATAATGGACATTACATATATCTCTATTCCCAGGAAAAATATTTTTCCTGAGGAATATTCACATAATTGATTTGCAATCGAGGTGTATTTATTTTGAATAATAGCTTTTCATGGCAAAGCATCTCTCCTCCCCACGAGTATTAAAGGGTGGAAAATGTGTTTAAATTTAATAATCTGAAATTGAAATCAGTTTGGTAATAAACAATTATTTTTTACAACTGGATGTTTCTAAAAAATAATATCTAATAAAATTGAAAGTTTACTTCCAAATAAACCAATTTCATGAAGTTGAGATGCAAAGTTTGACATTTTGGTATATTTCTAGTTTCATGCCATATATCAACTAAATTATTTGACTATTTATTCCCAGCTCTTTTATAGTTGTTCTTCATGGTTTCTCGGAAGAGTGAGAATTTACTCTTTTGGAGTGGTTTTCACTTTTTGGAAGTTGCCTTCACTCTGAAAAACTCAATTTCACTCTTTTTAGAGTATTTTTTTAAGAGATTCACTCTTTTTGAGAGTGAGCTTTTTCCTTTTATACATTCAAAGAGACAGCTAGTTTGTATGATATTGGTTGCGTCGGGAACGAGACGAGTCTGAGCAACTCACCCATCAAGATAATAATCTCAGAGTGTTGAGGGACGCTCGATTGTGTGATAAAAATTGGCACGAAATTTATGGTTAGCCTAATCAGCCCAATGCAAAGCTGCGATTTGGAAAACGGCCTGAAGCCGGGTAAGATGGCGTCTGGTACGACTCCCCAAGCTCGCCTTTTCTTTCCGCTGAGGGGGTACTTGGGCATGGGTTAGATGTGGTTTGGCTCTGATTCAAGTAAGCAGCAGCGACTAGCAGGCAATACACATCCGCTGCAAGATCTTGACGGAATGTAAGTCTGCAACAACCATGTCGCCAGTGGGTGTATACGCAATTTCTAGCGGATTGTATACAGCTTTTCGGCTACAGTTCCTACCAGTGATCCATTTGGGTCGAACTGTTGTATTTGTGAGGCTCCCCTGTCACCGGGATGAACAGTTACATTAAAGTAGCCGTCACTGTCACAAAGGATCCCGGTGGGACTCGCAGGATTTTTGTCCACAAGTGTCTTGATACTAAACACCTCATTGGCCATGAGGTCTACGCAGGAGAGGGTTTTATTTTTGGAGTTCGGAATGAACAGACGATCCATATTATCCATCGCTAAATCAACATCAACATTTTTATTTGGAATAGTTGCTACTAACGAGCCCTCAAGCAAATGCACAGAAACAAGTTTCCTGCCCCAATCAGCCACAGCTAGTCGTTCTCCAGCTGCGTCTATCGCAATAGCGGTTAACCGACTTGCCTCTTCCTTAGATCGTGTGAATTCGCGAATCCACACCTCATTGGCCATGAGGTCTACGCAGGAGAGGGTTTTATTTTTGGAGTTCGGAATGAACAGACGATCCATATTATCCATCGCTAAATCAACATCAACATTTTTATTTGGAATAGTTGCTACTAACGAGCCCTCAAGCAAATGCACAGAAACAAGTTTCCTGCCCCAATCAGCCACAGCTAGTCGTTCTCCAGCTGCGTCTATCGCAATAGCGGTTAACCGACTTGCCTCTTCCTTAGATCGTGTGAATTCGCGAATCCACTGAAGATTGCCGTCGAAAACCTTCACTTTATTTTTGTCAGTGACAAAAAGCAAATCATTTGAGGTGACAGCAACGCCCCGAGGAGCCACCAGCTGATGACCGCTTTGAGCGGCCGAAGTTTTGAAACGTCCAGTGGAGGTAAATAGCGATAGTCGTTTCAGTGTTGTGTCTATCACAGCAATGTCCCCGTTGCTGAAACATGCAACACTTCTGGCGAATTGGAATTCCCCGTCACCGTTTCCTTCCTTGCCGAACTCTTCCTTTACCTGCCACTTCTCTTTGAGCAATATCTTCCCAAGATCCTTTTCACTGACGACATCTTGACATTTGACCCCAATGAACGAAAGATCCACCTTTGCCGGTTCGCACTCAAGATCCTTCTGGAATTCCAAGTTGTGCATCACCTTCGGTTTGAGTTCCAAGAGCTTGAAATCATCGACTTGACTCATCAAGTCGTTTACGGCCATTACGATCTGATCTGCGCGTTTTATCTGGTCATGGTTGCGCCTAAGCGCCTTTTCGTACTCGCTGTCTCTCTCCTGACCGATTTGTTTGACTTGTTCTGTGATTACCTTTGCTTTGCTTCTGATTTTTGCAATTTCTGCCTCCGCTTTTGCAGAAATATAACTGCAAGCCCGAGCCAGTTTCGTTTGCAATCTAGTTTGTGCATGTCTGATGGAGTCTTCGTTTGATGCAAATTGCTCCTTGTCTTTCTGGAACTTTTGCAATATGTTCTTGACACTCTCACGGAATGATTCGATAGCATCCCCGATATCAATCAACTTATGTACCGCTGTTCGGTGCTCAGTTGCAGCACAAATGGCGCAAACCAACACATCACAAGTCTCACAGAGAACGCATATGGCCTGATCACTATGCTTTCTACATGATTTTGGTGATGTGCCAGTCTTGGTAACATCTGTTGGTGAAGCCGTCGATTTGTCCAGGTCATTTACTGGAATGATGCGATGGTCTTTGGTGTACCTCAGAAATCCATGTGCCTCTTGGCATTTCTTGCAGATGTTATCCTTGCAGTCAAGGCATCTTGACACAGCCTCATTTCCTTCTTCGCAGGATTCACAAGTCGCAACAGTAGTAGTTACTTTTCCTAATAAATGCTCTTGTTTGTTTATCTCATCGACAAGAGATATCAGAAAGAAGCTAGAAGACAGACTCTGCACTCCTTCCTCAGGAACGACCGTCTCTCTCCTGCAGACTGGACATGCTAACTTCGCCGTCTTTCTCGTCACCATCTTACCCAGACAGTTCAGGCAGAAGCTATGAAGACAGTCCAACATCTTAGGATCCTTGAATCGACAGTAGCAGATCGGACATTCCAGATGCCCCTGACTGATCGTGTCCAACACGGTTCGGGCTGCAGCCTCCGCCATCGTAATTATGATCCTATAACAAAAAAGAACAAAAACAGTTAGGAATACTCAAAGTGTGCGACATGAAGGGGTTTATGTTGGCATAGAGCAGAAACGGAGAAGGGTGAACACTCATCCTACAAATAGGGCTGTAATTGGCTCTTGTCCTGTGTCTTATTTTGTTGCCATTATCTTATATCATCTTGTCGCCTGTAATGGTTACAAGATTATAGACAAAATGGAACCAATAAATACAGCCCTATTTGTAGGGCTAGGTACACACTAGGCCAGACTGATGAATTTACATTTGCTCTATCCTTTCAATGGTCAAAATGACACCTTTCGAGTAAAAACAAATGACATTTTTCTCGTTCATTTTGACTGAGAAAGCGACATTTAATCGGTCGCAAAATTACCGAGAAGGAATCAATTTTTACCCGGAAATAAGGTGAGCATAGCATGTCGAAATGGCGATTGTGTATAGTTATGGGCCTCTAGTCATGACCAAATAAATTCGAGTCACAAGAGGTTTTTTTATCATTCCAAAGGGACTTGATCAAGAAATTGACTTGGTCGAGAAAGTGACATTTTTTACCCAATAATGGGATGAGTCAACAGACTGCATTGTACATGTACATGTACAGTAAGTACATTATACAACCACGGGGCGTCGGGAAATAGGCCGGGGCGTCGGGACATAGGCCGGGGAGTCGGAAGTCGGAACATAGGCCGGGGCGTCGGAACATAGGCCGGGGCGTCGGAGCATTAGGGGGAGGGGGGAGGGGGGGGGGGGGGGTCAGAACATAGGGGCGTTGGAACATAGGGGTGTAACCAGCCATTACTATAGGTCAGACTAAAACAAAAAAACAAGTATTCACTCTGAGTCAGAGTGACAAATATTCACTCTGACTCAGAGTGACAAATATTAACTCTGACTCGGAGTGAATTTTTTGTTTTATCGGCTTCATGTTCAAAATTTTTCGAGTCAACAAAATGACATTTTGCTCGGTCATTTCGATTTAGAAAGTGACATTTTCTTAGTAATTTTGACCAAAAAAAGGTGTCATTTTTTTCACGAAAAAGAGCAAAATAACTTGGTTCAGATTCAGGATCAGTTATTGTGTTCTACTAACAAACTAGCTAATCGTTCCTTATCTTACGAATCAGGCATGATTTCTAAGCTATTTCTTCAAAAAAAATCGATCACATTGAATCTGTGCAACATGTAATGTATCATGCATTTGTACAATGTACTCACTTTTTAAAACTGATTCTTCAGTTGGATGGGGTAGTTCAACCACATTCCGGTGCGTGTAAACACAAGAATGGCCTTCCACCAGTCCAGGTACCGCCGTTACTTTCGAGCGGCGAAAGGGGATCACTTATCAGAACATGTCAGAACACTCATTGACTACCGCAGCTTCCTGTGTACGTGTATTTGTGTAACAACTGCGCAGTACATGTATTTGATGAGGAGGCACAGCACATTTTACTAACTACAATGGGGGAAAACCAGTTACTATTTTTAACTCTCGCAAGTAAGGGGGGGGGGGGCGCTAATTGCTCCTTCCTTTCATGTGACAATGTGCGCACGCAGGCCTTCGGCGTAAATCTACGGAGGTTCATAATGGACTTTACACACGTCTCCATTTGCAGGAAAGACTATTAATATTATCCCTTTTTTATCGCGTAAATGAGCCACAATGTCCTTGATTCAAGTTGTAAAATAAACAATAGTACAATATTACACGAATGCCTTTGTAAAAAGAAAAGTCTTAAGCTTATTCTTAAAAACCGAGGGAGCCTGAACAGACTGAATCTCATGCAACTTGTACATCGTTACATTTAATGGAATAAAAATTGTTGACGGAAATGTGTATGAGGCCGCCAAAAAGGTTAATAATGCAAAAATCGTACAGATTCGCCTTGGATGCCCCAGAATATCTGCCTTTTTAATTGATCAATGCCACCTGTGAACCACAATTGTGGATCGCCTAGCTACGAGTTGTACCGCGTACGAGTTGACCAATCTGCGTACGAGTTGACCAATCTGCGTACGAGTTGACCAATCTGCGTACGAGTTGACCAATCTGCGTACGAGTTGACCAATCTGCGTACGAGTTGACCAATCTGCGTACGAGTTGACCAATCTGCGTACGAGTTGACCAATCTGCGTACGAGTTGAGCAATCTGCGTACGAGTTGTCTCGCGTACAAGTTCCCCGTGAATAGAGCCTGAAGCTAGCTGGTGGCGCAGTTCCGGACCCCTCGAATAGGTAAATCAGCGTGTAAAAGTTGGGGTTTCTACAATTATTTCGGTACATTTATTTCTTTAAGACAGTCCTTCTTTGAAAAGGCCTTTGTAAATTTGTTACGATACACTTAGTATCTCAATTTGTAGAAACTGAAAAATTGCATTACGTTAAAGAGAAATATCGAGGAAAAAATCGACCTCTCACTTCAAAAAATCTTAATGTGGACTCATGGAAGTAGAAAAACTTGTACAAATAGGAAACCAGCCTGTGGTTCATAAATCCAATGATCGAGAAGAGTAATGCTTATAGCGATTCTGACAAGGTACACTGTATTTGTTTAGGTAAAATAATGTTCACCTGTAAAATAACAAACCATCGCCGTATTTTAGTTTAACAGATTTTGGATGTAACTGAAATTACAGTAATGTGAGCTGGAAAATATCATCACGAATCCATAAAGTTTTCGTGTTGCAGTGTTAATTTATACAGATAATATAAATTTACAAAAACACTTTCTCAAAATACAACATTTTGTGTAAATATACATCAAACACATACAAAGTGTTGTTTATACAGATAATCTTATGCCAACAAAAATCTCATTACGCAGAAACTGACTATTTCGATCAAGGAAATTTGTAGTACATGTATGTTAAATTGGCTTAGTAAAAAAAAATGCACGCTCTTGATCATAATGTGTTATTTATTCGAACAATTCCACAATAAATTTCAGTAATAAATTTGAAAAATTAGATCTTTCGTATTTAAATATTGAAATTATTTCTGGCAAGCTGTGACTTCATCATGACATAAAAAGATCATCCATATACATCAAAATCAGTCACTTTTTTCGACCTCGCCCTGGACCTCAACAACAACTACTGCATTCAAAGTTACCCTACCACAATGTTCTTTTATTGTCATAAAATAATTTGAGAACCACATTTTTACAGCGATGAAATTGCTTCACTAAATAAATGTCTTAAACTAAATGCAGAAAAAAAAATACGAACGAACGAGGCGCACTATTAGAAAAACTAAATACCTGTAATTGTGGAATAGTAAAAAATATCTATGAGCCTTGTCTAAGATTTGACTTTTTAGGTTATGTTATTGCTTTCTGATGGCCGATTGCTTTGTTTGTTGTCTCTCTCAATTGTCTTTTCTTTATGAATATCATAGCGGTAACTGGAAAGATTTCCATACACAGAAATCTCACGGAAATATAAAAGCATTTACTGAGAAAACATAATTTTTTTCAGACAAGTCACATAGTGTCAAGTGAGATTCGTGTATGGAATTCCTTTCCTAAGAACCAGCCATTTAAATTGTAGTCAGATATGATGGCGTCGATATTGTTTCCCCCACCTTGCTTTTTCTTTCCGCTAAGGGGGGTACTTGTACACGGAGCCCACAGCAGATGTAGTTTGGTTCAAGTAAGCAGCTGGGCCTCGTAGGCAATTCACATCCGCTGCAA
Organism: Crossaster papposus; assembly: GCA_037893245.1. Lineage (NCBI taxonomy): Eukaryota > Metazoa > Echinodermata > Asteroidea > Velatida > Solasteridae > Crossaster > Crossaster papposus. The sequence goes on along the minus strand of JBAIAA010000669.1, from coordinate 493,249 downwards.
GATCTTGATGGAATGTAAATCTGCAACAACCATGTCGCCAGTGGGTGTATAGGCCATTCCTAGTGGATTGCAAAGCATTTCGGCTACGGTTCCTACCAGTGATCCATTTGGGTCGTACTGCTGTATTGTTAAGGTTCCCCTGTCACCGTAATGAACAGCTACATTAAAGTAGCCGCGACTGTCACAAAGGATCCCGGTGGGATTCGCAGGATGTTTGTCCACAAGTGTATTGATACTGAACACCTCATTGCCCTTGAGGTCTACGCAGGAGAGGGTTTTATTTTTGTAGTTAGGAATGAGCAGGCGCTCCATATTATCCATCGCTAAATAAAATGTCACATTTTCATTTGGAATGGTTGCTACTAACGAGCCATCAAGCAAATGCACAGAAACAACTTTCCTGCCAGAGTCAGCCACAGCTAGTCGTTATCCAGCTGCGTCTATCGCAATAGCGGTTAACTGACTTGTCCTTTTCTTAGATGGTGTGATTTTGCGAATGAACTGAAGATTGCCGTCTCAGATCATCTGAGGCGACAGCAACGCCCCACGGAGCGTCCAGCTGATGACCGCTTTGAGCGGCCGGAGTTTTGAAATGTCCCGTAGAGGTAAATATCGATAGTCGTTTCAGTGTTGTGTCTGTCACAGCAATGTCCCCATTGCTAAAACATGCAACTCGGCTGGCCATCTGGAATTCCCCGTCACCGTTTCCTTCCTTGCCAAACTCTTCCTTCACCTGCCACTTCTCTTTGAGCAATATCTTCCCAAGATCCTTTTCACTAACGACATCTTGACATTTGACCCCAACAAACGAAAGATCCACCTTTGCCGGTTCGCACTTGAGCTCCTTCTGGAATTCCAAGTTGTGCATCACTTTCGGTTTGAGTTCCAAGAGCTCGAAACCATCGACTTGACTCATCAAGTCGTTTACGGCTGTGACGATCTGATCTGCGCGTTTCATCTGGTCACGGTAGCACGTGAGTGCTTTTTCGTACTCGCTGTCTCTTTCCTGACAGATTTTGTTGACTTGTTCGGTGATTACCTTTGCTTTGCTTATGATTTTAGCAATTGCTGCCTCCGCTTTTGCAGAAATATCACTGCAAGCCCGAGCCAGTTTCGTTTGCAATGTATTCCGTGCATGTTTGATGGAGTCTTCGTTTGATGCAAATTGCTCTTTGCTTGTCTGGAACTTTTTCAATATGTCCTTGACACTCTCACGGAATGATTTGATGGCGTCACCGATACCAATTAACTTATGTTCCGCTGTTCGGTGCTCAGTTGCAACACACATGCCGCAAATCAATGCATCACAAGTCTCACAGTGAAAACATATAACCTGATCACTATGTTTTCTACATTTTGGTTTGGCCGTCTTAGTAGCATCTGTTGGTGAAGCCCGTGGTTTGTCAACGTCTTCCGCTGGAATGATGCGATGGTCTTTGATGGACTTCAAGCGTCGATGTGCCTCTTCGCAATTCTTGCAGATGTTCTCCTTGCAGTCAAGGCATCTTGACACGGCCTCGTTTCCTTCTTCGCAGGATTCACAAGTCGCACTAGTAGTAGTTACCTTTTCTAATAACTGCTCTTGTTTGCTTATCTCATCGACAAGAGATATCAGAAAGAAGCTAGAAGACAGACTATGCACTCCTTTCTCAGGAACGCCCGTCTCTCTCCTGCAGACTTCGCCCTCTCTGTCGTCTCTTTGCTCACCATCTCTCCCAGACAGTTCAGGCAGAAGCTATGAAGACAGTCTAGCATCTTAGGATCCTTGAATCGGCAGCAGCAGATCGGACATTCCAGGTGCCCCTGGCTAATTGTGTCTAACACGGTTCGGGCTGCAGCCTCCGCCATTGTGATTATGATCCTAACTACAAAAACGAAAATAAAAACCTTAGGAAGGGGCTTACATTGGGGAGTAGCGTGGAGCTGTAAAATGAAGAAGGGTGTACACTAACGCTACACTAACGCTACTTGTCTTGTGTCTTATTTTGTTGCCATTACCTTATCTCGTCTTGTCGCCTGTAATGGTTACAAGATTATAGACAAAGAGAGGCAATAAATACAGCCCTATTTGTAGGGCTAGGTACACACTAGGTCACTGATGAAGTTATATTTGCTCTATCTTTTCCATAGTCAAAATGACACCTTCTGAGTAAAAACAATTGACATTTTTCTCGTTAATTTTGACCGAAAAGGTGACATTAATCGGTCAAAATGACCGAGAAAGTGTCAGTTTTTACCCGGAAATGAGTAGAGCAAATATATATAGGTTCAAATACAGGATCAATCTGAACCAGAGTTTGTTCCACCAACATACTTGTCTTCTTGCCTGTAATGGCGACAAGATTATGGACAAAAGAGAGCCAATAAATACAGCTCTATTCGTAGGGCTAGGTACACACTAGGTCAGACTATTTGCTCTATCCTTTTCATGGTCAAAATTACACTTTCCAAGTAAAACAAATGACATTTTTCTCGTTCATTTTGACTGAAAAGGTGAAATTTTCTCGGTCGTAAAATGTACGATAAAGTTTCAATTTTTACCCCAAAATGGGGAGAGCATATATAATATGCGAAAATGGCGATTGTGTATAGTTACGGACCTCTAGTTATAATCCAAAAAATTCGACTGTTTCGAGTCACAGGTGTTTTTTTCATTCCGAGGTGACTTTATCAACCTACTATTTTGTAGTACAGTGCACACGAGAGACCGAATTTGAAACTATATTGGCCCCTATACTTTTCATGGTCAAAATAATACTTCTTTTTGACCGAGAAAGTGACATTTTTTTTTCGGAAATGGGTAGAGCCAACAGACTGCATTGTACATGTACATGTACATACAATACAATCACCCAAAAGCGAATCGTTCTATTACGAAAATCAGGCATATTTACTATACAATACTAACCTATTTCACTTCTTAAAAAATCAATTACATGAATCTATTCAACTTGATGTACAATGTACTCACTTTTCAAAACTGATTCGTCAGTTGGTTGGGGTCTTCATCAGCCACAAATATTTAGCACCAGAAATCCCGCGGAGAAATAATGGCAAAACTACATGTACATGTACTTCGAACGGACTGATAAGGCAAGGTGTGATCAAGGCAGCCTATTACATGTACTGTAGTACTGCTTTACTCAACATCGAGGTGATATTAAGGGTTGTGTCGCACAAAATATTAACACATAAATTCCCTTAATCAAGTTGAACTTGAAGGTACAGGCCAACTTCCGTAGACACCATTTACAAATGTATATGTGTATTTGTGCAACAACTGCGCAGCGTTTAAGGACAACCTTGTTGTAGCTCAATGGGAAAACCCAGTTGCTATTTTTAACTCTTCAGTTGAAAGTTCAGACGATTGGCCTTCTGAGTAAAACTACGGTAGTTCATAATGAACATTACATATGTCTCCATATATGCAGGAACGAATAATCATTAATCTAAGAAAAAATCACAGGATTCATGTGCAATCGAGGTGTATTTATTGTGGATAATAGCTTGTTAGGGCAAAGCATCTTTCCTTCTTCACTTTGGAAAAGAGACGTGTTACAGGTAGAAAATGGTGTAGAAAATAAATTGTTTAAATGTAATAATATGAAATTTAAATGAGTTTGTGATAACAAATTATTATTTAAAACTAGATGCTCCTAAAAAAAAGAGGAAATAGCTAATAAAATTGAAGAGTTAATTTTTAAAAACAATAAAGTGAAAATAAACTTTTAAAACAGCCGTCGTGTACGTTGTTTTATTTAATAAAGTTTTAAAACCGTGAGGATTTTTCAGATTTTGGAATTTTAGCGTTTTGGAAATATAACCTCTTAAAAGTAGTATACATCATTTACTGTTGCTGTAATTTTCTAAATTAGATTAGTTAGGGGGTTCGTATAGTAATTATCGTGACGCTGACCATATATGCTGGAAAAACAAGAACATTAATGCGCATTTGCAGTCAGGTTCCCCGACTTCATTCAGACAAAACAGAGCATTTATAGACCTCAGAGAATTATCAGGTTAGGAAACCAGACTCTAGTTGGCTGGCACACATTAACGAATGTGTAACAGTATTGCAAATAAAATGAGGACTTACTAAATTTAATAAATTGCACGGAGTCTTTGAAAAAAGTCGGGTATTTAAAATGATTGCCAGCCGGCAATCGTTGGAAAAGTATACAATACAATAGACCCTATAATACCCTAACCCTAACCCGCATCTTAACCCTAGGTTTTAAGTAATTTGAGTAAAATCAAAAAATCGATTTCGTAAAATTTCTTGTTCAAACCTACTAATCTATAGAAATTACCTCGTGGGAACCTTTTTACTCCCATTGTCCCCATTGTGTTCAGGTCTTCACAAGGTACCGAATTTAGAAACCCACACACCCTCATGTGTATAATCACCTTCCATCGTGGACCCCAAACTGTCCCTCTTTTTGTTATACTTGAACGTTTTTGAAAGGCCTCCTACGATTTTCAATCATGAACTTTATGTCAACTGTGGACCCTATTGTCCTCAATTGTTCAACGTCCACTATTTGAATGCGAATACAAACCCATACATACTACATACAGAAATAGTGATTGCATAGTCACTTCCTGAACTTGGTTCAGCTAGCGAGCCCCCAACAAAACAAAACAAAAGTTTAGGAAAACAAGAGCTGTTTCGTCAAGTGTCGAACCTTTTTGTCACGATGACATCATCGGGTATTATGTGATGTCACATCAAGGTGCTAATTTGGAGGCCCTATATTGAATGAACTTGGTATGCAGGTATATCGGGATGTGGCATATATATAAATTGAGGCGAAGTCATGATGACGCCATCATGTGATTTATTATGATTTTATTAGGTTTAGGATCTTTAAGCTCTTGGAAGTACAGTTTCAGTAGATATCAGATCAAGTTGGGAGGGAAATGTTTTGTCATCGAATAAACTACTCCAGGGCCAATGCAGCGCGGACACGAGTGGGGCGCCGTCTGACGGCAACATGCCTGTTTCACCGACTCCAGCAGGACCGCATTAGTATGTTGGGAACTTAGCAGCTCCGATCAAGCAATCAACGCGGCGCCGCATGTGCCCCTAGATGTGCTGAAACTGGGGCACAGACCCACTCCGTAAAAGTAGAAAAGTAAAAAGCTCACTCTCAAAAAGAGTGAAATTTACTTTAAAACAGCTCTAAAGAAAAAGGGAAAACGACTCCAGAAGAGTAACTTTGTCATTCTATCAGGGAGCAACATGACTTCTCGGAAGAGTAAAAATGTACACTTTGAGTGATTTCACTTCTTTTTTAAGCCGCTTTCATTTTGAAAAACTAAATTTCACTCTTGTTGGAGTAGTTTTATAAGAGATTCACTCTTGTTGAGAGTGGGCTTTTTACTCTTTTACATTCAGAGAGACAGCTAGTTTGTAGACATCGGTTGCGTAGGGAACGAGACGAGTCTAATTGGTTGCCAGCACCTCACACATCAAGGATAATCATTTCAGAGAGTTTAGGCCCACCGCCGATTCAGCACTTTATGGTTAGCCCTATGTTGTTGTATTTACGATAAATTAATCTCCGGCTCCATCACCATTGCCAAACTGCATGTACGAAGCAAAAGACAGAGGCGATTCCGGGATTTGGAAAACGGCCTTTAATTGAAGTCGGGTATTAAAGATAGTGTCTGATATTACTCCCCCAGCTCGCCTTTTCTTTCCGCCGAGGAGGTACTTTTGGACGGAGCCTATATCAGATGTAGTTTGGTTCAAGTAAGCAGCAGGGCCTAGCAGGCAATTCACAGGCAACAACCATGTCGCCAGTGGGTGTATAGGCCATTTCTAGCGGATTGTACAGCTTTTCGGCTACAGTTCCTACCAGTGATCCATTTGGGTCGTACTGCTGTATTTTACAGTTTCCTGTTCCACCATAATGAACAGCTACATTAAAGTAACCGTGACTGTCACAAAGGATCCCGGTGGGATTTGCAGGGTTTTTGTCAACAAGTGTATTGATACTAAACACCTTATTGCCCTTGATATCTACACATAAGAGGGTTTTATTTTTGAAGTTAGGAATGAACAGGCGATCCATATTATCCATCGCTAAAAACAAGTCCACATTTTCATTTGGAATAGTCGCTACTAACGAGCCATCAAGCAAATGCACAGAAACAACTTTCCTGCCAAAGTCAGCCACAGCTAGTCGTTCTCCAGCTGCGTCTAGCGCAATAGCGGTTAACTGACTTGCCTCTTCCTTAGATGGTGTGAATTCGCGAATCAACTGAAGATTGCCGTCAAAAACCTTCACTTTTCTTTTGACCGTGACAAAAAGCAGATCGTCTGAGGTGACAGCAATGCTCCGAGGAGCGTGCAGCTGATGACCGCTATGAGCGGCCGAAGTTTTGAAATGTCCAGTGGAGGTAAATATCGATAGTCGATTCAGCTTTGTGTCTGTCACAGCAATGTCCCCGTTGCTAAAACATGCAACTCGGCTGGCCAATTGGAATTCCCCGTCACCGTTTCCTTCCTTGCCGAACTCTTCCTTCACCTGCCACTTCTCTTTGAGCAATATCTTCCCAAGATCCTTTCCATTGACGACATCTTGACATTTGACCCCAATGAACGAAAGATCCACCTTTGCCGGTTCACACTTGAGCTCCTTCTGTAATTCCAAGTTGTGCATCACCTTCGGTTTGAGTTCCAAGAGCTCGAAATCATCGACTTGACTCATCAAGCCGTTTACGGCCGTGACGATCTGATCTGCGCGTTTCATCTGGTCACGGTTGCGCATGAGTGCTTTTTCGTACTCACTGTCTCTCTCCTGATAGATTTTGTTGACTTGTTCAGTGATTACCTTTGCCTTGCTTCTGATTTTAGCAATTTCTGACTTGGCTTTTTCAGAAATATCACTACAAGCCTGAGCCCGTTTCGTTTGTAATCTATTCCGTGCATGTTTGATGGAGGATTCGTTTGATGCAAATTGCTCTTTGCTTTTCTGGAACTTTTTCAATATGTCCTTGACACTCTCACGAAATGATTTGATGGTGTCACCGATACCAATGAACTTATGTTCCGCTGTTCGGTGCTCAGTTGCAGCACACATGGCGCAAATCAACACATCACAAGTCTCACAGAGAAAGCATATGGCTTGATCACTATGCTTTCTACATGATGTTGGTGATGTGACAGTCTTGGTAACATCTGTTGGTAAAGCCGTCGATTTGTCCACGTCGTCTACTGGAATGATGCGATGGTCTTTAGTGGACCTCAGAAATTGATGTGCCTCTTGGCATTTCTTGCAGATGTTCTCCTTGCAGTCAAGGCATCTTGACACGACCTCGTTTCCTTCTTCGCAGGATTCACAAGTCGCACTAGTAGTAGTTACCTTTCCTAATAACTGCTCTTGTTTGTTTATCTCATCGACAAGAGATATCAGAAAGAAGCTAGAAGACAGACTCTGCACTCCTTCGTCAGTAACGTCCGTCTCTCTCCTGCAGACTGGACATGCTATCTTCGCCCTCTCTGTCGTCTCTTTGCTCACCATCTCTCCCAGACAGTTCAGGCAGAAGCTATGAAGACAGTCTAGCATTTTAGGATCCTTAAATCGACAGCAGCAGATCGGACATTCCAGGTGCCCCTGGCTAATCGTGTCCAACACGGTTCGGGCTGCTGCCTCCGCCATCGTGATTATGATCCTAACGAAAAAGAACAAAACAACTTAGGAATACTCAAAGTGTGCGACAGGAAGGGGGAGCTGTAAAATAAAGAAGGGTACACACTCACCATACAAATAGGGTTGTAATTGGCTCTTGTCTTGTGTCTTATTTTGTTTCCATTATCTTAAATTATCTTGTCGCCTGTAATGGCGACAAGATTAGACAAAAGAGAGCCAATTAATAACACAGCCCTATTTGTAGGGCTAGGTACACACTAGGTCAGACTGATGAATTTACATTTGCTTTATCCTTTCCATGGTCAAAATTACACCTTCCGAGTAAAAACAAATGACATTTTTCTCATTCATTTTGACCGAGAAAGCGACATTTAATCGGTCGCAAAATTACCGAGAAGGAATCAATTTTTACCCGGAAATGAGGTGAGCATAGCATGTAGAAATGGCGATTGTGTATAGTTATGGGCCTCTAGTCATGACCAAATAAATTCGAGTCACAAGAGTTTTTTATCATTCCAAAGGGACTTGATCAACCTATTTGTAGGGCTACGACTGAATCTTAAATTATATTTGCTTCTATCCTTTCCATGGTCAAAATGATACTTTTTGGTGGAGAAAGTGACATTTTGTACCCAATAATGGGAGTCAACAGACTGCATTGTACATGTACATGTACAGTACATTATACAACCACGGGGCGTCGTGACATAGGCCGGGGCGTCGGGACATAGGCCGGGGAGTCGGAAGTCGGAACATAGGCCGGGGAGTCGGAGCATTAGGGGGGGGGGGGGGGGGCGTCGGAACATAGGGGCGTCAGAACATAGGGGCGTTGGAACATAGGGGTGTAACCAGCCATTACTATAGGTCAGACTAAAACAAAAAACAAGTATTCACTCTGAGTCAGAGTGACAAATATTCACTCTGACTCAGAGTGAATATATGTTTTATCGGCTTCATGGTCAAAACGACAATTTGTCGAGTCAACGAAAATGACATTTTGCTCGGTCATTTCGATTTAGAAAGTGACATTTTCTTAGTAATTTTGACCGCAAAAAGGTGTCATTTTTTTCACGAAAAAGAGCAAAACAACTTGGTTCAGATTCAGGATCAGTTATTGTGTTTTACCTTGCAACAGACTAGCTAATCGTTCCTTATCTTACGAATCAGGCATGATTTCTAATTGCTTTTACATTAAAAAAAAACTCGATCACATTGAATCTGTGCAACATGTAATGTGTTATGCATTTGTACAATGTACTCACTTTTTAAAACTGATTCTTCAGTTGGATGGGGTAGTTCAACCACATTCCGGTGCGTGTAAACACAAGAAAGGCCTCGAGTCCACCAGTCCAGGTACCGCCGTTACTTTCGAGCGGCGAAAGGGGATCACTTAATATCAGAACGTGTCAGAACACCCATTGACTACCGCAGCTTCCTGTGTATATGTATTTGTGTAACAACTGCGCAGTACATGTATTTGATGAGGAGGCACAGCACAATACAAACTATAATGGGGGAAAACCAGTTACTATTTTCAACTCGCGCAAATGAAGGGGCAGCGCTAATTGCTCCTTCCTTTCAGATGACAATGTGCGCGCGCAGGCCTTCCGCGTAAAGCTACGGAAGTTCATAATGGACATTACATATGTCTCCATTTGCAGGAAAGACTATTAATATTATCCTATTTTTATCGCGTAAATGAGCCACAATGTCCTTGATTCAAGTTCAGTACTACAGTGGAAATTATTACGAAATTAAAACCAAGATGTTAAATCAACAATAGTAAAATCTTACACAAATGCCTTCTTAAAAACCGAAAGAAACTGACTAAATCTCATGCAACTTGTACATCGTTACATTTATTGGAATTAAAATTGTTGACGAAAATGTGTACAAGGCTATTGCCAAAAAGGTTAATACTGTCAACATTCGTACAGATTCGCCTTGGATGCCCCAGAGTATCTGCCTTTTTAATTGATCAATGTCACCTGTGAACCACAATTTTGGACCGCGTACGAGTTGTCCCGCGTACGAGTTGACCAATCTGCGTACGAGTTGTCTCGCGTACAAGTTCCCCGTGAATAGAGCCTGAAGCTAGCTAGTGGCGCACTTCTGGACCCCTCGAATAGGTAAATCAGCGTGTAAAAGTCAGTGTTTCTGCAATTATTTCGGTACATTTATTTCTTTAAGGTAGTCCTTCTTTGAAAAGGCCTTTGTAAATTTGTTACGATGTAGTATCTCAAATTGATGAAACTGAAAAATCGCATTACGTTAAAGAGAACTATCGAGCAAAAAATCGACCTCTCACTTCCGAAAATCTTTATGCCGACTCATGAAAGTAAAAACACTTGTACAAATAGGCCACCAGCCTGCGGTCCATATATCCAATGATCGAGAAGAGTAATGCTCATAGCGATTCTGGCAAGGTACACTGTATTTGTTTAGGTAAAATAATGTTCACCTGTAAAATAACAAACCATCGCCGTATTTTAGTTTAACGGATTTTGGATGTAAAATTACAGTAATGTGAGCTGGAAAATATCATCACGAATCCATAAAGTTTTCGTGTTGTAGTGTTAATTTATACAGATGACATAAATTTACAAAAACACTTTCTCAAAATACAACATTTTGTGTAAATATACATTAACACATACAAAGTGTTGTTTATTTACATTTAATCTATTTCTGTGACGTCATACTATTGTTGAAACTGTAGATTATTTTTAAGAATGTACACTTTACTGTAGATTAAGTTACGAATCTACTCGTGGCTGTAGATTAAGTTGACAATTAAATCCTCAGTATAGTGTTTTTTATACAAAACTATCGCTTACAGCAAACGTTTAAAAGGTATAGAGTATACTTTTTGCGACTATCTAAAAAATCATAAACCAACAAAATTATTAAGTAAATATGTTAATGCCTCTAAACTCCCTGTGAAATTATTAATTCTGGCATGCTGTCATTTTAAAGGAATAACAAAAGTCCAAAAGTGTGTGTCAGAGACGCATTTATTGCCATTAAGTATTGGTTGAAAATGAAAATCTTGGAATATTATTTCTTCAAAAAATACACCATTCACAGAGCTAAAACTTTGTCGTGATAGTTGTCAAGCGTCTTTTAGTTTGCGAGAACTTTGCTGCTTTAAATGATAAAAATACACAACTGACAAATAGTATATTATACCTTCAACATACATTTTTCTCTTTTTTGTAAACGTAACTTTCCTACAGAGAGAAATTAGAAAATATTCACAAAACTAATCCTACAGGAAAACCTCGCAATATAAAGTTTAGTTAGTAAATGGTCATTTTATACATCAACAAAATAAACCACTCAATTTTCTGCACATTTTCTGAATATTTTCTGAACTATAAAATCAAAATAAAAAAAATGGAAATGGATTTTATTTGGGCAAATTTACATTTACAGTTATATGTATTCCACTGCCGTCTGCACGAGTGGTTACAGTTCTCTCAAAGCTGGTGCTCCCTGATGCACCAATGGCAACATCGGTGTCTTTGGAGCTCTCTGTCGGACGCTTCGTGGAGGCAAGAGCATGGCTGATGGCTTGTCATTGGTCATCCGTCGCCCGTTTGTAAGAGAGGACAGCAGAAGAGCGATGACCAGTGGTCTCACAGATTAGCTGCTCGTCGAAGTTCTGCTGATACAAACGGGATGCAGTCGTAGCACGAAGGGAGTGATTAGTGTAGTAACCATGCAATCCTGTTTGATCACATGCGTCGAACAGTTTGGGAAAGCTGGTGAATTCCTTGTGGCCGACAGGTGTACCATACATCACCATGGGGCTTTGCAAGAGGACGAATATAGAAAGCTGGACTACATTTCGCTGATGTGGGCCTATAGCGTATATACTCCTCGTAGAGACACCGATATTCCTTGCCGTGCATCGCCATATACAGCTGAATACATATCACCATCTCATAGAGAGTTTCACTGGGATACTCCTCTCCGTTGACATTACGCACCTCCAAGGTGAAACGGGCGAGACAGTAACACAGTTCATCGTTGTCATTTAAAGGAGCTCACTCCGTATAGCGCTTAAGTTCAAGTCAGGATTCAGTATTGCTCGTTCATTCCTCTGAATTTTCCACTCGTTGAATGCGCGAACTGCCCAGGCACATTTCTTTTCCGTTGAATCCAAATATCTTGAAATAGAAAGGAAAAAAAAAACGTAGAAAATGTTATAACGTAAAACATCAGAAAGGGCGACGTTTTTGTTTCTTTATATACCTAGCACGATATACGGCAGAGGGGTACCCCTCGTCTCACTATACTTTATACACACTCTACACTGGTGTTACCTAACACACCCCCATTAAAGCCCAACAATAATTCATGAGATTCAGGGAACACAATGACCAACACAAAAGAGGGGGCTGGGGGTTCCCTCTGCCACATATCATGATTCACGTTTCTTGACACTGACACTAGTCACCATTCGTCATATGTTTTAGGTGATTTGGCATGGCTATAAAACCATTTTTCTTATTTGCTAGTTTGGATATTATACGAGAGTTATAAAGCCACTAAGATAAAAGAATTACAACCTACCTTTTTGTAGATTTGCGGACAACCTCAATATCACCCATGGGAGGTTTGAATCGGTTGCATTCGTTTGCAGTTGTTGTTTTAATATATCCAAGATTTGTTCTTGCTGGTGCTGGTACATCTTCGTCAGATATCTCCGAGAAATAAATCGATTTATCATAGCCACACGTTTTTTTCCGAACCACTTGGTTGTCATTTTGTAGTGTCAACAGGAATTTAGCTGTAGCAGTACTGTCGGAATCACTGGATGAGCTAGGTCTAAAACTACTCCGAGTAAGAGGCATACTGTTCGAGCTGTCGCTGTCAGACATTGTGAAACCTCTGACTACCATGCACTACGTACGTACTCCAGTATGGCAGCGCGAAAGCCTTTTACCTTGGTTTTTATACCCGCGTTCATGTAGTAACAAAGCCCTGAATTAGTGATTATATAATGCTTGTTGTTTAAAGTTCATTCACAAACGCACTGTAAGCTTGACAACAATAAGATCTACACCCATCTGCAGGGAGCATTTGAATAAACCTTTGTTCTTTTCAAAAATTAGGTTTTAGGAATGTACAGTCAGAGTCTTTGTCAACTTAATGTACAGCCAAGAGTAGATTAAGTTACGAATCTACTCTTGGCTGTACATTAAGTTGACAAAGACTGTAGATTAAGTTAACAAAGACTCTGACTATACGTACTTTAATTCACAAAGCACTAAGTTTGATAACAATAAGATGTACACTTATTAAAAAACCTGGCGATCCGGTGACGCCAGGGGTGATTTAAATAAACCTTTGTTGTAAAAAAAAAATAGATTAAGTCAGAGAATAGACTCGGAACTGTAGATTCGTGCAAACAATGTACTCGGCTTCGCCTCATACATTCTTTGCACGAATCTACAGTCCTCGTACATTCTCCTTGACATAATCTACTGTTATCCAACAGGAATTTCATTACGCAGAAACTGACTATTTCGATAGAGGAAATTTGTAGTATGTTAAATTGGCTGTTTAGTAAACAAAAATGCACGTTCTTGATCATAAAATGTTAGTTATTCGAACAATTCCACAATAAATTTCAGTAATAAATTTCACAAATTAGATCTTTCGTATTTAAATATTGAAATTATTTCTGGCAAACTGTGACTTCATCGTGACATGAAAAGATCATCTAAACCAGTCACTTTTTTGACCTCGCCCTGTATACCATAACAACAACTACTGCATTCAAAGTTACCACAATGTTCTTTTATTGTCATAACTTTGAGAAGCACAATTTTACCGAGATGACATTTCTTCAGTAATGTCCTAAACTAAATACCACTGCAGGAAAAAAGTGTGTTTTTGTTTATCTACGAACGAGGCGAACTATAAGAAAAACTAAATACCTGTAATTGTAGAAGAGTAAAAAATTAAATCTTATCGCTTGTGTAAAAAAAATGCTTTGATATTTTGGGAGTTAAATTTGACTTTTTAGGATATGTTATTGCTTTTTGATGGCCGATTTCTTTGTTCGCCGTCTCTCACAATTGTTTTTCATTCGAAATATAATAGCAAGAACTGGATAGAAATCCATACACGGACATCACTAAAAAAAATCAACTTCGACCTATAAGCTATTGATCAGAAAGCAATAACATATCCTAAAAAGTCAAGTTTAGCTCACAAAATATAAAAGCATTTACTGAAAAAACATTTTGTTCAGACAAGTCTCATAGTGTTTGTGCACTGGGTGTCAAGTGATGTCCGTGTATGGAATTATTTTCCATGAACCAGCCACTTAAATTGAAGTCAGATATTTGGCGTCGATATTCCCCCCCCCCCCCCCCCCCACCTTGCCTTTTCTTTTTGTTGAGGGGGTACATGTGCACGGAGCCCATAGCAGATGTAGTTTGGTTCAAGTAAGCAGCAGTGCCTATTAGGCAATTTAAATCCGCTGCAAGATCTTTATGGAATGTCTGTCTGCAACAACCATGTCGCCAGTGGGTGTATAGGTCATTCCTAGAGGATTGTACAGCTTTTCGGCTACAGTTCCTACCAGTAATCCATTTGGGTCGTACTGCTGAATTTTACCGCTTCCCGTGTCACCGTGATGAACAGCTACATTAAAGTAACTGCGACTGTCACAAAGGATCCCGGCAGGATTCGCAGGATTTTTGTTCACAAGTGTCTTGATACTAAACACCTCATTGCCCTTGAGGTCTACACAGGAGAGGGTTTTACCTTCGTAATTAGGAATGAATAGGCGCTCCATATCATCTATCGCTAAACAATATGTCACATTTTCTTTTGGAATAGTTGCTACTAACGAGCCATCAAGCAAATGTACAGAAACAACTTTCCTGCCCGAGTCAGCCACAGCTAGTCGTTCTCCAGCTGCGTCTAGCGCAATAGCGGTTAACTGACTTGCCTTTTCCTTAGATGGTGTGAATTCGCGAATCAACTGAAGATTGCCGTCAAAAACCTTCACTTTCTTTTTGTCCGTGACAAAAAGCAGATCGTCTGAGGTGACAGCAATGCCCCGAGGAGCGTCCAGCTGATGACCGCTATGAGCGGCCGAAGTTTTGAAATGTCCAGTGGGGGTAAATATCGATAGTCGTTTCCGTGTTGTGTCTGTCACAGCAATGTCCCCATTGCTAAAACATGCAACTCGGCTGGCCGATTGGAATTCCCCGTCACCGTTTCCTTCCTTGTCGAACTTTTCCTTCACCTGCCACTTCTCTTTGAGCAATATCTTCCCAAGATCATTTCCACTGACGACATCTTGACATTTGACCCCAATGAACGAAACATCCACCTTTGCAGGTTCGCACTTAAGCTCTTTCTGGAATTCCAAGTTGTGCATTACCTTCGGTTTGAGTTCTAAAAGCTCGGAATCATCGACTTGACTCATCAAGCCGTTTACAGCCGTGACGATCTGATCTGCGCGTTCCATCTGGTCACGGTTGCGCATGAGTGCTTTTTCGTACTCGCTGTCTCTCTCCCGACAGATTTTGTTGACTTGTTCAGTAATTACCTTTGCTTTGCTTCTGATTTTAGCAATTTCTGTCTCTGCTTTTGTAGAAATATCACTGCAAGCCTGAGCCAGTTTCGTTTGCAATCTATTCCGTGCATGTTTGATAGAGTCTTCGTTTGATGCAAATTGCTCTTTGCTTTTCTGGAACTTTTGCAATATGTTTGTGACACTCTCACGGAATGATTCGATGGCATCCCCGATACCAATGAACTTATGTACCGCTGTTCGGTGCTCAGTTGCAGCACAAATGGTGCAAACCAACACATCACAAGTTTCACAGAGAAAGCATATGGCCTGATCACTATGCTTTCTACACGACTTTGGTGATGTGCCAGTCTTGGTAACATCCGTTGGTGATTTGTCCAGGTCATACACTGGAATGATGCGATGGTCTTTGGTGTACTTCAGAAATTGGTGTGCCTCTTGGCATTTCTTGCATATGTTATCCTTGCAGTCAAGGCATCTCGACACGGCCTCATTTCCTTCTTCACAGGATTCACAAGTCGAACTAGTTGTAGTTACCTTTTCTAATAACTGCTCTTGTTTACTTATCTCATCGCCAAGAGATATCAGAAAGAAGCTAGAAGACAGACTCTGCACTCCTTCCTCAAGAACGACCGTCTCTCTCCTGCAGAGTGGACATGCTATCTTTGCCCTCTCTGTCGTCTCTTTGCTCACCATCTCTCCCAGACAGTTCAGGCAGAAGCTATGAAGACAGTCTAGCATCTTAGGATCCTTGAATCGACAGCAGCAGATCGGACATTCCAGGTGCCCCTGACTGATCGTGTCCAACACGGTTCGGGCTGCAGCCTCCGCCATCGTGATTATGATCCTATAACGAAAAAAACCAAAAAAACAGATTAAGAATACTCAAAGTATGCGACAGGAAGGGGGCTTAGGTTGGGGAGTAGCATGGAGCTGTAAAATGAAGAAGGGTGCACACTCACCCTACAAATAGAGCTGTAATTGGCTCTTTGCTTGTGTCTTATTTTGTTGCCATTGTCTTATCTTATCTTGTCGCCTGTAATGGCGACGAGATTATAGACAAAAGAGAGCCAATACATACAGCCTTATTTGTAGGGCTAGGTACACACGAGGTCAGACTGATGAAGTTATATTTGCTCTATCCTTTCCATAGCCAAAATGACACCTTCCGAGTAAAAACAAATGACCTTTTTCTTGTTAATTTTGACCGAAAAGGCGACATTTTCTCGGTTAAACTGACCGAGAAAGTGTCATTTTTTACCCGGAAATTGGTAGAGCAAATATATATACATTTAGATTCAGGATCAATTAATCTCACCCAGAGTTTGTTCTACCTTGGAGGAATATTCCTCCATGGTTCTACCTCCAGACTACATTGTACATACATGTACATGCACACACAACCACCCAAAAGCTAATCGAATATCAGGCATGTTTACTGAAGCTATTTCACTTATTACAAAAATCAATTACGTTGAATCTATTCAACTTGTACAATGTACTCACTTTTAAAAACTGATTCGCCAGTTGGATGGGGTCTTCAACCACAAATATTTAGCACTAGAAATCCCGCAGTAAACGCAAGAATGGCAAAACTACTTCGAACGGCTGAAGCTGTGATCAAGCGTAGTACTGGTACATGTAGTAAATTAGTAGTACTGCTTCACTTAACATCGAGGGGATGAAAGGTTTGTGTCGCACAAAATATTAACACATAAATTCTCATAATTCAAGTTGAAGGTATAGGCCAACTTCTGTAGACGCCATTTATCTGTGAATTTGTGCAACAACTGCGCAGCGTTTGAATAGGGCCTCAGGCCCGAGAACCAACAGGGCCATATCTTATATAGACAATAGGTCCCTACGTGTACATCAGGTGATTGTATATCAAGTGAATCATTAACATAATACGTTGGGTAACTCATAACAATGTGCAACGTCCGTCGAGTATACTGGTAAAATATTAACATATTAACTACACAACAGCTTCATGGGAAAACCCAGTTGCTATTTTTAACTCTCTAATCAAATGTTAAACGACTGGTCTACCACGTAAAACTATAGGGAAGTTCACAATGGACTTTACATATGTCTTTATGTGTGCAAGAAAGAATAATAATAAATATTCACAGATTTTATTTGAAATCGAGATGTATTTATTTTGGATAATAGCTTTTTCTGGCAAAGCATCTCTCCTCTTTACTTTAGAAAAGAGACGTGTTACAGGTAGAAAAAGGTGTGGAACAATTTGTTTCAACTTAATAATCTAAAATTGAAATGAGCTGGTGATAACAAATTATTATTTACAACTCGATGCTTCTCAACAAAATAATGGCTAATAAAATTGATTGAGTTGATTTTTAAATACAATAAAGTGAAAATAAAGTTTAAAAACAGCCGTCGTGTACTTTGTTTTATTTATTAAAGTTCCAAAACCGTGAACAATTGATTTTCAAATGAATCTATCGCGTTACGGAAATATAACCTCTTAAAGGTAGTGTACACCATTTGCTTTTGCTGTAATTTTCTAAATTTGATGGGTTAGAGGTTTCGTATACTCGTGAGGCTGACCATAGATGCTAGAAAAACCAAGAACATTAATGTTGTTTTGCAGTCTGGTTCCCCGACTTCATTCAAACAAAACAGAGCAATTTATAGACCTTGGAGATTTATCAGGTAAGGAAACCAGACTCTAGTTGGCTGGCACACATTCACGGATGTGTAACAGTATTGCAAATAAAATGAGGACTCACTGAATTGTATAAATTGGAGACAGTGTTTGAAAATAGTAAGATATTTCCAACGATTGCCGGCTGGCTTGCGATTCTGGCAAATTTTGAATGTAAAATAACAGTACTGCGACCTTGAAAATACCCTACAACGAATAATAGTTTTCGTGTTGTGTAGCGTTAATGTATACAAAGAGGATATAAATTTACAAAAACAATTTCTTAAAATACAACATTTTGTGTAAATGTATATTAAACACATACAAAGTGTTGTTTATTTACAGACAATTTACTGATCTCATTACGCAGCAAGTGACCATTCAGAACTGAGAAAATTTGTAGTATGTCCATTTGGGCTGTTTAGTCAAAAAATGCACATTCCTGATCATAATGTGTTACTTATTCAAACAATTCCACAATGAAACTTAGATTTTTTGCAAAGTAACGTAAGTTAATAATCGTATTAGATCTTTCGTATTCAAATATTGAAATAATTTCTGGCAAACTGTAACTTCATCATGACATGAAAAGATCATGAATAAACATCTAAACCAGTCACTTTCTTTGGTCTCTCCCTGTATACCTCGACAACTACTGCATTCAAAGTTACCATACCACAAAGTTCTTTTATTGTCATAAATTTGAGAAGCACAATTTTACCGAGATGACATTGCTTCACTATTTCTTAAACTAAATACCACTGCAGAAACTAAATACCACTGCAGAAAAAAAGATTTTTTTTAGAATCTACGAACGAGGCGCACTATTACGAAAAACTAAATAGGCCTACCTATAATTGTAGAAGAGTAAAAACAAATGAGCCTTGTGTACAAACAATGCTTTGATATTTTCGGAGTTAAATTTGACTTTTTAGGATATGTTATTGCTTTCTGATGGCCGATTTATTTGTTCGCTGTCTCTCACAATTGCCTTTTCATTAGAAATATAATAGCGATAATTGGACATAAGCCCATACAGGGACATAACTAATTGTTCCCTACTTTGACCTATCAGCCATGGATCAGAAAGCAATAACATATCCTAAAAAGTCAAATTGAGCTCAGACAATATCAAAGCATTTACTGAGAAAATATTATTTTTGTTCAGACAAGTCTCATAGTGTTTGTGCACTGGGTGTCAAGTGAGGTCCGTGTATGGAATTCTTTCCCCAGGAACCAGCCACTTAAATTGAAGTCAGATAAGATGGCGTCGATATTGTTTCCCCCACCTTGCCTTTTCTTTCCGCTGAGGGGGATACTTGCGCACAGAGCCCATCAGAGCAGATGAAGTTTGGTTCCAGTAAGCAGCAGTGCCTAGCAGGCAATTCACATCCGCTGCAAGATCTTGATGGAATGTTTGTCTGCAACAACCACGTCGCCAGTGGGTGTATAGGTCATTTCCAGCGGATTGCCCAGCTTTTCGGCTACAGTTGCTACCAGTAATCCATTTGGGTCGTACTGCTGTATTTTTGAGGCTCCCCTTTTACCTTGATAAACAGCTACATTAAAGTAGCCGTGACTATCAAAAAAGGTCCCGGTAGGACTCGCAGGATTTTTGTCCACAAGTGTCTTGATACTAAACACCTCATTGCCCTTGAGGTCTACGCAGGAGATGGTTTTATTTTCGTAGTTAGAAATCAACAGACGCTCCGTGTTATACATCGCTAAATAAAATTTCACATTTTCATTTGGAATAGTTGCTACTAACGAGCCATCAAGCAAATGCACAGAAACAACTTTCCTGCCCGAGTCAGCCACAGCTAGTCGTTTTCCACCTGCGTCTATCGCAATAGCGGTTAACTTACTTGCTTCTTCCTTAGATGGTGTGAATTGGCGAATCAACTGAAGATTGCCGTCAAAAACCTTCACTTTCTTTGTGTCCGTGACAAAAAGCTGATCATTTGAGGTGACAGCAATGCCCAAAGGAGCGTCCAGCTGATGACCGCTTTGAGCGGTAGAAGTTTTGAAATGTCCAGTGGCGGTAAATATCGATAGTCGATTCAGCCTTGTGTCCGTCACAGCAATGTCCCCGTTACTAAAACATGCAACACAGCTGGCCAATTGGAATTCCCCGTCTCCGTTTCCTTCCTTGCCAAACTCTTCCTTCACCTGCCACTTCTCTGTGAGCAACATCTTCCCAAGATCCTCTTCACTGACGACATCTTGACATTTGACCCCGATGAACGAAAGATCCACCTTTGCCGGCTCGCACTTGAGCTCCTTCTGGAATTCCAAGTTGTGCATCACCTTCGGTTTGAGTTCCAAGAGCTCGAAATCATCGACTTGACTCATTAAGTTGTTTACAGCCGTGACGATCTGATCTGCGCGTTCCATCTGGTCACGGTTGCGCATTAACGCCTTTTCGTACTCGCTGTCTCTCTCCTGACAGATTGTGTTGACTTGTTCGGTGATCACCTTTGCTTTGCTTCTGATTTTAGCAATTTCTGCCTCCGCTTTTGAAGAAATATCATTGCAAGCCTGGGCCAGTTTCGTTTGCAATCTATTCCGTGCATGTTTGATGGAGTCTTCGTTTGATGCAAATTGCTCTTTGCTTTTTTGGAACTTTTGCAATATGTCCTTGACACTCTCACGGAATAATTCGATGGCATCCCCGATACCAATGAACTTATGTTCCGCTGTTCGGTGCTCAGTTGCAGCGCACATTGCGCAAATCAACACATCACAAGTTTTACAGTGAAAGCATACGGCCTGATCACTATGTTTTCTACATGATTTTGGTGATGTGACAGTCTTGGTAACATATTTTGGTGAAGCCGTCGATTTGTCTACGTCGTCTGCTGGAATGATGCGATGGTCTTTGGTGGACCTCAGAAATTGGTGTGCCTCTTGGCATTTCTTGCATATGTTATCCTTGCAGTCAAGGCATCTCGACACGGCCTCATTTCCTTCTTCACATGATTCACAAGTCGCACTAGTAGTAGTTACCTTTCCTAATAACTGCTCTTGTTTGTTTATCTCATCGACAAGAGATATCAGAAAGAAGCTAGAAGACAGACTCTGCACTCCTTCCTCAGGAACGACCGTCTCTCTCCTGCAGACTGGACATGTTATCTCTGCCCTCTCTTTCGTCTCTTTGCTCACCATCTCTCCCAGACAGTTTAGGCACAAGCTATGGAGACAGTCTAGCATCTTAGGATCCTTGAATCGACAGCAGCAGATAGGACATTCCAAATGCCCCTGGCTGATCGTATCCAACACGGTTAGAGCTGCAGCCTCCGCCATCGTAATTATAGGCCTAACGAAAAAAGAACCAACAAAAGAATACTCAAAGTGCCTATGTGTGCGTAGAGCTGAATGGTGGAGAACACTCACCCTACATTAGGGCTGTAATTGGCTCGTCTTGTGTCTTATTTTGTTGCCATTATATCTTACCTTATCTTGTCGCCTGTAATGGCGACAAGATTATAGACAAAAGAGAGTCAATTAATACAGCCCTATTTGTAGGGCTAGGAACACAATAGGAAAGGTCAGACTGAATATATTTGTCATGGTGAAAATGACACTTTTCGAGTAATAGAAAGAAAGACATTTAGTTCATTTTGACTAAGAAGACCACATTTTCTCGGTCAAAATGACCGAGAAAGTATCATTTTTACCAAAAATGGGGGGAAGGCATAGTATGCGAAAATGGCAAATGTGTATAGTAACGGGCCTCGAGTTATGATCAAATAAATTTCTAGTCGCAGGTGTTTTGTTATCATTCTAAAGTGACTTTACCAACCTATTTGTAGGGCTACGACTGAATCTGAAATTATATTTTCTTATATCCTCTTCACGGTCAAATTAATGACATTTTTTCCCGGAAATGGGCAGAGCCAACATACTGCATTGTCATGTACATGTTCACTATTATACAATCACCCAAAAGCTAATCGTTCTAACGAATGCAGGCATGTTTACTAAAGCTATTTAAAACAATTAATTACATTAAATCTATTCAACATGTACAGTGTACTCACTTTTTTTAAATGATTCGCAAGTTGGATGGGGTCTCAAACCACAAATATTTAACACCAGGAATCCCGCGGTAAACACAAGAACTGCTGAAGCTGTGATAAAGCCTAGTAGTACATGCAGTAAATTAGTAGTACTGCTTCACTCAACATCGAGGGTATGAAAGGTTTGTGTCGCACAAAATATTAACACATAAATTCCCTTAATTCAAGTTGAAGGTATAGGCCAACTTCTGTAGACACCATTTATATGTGTATGTGTGCAACAACTGCGCAGCGTTTGAGGAGGAGGCACCACGCCCGAGAACCAACAGAGCCTCCTTATATAGACAATAGGTTCCTACGCGTACATCAGGTGATTGTATATCAGGTGAATCATTAACATGATACGTTGGGTAACTCATAACAATGTACATTGTCCGACGAATGCACT
The DNA here is from genome assembly GCA_037893245.1 of Crossaster papposus. Taxonomy (NCBI): domain Eukaryota; kingdom Metazoa; phylum Echinodermata; class Asteroidea; order Velatida; family Solasteridae; genus Crossaster; species Crossaster papposus. Next base: position 470,895 of record JBAIAA010000669.1, on the reverse strand, counting down.
GGTAAGATATTTACATATTAACTACACAACAGCTCCATGGGAAAACCCAGTTGCTATTTTTAACTCTCTAATCAAATGTTAAACGACTGGTCTTCCACGTAAAAATATAGGGAAGTTCACATTGGACTTTACATATGTCTTCATGTATGCAAGAAAGAATAATAATAAATATTCACAGATTTCATTTGAAATCGAGATGTATTTTTTTTGGATAATAGCTTTTTCTGGCAAAGCATCTCTCCTCTTTACTTTAAAAAAGAGACGTATTACAGGTAGAAAAAGGTGTGGAACAATTTGTTTCAACTTAATAATCTGAAATTGAAATGAGCTGGTGATAACAAATTATTATTTCCAACTCGATGCTTCTCAACAAAATAATAGCTAATAAAATTGATTGAGTTTATTTTTAAATACAATAAAGTGAAAATAAAGTTTAAAAACAGCCGTCGTGTACTTTGTTTTATTTATTAAAGTTCCAAAACCGTGAAAAAAGGATTTTCAAATGAATCTATGGCGTTACGGAAAAATAACCTCTTAAAGGTAGTGTACACCATTTACTTTTGCTGTAATTTTCTAAATTGGATGGGTTAGAGGTTTCGTATACTCGTGAGGCTGACCATAGATTATAGAAAAACCAAGAACATTAATGTTGTTTTGCAGTCTGGTTTCCCGACTTCATTCAAACAAAACACAGCAATTTACAGACCTTGGAGATTGATCAGGTTAGGAAACAAGACTCTAGTTGGCTGGCCCACATTTACGGATGTGTAACAGTATTGCAAATAAATTGTATACATTGGAGACAGTCTTGCGATTCTGGCAAGGTACACTGTATAGTTTTGGGTTAAATAACGGGGGTTTTCACATGTAAAGTAGCAAACCATCGCCGTGTTTTAGTTTAACAAATTGTGAATGTAAAATAACTGTACTGCGACCTTGAAAATATCCTACAACGAATAATAGTTTTCGTGTTGTGTAGCGTTACTGTATACAAAGAGGATATAAATTTACAAAAACACTTTCTTAAAATACAACATTTTGTGTAAATAAACATTAAACACATACAAAGTGTTGTTTATTTACAGACAATTTACTGATCTCATTACGCAGCAAGTGACCATTCAGAACTGAGAAAATTTGTAGTATGTCAATTTTGGCTGTTTAGTAAACAAAAATCACGTTTTTGATCATAATGTGTTATTTATTTTAACAATTCCACACAAAAATTCAGATTTTTTGCAAACGTAGGTTATTAGATCTTTCGTATTCAAATATTGAAATCATTTCTGGCTAACTGCGACTTTATCATGACATGAAAGGATCATGAATATAAATCTAAATCAGTCACTTTCTTTGGCCTCGCCCTGTATACCTCGACAACAACTACACCCTGCAATCAAAGTTATCATACCACAAAGTTCTTTTATTGTCATGAATTTGAGAACCACATTTGTTTACAGAGATTAAATTTCTTCGCTAATGTCTTAAACTAAATACCACTGCAGAAAAAAAGTGTTTTTTAGAATCTACGAACGAGGCGCACTGTTAGAAAAACTAAATACCTATAATTGTAGAAGAGTAAAAACAAATCTATGAGCCTTGTGTACAAACATTGCTTTGATATTTTCGGAGTTAAATTTGACTTTTTAGGATATGTTATTGCTTTCTGATGGCCGATTTCTTTATTCGCTGTCTTTCACAATTGCCTTTTCATTATAAATATTATAGCGAGAACTGGACAGAGGTCCATACACGGACATCACTAATTGTTTTCTTCTTTGACCTATCAGCCATAGATTAGTAATCAATAACATATCCTAAAAAGTCAAATTTAGCTCAGAAAATATCAAAGCATTTACTGAAACTTTTTTTTCTTCAGACAAGTCTTATAGTGTTTGTGGTCTGGGTGTCAAGTGATGTCCGTGTATGAATTTATTTTCCAAGAACCAGGCACATAAATTGAAGTCCGATAAGATGTATGATATGAGGGGGTACTTGTGCACGGGCCCTACAGCAGATGTAGTTTGGTTTGAGTAAGCAGCAGTGCCTAGCAGGCAATTCACATCCGCTGCAAGATCTTGATGGAATGTACATCTGCAACAACCATGTCGCCAGTGGGTGTATAGGCCATTTCTAGCGGATTATACAGCTTGTCTGCTACAGTTCCTACCAGTGATCCATTTGGGTCATACTGTTGTATTTTTATGCTTCCCCTGGCACCGTGATGAACAACTATATTAAAGTAACCGTGACTGTCACAAAGGATCCCGGCAGGATTCGCAGGATTTTTGTCCACAAGTGTCTTGATACTGAACACGTCTTTGCCTTTAAGGTCTACGCAGGAGAGGGTTTTATTTTCGTAGTTAGTAATAAACAGGCGCTCCATGTCATCTATCGCTAAATAATATGTCACATTTTCATTTGGAATATTCACTTTTTTTTGTCTGTGACAAAAAGCAGATCATGTGAGGTGACAGCAACGCCCCAAGGAGCGTCCAGCTGATGACCGCTTTGAGCGGCCGAAGTTTTGAAACGTCCAGTGCAGGTAAATAATGATAGTCGAATCAGGGTTGTGTCTGTCACAGCAATGTCCCCGTTGCTGAAACATGCAACACTTCGGGCGAATTGGAATTCCCCATTACTGTTTCCTTCCTTGCCGAACTCTTCCTTCACCTGCCACTTTTCTTTGAGCAATATCTTCCCAAGATTCTCTTCACTGACGACATCTTGACTTTTGACGCCAATGAACGAACGACCCACCTTTGCCGGTTCGCACTTGAGCTCGTTCTGGAATTCCAAGTTGTGCATCACCTTCGGTTTGAGTTCAAAGAGCTCAAAATCATCGACTTGAATCATCAAGTCGTTTACGGCCGTAACGATCTGATCTGCGCGTTCCATCTGCATCACGGTTGCGCATGAGTGCTTTTTTGTACTCGCTGTCTCTCTCCCGACAGATTTTGTTGACTTGTTTAGTGATTATCTTTGCTTTGCTTCTGATTTTAGCAATTTCTGCCTCCGCTTTTGCAGAAATATCACTGCAAGCCTGAGCTAGTTTTGTTTTCAATCTATTCCGTGCATGTTTGATGGAGTCTTCGTTTGATGCAAATTGCTCTTTGCTTTTCTGGAACTTTTGCAATATGTCCTTGACACTCTCACGGAATAATTCGATGGCATCCCCGATACCAATGAACTTATGTTCCGCTGTTCGGTGCTCAGTTGCAACACACATGGCGCAAATCAATGCATCACAAGTCTCACAGTGAAAACATATAACCTGATCACTATGTTTTCTACATTTTGGTGGGGCCGTCTTAGTAGCATCTGTTGGTGAAGCACTCAGTTTGTCAAAGTCTTCCGCTGGAATAATGCGATGGTCTTTGGTCAACTTCAAGCGACGGTGCGCCTCTTGGCATTTCTTGCAGATGTTTTCCTTGCAGTCAAGGCATCTTGACACGGCCTCATTTTCTTCTTCGCAGGATTCACAAGTCGAACTAGTTGTAGTTACCTTTTCTAATAACTGCTCTTGTTTGTTTATCTCATCGCCAAGAGATATCAGAAAGAAGCTAGAAGACAGACTCTGCACTCCTTCCTCAGGAACGCCCGTCTCTCTCCAGCAGACTGGACATGTTATCTTCGCCCTCTCTGTCGTCTTTTTGCTCACCATCTCTCCCAGACAGTTCAGGCAGAAGCTATGAAGACAGTCTAACATCTTAGGATCCTTGAATCGGCAGCAGCAGATAGGGCATTCCAGGTGCCCCTGGCTAATTGTGTCCAGCACGGTTCGGGCTGCAGCCTCCGCCATTGTGATTATGACCCTAACGACAAAAACGGAAATAAAAAAACTGCTCAAAGTGTGCGACAGGAAGGAGCTTACATTGGGGAGTAGCATGGAGCTGTAAACTGGAGAAGGGTGCACATTAACGCAACAGATAGGGCTGTAATTGGCTCTTGTCTTGTGCCTTTGTTTTGTTGCCATTATCTTATCTCGTCTTGTCGCCTGTAATGGTTACAAGATTATAGACAAAGAGAGGCAATAAATACAGCCCTATTTGTAGGGCTATAGGTACACACTAAGTCACTGATGGAGTTATATTTGCTCTTTTCCATGGTCAAAATGACACCTTCCAAACAAAAACATGACCGCCCTAACCCTACCTAATGCTACTTTTTACTACTAGTAGTAAAAGGTAGTATGCAGTACTCTCACTGACTTGTGTGCAATGCCTGTAGTAATTTTTAGTATTTGGTACTTCACCCCTTATTGCACTCGTAGTACTTTTTAGCATTGTGTCTCTCTGCTTGCTGAGTGTGCATGGCCCATGTATGCTGTGTAAGGTGTTCTAAACTCTACAGCAAAAATTGTCACTTGGGACACATTGGGTCAAGGCTGGGCTACTGCATTTTTTGCCAGGTAAGTATTACTGACCTGTATTGCCACTATTAGTACTTTGTAGTTGACAGTATATGTACTCTGTCAGTACACACCCAATCATCAGTCATGGAGAGACCCAATGCTACAAAATACTAAGTAGTATTCTGTAGTACGCAGTTCTTTAGCCCAAAGTGAGGCCTAGGGGGTTAGGGTTATAGTACCCGGAAATGGGTAGAGCAAATAATTATGTGACGGTTATAAACAGACTCCTCTGTTCTTTCTTCGTTTATTCTTATTTACATCTTATTTATATGTGAACATACTTTTCGCTTTGAAAATACAAATCGTAATTTACCTAGCGCCCCCAACGTTTGACATCGGGCACTAGCACATTCGTTATTCTGCAAAGACGGCACTTTGTACACATGCTTTGTACACGTCTTCGCCCATTACAGAATAAACTCGATGGTCGATGTTTTTCAACCTCAAGAAGAGAGTCCGATCCCTGATTTATAAAAGGGTCACATTTATATATAGGTTCAGATTCAGGATCAATTAATCTGACCCAGAGTTTTACAAAAGAGTTTGACAGTCAGTCAGACTGAATATATTTGCTCTGTCCTTTTCATGGTCAAAATGACATTTTTCCCGTTCATTTTGACTGAAAAGTTGACATTTTCTCGGTCGTAAAATTAACGATAAAGTTTCAATTTTTACCCGGAAATGGGGAGAGCATAGTATGTGGAAACAGCGATTGTGTATAGTTACGTGCATCGGGTTATTATTATGATCAAATACATTTGAGTCACAGGTGTGTTTTGTTCATTCCGAAGTGACTTTATCAACCTATTTGTAGGGTTAGAGTGGTCACAGGAGACAGAATATGAAATTATATTTGCTTCTATCCTTTTCATAGTCAAAATAACACTTCTTTTTGACCGAGAAAGTGACATTTTTTACCCGGAAATAGGTAGAGCCAACAGACTGCATTTCCATTGTACATGTAAATGTATACAACCACACTGTCAAAAGCTAATCGTTCTATTACGAATATCAGGCATGTTTACTACAAAATACTAACCTATTTCACTTATTAAAAAATCTATTACATGAATCTATTCAACTTGATGTACAATGTACTCACTTTTCAAAACTGATTCGTCAGTTGGATGGGGTTTTCATCAGCCACAAATATTTAGCACCAGAAATCCCGCTGAAGAATAATGGCAAAACTACATGTACTTCGAACGGATTTAGGCAAGGTGTGATCAAGCCTAGTACATGTACTGTAGTACTGCTTCACGAGGTGATAAAAGGGTTGTGTTGCACAAAATATTAACACATGAATTCTCTTAATTGAAGTTGAAGGTACAGGCCAACTTCCGTAGACACCATTTATATGTGTATTAGTGCAACAACTGGGCAGCGTTTGAGGAGGAAAACCTTGTAGTAGCTCCATGGGAAAACCCAGTAACTCTCCAGTTGAAAGTTTAGACGACTGGGCTTCCGCGTAAAACTACGGTAGTTCATAATGGACATTACATATGTCTCCATGTATGCAGGAAGAAATATTAATAATTATTCTAGGAAAAATTCACAAAATGTATGGCAATCGAGGTGTATTCATTTGGGATAATAGCTTTTTATGGCAAAGCTTCTTTCCTTCTTCACTTTTAAAAAGAGACGTGTTACAGGTAGAAAATGGTGTAGAAAATAAATTGTTTAAATGTAATAATATGAAATGAAAATGAGTTTGTGATAACAAATTATTATTTACAACTAGATGCTTCAAAATAACGAGTTGATTTTTAAATACAATAAAGTGAAAATCAAGTTTAAAAACATCTGTCGTGTATGTTGTTTTATTTGAATTTATCGCGTTATGCCGGCCGGCAATCGTTGGAAAATGATACAATACAATAATAGCCTATATTATGCCCTAATCCAAACACTAACGCTAACACACATATTAACCCTAGTTTTTATGTAATTTTATTAAAATAAAATAAAAATATGTCGTGATTTTTTTGTGGAGACCTACTAATCTATAGAAATTACCATGTGGAGACATTTTTACTCCCATTGTCGGTGTTTAGGTCTCCACATGGTACCGAATTCAGAAACCCACACACCCATGTGTGTGAGCGCCTTCCATCGTGGACCCCCTACTGGAAGGCCTCCCTACGATTTTCAATCATAATCATAAACTTTATGTCAATTGTGGACCCTATTGTCCTCTATTGTTCAACGTCCACTATTTGAATGCGGATACAAACCCATACATACTACATACTACATACACAAATAATGATTGAATAGACAATTCCTGAACTTGGTTCAGCTAGCGAGACCCCCCCCCAAAAAAAAACACCACAGAAATTAACGAAAACAAGAGCTGTTTCGCCAAGTGTCAAACCTTTTTTGTCACGATGACATCATCGGGTATCGTTGTGATGCCAAATCAAGGTGCAAATTTGGAGGCGCTCTTTCTAATGAATTAAAATTCCGATTGGGTTCAACCTTGGTATGCAGGTATATCGGGATGTGTTAAAGATATAAATTGAGGTGAAGTCATGATGACGTCATCGTGTGATTGATTATCATAATGATTTTATTAAGTTTTTGGATCTTTAAGCTCTTAGAATTACAGTTTCAGTAGATATCAGATTAAGATGAAAAGAATATGTTTTGTCATCGAATAAACTACTCAAAGGGCCGATGCCGTCTATATGGGACGTCGTGGGACACCGTCTAGCGGCCACATGTTCCACCGACTCAAGCAGGACCACGTGTAACGAAACCCACCTGGGATCCGCCAGTAGACAACCAAACAAAAATGAATGAAGAAATAAATTATATTTCCTAAAGCCACGTCTTTTGGTTTGTAATTATTATATACAATTTGTTTAGACAGTATGGATTTAAGCAGTATGGATTAAGTTTGAGAAATGAAAACAAATATATAATTGCTTGGCATGTTATCCATGCTGGATAACATGCAAAGCCCCACAAAAATAAATACAACCTAACGCTACTAAAAACTTATACAATCCTAAAAGAATAAACAAGTGCGGCTGAAAGGGGAGCATGGGCACATAAGGCCGGCAACCAAAGACGAAATACACACACGACACATACACACACGTGTCTCTCCTACAGCACCCGGTCACAAGTCCTCCATGATAAGCATTGTACAGTTTATATACTGACTAGCCCTGCTGACTACAAAGCCAAGTCAGGTGAGGCAGATCTACAGGCAATTATATTGTTCGAGTAATTTGCATATAATTAGCTTAACAATTGGGTTAATCCTATAACAAGCAACAATTGTGTATTTAGGCCAGTCCAGGCCAGTAAAAAAAAAGGGCCAGTTGGCTGGCAAAAGAACAATCAGCTCGCACTATAGAAAAAGGATTTTTTTCAAGCACATTGTGTTTACATAGTTGTACCTGGTTGTGTTACACTATGCTGGAAACTTAGCAGCTCCGATCAAGCAATCAATGCGGCGCCGCATCGTACCTAAACACATATTAACTCTCTAAATGTATAAAAGTGAAAAGTTTCCTCACAAAAAAAAGGGAAATTTACTTTTTCAGAGTAAAATACAGCTTTAAAAAAGGGAAAACCACTCCAGGAGAGTAATTACCTGTTCACTCTTTCGAGGAGCCATAATTATGAAGAACAGCTCGTTTATATTTTTCTTCATATGGTTCCTCGGGAGAGTGAGAATTCACTCTTTTTGAGTGGTTTTCACTTTTTTGGAGTTGCCTTCACTCTCAAAAACTCAATTTCACTCTTGTTGGATTGGTTTTATAAGAGATTCACTCTTTTTGAGAGTGGGCTTTTTACTTTTATACATTTAAAGAGACAGCTAGTTTGTAGACATCGGTTGCGTCGGGAACGAGACGAGTCTAAGCAGTTGCCAGCACCTTACACATCAAAGATAATAATCTCTGAGAGTTTAGGTTCCCGATTCAGTGATAAATCTCGGCACGCACTTTATGGTTAGCCTAATTAGCTCCATGCCAATATATGTTGTCTGTACGATCAATTAATCTCCGGCTACATCACCGTTGCCAAACTGCGTAAAAGAAGCCACAGACGTTGACGAAGCTGGGATTTGAAAAACGGTCTTAAATTGAAGTCAAGTAAGATGGCGTCTGATGACTCCCCCAGCTAGCCTTTTCTTTCCGCTGAGGTACTTCAGCATAGAGCCCATAGCAGATGTGGTTTGGCCCTGATTCAAGTAAGCAGCAGCGCCTTGTAGGCGATTCACACCCGCTGCAAAATCTTGATGGAATATAAATCTGCAACAACCACGTCGCCAGTGGGTGTAAAGGCCATTCCTAGTGGATTATACAGATTTTCGGCGACAGTTCCTACCAGTAATCCATTTGGGTCGTACAGTTGTATTTTCATGGTTCCCCTTCCGCCTTGATGAACAACTACATTACAGTAGCCGTGACTGTCAAAAAAGATCCCAGCAGGATTCGCAGGATTTTTGTCCACAAGTGTCTTGATACCAAAAACCTCATTTCCCTTGAGGTCTACGCAGGAGAGGGTTCTATTTTCGTAGTTAGAAATAAACAGGCGCTTCATGTTATTCATCGCTAAAAAAATTATCAAATTTTTATTTGGAATGATTGCTACTAACGAGCCATCAAGCAAATGCACAGAAACAACTTTCCTGCCCCAGTCAGCCACAGCTAGTCGTTCTCCAGCTGCGTCTATCGCAATAGCGGTTAACTGACTTGATTCTTCCTTAGATGGTGTGAATTCGCGAATCAACTGAAGATTGTCGTCAAAAACCTTCACTTTCCTTTTGTCCGTGACAAAAAGCAGATCATCCGAGGTGACAGCAATACCCCCAGGAGCGTCCAGCCGATGACCGCTATGAGCGACCGAAGTTTTGAAACGTCCAGTGGAGGTAAATAGCGATAGTCGTTTTAGTGTTGTGTCTGTCACAGCAATGTCCCCGTTGCTAAAACATGCAACATTTTCGGCGAATTGGAATTCCTTGTCACCGTTTCCTTTCTTGCCGAACTCTTCCTTCACCTGCCACTTCACTTTGAGCAATATCTTCCCAAGATCCTTTTCACTGACGACATCTTGACATTTTACCCCAATGAACGAAAGATCCACCTTTGCCGGTTCGCACTCTAGCTCCTCCTGGAATTCCAAGATGTGTATCCCCTTCGGTTGGAGTTCAAAGAGCTCGAAATCATCGACTTCACTCATCAAGTCGTTTACGACCGTGACGAACTGATCAGTACGTTTCATCTGGTCACGGTTGCGCCTGAGCGCCTTTTTGTACTCGCTGTCTCTCTCCCGACAGATTGTGTTGACTTGTTCGGTGATTACCTTTGCTTTGTTTGTGATTTTAGCAATTTCTGCCTCCGCTTTTGCAGAAATATCATTGCACGCCTGAGCCAGTTTCGTTTGCAATCTATTCCGTGCATGTTTGATAGAGTCTTCGTTTGATGCAAATTGCTCTTTGCTTTTCTGGAACTGTTGCAATATGTTATTGAAACTCTCACGGAATGATTTGATAGCGTCACCGATACCAATTAACTTATGTTCTGCTGTTCGGTGCTCAGTTACAGGACACATGGCGCAAATCAACACATCACAAGTCTCACAGTGAAAGCATATAACCTGATCACTGTGTTTTCTACATTTTGGTATGGCCGTCTTAGTAGCATCTGTTGGTGAAGCCCTCGGTTTGTCCAAGTCTTCCGTTGGAATGATGCGATGGTCTTTGGTGGACTTCAAGCGACGGTGCGCCTCTTTGCATTTCTTGCAGATGTTCTTCTTGCAGTCAAGACATCTCGACACGGCCTCATGTCCTTCTTCACATGATTCACAAGTTGCAACAGTAGTAGTTACCTTTCCTAATAACTGCTCTTGTTTGTTTATCTCATCGACAAGAGATATCAGAAAGAAGCTAGAAGACAGACTTTGCACTCCTTCGTCAGTAACGTTCGTCTCTCTCCTGCAGACTGGACATGTTATCTTCGCCCTCTCTGTCGTATCTTTGCTCACCATCTCTCCCAGACAGTTCAGGCAGAAGCTATGAAGACAGTCTAGCATCTTAGGATCCTTGAATCGGCAGCAGCAGATCGGACATTCCAGGTGCCCCTGGCTAATTGTGTCTAACACGGATCGGGCTGCAGCCTCCGCCATCGTGATTAGGATCCTAACGAAAAAAAGAACAAAAATACTCAAAGTGTGTGACAGGAAGGGGGGCTTAGGTTGGGAAGTAGCATGGAGCTGTAAAATGGAGAAGGGTGCACACTCGCCCTACAAATAGAGCTGTAATTAACTCTTATCTTGTGTCTTATTTTGTTGCCATTATAATCTTGTCGCCTGTAATGGTTACACGATTATAGACAAAAGAGAACCAATAAAAAGGGAACCAATAAACACAGCCCTATTTGTAGGTACACACGCGGTCAGACTGATGAAGTTATATTTGCTCTATCCTTTCCATAGTCAAAATGACACTTTCTAAGTAAAACAAATGACATTTTTCTCGTTCATTTTGACTGGGAACGCGACATTTTCTCGGTCGCAAAATTACCGAGAAAGTTTGAATTTTTACCCGGAAATGGGGAGAGCATAGTATGGGGAACAGCGATGGTGTATAGTTACGGGCCTCTTAGTTATGATCAAAGAAATTTGAGTCACAGGTGTATTTGTCATTCTTTGCACTCAAAATTATGATAAAACGTGTACTTATAGCACTAATTAAAGACCTTCTTAAGTGTACTTAGCACCAATTATATTGTTCTTAAGTATGCAAATCATATTCAGTACACGATAAACTTTCGACTCATGAAGAAATTATGTTTGCACTCAAGATTATGAATAAATCAAATGTTGGGGGTCTGTCAGGGGCTCCCCCCACTCAACCCACCACTTGCCAAACTTAAGAAAACCCACTTTGCAGTTGTCCCAGTCACCCCTACATATCCCACGCTTCAAACCTTTTGCACTCAAAATTATGATTAAACCTGGCTGGGCTTCCAGACTATGGCTTTATCAACCTATTTAGGGTTAGAGTGCACACAGGATTCTGAATATGCAATTATATTTGCTTCTATCCTTTTCATGGTCAAAATAACACTTCTTTTTGACCGAGAAAGTGACATTTTTTACCCGGAAATAGGTAGAGCAAACAGACTGCATTGTACATGTACATACAATACAATCCCCCCAAAACGCCATCGTTCTATTACGAATATCAGGCATGTTTACTATAAAATACTAACCTATTTCACTTATTAAAAAATAAATTACATGAATCTATTCAACTTGATGTACAATGTACTCACTTTTCAAAACTGATTCGTCAGTTGGATGGGGTCTTGATCATCAGCCACAAATTTTAGCACCAGAAATCCCGCGGAAGAATAATGGCAAAACTACATGTACGTGCGAACCGATAAGGCAAGGTGTGATCAAGCCTAGTAGTACTGTAGTACTGCTTCACTCAAAATCGAGGTGATAAAAGGGTTGTGTCGCACAAAATATTAACACATGAATTCTCTTAATTTAGGTTGAAGTACAGGCCAACTTCCGTAGACACCATTTATATGTGTATTTGTGCAACAATGCGCAGCGTTTGAGGTGGGAAAACCTTGTTGTAGCTCCATGGGAAAACCCAGTTGCTATTTTTAACTCTCCAGTTGAAAGTTCAGACGACTGGGCTTCCGCGTAAAACTACGGTAGTTCATAATGGACATTACATATGTCTCCATGTATGGCAATCGAGGTGTATTCATTTGGGATAATAGCTTTTTATGGCAAAGCATCTTTCCTTCTTCACTTTTAAAAAGAGACGTGTTACAGGTAGAAAATATTGTAGAAAATAAATTGTTTAAATGTAATAATATGAAATTAAAATGAGTTTGTGATAGCAAATTATTATTTACAGCTAGATGCTTCAAAAAAACGAGTTGATTTTTAAATACAATAAAGTGAAAATAAAGTTTAAAAACAGCTGTCGTGTACGTTGTTTTATTTAATAAAGTTTCAAAACCGTGATGATTTTTCAGATTTTCAAATGAATTTATCGCGTTACGGCGGCCGGCAATCGTTGGAAAATGATACAATACAATAATAGCCTATATTATACCCTAATCCAAACACTAACGCTAACACACATCTTAACCCTAGTTTTTAAGTAATTTTATTAAAATAAAACAAAATATGTCGTGATTTTGTTTGTGGCGACCTACTAATCTATAGAAATTACCCTGTGGAGACATTTTGACTCCCATTGTCCCCATTGTGTTTAGGTCTCCACATGGTACCGAATCCAGAGACCCACACACCCATGTGTGTGTGAGCGCCTTCCATCATGGACCCCCTACTGTCCCTCTTTTGTTATACTTGAACGTTTTTGGAAGGCCTCCCATGATTTTCAATCGTAGACTTTATGTCAATTGTATAGACCCTATTGTCCTCTATTGTTCAACGTCCACTATTTGAATGCGGATACAAACACATACATACTACATACTACATGCAGAAATAGTGATTGCATAGTCTTTTCCTGAACTTGGTTCAGCTAGCGAGACCCCAACAAAACAACAACAAAAGTTTACGAAAACAAGAGCTGTTTCGTCAAGTGCGAACCTTTTTGTCGCGATGACATTATCAGGTATTATGTGATGTCGCATCAAGGTGTCAATTTGTAGGCCCTATATTTAATGAATTACAAGTCCGATTGGCTTCAAACTGCAGGTATATCGGGATGTGGTATAGATATAAATTGAGGCCACGTCATGATGAAGCCATCATGTGATTTATTATGATTTTATTAGGTTTTGGGATTTTTAAAGGGTACTAGAAATACAAAACTTTAATATGGCGAGAAAAACGTTTTAATAATGCTGAATACTAAACAACTGCAAAAACTTCATATTTCTTTCTATTCGTTCATTAATCGTGACCCTAAAATAAAAACCAATATGCGCCGTGCCCCGCCCATAAAAGATGACGTCACGGTAAGAATAGAGCGTGGCTGTACCAGGCTAAGCCTAGTCTTGAATACAAGGCTATGCTGTATCCGCAACGTGGGATCATCGTTTGCCACAACACTAAACGTGTACATAGCCCGCAATGCATTATTATAGAGAACCAGCTGAGTATGTATAATAATGCATTGCGGGCTATGTACACGTTTGGTGTTATGACAAACGATGATCCCACGCTGTGGATACAGTGCAGCCTTGTATTCAAGGCTAGGCTTAGCCTGGTATAGCCACGCTATATTCTTACCGTGGCGTCATCTTTTGTGGGCGGGGCACGGCGCATATTGCTTTTCATTTTAGGGTCACGATTAATGGGCAAACATATACAAATATGAAGTTTGTGCAGTTGTTAAGTATTCAGCGTTATTAAAGGATATATTTCGCCATATTAAAGTTTTGAATTTCAGTTACCCTTTAAGCTCATGGAAGTACAGTTTCAGTAGATATCAGATCAAGATGGAAGGAATATGTTTTGTCATCGAATAAACTACTCCAGGGCCGATGCAGCGCGGAGCACGAGTGGGGCGCCGTCTGACGGCCACATGTTCCACCGACTCAAGCAGGACCGCGTTAGTATGCTTGGAACTTGGCAGCTCCGATCTAACAATCAACGCGGCGCCGCCTAGATGTGCTGAAACCTAAACACAGATCAACTCTCTCACTGTATAAAAGTGAAAATTTCACTCACAAAAAGTGAAATTTACTTTTTCAGAGTAGAAAACCGCACACAAAAAATGGGAAAATCACTCCAGAAGAGTAACTTTTTACTCTTTCGATGAGCCATATGAAGGACAGCTTATTTAGATTTGTCCTTCTTATGGCTCCTTGGAAGAGTGAACAGTTACTCTTTTGAAGTGGTTTTCACTTTCTTGGAGTTGCCTTTACTCTAAAAAAAAAATCGCTATTGTTGGAGTGGTTTTTATAAGAGGTTCACTCTTTTTGAGAATCAGCTTTTTACTCCTTTACATTTAGAGTTAGTTTGTAGACTTCGGCTGCGTCGGGAACGAGACGAGTCTGAGCGGTGCCAGCACCTCACACATCAAAGATAACAATCTCAGACAGTTTAGGACCCCCGATTCAGTGATAAATATCGGCATGCACTTTATGGTTAGCCTAATTAGCCCCATGCTATTGTGTGTACAATAAATTAATCTCCGGCTCCATCACCATTGCCAAACTGCATGTACGAAGCCAATGACAGAGACGAAGCTGGGATTTGGAAAACGGCCTTAAATTAAAGTCGGGTATTAAAGATGGTGTCTGATGAATCCACAAGCTCGCATTTTCTTTTTGTTGAGGGGGTACTTGTGCGCGGAGCCCATAGCAGATGTAGTTTGGTTCAAGTAAGCAGCAGGGCCTAGCAGGCAATTCACATCCGCTGCAAGATCTTGATGGATTGTGAGTCTGCAACAACCACGTCGCCAGTGGGTGTATAGGCCATTTGTATCGGATTGTTCAGCTTTTCGGCTACAGTTCCTACCAGTAATCCGTTTGGGTCGTACTGCTGTATTTTTGAGTTTCCACTACCACCGTAACGAACAGCTACATTAAAGTAGCCGTGACTGTCGCAAAGGATCCCGGTAGGATTTGCAGGGTTTTTGTCCAGTGAATTGATACTAAACACCTTATTGCCCTTGAGGTCTACACATAAGAGGGTTTTATTTTTGAAGTTAGGAATGAACAGGCGATCCATATTATCCATCGCTAAAAACAAGTCCACATTTTCATTTGGAATAGTCGCTACTAACGAACCATCAAGCAAATGCACAGAAACAACTTTCCTGCCCGAGTCAGCCACCGCTAGTCGTTCTCCAGCTGCGTCTATCGCAATAGTGGTTAACTGACTTGATTCTTCCTTAGATGGTATGAATTCGCGAATCAACTGAAGATTGCCGTCAAAAACCTTCACTTTATTTTTGTCCGTGGCAAAAAGCAGATGGTCTGAGGTGACAGCAACGCCCCATGGAGCGTCCAGCTGATGACCGCTTTGAGCGGCCGAAGTTTTGAAACGTCCAGTGGAGGTAAATAGCGATAGTCGTTTCAGTGTTGTGTCTGTCACAGCAATGTCCCCGTTGCTAAAACATGCAACATTTCCGGCGAATTGGAATTCCCCGTCACCGTTTCCTTTCTTGCCGAACTCTTCCTTTACCTGCCACTTCTCTTTGAGCAATATCTTCCCAAAATCCTTTTCACTGACGACATCTTGACATTTGAAGCCAATGAACGAAAGATCCACCTTTGCCGGTTCGCACTTGAGCTCCTTCTGGAATTCCAAGTTGTGCATCACCTTCGGTTTGAGTTCAAAGAGCTCGAAATCATCGACTTGACTCATCAAGTCGTTTACGGCCGCGACGATCTGATCTGCGCGTTCAATTTGGTCACGGTTGCGCATTAGCGCCTTTTCGTACTCGCTGTCTCTCTCCTGACAGATTTTGTTGACTTGTTCGGTGATAACCTTTGCTTTGCTTCTGATTTTAGCAATTTCTTCCTCCGTTTTTGAAGAAATATCACTGCAAGCCTGAGCCAGTTTCGTTTGCAATCTTTCCCGTGCATGTTTGATGGAGTCTTCGTTCGATGCAAATTGCTCTTTGCTTTTCTTGAACTTTTGCAATATGTCCTTGACACCCTCACGGAATGATTCGATGGCGTCACCGATACCGATGAACTTATGTTCCGCTGTTCGGTGCTCAGTTGCAGCACACATGGCGCAAATCAACACATCACAAGTTTCACAGTGAAAGCATATAACCTGATCACTATGTTTTCTACATTTTGGTGTGGCAGTCTTATTAGCATCTGTTGGTGAAGCCCTCGGTTTGTCCAAGTCTTCCGCTTGAATGATGCGATGGTCTTTGGTAGACTTCAAGCGTCGGTGCGCCTCTTGACATTTCTTGCAGATGTTCTCCTTGCAGTCAAGGCATCTCGACACGGCCTCATTTTCTTCTTCGCAGGATTCACAAGTCGCACTAGTAGTAGTTACCTTTCCTAATAACTGCTCTTGCTTGTTTATCTCATCGACAAGAGATATCAGAAAGAAGCTAGAAGACAGACTCTGCACTCCGTCGTCAGTCACGACCGTCTCTCTCCTGCAGACTGGACATGTTATCTTCGCCGTCTCTGTCGTCTCTTTGCTCACCATCTCTCCCAGACAGTTCAGGCAGAAGCTATGAAGACAGTCTAGCATCTTAGGATCCTTGAATCGGCAGCAGCAGATCGGACATTCCAGGTGCCCCTGGTAATTGTGTCCAACACGGTTCGGGCTGCAGCCTCCGCCATCCTGATCATGAAGTGTATACTTCAGGGAAAAGAAAGAAACAAAATCCGTTTCGACTATTACGTTCAGGAATACTGTGTCAGGATGGTTATGTTGAGGGGCATGGAGCTGTAAAATGGAGGGCAGTGGTTTAAAACTATATGTGACCTAGACATCAGTAAATTTCAGGACAATAAAAAGTCAAAATTCCCTAAGCTATATCAAGTATGTTTAAACATCATCGCTGGGTACGGAAAACAAGGTTGAAAGTTTTCTAAAAACGTAACTCACCGTAATTGAAAAAAACAAAAAAATACATTTGAAAGAGGGCGCTTTTTTCTGCATAGCGCCCTCTTGTGATAATTTGTGCATTTAATACTACCCGTCTGTTGCTTATGTTGTCCCGTTAATTATATCTTAATTATATCCAAATCTTAGCAACTTGTTGTTGGGCTTTGTTTGAATCAGTACCAAAAAGCTAGAGAGATCGACCCTGTTGAATTCTGTCAGGTTCAGGACAGAAATGAATGAGACTTATACAAAAGTTTGGGGGGATGCACAGGCATTTATTAGTGGGTGACCCACGGCTGTTCACGGCACAGCTAGTTTCTGGTAAACTGCTTGTGTATAACATGTACCCCTCTGTGTGTCCCCACTCGTACCCAAGCACATTCATATCGCTTGACAGTCATCACTGTACTGATCCCATACTGAACAATACATTGACTCATCTGTAACAAGTCAATCAAACTTCAACTGTTGGAGTTTGGCAGGTTTAGTACAGTTAGGTTTAGTAGAGTGTACCAATAAGTACCTGTGTGAAGTTGTGGAAGTTCATGTAGAAGAGGACAAATTAGGGTGATGCTGAACATTTTAGATTTTTAGAGTGTTCTGACTGATTTTGAAATTAGACAGATTTCACTTAACACACAAACCCTATGGATTGTCCCCATAACGCAATGTACCAACAGAATTGATGGTTTGGTTTACTTTCTCTTGCGAGAGCCTAGGGGGTAAGGGTTAAACATAGTTTCATTTACCAAATGAGACCAAACGAGAGACCAAAAATGCCCTAAAAAATCGATCGACTGTCAACACCAAGAAACATGATACCCCCGTCATCACTTCAACCAGCCTAACCATTGTATTTCTGATATGATTCTACAGGGCATAGCACCACTTGGCCATCGGAAAGACTCAGTTCGCCTCACCTGGGAGAAAGTTTGGATGAATCGTCTTGGGCTCAACATCTAACTAGGAAATGATTAACTTCAATTTTTTCTCCCATTTGTCATCCGTTTCAGATTGATTTCTCTGTTTGTTTTTGTTTGTTCTCACTCCTCCGATTTTCCCTGTCTATTTTCAACCCCCCCCCCCCCCCCCCCCCAATTACTCCTAGTCATACTTGTTTATTAGTTCTTCCCTTTGATCTTTACCCTGGACCTCCTTTTTTGTGGTTTTACCCCTTCTGTTTTTGTTCCCCACCCAAATTCACACCCCTTTACAGGGATGTAGTCGAGTCCATCACAAGTCCCTGTAAGTCCCTACAAGTCCATCACAAGTCCTTCAGTTCCAATTCAAATCACAAGCTATTCAAATCAGCTTTGACAGAGGCATTCCTTTGTCATTGTTCATCCAGATACTTGTGACTGCCTTTATGAAGAGACTTGTGACTGGCTTCACGTAAGGAATTGTGAACGGACTTGCAGGGACTCGACTACAACCCTGCCCCTTTACCCCATTGGTCTGTCTTTGATCCTACCCACACTTACCTTACCCTTTAATCCCTCAGCCTTACCCTTTAATCCCTTCTTTTGTTGATTGTTCCACTGGACTATGTGCTTTTTCTTTTTTGTTTCTTTTGCCAACCATGATGTGCATCATATATCTTGCCCTATATACATGTATGTTTGTATCTTGTACACAGCCATTTTGTCTCTGAAGAAGATCTTGTTATAAAAAATATTAGGCCCTCTTAACTTATTTGATTTGTACATTTCAGGCCATTCCAGCCAGTAAGCAGTTTGTAGCAAGTTTTAATCTTATTCATGTTTCATTTACCTTGGCAGATATTTGAACAAGATGTAAATATTTTTCCATTTTTTTAATCAGTGTCATTTTTAACATAACTGTAATGTCTCAACAACAGAAAATCTATAATAAAAACTTGCTTTTGGGACTCCAGTCAGTGTTTTTTTACCTGCATCTCAAAATGAATTTTGGACCTGATGTCTGGGTCTTAATTCCACTGTGGAGGGTGCACACCAACCCTACAAATAGGACTGTACCTGCATAGCTCTCTGTTGTATGTTGTCTTATTTTGTCACCATTATCTTATCTTATTTTGTCACCTATAGCGACAAGATGCAGACAAAAAAGAGCCAATTACAGCCCTATTTTTAGGGTAAGGTGCACTATAGCCATTACAGTGACTCCTCTATGTTCTGAAAACTCTATGTTCAGACTACTAAACCTATGTTCCGACACTCCTATGTTCCAACTACCCGCATATAATAAGATTTTACTAGCCTGCTTCATTAGTGACTCAATTCTATGTGGTAACATACATTTTTTTGAAGGCGTGTTAGAACGCAGGGGTGTCGAAACGCACGGGTGTCAGAATCATAGGTCGAGTAGTCGGAACAAAGGCCGAGTAGTCTAAACGTCGGAACGTGGGGGGCGTCGGAACGTGGGGGGGCGTCGAAACGTGGGGGGGGGCGTCGGAACGTGGGGGGGGGCGTCGGAACGTGGGGGGGGGCGTCGGAACGTGGGGGGCGTCGGAACGTGGGGGGCGTCGGAACGTGGGGGGCGTCGGAAGGTGGGGGGCGTCGGAAGGTGGGGGGCGTCGGAATGTGGGGGGCGTCGGAACGTGGGGGGCGTCGGAACGTGGGGGGCGTCGGAACGTGGGGGGCGTCAGAACGTGGGGGGCATCGGAACGTGGGGGGCGTCGGAACGTGGGGGGCGTCGGAACGTGGGGGGCGTCAGAACGTGGGGGGCGTCAGAACGTGGGGGGCATCGGAACGTGGGGGGCGTCGGAACGTGGGGGCCGTCGGAACGTGGGGGCAGCGGAACGCAGGGGCGTCGGAACGCAGGGGCGTCGGAACGCAGGGGCGTCGGAACGCAGGGGCGTCGGAACGCAGGGGCGTCGGAACGCAGGGGCGTCGGAACGCAGGGGCGTCGGAACGCAGGGGCGTCGGAACGCAGGGGCGTCGGAACGCAGGGGCGTCGGAACGCAGGGGCGTCGGAACGCAGGGGCGTCGGAACGCAGGGGCGTCGGAACGCAGGGGCGTCGGAACGCAGGGGCGTCGGAACGCAGGGGCGTCGGAACGCAGGGGCGTCGGAACGTAGGGGCGTCGGAACGTAGGGGCGTCGGAACGTAGGGGCGTCGGAACGTAGGGGCGTCGGAACGTAGGGGTGTAACCAGCCATCACTATAGGTCAGAGTGAATATTTGCTTTACCCGCTTCATGGTCACAACGACACTTTTCCGAGTCAACAAAAATGTCATTTCGATTGGGAAAGTGACATTTTAGACAACATTTTGACCGAAAAAAGTGTCATTTTTTACACGGAAATGAACAGAGTGACTTGGTTCAGATTCAGGATCAATTATTGTGTCCTAGTATTACACACTACAAAAGCTAATCGTTCCTTTATCTTACGAATCAGGCATCATTCAAGCAACACCCAATAACATTGAATCTGTGCAACATATAATGTGTATTACATGTAACATGATTCATATGTATTTGTACATGTACTACAACTACAATGTACTCACTTTTTAAAACTGATTCGTCAGTTGGATGGGGTCTTCAACCACATTTTCGGTGCGTGTAAAACACAAGAATGGCCTTCCACCGGTCCAGGTACTCGACCGCCTGCGTTTCGAGCGGCGAAAGGTGATGACTTGTGTAGTTGTACTTATCGAAACAAGGTACGTATCGACTACCGCAGCATCCTGTGTACATGTACATGTATTTGTTCAACAACTGCGCGGTATTTGATGAGGAGTCATTGCGTGCAGCACAATTTACTCACTGTGGGGAAAACCCACTGAGATCAGTGGGAAAACCTGTTACTATTTTTAACTCGCGCCAATGTTGAAGGGCAGCGCGCGCCCTCTATAGGCCCCTGTCTTTCAGAAGACAATGTGCACGTGCAGCCTTCGGCGTAAAGCTACAGAAGTTCATAATGGACATTACATATGTCTCCATTCGCAGGAAAGAATATTGTCCTGTGAAATATTCACATAATTTATTTGCAATCGAGGTGTATTTATTTTGAATAATAGCTTTTCATGACAATTATCTCTCCTCCCCACGGGTATTAAAGGCTGGAAAATATGTTTAAATTTAATAATCTGAAATTGAAATCAGTTTGGTAACAAACAATTATTTTTTACAAATGGATGTTTCTAAAAAATAATATCTAATAATAAAATTGAAAGTTTATTTCCAAATGGACCATTCCATGAAGTTGAGATACAAAGTGTGACATTTTGGTATATTTCTAGTTTCATGCCATATATCAACTAAATTATTTGACTATTTATTCCCGTTTGTCTTGGACGTTGGACAGATTTGGGCAAGTCTTGTACCATTCAAACATTGGTTTTCAGAGTAATTTGATATTTAATAAAATATTTAGGTCTTATCATATGTAACAAGTACAACGCATTTCTTTCACATCTTTTTGACATGTTGCAAGATTTATTGTATAAACCTCAGCTTACTATTAAATGACCACAAAATGGAGCCATACATGTAAAGTTATTGCATATAAATTACAAGGGATATGTTGAAAAATGTGTTTCAACATAAGAAAATGTCACACTAGGGTACACCATGTTCAATTGTTTATAGTGACCGATTCACTTGTATTTCAGGTAAGAAATACACAAAGATAATTACACAAAGATAATTAACTGAAATAAATCAAAAACTCTCCGGAGAATGTCAGCATCAACACTGTTTAGCAACCGCTCCAAACAACACCAGACATGGCAATTACATTCCCAATTTTGTTTTTGTTTAACTAAAACCGAATAATATGGGGACACAATTAACACAATTTGGACAATGGGAGTCAAAAGGTATCCCCAATGTAATTTCTATAGATGAATAGGTCTCCAGAAAATTTTCACGAAATAGATTTTTGAATTTTACTCAACTACTCCAAAACTAGGGTTAGGATGTGGGTTACGGTATAATATAGGGTATATTTTGTAGAGTAAAATTTCAACCTAGGAATTTAATTGTGGTTGAAATAGAAGCATTTTGAAAAAGGTGCTCGACTTTCTAACCATTTTGAAAACGAGACCAAAGAGATGTTTCCACAAGGATACAACGTTGAGGATGGTTGTTCCCGGAATCTTAGGAATTCTTTTTAGGTATCTGAGGCATGTGTCAGGTAGCAATACACTGTTAAAATGTTGTTTGTTAAACTTTTTTAATAACCTCGGTTGTCCAAGTGTTCTGCTTAAACAAATGTTGTTCGTTGTTTAAGCAGGACACGTGAACAACCCCGGTCGTTGTCCTTGTTTAAACAACTTTTAAACAGTGTTTAAACCGTGTATATGGCCAATAGTCGAGTGTGTATGGCATAGGGGCAAGAGGGAGTCTCCTCTATCGTGCTGGGTATTTAATTTGTCGTATACGAGGTACTAAGAGCTTTCACTCGTTGGAAAGTGATACAATACAATTATAGACCTTATATTATACCCTAACACTAACCCTAACCCACATCTCAACCCGTTTTAAAGTAATTTGAGTAAAATAAAATAACACATTTTCTGAAATTTCTTTTGAAGACCTACTAATCTATAGAAATTACCCTGTGGAGACCCGACTCCCATTATCCCCATGGTGTTTAGGTCTCGACAGGGTACCAAATTTAGAAACCTACACAGGCCACGTGTGTAAACACCTTTTATCATGGACCCCCTTTTTTCCTTCTTTTGTTTGTAGTACTCTAACGTTTCTGGAAGGCCTTCCATAGGTTTTGTACACGAATATATAATCGTGGACTTTATGTCAATTGTCCTCTATTGTTCCACTAAACTATTTGAATGCGGATACAAACTCATGCATACTACATACTACATACATAAATAGTTATTTTATAGTCTCTTCAGTTCTAAACTTGGTTCAACTAGCGAGCCAAAAATATAGAATTCACAAAAACAAGAGCTGTTTCGCCAAATATCGATCCTTTTTGTCGCGATGACGTCATCGGTAGTCATGTGATGTCACATCATGTGATTTATTATGATTTTATTAGGTTTTTGAATCTTTAAGCTCTTGGAAGTGCAGTTTCAGTAGACATCAGATTAAGTTATAAGGAACATGTTTTGTCATCGAATAAACTACCCCAGGGCCGATGCAGCGCGCAGCACGAGCGAGGCGCCGTATGATGTCCAAATGTGCCACCGACTCAAGCAGGACCGCGTTAGTATGCTGGGAACTTAGCAGCTCCGATCAAACAATCAACGCGGCGCCGCATGTCCCCCTGGATGTGCTGAAACCTAAACACAGATCAACTCTCTAAATGTATAAAAATGAACGGTTCACTCGGAAGAGTGAACATTTACTCTTTTTTAGTGGTTTTTACTTTTTGGGAGTTGCCTTTACTTTGAAAAACTCAATTTCACTTTACGGGAACGAGACGATAGAGTCTAAGCGGTTGCCAGCACCTCACACATCAACGATAATAATTTCTGAGATTTTTGGCCCCCGACTCAGTGATCAATCTCGGCACGCACTTTTAGGTTAGCCTAATTAATCTCCGGCTCCATCACCATTGCCAAACTGCTAAACGAAGCCACACACGGCGACGAAGCTGAGACTGGGAAAACGGCCTTAAATTGAAGTCGTCTAATGACTCCCCCAGCTCGCCTTTTCTTTCCTCTGAGGGGGTACTTGAGCATAGAGCCCATAGCAGATGAGGTTGGCTCTGAATCAAGTAAGTAGTAGAGCCTCGTAGGCAATTCACATCCGCTGCAAGATCTTGATGGAATGTCTGTCTGCAACAACCACATCGCCAGTAGATGTATAGGCCATTTGTATCGGATTGTATAGCTTTTCGGCTACAGTTCCTACCATTAATCCATTTGGGTCGTACTGCTGTATTGTTGCGGTTCCCCTGTCACCGAGATGAACAGCAACATTAAAGTAGCCGTGACTGTCAAAAAAGATCCCAGTTGGACTCGCCGATTTTTTGTCCACAAGTGTATTGATACTAAACACTTCATTGCCCTTGAGGTCCACGCAGGAGAGGGTTTTATTTTCGTAGTTAGAAATGAACAGGCGCTCCATATTATCCATCGCTAAATAAAATGTCACATTTTCATTTGGAATGGTTGCTACTAACGAGCCATCAAGCAAATGCACAGAAACAACTTTCCTGCCAAAGTCAGCCACCGCTAGTCGTTCTCCAGCTGCGTCTAGCGCAATAGCGGTTAAATGACTTGCCTCTTTCTTAGATGGTGTGAATTCGCGAATCAACTGAAGATTGCCGTCAAAAACCTTCACTTTATTTTTGTCCGTGACAAAAAGCAGATCATCTGAGGTGACAGCAATGCCCAAAGGAGCGTCCAGCTGATGACCGCTTTGAGCGGCCGAAGTTTTGAAACGTCCAGTGGAGGTAAATATCGATAGTCGATTCAGCTTTATGTCTGTCACAGCAATGTCCCCTTTGCTGAAACATGCAACACCTCTGGCGACTTGGAATTCCCCGTCACCGTTTCCTTCCTTGCCGAACTCTTCCTTCACTAGCCACTTCTCTTTGAGCAATATCTTGCCAAGATCCTGTTCACTGACGACATCTTGACATTTGACCCCAATGAACGAAAGATCCACCTTTGCCGATTCACACTTGAGCTCCTTCTGAAATTCTAAATTGTGCATCACCTTTGGTTTGAGTTCCAAAAGCTTGAAATCATCGACTTGACTCATCAAGTCGTTTACGGCCGTGACGATCTGATCTGCGCATTTTATGTGGTCACGGTTGCGCATGAGCGCCTTTTCGAACTCGCCGTCTCTCTCCTGACAGATTTTGTTGACTTTTTCGGTGATTACCTTTGCTTTGCTTCTGATTTTAGCTATTTCTGCCTCCGCTTTCGCAGAAATATCACTGCAAGCCTGAGCCATTTTCGTTTTCAATCTATTCCGTGCATGTTTGATGGAGTCTTCGTTTGATGCGAATTGCTCTTTGCTTTTCTGGAACTTTTGCAAAATGTCCTTGACACTCTCACGGAATGATTTTATGGCGTCACCGATACCAATTAACTTATGTTCCGCTGTTCGGTGCTCAGTTGCAACACACATGCCGCAAATCAATGCATCACAAGTCTCACAGTGAAAACATATAACCTGATCACTATGTTTTCTACATTTTGGTTTGGCCGTCTTAGTAGCATCTGTTGGTGAAGCCCTCAGTTTGTCCAAGTCTTCCGCTGGAATGATGCGATGGTCTTTGAAGGACTTCAAGCGTCGGTGTGCCTCTTGGCATTTCTTGCAGATGTTCTCCTTGCAGTCAAGGCATCTTGACACGGCCTCGTTTCCTTCTTCGCAGGATTCACAAGTCGCACAAGTAGTAGTTACCTTTTCTAATAACTGCTCTTGTTTGCTTATCTCATCGACAAGAGATATAAGAAAGAAGCTAGAAAACAGACTCTGGACTCCTTCCTCAGGAATGACCGTCTCTCTCCTGCAGACTGGACATGTTATCTTCGCTCTCTCTGTCGTCTTTTTGCTCACCATCTCTCCCAGACAGTTCAGGCAGAAGCTATGCAGACAGTCTAGCATCTTAGGATCCTTGAATCGACAGCAGCAGATCGGACATTCCAGGTGACCCTGGCTAATCGTGTCTAACACGGTTCGGGCTGCAGCCTCCGCCATTGTGATTATGATCCTAACGACAAAAACAAAAATAAAAAAACTTCTCAAAGTGTGCGACAGGAAGGGGCTTACATTGGGGAGTAGCATGGAGCTGTAAACTGGAGAAGGGTGCACATTTACGCAACAGATAGAGCTGTAATTGGCTCTTGTCTTGTGCCTTTTTTTTTGGCCATTATCTTATCTCGTCTTGTCGCCTGTAATGGTTACAAGATTATAGACAAAGAGAGGCAATAAATACAGCCCTATTTGTAGGGCTAGGTACACACTAGGTCAGACTGATGAAGTTATATTTTCTCTATCCTTTCCATGGTCAAAATGACACCTTCCGAGTAAAAACAAATGACATTTTTCTCGTAAAATTGGACCGAAAAGGCGACATTTTCTCGGTCAAACTGACCGAGAAAGTGACATTTTTTACCCGGAAATGGGTAGAGCAAATATATATACATTCAGATTCAGGATCAATTAACCTCACTCAGAGTTTGTTCTACCTTGGAGGAATATTCCTCCGTGGGTCTACCTACAGACTGCATTGTACATACAATACACACAACCACCCAAAAGCTAATCGTTCTAACGAATATCAGGCATATTTACTGAAGCTATTTTACATATTACAAAAATCAATTACGTTGAATCTATTCAACATGTACAATGTACTCACTTTTTAAAACTGATTCGCCAGATGGATGGGGTCTTCAACCACAAATGTTTAACACCAGAAATCCTCGTACATGTACTAAATTAGTAGTACTGCTTCACTCAACATCGACGGGATGAAAGGTTTGTGTCGCACAAAATATTAACACATAAATTCTCAAGATTCAAGTTGAAGGTATAGGCCAACTTCTGTAGACGCCATTTATCTGTGAATTTGTGCAACAACTGCGCAGCGTTTGAATAGGGCCTCACGCCCGAGAACCAACAGGGCCTTCTTATATAGACAATATGTTCCTACGCGTACATGATTGTATATCAGGTGAATCATTAACATGATACGTTGGGTAACTCATAACAATTATGTTCTATGTCCGACGAGTAGGCCTACACTGGTAAGATATTAACATATTAACTACACAACAGCTTCATGGGGAAAACCCAGTTGCTATTTTTAACTCTCCAATTAAATGTTAGACGACTGGCCTTGCATATGGCTTCATGTATGCAGGAAATGATAATTATTCTATATCCACAGATATAGAATTCATTTGCAATCGAGGTGTTTTATTAAAAATATTAGCTTTTGTTTTAGTAAAGCATCTCTCCTCTCCACTTTTAAAAAGAGACATGTTACATGTAGAAACATTTGTTTAAATTTAATAATGTAAAATTGAAATGAGTTTGTGATAACAAATTATTATTTACAACTCGACGCTTTAAACAAAAGCAAGCATAATAACTAAATACAATTGAGTGAAAATAAAGTTTAAAAACAGCTGTCGTGTACATTGTTTTATTTATTAAAGTTTCAAAACCGTGAAGATTTTCCCGATTTTCAAATGGATCTATATCGCGTTTTGTGAATATAACCTTTTAAAGGTAGTACACATCATTTGCTTTTGCTGTAATTTTCTAAATTAGATTAGTTAGGAAGTTCATATAGTAATTATCGTGACGCTGACCGTAGATGCTGGAAAACCAAGAACATTAATGTTGTTTTGCAGTCTGGTTCCCCGACTTCATTCAAACAAAACAGAGCAATTTATAGACCTTGGAGATTTATCAGGTAAGGAAACCAGACTCTAGTTGACTGGCACACATTAACATCTGTGTAACAGTATTGCAAATAACATGGGGACTCAATTTTATAAATTGGAGACAGTCTTTGAAAATAGTAAGATATTTCCAACGATTGTCGGCTGGCTTGCGATTCTGGCAAGGTACACTGTATATTTTTGGGTTAAATAACGGGGGTTTTCACCTGTAAGGTAGCAAACCATCGCCGTATTTTAGTTTAACAAATTTGTAATGTAAAATAACGGTACTGCGACCTTGAAAATATCCTGCAACGAATAATAGTTTTCGTGTTGTGTAGCGTTAATGTATACAAAAAGGATATAAATTTACAAAAACACTTTCTTAAATACAACATTTTGTTTAAAAATTTTACTTAAACACATACCAAGTGTTGTTTATTTACAGACAATTTACTGATCTCATTACGCAGCAAATGACCATTCAGTACTGAGAAAATTTGTAGTATGTCCATTTGGGCTGTTTAGTTAAAAGATGTACGTTCTTGATCATAATGTGTTATTTATTCAGACAATTCCACACAAAAATTCAGATTTTTTTGCAAACGTAGGTTAATAATCGTATTAGATCTTTAGTATTCAAATATTGAAATGATTTTTGGCAAACTGTAACTTCATCATGACATAAAGATATCATGAATATAAATCTAAATCAGTCACTTTCTTTGGCCTCGCCTGTATACCTCAACAACAACTACTGCATTCAAAGTTACCATACCACAAAGTTATTTTATTGTCATAAATTTGAGAAGCACAATTTTACCGAGATGAAATTTCTTCACTAATGTCTTAAATTAAATACCACTGCAGAAAAATGTTTGTTGTTTTTTTAAAGAATCTACGAGCAAGGCGCACTATTAGAAAAACTCATTACCTGTAATTGTAGAAAAGTTAAACAAATGCTTTGATATTTTCGGAGTTCAGTTTGAGTTTTTAGGATATATTATTGCTTTCTGATGGCCGATTGCTTTGTTCGCTGTCTCTTACATTTGCCTTTTCATTAGAAATATAATAGCGATAACTGGACATAAGTCCATACACGGACATAACTAATTGTTCCCTACTTTGACCTATCAGCCATGGATCAGTAAGCTATAACATATCCTAAAAAGTCAAGTTTAGCTCAAACAATATAAAGCATTTACTGAGGAAATATTTGTTTTCAGACAAGTCTCGTAGTGTTTGTGCACTGGGTGTCAAGTGATGTCCGTGTATGAAATTATTTTCCCATCCACTTAAATTAAAGTCCGATAAGATGTCTGATATGAGGGGGAACTTGTGCACGGAGCCTATAGCAGATGTAACTTGGTTCAATATAAGAAACAGTGCCTAGTAGGCAATTCACATCGGCTGCAAGATCTTGATGGAATGTCTGTCTGCAACAACCATGTCGCCAGTGGGAGTATAGGCAATTTCTAGCGGATTGTACAGCTTTTCGGCTACAGTTCCTACCAGTGATCCATTTGGATCGTACTGCTGTATCTTTGAAGCTCCAGTGTCACCGGGATGAACAGTTACATTAAAGTAGCCGTGACTGTCACAAAGGATCCCGGTGGAACTCGCAGGATTTTTGTCAACAAGTGTCTTGATACTGAACACCTCATTGCCCATGAGGTCTACACAGGAGAGGGTTTTATTTTTGGAGTTAGAAATAAACAGGCGCTCCATGTTATCCATCGCTAAATAATATGTCACATTTTCATTTGGAATGGTTGCTACTAACGAGCCATCAAGCAAATGCACAGAAACAACTTTCCTGCCCGAGTCAGCCACAGCTATTCGTTCTCCAGCTGCGTCTAGCGCAATAGCGGTTAAATGACTTGCCTCTTTCTTAGATGGTGTGAATTCGCGAATCAACTGAAGATTGCCGTCAAAAACCTTCACTTTATTTTTGTCCGTGACAAAAAGCAGATCATCTGAGGTGACAGCAATGCCCAAAGGAGCGTCCAGCTGATGACCGCTTTGAGCGGCCGAAGTTTTGAAACGTCCAGTGGAGGTAAATATCGATAGTCGATTCAGCTTTATGTCTGTCACAGCAATGTCCCCTTTGCTGAAACATGCAACACCTCTGGCGACTTGGAATTCCCCGTCACCGTTTCCTTCCTTGCCGAACTCTTCCTTCACTAGCCACTTCTCTTTGAGCAATATCTTGCCAAGATCCTGTTCACTGACGACATCTTGACATTTGACCCCAATGAACGAAAGATCCACCTTTGCCGATTCACACTTGAGCTCCTTCTGAAATTCTAAATTGTGCATCACCTTTGGTTTGAGTTCCAAAAGCTTGAAATCATCGACTTGACTCATCAAGTCGTTTACGGCCGTGACGATCTGATCTGCGCATTTTATGTGGTCACGGTTGCGCATGAGCGCCTTTTCGAACTCGCCGTCTCTCTCCTGACAGATTTTGTTGACTTTTTCGGTGATTACCTTTGCTTTGCTTCTGATTTTAGCTATTTCTGCCTCCGCTTTCGCAGAAATATCACTGCAAGCCTGAGCCATTTTCGTTTTCAATCTATTCCGTGCATGTTTGATGGAGTCTTCGTTTGATGCGAATTGCTCTTTGCTTTTCTGGAACTTTTGCAAAATGTCCTTGACACTCTCACGGAATGATTTTATGGCGTCACCGATACCAATTAACTTATGTTCCGCTGTTCGGTGCTCAGTTGCAACACACATGCCGCAAATCAATGCATCACAAGTCTCACAGTGAAAACATATAACCTGATCACTATGTTTTCTACATTTTGGTTTGGCCGTCTTAGTAGCATCTGTTGGTGAAGCCCTCAGTTTGTCCAAGTCTTCCGCTGGAATGATGCGATGGTCTTTGAAGGACTTCAAGCGTCGGTGTGCCTCTTGGCATTTCTTGCAGATGTTCTCCTTGCAGTCAAGGCATCTTGACACGGCCTCGTTTCCTTCTTCGCAGGATTCACAAGTCGCACAAGTAGTAGTTACCTTTTCTAATAACTGCTCTTGTTTGCTTATCTCATCGACAAGAGATATAAGAAAGAAGCTAGAAGACAGACTCTGGACTCCTTCCTCAGGAATGACCGTCTCTCTCCTGCAGACTGGACATGTTATCTTCGCTCTCTCTGTCGTCTTTTTGCTCACCATCTCTCCCAGACAGTTCAGGCAGAAGCTATGCAGACAGTCTAGCATCTTAGGATCCTTGAATCGACAGCAGCAGATCGGACATTCCAGGTGACCCTGGCTAATCGTGTCTAACACGGTTCGGGCTGCAGCCTCCGCCATTGTGATTATGATCCTAACGACAAAAACGAAAATAAAAAAACTTCTCAAAGTGTGCGACAGGAAGGGGCTTACATTGGGGAGTAGCATGGAGCTGTAAACTGGAGAAGGGTGCACATTTACGCAACAGATAGAGCTGTAATTGGCTCTTGTCTTGTGCCTTTTTTTTTGGCCATTATCTTATCTCGTCTTGTCGCCTGTAATGGTTACAAGATTATAGACAAAGAGAGGCAATAAATACAGCCCTATTTGTAGGGCTAGGTACACACTAGGTCAGACTGATGAAGTTATATTTTCTCTATCCTTTCCATGGTCAAAATGACACCTTCCGAGTAAAAACAAATGACATTTTTCTCGTAAAATTGGACCGAAAAGGCGACATTTTCTCGGTCAAACTGACCGAGAAAGTGACATTTTTTACCCGGAAATGGGTAGAGCAAATATATATACATTCAGATTCAGGATCAATTAACCTCACTCAGAGTTTGTTCTACCTTGGAGGAATATTCCTCCGTGGGTCTACCTACAGACTGCATTGTACATACAATACACACAACCACTCAAAAGCTAATCGTTCTAACGAATATCAGGCATATTTACTGAAGCTATTTTACATATTACAAAAATCAATTACGTTGAATCTATTCAACATGTACAATGTACTCACTTTTTAAAACTGATTCGCCAGATGGATGGGGTCTTCAACCACAAATGTTTAACACCAGAAATCCTCGTACATGTACTAAATTAGTAGTACTGCTTCACTCAACATCGACGGGATGAAAGGTTTGTGTCGCACAAAATATTAACACATAAATTCTCAAGATTCAAGTTGAAGGTATAGGCCAACTTCTGTAGACGCCATTTATCTGTGAATTTGTGCAACAACTGCGCAGCGTTTGAATAGGGCCTCACGCCCGAGAACCAACAGGGCCTTCTTATATAGACAATATGTTCCTACGCGTACATGATTGTATATCAGGTGAATCATTAACATGATACGTTGGGTAACTCATAACAATTATGTTCTATGTCCGACGAGTAGGCCTACACTGGTAAGATATTAACATATATTCACTACACAACAGCTTCATGGGGAAAACCCAGTTGCTATTTTTAACTCTCCAATTAAATGTTAGACGACTGGCCTTGCATATGGCTTCATGTATGCAGGAAATGATAATTATTCTATATCCACAGATATAGAATTCATTTGCAATCGAGGTGTTTTATTAAAAATATTAGCTTTTGTTTTAGTAAAGCATCTCTCCTCTCCACTTTTAAAAAGAGACATGTTACATGTAGAAACATTTGTTTAAATTTAATAATGTAAAATTGAAATGAGTTTGTGATAACAAATTATTATTTACAACTCGACGCTTTAAACAAAACCAAGCATAATAACTAAATACAATTGAGTGAAAATAAAGTTTAAAAACAGCTGTCGTGTACATTGTTTTATTTATTAAAGTTTCAAAACCGTGAAGATTTTCCCGATTTTCAAATGGATCTATATCGCGTTTTGTGAATATAACCTTTTAAAGGTAGTACACATCATTTGCTTTTGCTGTAATTTTCTAAATTAGATTAGTTAGGAAGTTCATATAGTAATTATCGTGACGCTGACCGTAGATGCTGGAAAACCAAGAACATTAATGTTGTTTTGCAGTCTGGTTCCCCGACTTCATTCAAACAAAACAGAGCAATTTATAGACCTTGGAGATTTATCAGGTAAGGAAACCAGACTCTAGTTGACTGGCACACATTAACATCTGTGTAACAGTATTGCAAATAACATGGGGACTCAATTTTATAAATTGGAGACAGTCTTTGAAAATAGTAAGATATTTCCAACGATTGTCGGCTGGCTTGCGATTCTGGCAAGGTACACTGTATATTTTTGGGTTAAATAACGGGGGTTTTCACCTGTAAGGTAGCAAACCATCGCCGTATTTTAGTTTAACAAATTTGTAATGTAAAATAACGGTACTGCGACCTTGAAAATATCCTGCAACGAATAATAGTTTTCGTGTTGTGTAGCGTTAATGTATACAAAAAGGATATAAATTTACAAAAACACTTTCTTAAATACAACATTTTGTTTAAAAATTTTACTTAAACACATACCAAGTGTTGTTTATTTACAGACAATTTACTGATCTCATTACGCAGCAAATGACCATTCAGTACTGAGAAAATTTGTAGTATGTCCATTTGGGCTGTTTAGTTAAAAGATGTACGTTCTTGATCATAATGTGTTATTTATTCAGACAATTCCACACAAAAATTCAGATTTTTTTGCAAACGTAGGTTAATAATCGTATTAGATCTTTAGTATTCAAATATTGAAATGATTTTTGGCAAACTGTAACTTCATCATGACATAAAGATATCATGAATATAAATCTAAATCAGTCACTTTCTTTGGCCTCGCCTGTATACCTCAACAACAACTACTGCATTCAAAGTTACCATACCACAAAGTTATTTTATTGTCATAAATTTGAGAAGCACAATTTTACCGAGATGAAATTTTTTCACTAATGTCTTAAATTAAATACCACTGCAGAAAAATGTTTGTTGTTTTTTTAAAGAATCTACGAGCAAGGCGCACTATTAGAAAAACTCATTACCTGTAATTGTAGAAAAGTTAAACAAATGCTTTTATATTTTCGGAGTTCAGTTTGAGTTTTTAGGATATATTATTGCTTTCTGATGGCCGATTGCTTTGTTCGCTGTCTCTTACATTTGCCTTTTCATTAGAAATATA
The DNA here is from genome assembly GCA_037893245.1 of Crossaster papposus. NCBI lineage: Eukaryota > Metazoa > Echinodermata > Asteroidea > Velatida > Solasteridae > Crossaster > Crossaster papposus. Next base: position 437,560 of record JBAIAA010000669.1, on the reverse strand, counting down.
ATAGCGATAACTGGACATAAGTCCATACACGGACATAACTAATTGTTCCCTACTTTGACCTATCAGCCATGGATCAGTAAGCTATAACATATCCTAAAAAGTCAAGTTTAGCTCAAAAAATATAAAGCATTTACTGAGGAAATATTTGTTTTCAGACAAGTCTCGTAGTGTTTGTGCACTGGGTGTCAAGTGATGTCCGTGTATGAAATTATTTTCCCATCCACTTAAATTAAAGTCCGATAAGATGTCTGATATGAGGGGGAACTTGTGCACGGAGCCTATAGCAGATGTAACTTGGTTCAATATAAGAAACAGTGCCTAGTAGGCAATTCACATCGGCTGCAAGATCTTGATGGAATGTCTGTCTGCAACAACCATGTCGCCAGTGGGAGTATAGGCAATTTCTAGCGGATTGTACAGCTTTTCGGCTACAGTTCCTACCAGTGATCCATTTGGATCGTACTGCTGTATCTTTGAAGCTCCAGTGTCACCGGGATGAACAGTTACATTAAAGTAGCCGTGACTGTCACAAAGGATCCCGGTGGAACTCGCAGGATTTTTGTCAACAAGTGTCTTGATACTGAACACCTCATTGCCCATGAGGTCTACACAGGAGAGGGTTTTATTTTTGGAGTTAGAAATAAACAGGCGCTCCATGTTATCCATCGCTAAATAATATGTCACATTTTCATTTGGAATGGTTGCTACTAACGAGCCATCAAGCAAATGCACAGAAACAACTTTCCTGCCCGAGTCAGCCACAGCTATTCGTTCTCCAGCTGCGTCTAGCGCAATAGCGGTTAAATGACTTGCCTCTTTCTTAGATGGTGTGAATTCGCGAATCAACTGAAGATTGCCGTCAAAAACCTTCACTTTATTTTTGTCCGTGACAAAAAGCAGATCATCTGAGGTGACAGCAATGCCCAAAGGAGCGTCCAGCTGATGACCGCTTTGAGCGGCCGAAGTTTTGAAACGTCCAGTGGAGGTAAATATCGATAGTCGATTCAGCTTTATGTCTGTCACAGCAATGTCCCCTTTGCTGAAACATGCAACACCTCTGGCGACTTGGAATTCCCCGTCACCGTTTCCTTCCTTGCCGAACTCTTCCTTCACTAGCCACTTCTCTTTGAGCAATATCTTGCCAAGATCCTGTTCACTGACGACATCTTGACATTTGACCCCAATGAACGAAAGATCCACCTTTGCCGATTCACACTTGAGCTCCTTCTGAAATTCTAAATTGTGCATCACCTTTGGTTTGAGTTCCAAAAGCTTGAAATCATCGACTTGACTCATCAAGTCGTTTACGGCCGTGACGATCTGATCTGCGCATTTTATGTGGTCACGGTTGCGCATGAGCGCCTTTTCGTACTCGCTGTCTCTCTCCTGGCCGATTTTGTTGACTTGTTCGGTGATAACCTTTGCTTTGCTTCTGATTTTAGCAATTTCTTCCTCCGTTTTTGAAGAAATATCACTGCAAGCCTGAGCCAGTTTCGTTTGCAATCTATTCCGTGCATGTTTGATGGAGTCTTCGTTTGATGCAAATTGCTCTTTGCTTTTTTGGATCTTTTGCAATATGTCCTTGACACTCTCACGGAATAATTCGATGGCATCCCCGATACCAATGAACTTATGTTCCGCTGTTCGGTGCTCAGTTGCAGCGCACATGGCGCACATCAACACATCACAAGTCTCACAGTGAAAGCATATAGCGTGATCACTATGTTTTCTACATTTTGGTGTGGCAGTCTTAGTAGCATCTGTTGGTGAAGCCCTCGGTTTGTCAAAGTCTTCCGCTTGAATGATGCGATGGTCTTTGGTGGACTTCAAGCGTCGGTGTGCCTCTTGGCATTTTTTGCAGATGTTCTCCTTGCAATCAAGGCATCTTGACACGACCTCGTTTCCTTCTTCGCAGGATTCACAAGTCTCACTAGTAGTAGTTACCTTTCCTAATAACTGCTCTTGTTTGTTTATCTCATCGACAAGAGATATCAGAAAGAAGCTAGAAGACAGACTCTGCACTCCTTCGTCAGTAACGTCCGTCTCTCTCCTGCAGACTGGACATGTTATCTTCGCCCTCTTTGTCGTCTCTTTGCTCACTATCTCTCCCAGACAGTTCAGGCAGAAGCTATGAAGACAGTCTAGCATCTTAGGATCCTTGAATCGGCAGCAGCAGATCGGACATTCCAGATGCCCCTGGCTAATTGTGTCCAACACGGTTCGGGCTGCAGCCTCCGCCATCGTGATCATGAAGTGTGTACTTCAGGAAAAAGAAAGAAACAAAATCCGTTTCGACTATTACATATAGGAATACTGTGTCAGGATGGTTATGTTGAGGAGGGGCATGGAGCTGTAAAATGGAGGGCAGTGGTTTAACCAGTTCGCGCCGGATGACGTATATAAACGCAAATATTCCCCCAAATTCAAAACGGATGACGCATAAACACGCCAAGTTCAAGTTCGGAAATGTATGTCAGCAGCGCGCAAGGCCGGAAATGCGTGGGTGTGCTTCCCGGCACTATCAGCCTGAACACGCTTCAGATCGAGTTTCGTTAAAAATAATCCCGTCCGTCGGCTCGGCGATGTTAAAATAATCCCGGCGCGAACTGGTTAAAACCATATGTGACCTAGACATCAGTAAATTTCAGGACAATAAAAAGTCAAAATTCCCTAAGCTATATCAAGTATGTTTAAACATCATCGCTGGGTACGAAAAACAAGGTTGAAAGTTTTCTAAATACGTAACTCACTGCAATTGACCAAAACAAAAATACATTTGAAAGAGGGCGCTTTTTCTGCATAGCGCCCTCTTGTGACAATTTGTGCATTTAATACTACCCGTCTGTTGCTTATAGTCCGTTATAATTTATCTAGCTACAGTCCGGCCTCTTGTTGCGGCCAACATATCTTCTCTTTAGGTATTTCTTCCAGATCTCCTCATTAGATGGTGGCGTGCTTCACTGTTCCATCTTAGTGTTAAAACCATTCGCAATGGAACAGAAATAAAATAAAAGCGAGACCGTTCGCAATGGAGGATTCTTAGTCATAAGGGAACCGGCAACCGTCCACGGATTGGTTTCAGAGAGGTCACACATCGGGAAATAATAAGATCTATGTTTACATTAAAGTCATTCAGATATTTGCTTCACATCGTCGTCAGTCCCTGGCCGGACATATTAAAGAAAAGTCCTTGGAAGTATCCCTTGGGGAAAACACGTCTGGCTGGTTAAAATGGTGTTTACTTTTTGTTTGGCTCTGAACGCTGTCGTATAATTGTAATAAAGTTAAATACTCGTGTCGATCGTCTTAATGCGCTTATAAAGGCACACGGTAATTCACCTGCGTCGCAAATGAATGACGTCGTACAAACCACTTGGTAAGAATATACGTTGCATTGCTTAAAGAGCACCTCTAAGTAAAACAAGTTTTCTCTGATTTTACATTTTGAAATAAATATGGAAGTATCCCAACCGAATGCAATATCAATGGGATTTATAGCCCGCCTAAAAATAGTCTAAAAGAACGTTTTTTCGGTTCATGCCAAGACGCGAATTCTTAAAAACGTAAAGGTCACGCTTTTGTTTACCCGCGTCATTGAGGGGAAAACAAATAAATTGAGGAGAAACCCAAATGCACATGCACGCACAACACACGCATGTTGTACGTTGCCCGGCCCTAGCTGCACACAACTCTCCATTCTTTGACGTGCACGGGGAGGCCAATTCACTCAAGAATACAAGCCAGGGAACAGTAAGAAAACAATTTTGTCTTGGTACTCACGAATTTATAATTCTCACCGAGGATTTGTAGGTACAAAAGCCTTCCTTTCACTTTGAATGAAAGTCGAACACGAGCTTTGTTATACTCTACAACTTACAAGTACAAATCTAAGCGGGGTCAACGTGCGTATTTGCCCATGTCACCAGCGCATCGTGTGCCCACCACGTGCAAACCACAAAACGAATCGCATGCGTGTTGCTGCTGCTACCGGCCGGCCCCACGCACGATCGTCCGCCTGGTTACAACACATTATTGACGTTAGCGTCGGAATATACTTATGGTAGAATCATACAATTCCTGGGAAGATTTGAGCGAGTATTCGGAAGAATTCAATGACGAAGATTCCCAAGGCAATGCACTGGACTCGGCAAGGAGACCTGGAGGTTTTTCCCCTCCAGGTCCATAGTCCGATCGCGACGATGTATCACTAAACTAGTAAAGGAGCCTGGCACCGATCGTTCGCGGTGCGCAACCGCTTCGAACCCGAAGCCCCCGTTGACGACGGGGCGCGTGGTTGGGAAAATCTCGCTGAACAGAAAGGCAACCAGGATCGGTTTTTACACACAAACTGGTAATACATAATTTAGATGAATATACACTGTATCATGATGCCACTTTAATAGTTATCTCAGTGAATACAAGTCATTTCAAAAGTGTTGGAAAAACATGAACCACTGCAGAGAAGCGACCACTTGGACAACCTAAAAATCCGACCTTGTGTACATGTACATGCACGGTTTACAAATCGGACCCACTCTTTTCGTGTCTGAACATTCTCCTTTGGAAACCTCAGAAAATTTTCTTCAGGGTTTTTAAGACAATTCCTCAAACATTTACCTACCACACAGGACTTCAGCATTTCAAAAAAATCTAACAAAATACGAACTAATGTCGAGAAAAACATTGAGAAAAGAAGGCCGCAAGCAACACAATCGCACGCGGTACGCGCACGGTGTGGCGGTGGCATGCATGGCCTTGCGATCGCATATACTAGCTGAATAACACGATGACGTTTCGGGGTCATGTTAATCTCATTTGCATACATTAAACATGGCTGTCGTTTTCTCAAAAATAGAGCAGAATCGTGTTGGGAACACCGAATTGAACTTTGTTTTTGATACACTAAAGTAAACCCCATGGAGTAAAATTATATACTAACGGTAAGATTGGTATATACTCTGTCATAAAATGAACCAAATACCCAAACTACAAAATTGTTAGAGGTGCTCTTTAATCGCGCGCTGACTATGCCTATCAACAGAGGGCGCTATTTGGCGCGCTGGACAATATTTTTGTTGAAAACACCCTTACCACAAATTCGACTTTTACGGGCAAAAGGGATATCTTCGCTAATTTACCAGCATTTAATAATGACAAGGATATTTAGTCTTTCGATATATTACAAATTTATGACATTTTACCGTGGGTACTAGAGGTACACGTTAAAATGTGCAACCGTAAATGTTTAAAAACTAATGCATTTTGTACCATGTTAGTCGATGTTTTCAATTTTTTGATAAAGTATCATTAATTCCTTGGTCCATATCATACTTTACACCATTCGAAGGGTTGTAAAATGGGTGTATTAAAAGCAATATACCCAAACCCATCAAACTCCAACTGCAGGTTTTGCTAGATTTTGGCAGGTCTGGTACCAAATCATAGCAACTTGTTGTTGGGCTTTGTTTGACTCAGTACCAAAAAGCTAGGGAGATCGACCCTGTTGAATTCAGTCAGGTTCAGGACAGAAATGAATGAGACTTGTACAAATGTTGGAGTTTGGGGGGATGCACAGGCATTTATTAGTGGGTGACCCACGGCTGTTCACGGCACAGCTAGTTTCAGGTAAACTGCTTGTGTATAACATGTACCCCTCTGTGTGTCCCCACTCGTACTCAAGCACATTCATATCGCTTGACAGTCATCACTGTACTGATCCCATACTGAACAAAACATTGACTCATCTGTAACAACCACAAGTCAATCAAACTTCAACTGTTGGAGTTTGGCAGGTTTAGTACAGTTAGGTTTAGTAGAGTGTACCAATAAGTACCTGTGTAAAGTTGTGGAAGTTCATGTAGAAGAGGACAAATTAGGGTGATGCTGAACATTTGAGAAATTTATAGTGTTCTGACTGATTTTGAGATTAGACATATTTTACTTAACACACAAACCCTATGGATTGTCCCCATAACGCAAAGAACGAAAAGAATTGATGGTTTGGTCTACTTTCTCCTGCGAGAGCCAACGGGGTTAGGGTTAAACGAAGTTTCAATTACCAAATGAGACCAAACGAGAGACCAAAAATGCCCTAAAAAATCGATCTACTGTCAACACCAAGAAACATGATACCCCCCGTCGGTCATCACTTCAACCAGCCTAACCATTGTATTTCTGATATGATTCTACAGGGCAAAGAATCACTTGGCCATCGGAAAGACTCAGTCCGCCTCAGCCGGGAGAAAGTTTGATTGAATCGTCTTCGACTATTCAACAACATGGGCTCAATATCTAACTAGGAAATGATTAACTTCATTTTTTTTCTCCTACTTGTCATCTGTTTCAGATTTATTTCTTTGTTTGTTTTGTTTGTTCTCACTCCTCCGGTTTCCCCTGTCTATTTTAACCCCCCCCCCCCCCCAACTAGGAAATGATTAACTTCATTTTTTTTCTCCTACTTGTCATCTGTTTCAGATTTATTTCTTTGTTTGTTTTGTTTGTTCTCACTCCTCCGGTTTCCCCTGTCTATTTTAACCCCCCCCCCCCCCCTCCCCCACAATCACTCCTAGTCATAGTTGTTTATTCGTTCTTCCCTTTGATCTTCACCCTGGACCCCCTTCCTTGTGGTTTTACTCCGTCTGTTTTTGTTCCCCACCCAAATTCACACCCTTTACCCCCTTGGTCTGTCTTTGATCCTACCCAAACTTACCTTACCCTTTAATCCCTCAGCCTAAGCCTCCCTTTGTTAATTGTTCCACGGGACTCTGTGCTTTTTCGTTTGTGTTTCTTTTGCCAACCATGATGTGCATCATATATGTTTGTATCTTGTACACAGCCATTTTGTCTCTGAAGAAGATCTTGTTAAGATCGAAATGTTAGGCCCTCTTAACTTATTTGATTTGTATATTTCAGGTAATTCCAGCCAGTAAGCAGTTTGTAGCAGTTTTATTATTATTCATGTTTCGTTTACCTTGGCAGATACTTTATATTTGAACAAGATGTAAATATTTTTATAATTTTTTACTCAGTGTAATTTTTAACATAACTGTAATATTTCCAAAATAAATTATAATAAAAACTTGCTTTTTGGACTCCAGTCAATGTTTTTTAACTGAATCTCAAAAAGAATTTCGGACCTGATTCCTGGGTCTTAATTCCACTGTGGAGGGTGCACACCAACCCTACAAATAGGACTGTACCTGCATAGCTCTCTGTTGTATGTGTCTTATTTTGTCACCATTATCTTATCTTGTCGCCTATAGCGACAAGATTATGACAAAAGAGAGCCAATTACAGCCCTATTTGTAGGGTAAGGTGCACTATAGCCATTACAGTGAGTGCTCTATGTTCAGAAAACCCTATGTTCTGACTACTAAACCTATGTTCCAACTACCCGCATATAATAAGATTTTACTAGCCTGCTTCATTAGTGACTCAATTCCATGTGGTAACATACATTTTTTTGAAGTCGTGTTAGAACGCAGGGGTGTCGGAACGCAGGGGTGTCGGAACGCACAGGTGTCAGAATCATAGGTCGAGTAGTCGGAACAAAGGCCGAGTAGTCTAAACATAGGGGCGTCGGAACGTGGGGGGCGTCGGAACGTGGGGGGCGTCGGAACGTGGGGGTGCGTCGAAACGTGGGGGTGTGTCGAAACGTGGGGGTGCGTCGAAACGTGGGGGTGCGTCGGAACGTGGGGGTGCGTCGGAACGTGGGGTGCGTCGGAACGTGGGGGGCATCGGAACGTAGGGGGGCATCGGAACGTAGGGGGGCGTCGGAACGTAGGGGGTCGTCGGAACGTAGGGGGTCGTCGGAACGTGGGGGCGTCGGAACGTGGGGGCGTCGGAACGTGGGGGCGTCGGAACGTGGTGGCGTCGGAACGTGGGGGCGTCGGAACGTGGGGGCGTCGGAACGTAAGGGGCATCGGAACGTAAGGGGCGTCGGAACGCAGGGGGCGTCGGAACGCAGGGAGGCGTCGGAACGTAGGAGCGGCGGAACGTAGGGGCGGCGGAACGTAGGGGCGGCGGAACGTCGGGGCGGCGGAACGTCGGGGCGGCGGAACGTAGGGGCGGCGGAACGTAGGGGCGGCGGAACGAAGGGGCGGCGGAACGTAGGGGCGGCGGAACGTAGGGGCGGCGGAACGTAGGGGCGGCGGAACGTAGGGGCGGCGGAACGTAGGGGCGGCGGAACGTAGGGGCGGCGGAACGTAGGGGCGGCGGAACGTAGGGGCGGCGGAACGTAGGGGCGGCGGAACGTAGGGGCGGCGGAACGTAGGGGCGGCGGAACGTAGGGGCGTCGGAACGTGGGAGGCGTCGGAACGTAGGAGGCGTCGGAACGTAGGGGCGGCGGAACGTAGGGGCGGCGGAACGTAGGGGCGGCGGAACGTAGGGGCGGCGGAACGTAGGGGCGGCGGAACGTAGGGGCGGCGGAACGTAGGGGCGGCGGAACGTAGGGGCGGCGGAACGTAGGGGCGGCGGAACGTAGGGGCGGCGGAACGTAGGGGCGGCGGAACGTAGGGGCGGCGGAACGTAGGGGCGGCGGAACGTAGGGGCGGCGGAAGGTAGGGGCGGCGGAAGGTAGGGGCGGCGGAACGTAGGGGCGGCGGAACGTAGGGGCGGCGGAACGTAGGGGCGGCGGAACGTAGGGGCGGCGGAACGTAGGGGCGGCGGAACGTAGGGGCGGCGGAACGTAGGGGCGGCGGAACGTAGGGGCGGCGGAACGTAGGGGCGGCGGAACGTAGGGGCGGCGGAACGTAGGGGCGGCGGAACGTAGGGGCGGCGGAACGTAGGGGCGGCGGAACGTAGGGGCGGCGGAACGTAGGGGCGGCGGAACGTAGGGGCGGCGGAACGTAGGGGTGGTGTAACCGACCATCACTATAGGTCAGAGTGAATATTTGCTTTATCCGCGCTTCATGGTCAAAACGACACTTTTCCGAGTCAACAAAAATGTCATTTCGATTGGGAAAGTGACATTTTAGACAAAATTTTGACCGAAAAAAAGTGTCATTTTTTACACGGAAATGAACAGAGCAACTTGGTTCAGATTCAGGATCAATTATTGTGTCCTATTACACACTACAAAAGCTAATCGTTCCTTTATCTTACGAATCAGGCATGATTCAAGCAACACCCAATAACATTGAATCTGTGCAACATGTAATGTGTATTACATGTAACATGATTCATATGTATTGTACAACAACTACAATGTACTCACTTTTTAAAACTGATTCGTCAGTTGGATGGGGTCTTCAACCACATTTTCGGTGGGTGTAAAACACAAGAATGGCCTTCCACCGGTCCAGGTACTCGACCGCCGGTGTACTTTGGAGCGGCGAAAGGTGATCACTTGTGTATAGTTGTCCTTATCGAAACAAGGTACGTACGGCATCGACTACCGCAGCATCCTGTGTATGTATTAGTTCAACAACTGCGCAGTATTTGATGAGGAGGCATTGCGTGCAGCACAATTTACTCACTGTGGGGAAAACCTGTTACTATTTTTAACTCGCGCCAATGAAGGGCAGCGCGCGCCCTCTAGGCCCCTGTTATGTCTTTTTAGAAGACAATGTGCGCGTGCAGGCCTTCGGCGTAAAGCTACGGAAGTTCATAATGGACATTACATATGTCTCCATTCGCAGGAAAGAATATTATCCTGTGAAATATTCACATAATTTATTTGCAATCGAGGTGTATATATCTTCAATAATAGCTTTTCATGGCAATTATCTCTCCTCCCCACAGGTATTAAAGGGTGGAAAATATGTTTAAATTTAATAATCTGAAATTGAAATTACACAAATATAATTACACAAAGATAATAAACTGAAATAAATCAAAACATCTCTCGAGAATGTCAGCATCAACACTATATAGCAACCGCTCCAAATAACACCAGACATGGCAATTACATTCCCAATTTTTTTAAAAACTAAAACCGAATATAAACAATGAACACAATTTGGACAATGGGAGTATCCACAAAGGTATCCACAGTGAAATAAAAAAAATTCACGAAATAGATTTTTAATAGATGTTACTCAACTACTCAAAAACTAGGGTTAGGATGTGGGTTAGGGTTAGTGTTTGGGTTAGGGTATAATATAGGGTATATTTTGTTAAAATTTCAACCTTGGAATTTAATTGTGGTTGAAATAGAAGCACTTTGAAAAAGGTGCTCGACTTTCTAACTATTTTGTAAACGAGACCAAAGAGATGTCTCCACAAGGATACAACGTTGAGGATGGTTGTTCCTGGAATCTCAGGAATTCTTTTCAGGTATTTGAGGCATGTGTCAGGTAGCAATACACTGTTAAAATGCTGTTGGTTAAACGTGTTTAACAACCTCGGTTGTCCAAGTGCCCTGCTTAAACAAATGCTGTTCGCTGTTTAAGCAGGACACGTGAATTGTCCTTGTTTAAACTACTTTTTAAACAGTGTTTAAACAGTGTATATGGCCTATAGTCGAGTGTGTATGGCATAGGGGCAAGATGGAGTTCCCTTTATCGTGCTGGGTATTTAATTTGTCGTCTGATTCGAGGCACTAAGAGCTTTCACTTGTTGGAAAGTGATACAATACAATTATAGACCCTACATTATACCCTAACCCAAACACTAACCCTAACCCACATCTCCACCCATTTTAAGGTAGTTTGAGTAAAATAAAATTAAATAAGTTAAGAGGGCCTAATATTTCGATCTTAACAAGATCTTCTTCAGAGACATAATGGCTGTGTACACGAAACAAACATATATAGGGCAACATACAGCATGATGCACATCATATCTGACGGGAGAAACACAAAAGAAAAAGCATGTACAGAGTTCTGTGGAACAACAAAAGGAGGATTAGGCTAAAGGGTTAAAGGGAAAGGTCAGTGTGGGTAGGATCAAAGAAAGAACTAACAAAGAAGTATTAATAGGAGAAATGTGGAGGGGGGGGGGGGGGTTAGGACAATAGACAAGGAGAAACCAGAGGAGTGAGAACAAATAAGAATAAATTGTTGGCAAGGCTTAAATCTTAAACAGATGAAAACAATAGAAGTTAATCATTTCCTAGTTGGATGTTGAGCCCATGTGGTTGAACTTTCTCCCGGCTGAGACGGACTGAGTCTTTCCGATGGCCAAGTGATTCTATGCCCTGTAGAATAATATCAGAAATGCAACGGTTAGGCTGATTGAAGTGGTGACCGACTGGGGTATCTAGTTTGTTGGTGTTGACAGTCGATCGATGACCGTAGAAACGCTTTTTAGGGCATTTTTGGTCTCTCTGACCTACTGAACTCCACAGATCCTGCAAGATATACGACATTATATGTACTACAATTTATGTTACCAATAATGTTATGGCCGGGTGGTACCAGAAGAGTGGCCAGAAAAGAAGTCAGACTCATTTTAACACATTTTCTAAAATTTCTTTTGAAGACCTACTAATCTATAGAAATAGAGACCCGACTCCTATTATCCCCATGGTGTTTAGGTCTCGACAGGGTACCAAATTTAGAAACCTACACACCCGTGTGTGTAAACACCTTTTATCATGGACCCCCTATTGTCCCTCTTTTGTTTGTAGTACTTTAACGTTTTTGGAAGGCCTTCCATAGGTTTTGTACACGAATATATAATCGTATATAATCGTCAATTGTCCTCTATTGTTCCACGTAAACTATTTGAATGCGGATACAAACTCATGCATACTACATACTACATACATAAATAGTTATTTTGTAGTCTCTTCAGTTCTGAACTTGGTTCAACTAGCGAGCCAAAAATATAGAATTCACGAAAACAAGAGCTGTTTCGCCAAATATCGATCCTTTTTGTCGCGATGACGTCATCGGTAGTCATGTGATGTCACATCATGTGATTTATTATTAGGTTTTATTAGGTTTTTGAATCTTTAAGCTCTTGGAAGTAAAGTTGCAGTAGACATCAGATTAAGTTATAAGGAACATGTTTTGTCGTCGAATAAACTACTCCAGGGCCGATGCAGCGCGCAGCACGAGCGAGGCGCCGTATGATGTCCACATGTGCCACCGACTCAAGCAGTTAGTATGCTGGGAACGTTAGTATGCAGTTCCGATCAAACAATCAACGCGGCGCCGCATGTCCCCCTGGATGTGCTGAAACCTAAACACAGATCAACTCTCTAAATGTATAAAAATGAACGGTTCACTAACAAAAAAAGTAATGCAATTTACTTTTCAAAGTAAAAAACAGCAAAAAGGGAAAACCACTCCAGAAGAGTAACTGTTCACTCTTTCCGGGAGCCATATGAAGGACAGCTCTTTTATAGTTGTCCTTTATAAGGTTCCTCGGAAGAGTGAACATTTACTCTTTTTGAGTGGTTTTTACTTTTTTGGAGTTGCCTTCACTTTGAAAAACTCAATTTCACTCTACGGGAACGAGACGATCGAGTCTAAGCGGTTGCCAGCACCTCACACATCAAGGATAATAATTTCTGAGATTTTTGGCCCCCGACTCAGTGATAAATCTCGGCACGCACTTTTAGGTTAGCCTAATTAATCTCCGGCTCCATCACCATTGCCAAACTGCTAAACGAAGCCATAGACGGCGACGAAGCTGAGATTGGGAAAACGGCCTTAAATTGAAGTCGTCTAATGACTCCCCCAGCTCGCCTTTTCTTTCCTCTGAGGGGGTACTTCAGCATAGAGCCCATACCAGATGTGGTTGGCTCTGATTCAAGTAAGCAGCAGAGCCTCGTAGGCAATTCACATCCGCTGCAAGATCTTGATGGAATGTATGTCTGCAACAACCACATCGCCAGTAGATGTATAGGCCATTTGTATCGGATTGTACAGCTTTTCGGCTACAGTTCCTACCATTGATCCATTTGGGTCGTACTGCTGTATTGTTGGGGTTCCCCTGTCACCGAGATGAACAGCAACATTAAAGTAGCCGTGACTGTCAAAAAAGATCCCAGTTGGACTCGCCGATTTTTTGTCCACAAGTGTATTGATACTAAACAGCTCATTGCCCTTGAGGTCTACGCAGGAGAGGGTTTTATTTTCGTAGTTAGAAATGAACAGGCGCTCCATATTATCCATCGCTAAATAAAATGTCACATTTTCATTTGGAATGGTTGCTACTAACGAGCCATCAAGCAAATGCACAGAAACAACTTTCCTGCCAAAGTCAGCCACCGCTAGTCGTTCTCCAGCTGCGTCTAGCGCAATAGCGGTTAACTGACTTGCCTTTTTCTTAGATGGTGTGAATTCGCGAATCAACTGAAGATTGCCGTCAAAAACCTTCACTTTATTTTTGTCCGTGACAAAAAGGAGATCATCTGAGGTGACAGCAATGCCCAAAGGAGCGTCCAGCTGATGACCGCTATGAACGGCCGAAGTTTTGAAAAGTCCAGTGGAGGTAAATATCGATAGTCGATTCAGCTTTGTGTCTGTCACAGCAATGTCCCCGTTGCTGAAACATGCAACACCGCTGGCGAATTGGAATTCCCCATCACCGTTTCCTTCCTTGCCAAACTCTTCCTTCATTAGCCACTTCTCTTTGAGCAACATCTTCCCAAGATCCTCTTCACAGACGACATCTTGACATTTGACCCCAATGAACGAAAGATCCAACTTTGCCGGTTCGCACTTGAGCTCCTTCTGAAATTCCAAGTTGTGCATCACCTTCGGTCTGAGTTCCCAGAGCTCGAAATCATCGACCTGACTCATCAAGTCGTTCACGGCCGTGACGATCTGATCTGCGTGTTTCATCTGGTCACGGTTGCGCCTGAGCGCCTTTTCGTACTCGCTGTCTCTCTCCTGACAGATTTTGTTGACTTTTTCGGTGATTACCTTTGCTTTGTTTTTGATTTTAGCAATTTCTGCATCGGCTTTTGCAGAAATATCATTGCAAGCCTGAGCCAGTTTCGTTTGCAATCTATTATGTGCATGTTTGATGGAGTCTTCGTTTGATGCAAATTGCTCTTTGCTTGTCTGGAACTTTTTTAATATGTCCTTGACACTGTCACGGAATGATTTGATGGTGTCACCGATACCAATAAACTTATGTTCCGCTGTTCGGTGCTCAGTTGCAGCACACATGGCGCAAATCAACACATCACAAGTCTCACAGAGAAAGCATGTGGCTTGTTCACTATGCTTTCTACATGATGTTGGTGATGTGACAGTCTTGGTAACATCTGTTGGTGAAGCCATCGATTTGTCCACGTCGTCTGCTGGAATGATGCGATGGTCTTTAGTGGACCTCAGAAGTTGATGTGCCTCTTGGCATTTCTTGCAGATGTTCTCCTTGCAGTCAAGGCATCTTGACACGGCCTCGTTTCCTTGTTCGCAGGATTCACAAGTCGCATTAGTAGTAGTTACATTTTCTAATAACTGCTCTTGTTTGCTTATCTCATCGACAAGAGATATCAGAAAGAAGCTAGAAGACAGACTGTGCACTCCTTTCTCAGGAACGCCCGTCTCTCTCCTGCAGACTGGACATGTTATCTTCGCCCTCTCTGTCGTATCTTTGCTCACCATCTCTCCAAGACAGTTCTGGCAGAAGCTATGAAGACAGTCTAGCATCTTAGGGTCCTTGAATCGACAGCAGCAGATCGGACATTCCAGGTGCCCCTGGCTAATTGTGTCCAACACGGTTCGGGCTGCAGCCTCCGCCATTGTGATTATGATCCTATTATAACGACAAAAACGGAAATAAAAACCTTAGGGATTCTCAAAGTGTGCGACAGGAAGGGGCTTACATTGAGGAGTAGCGTGGAGCTGTAAAATAGAGAAGGGTGCCCACTAACGCTACAAACAGGGCTGTCATTTGCTCTTGTCTTGTGTCTTATTTTGTTGCCATTATGTTATCTTGTCTTGTCACCTATAATGGTTACAAACTAAGAGAGGCAATAAATAAAGCCCTGTTTGTAGGGCTATAGGTACACACTAGGTCAGACTGATGAAGTTATATTTGCTCTATCTTTTTCATGGTCAAAATGACACCTTCCGAGTAAAAACAAATGACATTTTCTCGTTCATCATGACCGAAAAGGCGACATTTTCTCGGTCAAAATGACCGAGAAAGTGTCAATTTTTTCCAGGAAATAGGTTTAGATTCAGGATCAAATAAACTGACCCAGAGTTTGTTCTACCAACATACTTGTCTTCTCGCATGTATATTAATGGCGACAAGATGATCGACAAAAGAGAGCTAATTAATACAGGCCAATATGTAGGGCTAGGTACACTAGGTTAACCTGATTTGCTCTATCCTTTTCATGGTCAAAATGACACTTTCTAAATAAAACAAATGACATTTTTCTCGTTCATTTTGACTGAGAAAGCGACATTTTCTCGGTTGCAAAATTACCGAGAAAGTTTCAATTTTTACCCGGAAATGGGAAGAGCATATGCGGAAACGGCGATTGTGTATAGTTACGTGAATCGGGTTATTATTATGTCAAATAAATTTGAGTCACAGGTGTGTTTGTTATTCCGAAGTGACTTTAATTATCAACCTATTTGTAGGGTTAGAGTGCACACGGCAGACTGAATATGAAATTATATTTGCTTCTATCCTTTTTATGGTCAAAATAACACTTCTTTTTGACCGAGAAAGTGACATTTTGTACCCGGAAATGGGTAGAGCCAACAGACTGCATTGTACATGTACATGTACATACAATACAATCACCCAAAAGCTAACCATTCTATTACAAAATCAGGTATGTTTACTATAAAATACTAAGCTATTTCACTTATTAAAAAATCAATTACATGAATCTATTCAACATGTACAATGTACTCACTTTTCAAAACTAATTCGCCAGTTGGAAGGGGCCTTCAGCCCCAAATGATTTAACACAAGAAACCCCGAGGTAAACACAAGAACTACTTTAATTTAGAAATTAGATTTTATTAAGTTTTTGGATCTTTAAGCTCTTGGAAGTACAGTTTCAGTAGATATCAGATTAAGATGGAAAGAATATGTTTTGTCATCGAATAAACTACTCCAGGGACGATGCCGTGTATGGGACGCCGTGGGACGCCGTCTATACGGCCACATGTTTCACCGACTCAAGCAGGACCGCGTTAGTATTGTAACGAAACCCACCTGGGATCCGCCAGTAGACAACCAAACTCACAACAACAATGAATGAAGAAATCAATTATATTTCATCGACTTGACTCATCAAGTCGTTTACGGCTTTGACGATCTGATCTGCGCGTTTTATCTGGTCACGGTTGCGCATGAGCGCCTTTTCGTTCTCGCTGTCTCTCTCCTGACAGATTTTGTTGACTTGTTCGGTGATTACCTTTGCTTTGCTTCTGATTTTAGCAATTTCTGCCTCGGCTTTTGCAGAAATATCATTGCAAGCCTGAGCCAGTTTCGTTTGCAATCTATTCCGTGCATGTTTGATGGAGTCTTCGTTTAATGCAAATTGCTCTTTGCTTTTCTGGAACTTTTGCAATATGTCCTTGACACCCTCACGAAATGATTCGACGGCGTCACCGATACCAATAAACTTATGTTCCGCTGTTCGGTGCTCAGTTGCAACACACATGGCGCAAATCAACACATCACAAGTCTCACAGTAAAAGCATATGACGTGATCACTATGTTTTCTACATTTTGGTGTGGCAGTTTTAGTAGCATCTGTTGGTGAAGCCCTCGGTTTGTCAAAGTCTTCCGCTTGAATGAGGCGATGGTCTTTAAAGGACTTCAAGCGTCGGTGTGCCTCTTCGCATTTCTTGCAGATGTTCTCCTTGCAGTCAAGGCATCTTGACACGGCCTTATTTCCTTCTTCACATGATTCACAAGTCGCACTAGTAGTAGTTACCTTTCCTAATAACTGCTCTTGTTTGCGTATCTCATCGACAAGAGATATCAGAAAGAAGCTAGAAGACAGACTCTGCACTCCTTCGTCAGTAACGTCCGTCTCTCTCCTGCAGACTGGACATGTTATCTTTGCACTCTCTGTCGTCTCTTTGCTTACCATCTTTCCCAGACAGTTCAGGCAGAAGCTATGAAGACAGTCTAGCATCTTAGGATCCTTGAATCGACAGCAGCAGATCGGGCATTCTAGATGCCCCTGGCTGATCGTATCTAACACGGTTCGGGCTGCAGCCTCCGCCATCGTGAGTGTATCCTTACGAGAAAAAAAATCCGTTTCGACTATTACTCAGTGCCAGGAAGGGGCTTAGGTTGAGAAGGGGGCATGAAGCGTAAAATGGAGGAGGATGCACACCAGCCCTATAAATATGACTGTCACTGGCTCTCTTTTGTCTGTTCTTATTTTGTCACCATTATCTTAAGACAAAAGACAAAGGAGATCCAATCACAGCTCTATTTGTAGGGTTAGGTGCACACTATACATGTAGGTCAGACTGAATAATTTGGTTATCCTTGTTATGGTCAAAATTACACTTTTCCGAGTCAACAAAAATTACATTTCTCTCGGTCATTTCGACTGAGAAGATCACATTTTCTTGGTCATTTTTACACGAAATTTGGCAGGGCAAATTGTATAGGTTTAGATTCAGGATCAATTAATGTGACCCAGTGTGTTCCACCAACACCGCTGTCCCTCAGGCTCCGTGGGCGACATAAGGTTTATGCATATGCATGCGCTAGTTTTATCAGGCTGGATCGTAAAATGCATTATTCATGAGCTCGACAAAAAGTACAAATTTAACATTTAAAAAGCTGGAACATTCCTTAAAACTGCTCTTATACACTCAATATTTAATATTATGCAGTAAGTTTCAGCCAAACGGGGTGGGAATATAAATCATATTCACATTTTAGTGGGTACAATTTAATTTATTGTCGGCAGTTCCGTAAAATTCCACCAAGGCCTTTAATGTGTTGAACGAGAGGTACTACATAACGTAAATAGTCCAAAATAAACATCATTTTTTGACAAGAAGGTAAGTTTACCTTATATTAACAAAGATACTGCGACAATTTTGGGGACCGCCAAAATAGGGCAAGATAGCTCAGTTGGTAGAGCGGTATTCTGGAGGTTGCAGGTTCGAGTCCTGCTTTGCCAATTTCTTTGTTCACTTTGAAATTTGTAATAAGACTCTCAGGAAAACATCATTTAGACTTTATATTTTACATTGACGCTGGTTTCGAAAGTAAAAACCCTTAAACTCTCCTACAAAATAATGGGGAATTCCCTGGTTGGTTTACTGAACGCGGAGTGTGATTTTCGCAATTTAACTGTACAACACACGGCGGTAGGCAGGGTGCACAAACAACTCCCACCGGCGCCCCGGGTATTATGTATTTGACAAGGCAGCGATTGGATGTACATATAGCGCCTTCTATTGGATTTGTGTAGATAACGCAGTTTGTTTACATGTATTGAAGTGTATTGAAGTGCATGGCTCCATGTGGCATTTGTCCTTTAATAGTCTGTCCAACGGTACTTCTCTTAATTCAGATTAAAGTTTCCAACGACGAAAAATCCCAAGAAACACAAACGTCATTTTCATTCCAATTAAAACACTGATAAACATCACAATTAAAGGTAATTATTCGTAGGTATTTTCTCATCAAGCGTCTTGCCGAATGGTTCACAGTCTATATGATAATAAATTATAGTCATTATTCTGTCGATTTATTGTCATCTCTTAAATATCAACAACTTATTTTTAATATAAACAAGCTATTGAAAAGACCTATTTTTTTAATGAAAAAACGGGACCGGGTACAATTTGGCCGCAAGAGGACTTTTTATACGAGTTAAAAAAGATCGGACGTGTTTTTACAACTCGGATGCTTTCCTAATTCGGATGCATTCCTAATTCGGATGCTTTTTGCAAACTCGGATGCTTTTCTAATTCGGATGAGTTCGTAATTCGGATTCTTTTTGTAAACTCGGATGCTTTTTTAATCTCGGATGCTTTTTTAATCTCGGATGCTTTTTTAATCTCGGATGCTTTTTTAATTCGGATGTTTTTCTAGTTCGGATGCTTTTTATAAACTCGGATGCTTTTTTAATTCGGATGCTTTTCTAGTTTGAATGCTTTTTGCAAACCGAACATATTCGCAAGTCGGATGCTTTCCCAATCCGGCACTAGGGTGGCCCTGAAAGGACATCACACATCGCAGATTCTGCGATATCGCGCATTCTGAGCGAATTTGAACGATGACAAACATGTTATGGCATATATCTAAGCATATATATCTGAGATGTTGAACATTTTATTGCAAATTTCTGCACAGATTTATGTGATGGTGAATATTTTCTGCGCAGAATTTTGAAAAGTCGCCTATTTTTATTTTAGATTTCAAGTTCTGCGCAAATTTCACAGTACGCAAATTTGTTTGATGTTGCACTGATGGGCACATACCGGTACATGTACATTTTCATTGCGCCACCAACGTTGGGTCGCATCTCATTCCTTTCGTATACTAGACTGAATGCATGCAGCGCGCACAAATCGCAGGCACGCGCCGCAAACCCAATATGCAATGCACAACCTCGGTGATACAAAATGTACTGTACATGTAAGCAGCCTCGACTCCATTGGCGCGTGCGCGTTCCTTCACTTAAGATCGCGCAAGGCATGGTGGGAAAACATGGCGCAGCAAGATCATGGTCATGGTAACGAGGTTGATGTATGTATGTATGTTGTGTAACAATACCTCACAATACAAACAGCGTCGGTCCGTTTCATAGTTCCCTAGTTAGGTTCAAAGCTATAGCCCATACTGATTGAGCCATTAAAGTATTATGTAGTACATTTAGAGAAATGTCAAAAATGCGTTTTTGATTTTTTAAATATAAACCATTTTTAGCGTAACTTATAGGGTCATATTAAAGTTTTAAAAAACAATAAAATTGTATTAAAGTACGTGGTCGCTGCATGCTCCATTGCATGTTTAAAAACAATGGGGCAATTACATGTTTTCATAGAACAATGTATAAACATTTTATACAGCTGAAAAGCTAAAATAATGTTGGTCGAAACAAACAAATATATAAAATACTACTTTAAAACAGATATTGAATTTCTCATTATTTCGAGCACCCCTATTTTTTAAATGGAGAAGTCATACTAGAGAGTCGTTCGAACTCGGCTCAGCACCCCCCCCCCCCCCCCCCCCCCCCCCCCCCCTCCTCGTGCGATACAAATTTAACTTTATGTGCTGACATCGCAGAATTGTGCACATAAATCTGCATATAAATGTGCTGTACGTGAGTGCGACATAGCTGCGCAGAAATGTGCAATGAAAATGTATACATGTAGGTGACATCGCACAAATTTGCGTACTAAGAAATCTGCGCAGAACTTGAAATCTAAAATAAAAATATGCGACTTTTCGAAAATCTGCGCAGAAATCTGCAATACAATTTTCAACATCTCAGATATGCTTAGAAATGCGAAAACATGTTTGTCATCGTTCAAATTCGTGCAGAATGCGCGATATCGCAGAATTTGCGATGTGTGATGTCCTTTAATGGCCACCCTCGTGCGGGATTGGGAAAGCATCCGATTTGCAAATATGTTCGGTTTGCAAAAAACATCAGAGTTTACAAAAAAACATTCAAACTAGAAAAGCATCCGAATTAAAAAAAGCATCCGAGTTTATAAAAAGCATCCGAACTAGAAAAGCATTCGAAATAAAAAAGCATTCGAGATTACAAAAAGCATCCGAACTAGAAAAGCATCCGAATTAAAAAAAGCATCGGAATCAAAAAAGCATCTGAGTTTACAAAAAGCATCCGAATTACGAATTCATCCGAATTAAAAAAGCATCCGAGTTTACAAAAAGCATCCGAATTTAGAATGCATCCGAATTAGGAAAGCATCCGAGTTGTACAAACACGTCCGATCTTTTTGACACCGATTCTGCTTCATATTTAGTAGTATTGCGCATGCTTAAGTGAAGATAATTAGGAGCGTGACCTGTCACGTGAGACGGTTTAACCGTTATATAGGAAAAGCGGGTCCGGTTTTCATAGGAGTCTGGTTTTAGTACGACACCGGCACCATGGAGGAAGGACCACTGACCTCTACACCTGGACGGACCATTGTCCATATTCTGCTGTGCTGACGCTTGAAGTCAGCGCGAACTGGAAGTGCAACATGGCGGACCCAAGACGTCACTTCTGTGAGCCAATGAAATGTCCAGGGGCCAATTTTACGGAGCTGCTAAGCACAACAATTTGCTTAGCAGAAAAAAGTCTTGCTCATTAAAAACCAGTTATCAGCCAAAATTCTACGTATTTTTCATGCTAAGCAAAAACCCAGCTGATTATCAATCAAAAACAATAAAGATCACGTGAAAATTTAGTCTGTAACCTTGTTTTTACCAAGGAACAATTTTCATGCTAAGCAAATTGTTGTGCTTAGCAGCTCCGTGAAATTGGCCCCAGGTGTAGAGGTCAGTGGATTTACTCTATACATTTTTTTATTTATAAACATTACGTCATACGTACCGTACCCACTGAGGAGCAATTGCAGAATACCCCGCCACGCGAAAGCAACCCCCTAAATACAGCGGATACGGGATACGGGGTGGATCGTAAGCGAAGAGCCAAAGAGAAGATCTTCTCTTAAGAGTGTATCACGAGAGGGCGCAGTTTCCCCCAACATCCGGGTTGTGCCAAGCACGCGACGCAAATGGATAGGGGATTGCGTAAAAAAGAACAAGTCCAAAGGAGGTTCCCCTGAGGCGGATACGCGGATACGCGGATACTCGGTGGGCCCGGTGGGCCAAGCAGGCACGCAACGCAAATGGATAGGGGATTGCGTAAAAACGACTAACTCCAAAGGAGTTCCCCCGAGGCGGATACGCAGATACGCGGATACTCGGTGGGCCGGGGGGGGGGGGGGGGGGGGTGTGGAACAGGCAGGCACGCACGCAACGCAAATTGCATAGGGGATTGCGTAAAAACGACTAAGTCCAAAGGAGTTCCCCCGAAGCGGATACGGGGATACGCGGATACTCGGTGGGCCGGGGGGGGGGGGGGGGGGGGGGGGTGTGGAACAGGCAGGCACGCACGCAACGCAAATTGATTGGGGATTGCGTAAAAACCACTAAGTCCAAAGGAGGTCCCCCGAGGCGGATACGCGGATACTCGGTGGGCCCGGGTGGGCCAAGCAGGCACGCAACGCAAATGCATAGGGGATTGCGTAAAAACGACTAAGTCCAAAGGAGTTCCCCCAAGGCGGATACGCGGATACGCGGATACTCGGTGGGCCCGGGTGGGCCAAGCAGGCACGCAACGCAAATGGATAGGGGATTGCGTAAAAACGACTAAGTCCAAAGGAGTTCCCCCGAGGCGGATACGCGGATACTCGGTGGTCCGGGGGGGCACGACTTTTATACTTTTTTTCTATAAGACTCTATCTAGATGAGATTATTTAGGTGCATATTTAACCAATAAAAATGGATACAGTCCCTAGTTAATTATTGTATACAGTCCCTAGTTTTTCGTATAAACGACTTTTATACCTTTTTTTATAAAACCCTATCTAGATGATATTATTTAGGTGCATAATTAACCAATAAAAATGGATACAGTCCCTAGTTAATGTATACAGTCCCTAGTTTTTCGTATGATACACGACTTTTATACCTTTTTTCTATAAGACCCTATCTAGATGATATTATTTAGGTGCATAATTAACCAATAAAAATGGATACAGTCCCTAGTTAATTGTATACAGTCCCTAGTTTTTCGTATACACGACTTTTATACCTTTTTCTATAAGACCCTATCTAAATGTAGGTGCATAATTAACCAATAAAAATGGATACAGTCCCTAGTTAATGTATGTAGTCCCTAGTTTTTCGTATACACGACTTTTATACCTTTTTCTATAAGACCCTATCTAAATGTGATTATTTAGGTGCATATTAAACCAATAATTTTGGTTATCAACCGTGTAGTACATGTATTGACCAGTATTGTTTAAGATATAACAAGTGTCGCTGTTTTATTTTTGACCAGACAAACTGTAAATACTAGGGCCAAATTCGCGTAAATCGTAAATAATGAATTACATACATAAACTGATGTATGATTGATTAACGTAGTTAGTGTTCAGCAATTCCAAAACAATATCTGACATGACCAACTACTAAACTTCACGATTGCCTTGATTTAGGGGGTTACATGTAGATGTACGTGTAGTAAGTAAATGTCGTTTAACTTAAAATGCGGGTTCGAAAACGCCCTATGCTGTATAGCGCAAATGGTTGGCCATGATTTCGAAAAAGCCCTATGCTCTATAGCGCATTAGGGGTGTACAGCCGCAACAAACCCACGATTTTAACTATGCCCTACGCACTAAATACAGCGCATGGCCGGGTGTTTATTGAGCAGGTGTGAAGCTATAAGATAGCGTTCAAACTCCCCCATGAATCCTCGCGACACGGGCGACGCGTGACTACTGCTCCCCGTGGGAAGTACAGTGGGGAGTTTTCGCGATGCGAAATCGCAAAAGTTGAACACATTTCAACTTGGGCGAATGTTCGCAGCAATGCTTTGTGACATCAAATCCGTATCACATTCGCTTTCGCGTGAAGTATGAGCCGGCCTTTATAGTTGACCGGGTGTTAACTCGCAACAAACCCCTGATTTTGACAAAGCCCTATGCTCTAACCAACGTACGTCGACAACCTTTTTAGGTGTTTGTACGTTTCCGAAACAGAAACAGAAGCATTATGGTTGACCGGGTGTTCAGCCGCAACAAACCCCTGATTTCGACAAAGCCCTATACTATAGCGCGTAGTTGGCCGGGTGTTTATTTAGCTCAATGAACCGTGACAGCGTATCGGCGTATCCGGATACGGAGTGCATGGACGGATTATGGTTGACCGGGTGTTCAGCCGCAACAAACCCCTGATTTCGACAAAGCCCTATACCATAGCGCGTAGTTTGCCGGGTGTTTATTGAGAGCAATAAACCGTGACCGCGTATCCGCGTATCCGGATACGGAGTGCATAGAAGTGTGGCGGGGTATTCTGCAGTGATGTCGTGGGTCCGCCATGTTGCACTTCCAGTTCGCGTCTGTCCATGTGTAGAGGTCAGTGGGAAGGACACGGACAAGCAAACAAATCTAATGTCGCCCTGACAACAGCTATGCCAACAGACTACAATCATAGAATTAAGCTAATCGTTCCTTCTCTTTAATACGAATCAAGAATCAGGCAAGATTTCTATGCTATTTCAATAACAAAACACTCAATCCAACCAACATTGAATCTGTGCAACATGTAATGTGCAATATACCTCCATGGTAAAATGTACTCACCTTTTAAAACTGATTCGTCAATTGGATGGGGTCTTCAACCACATTCTATTCCCGGGCGTGTAAACACAAGAATGGCCTTCCACCGGTTTACGCACCGCCGGTAATTTCGTTCGGTGAAGGTGATTACTTATCGGACAAGGTATCGACTACCGCAGCATTCTGTGTACATGTATTTGTGTAACAACTGCGCAGTATATGATGAGCAGGCATTGTGTGCAGCACAATTTACTCACTAGCACTATGGGGGAAAACCAGTGCTATTTTTAACTCGCGCTAGTGATAAAGGCAGCGCTCGGCTCCTTTCAGATGACAATGTGCGCGTGCACACAAGCCTTCGGCGTAAAGCTACGGAAGTCCATAATGGACATTACACATGTCTCCATTTGCAGGAAAGACTTACCCTATCGTTACCGCGTAAATCAGCCACAATGTCCTTGATTCAAGTTCAGTACTAAAGTGGTGATGATTACAAAATTAAAACCAAGATGTAAAATGAACAATAGTAGAATCTTACACGAATGCCTTTGTAAAAAGAAAAGCCTGAAGCTTATTCTTAAAAACCGAAAGAACCTGAACAGACTGAATCTCATTCATTAACTTGTACATCGTTACATTTAATGGAATAAAAATTGTTGACGGAAATGTGTATGAGGCCGCCAAAAAGGTTAATAGTGTCAAAAATCGAACAGATTCGCCTTGGATGCCCCAGAGTATCTGCCTTTTTAATTGACCAATGCCACCTGTTAACCACAATTTTGAACCGCCTACGAGTTGTCCTGCGTACGAGTTGACCAATCTGCGTACGAGTTGACTAATCTGCGTACGAGTTGACCAATCTGCGTACGAGTTGTCTCGCGTACAAGTTCCCCGTGAATAGAGCTTGAAGCTAGCTAGTGGCGCACTTCTGGACCCCCCGAATAGGTAAATCAGCGTGTAAAAGTCGGGGTTTCTACAATTATTTCGGTACATTTATTTCTTTAAGACAGTCCTTCTTTAAAAAGAAATTTGTAAATTTGTTACGATGTTGTATCTCAAATTGATGAAACTGAAAAATCGCATTACGTTAAAGAGAAATATCGAACCAAAAATCGACCTCTCACTTCCAAAATGTTTATGTGGACTCATGGAAGTAGAAAAACTTGTACAAATAGGCCACCATCCTGCGGTCCATAAATCCAATGATCGAGAAGAGTAATGCTCATAGCGATTCTGGCAAGGTACACTGTATTTGTTTAGGTAAAAAAATGTTCACCTGTAAAATAACAAACCATCGCCGTATTTTAGTTTAACGGATTTTGAATGTAAAATTACGGTAATGTGAGCTGGAAAATATCATCACGAATCCATACAGTTTTCGTGTTGTAGTGTTAATTTATACAGATGATATAAATTTACAAAAACACTTTCTCAAAATCCAACATGTTGTGTACATAGCTCAGCTTTTGACACTGTGGATCACAGCATCTTGCTGAAGAGGCTTTCAGCCTCCTTTGGCATCACCGGTGCTGTAAAAACATGGCTTGCCTCTTACCTGGAGGGAAGGGATCAACGAGTACTCATTAACGGTAAGACATCCAGCTCTGAAGTGATTAGATGGGGAGTACCACAGGGGTCAGTGATAGGGCCACTGTTATTCATCTGTTATACAACTCTTCTTCAGAGTATTGCAGAGCAGCACAATGTTGAGTGTATGATGTATGCTGACGACCTGCAGTTGTACACAGCTACGAATCCTGCTACGAGACACGAGTCAAAAGAAAGACTAGAGTTATGTATCAGGGAGATTCGCAATTGGATGAAGGATAACATGCTTGTTATCAATGATGGCAAAACTGAAATGCTTCATCTAACATCATCCAGGAAGCGTGACTCAAATCAGGAACTGCCTCCACTCACGGTTGGTGACATTAGCATCTCTAGCAGCACAACTGTTCGAGACCTTGGAGTTGTGCTCGACAATCACCTAACTCTACGTCAAAATGTGAACTCCATCTGTCGGAATGCATCCTTATCTCTCTACAAAATCGGAAAGATAAGAAATCTCCTCGACAATCACACAACTGAGATCCTTGTCCACTCCTTCGTCACCTTTCTTCTCGATTCTTGTAATTGTCTTCTCATCAATCTCCCCAATAAAGACATCGCCAAGCTTCAGCGAATTCAAAATTCAGCTGCCAGACTAGTCTCCAAATTACCAAGGCAAGAGCACATCACTCCCACTCTACAGGAACTACACTGGCTGCCCGTATCCCAGAGAATCCAGTACAAAGTCATCATTCTAATTTTCAAAGCACTTCATCAACTCTGTCCCAGCTACATATCTGAACTTGTTACCCCTTACATACCCACTCGATCCCTCCGCTCTGCATCTCAACACCTCATTGAACCCACGAAAGACAGGACCAAGTCATACGGATCCAGAAGATTCTCATCTGCAGCTTCGCATCTCTGGAACTCTCTCCCCACTACTTTCCGAACCATCACAGACTTAACTTTCTTTCAATCGCAACTGAAAACATACCTGTTTAAAAACGCTTTCTAATGTCATTCAAACTGTATTATTGTATTCATCAAAATGTTATTACATTACTGTACTTTTATTTATTTTGCCTTCATTTCTTTATAATTGATGTTTATAATGATTGATTATTATTAATGTTTTCCTTATTTTGATATTTCTTTAGTTTATGATCTAGTAGTTTATATGTGTAATTTTTGTTGTATTAATATTGTAAAGCGCATTGCTATTTTCTTTGAAGATGAAATGCGCTATAGAAGTCTAGGTTATTATTATTATTATTATTATATACATGAACACCTACAAAGTGTTGTTTATTTACATATAATCTACTGTTATCCAACAGGAATTTCATTACGCAGCAACTGACCATTCAGAACTGAGAAAATTTGTAGTATGTTAAATTGGCTGTTCAGTCAAAAAAAATGCACGTTCTTGATCATAATGTGTTATTTATTCAAACAATTCCACAATAAAATTCGGATTTCTTGCAAAAATAGGTTAATAATCGTATTAGATCTTTAGTATTCAAGTAGTGAAATCATTTCTGGCAAACTGTGACTTCATCATGACATGAAAAGATCATGAATATAAATCTAAATCAGTCACTTTCTTTGGCCTCGCCCTGTGTACCTCAACAACAACTACTGCATTCAAAGTTACTATACCACAATGTTCTTTTATTGTCATAAATTTGAGAAGCACAATTTTACATGACATTTCTTCACTAATGTCTAAAATTAAATACCTCTGCAGAAAAATAGGTTTTTTTTTAAATCTACGAGCGAGGCGCACTATTAGAAAAACTAAATATGCCTACCTATAATTATAGAAGAGTAAAAACAAATCTATGAGCCTTGTGTACAAACAATGCTTTGATATTTTCGGACTTAAATTAGAGTTTTTAGGATATGTTATTGCTTTCTGATGGCCGATTTCTTTGTTCGCTGTCTCTCACAATTGCCTTTTCATACGAAATATAATACCGAGAACTGGACAGAAATCTATACACGGCCATCACAAATGTCCCCTACTTTGACCTATCAGCCATGGATCAGAAAGCAAAAACATATCCTAAAAAGTCAAATTGAGCTCAGAAAATATCAAAGCATTTACTGAGAAAATATTATTTTTGTTCAGACAAGTCTCATAGTGTTTGTCAAGTGATGTCCGTGTATGAAATTATTTTCCCAGCCACTTAAATTGAAGTCCTATAAGATGTTTGATATAAGGGGGTACTTGTGCAAGGAGCCTATAGCAGATGTAATTTGGTTCAAGTAAGCAGCAGTGCCATAGGCAATTCACATCCGCTGCAAGGTCTTGATGGAATGTCTGTCTGCAACAACCATGTCGCCAGTGGATGTATAGGCCATTTCTATCGGATTGAACAGCCTTTCGGCTACAGTTCCTACCAGTGATCCATTTGGGTCGTACTGCTGTATTTTTGAGTTTCCCCTACCACCGTAATGAACAGCTACATTAAAGTAGCCACGACTGTCACAAAGGATCCCATTGGGACTCGCAGGTTTTTGGTCCACAAGTGTCTTGATACTAAACACCTCATTGCCCTTGAGGTCTACGCAGGAGAGGGTTTTATTTTTGTAGTTAGAAATGTACAGGCGCTCCATGTTATCCATCGCTAAATAATTTTTCACATTTTCATTTGGAATAGTTGCTACTAACAAGCCATCAAGCAAATGTACAGAAACAACTTTCCTGCCCCAGTCAGCCACAGCTAGTCGTTCTCCAGCTGCGTCTAGCGCAATAGCGGTTAACTTACTTGATTCTTCCTTAGATGGTGTGAATTCGCGAATCCACTGAAGATTGCTGTCAAAAATCTTCACTTTCTTTTTGTCAGTGACAAAAAGCAGATCATCTGAGGTGACATCAATGCCACAAGGAGCGTCCAGCTGATGACCGCTTTGAGCGGCCGAAGTTTTGAAACGTCCAGTGGAGGTAAATAGCGATAGTCGTTTCAGCCTTGTGTCTGTCACCGCAATGTCCCCGCTGCTGAAACATGCAACACTTTTGGCGAATTGGAATTCTCCGTCACCGTTTCCTTCCTTGCCGAACTCTTCCTTCACCTGCCACTTCTCTTTGAGCAATATCTTCCCAAGATCCTTTCCACTGACGACATCTTGACATTTGACCCCAATGAACGAAAGATCCACCTTTGCCGGTTCGCACCTGAGCTCCTTCTGGAATTCCAAGTTGTGCATCACCTTCGGTTTGAGTTCCAAGAGCTCGAAATTATCGACTTGACTCATCAAGTCGTTTACAGCCGTGACGATCTGATCTGCGCGTTCCATCTGGTCACGGTTGCGCATGAGCGCCTTTTCGTACTCGCTGTCTCTCCCCTGATAGATTTTGTTGATTTGTTCGGTGATTACCTTTGCTTTGCTTCTGATTTTAGCAATTTCTGCCTCCGCTTTTGCAGAAATATCATTGCAAGCCTGAGCCAGTTTCGTTTGCAATCTATTCCGTGCATGTTCGATGGAGTCTTCGTTTGATGCAAATTGCTCTTTGCTTTTCTGGAACTGTTGCAATATGTTATTGACACTCTCACGGAATGATTTGATGGTGTCACCGATATCAATTAACTTATGTTCAACAGCTGTTCGGTGCTCAGTTGCAACACACATGGCGCAAATCAACACATCACAAGTCTCACAGTGAAAGCATATGGCTTGATCACTATGTTTTCTACATTTTGGTGTGGCAGTCTTAGTAGCATCTGTTGGTGAAGCCCTCGGTTTGTCCAAGTCTTCCGCTTGAATGATGCGATGGTCTTTGGTCAACTTCAAGCGACGGTGCGCCTCTTGGCATTTCTTGCAGATGTTCTCCTTGCAGTCAAGGCATCTCGACACGACCTCATTGTCTTCTGCACATGATTCACAAGTCGCAATAGTAGTAGTTACCTTTCCTAATAACTGCTCTTGTTTGTTTATCTCATCGACAAGAGATATCAGAAAGAAGCTAGAAGACAGACTCTGCACTCCTTCGACAGTAACGTTCGTCTCTCTCCTGCAGACTGGACAAGTTATCTTCGCCCTCTCTGTCGTCTCTTTGCTCACCATCTCTCCCAGACAGTTCAGGCAAAAGCTATGAAGACAGTCTAGCATCTTAGGATCCTTGAATCGACAGCAGCAGATTGGACATTCCAGGTGACCCTGGCTAATTGTGTCCAACACGGTTCGGGCTGCAGCCTCCGCCATCGTGATTATGATCCTATTATAATGACAAAAACAAAAACTTCCTGAAGTGTGTACTTCAGGAAAAAGAAAGAAACAAAATCCGTTTCGACTATAACATTCAGGAATACTCAGTGTCAGGATGGTTATGTTGAGGAGGGGCATGGAGCTGTAAAATGGAGGGCAGTGGTTTAAAACCATATGTGACCTAGACATCAGTAAATTTCAGGACAATAAAAAGTCAAAATTCCCTAAGCTATATCAAGTATGTTTAAACATCATCGCTGGGTACGGAAAACAAAATTAAAAGTTTTCTAAAAACGTAACTCACCGTAATTGACAAAAACAAAAAAATACATTTAAAAGAGGGCGCTTTTTTCTGAATAGCGCCCTCTTGTGACAATTTGTGCATTTAATACTAACCATCAGGGGCCAATTTCATAAAACGTGTAAGCACCAAAATTTGCTTAGCATGAAAATTCTTCCTTGGAAAAAACAGGGTTACAAACCAACATTTCCGTTGATGTTTATTGTTTGTGAATGGTATTCAGCTGAAGTTTGCTTTGAATGAAAAGCTTGTGGAGTTTTGGCCGATAACCTGTTTTTACTGAGCAAGACTTTTTTGTGCTAAGCAAATTTTTGTGCTTACATGTTTTATGAAATTGGCCCCTGTTGCTTATGTAGTGCGTTATAATTTATCTAGCTACAGTCCGGCCTCTTGTTGCGGCCAACCTATCTTCTCTTTAGGTATTTATTCCAGATCACCTCATTAGAGGGTGGCGTGCTTCACTGTTCCATCTCAGTGTTAAAA
The DNA here is from genome assembly GCA_037893245.1 of Crossaster papposus. Taxonomy (NCBI): domain Eukaryota; kingdom Metazoa; phylum Echinodermata; class Asteroidea; order Velatida; family Solasteridae; genus Crossaster; species Crossaster papposus. The sequence goes on along the minus strand of JBAIAA010000669.1, from coordinate 406,792 downwards.
CCATTCGCAATGGAACAGAAATAAAATAAAAGCGAGACCGTTCACAATGGAGGAGTCTTTGTCAATAGGGAACCGGCAACCGTCCACGGATTGGTTTCAGAGAGGTCACACATCAGACAATAATAATAATAATGTTTACATTAAAGTCATTCAGATGCCCGCTTCACATCGTTGTCAGTCCCTGGCTGGACATTATGATAAATAAAAGCAGTCATTGAAAGTATCCCTGGGGGAAAACACGTCTGGCTGGTTTAAATGGTGTTTACTTTTTGTTTGGCTCTGAACGCTGTCGTGTAATTGTTATAAAGTTAAATACTCGTGTCGATCGTCTTAATTTTGTTTAACCTAGTTTGTTTTACAGGTATTACTTTTTCAGAGAGTTTCAACAACCACCCAATATTCGATGCGCTTATAAAGGCAACGGTAATTCACCTGCGTCGCAAATGAATGACGTCGTACATACCACTTGGTAAGAATATACGTTGCATTGCTTAATCGCGCGCTGACTATGCCTATCAACAGAGGACGCTATTTGGCGCGCTGGACAATATTTTTGTTAAAAACACCCTTACCACAAATTCGACTTTTACGGGCAAAAGGGATATCTTCGCTAATTTACCGCATGTAATAATGACAAGGATATTTAGTCTTTCAATATATTACAAATTTATGACATTTTACCGTGGGTACTGGAAGTACACGTTAAAATGTGCAACCGTAAATGTTTAAAAACTAATGCATTTTGTACCATGTTAGTCGACGTTTTCAAATTTTTGATAAAGTATCATCAATTCCTTGGTCCATATCATACTTTAGACCATTCGAAGGGTTGTAAAATGGGTGTATTAAAAGCAATATACCCAAACCCATCAAACTCCAACTGTAGGTTTTGCTCGATTTTGACAGGTCTGGTACCAAATCATATCAACTTGTTGTTGGGCTTTGTTTGACTCGGTACCAAAAAGCTAGGGAGATCGACCCTGTTGAATTCAGTCAGGTTCAGGACAGAAATGAATGAGACTTGTACAAATGTTGGAGTTTGGGGGGATGCACAAGCATTTATTTGTGGGTGACCCACGGTTGTTTACGGCACAGCTTGTTTCTGGTAAACTGCTTGTGTATAACATGTACCCCTCTGTAGGTCCCCACTCGTACTCAAGCACATATATATCGCTGGACAGTCATCACTATACTGATCCCATACTGAACAATACATATTGACTCATCTGTAACAAGTCAATCAAACTTCAAGAGTTTGGCAGGTTTAGTACCGTTAGGTTTAGTAAAGTGTACCAATAAGTACCTGTGTGAAGTTGTGGAAGTTCATGTAGAAGAGGACAAATTATGGTGATGCTGAACATTTTATAATTCTGACTGATTTTGAGATTAGACATATTTCACTTAACACACAAACCCTATGGATTGTCCCCATAACGCAATGTACGAAAAGAATTGATGGTTTGGTTTACTTTCTCCTGCGAGAGCGAGAGCCAAGGGGGTTACCAAATGAGACCAAACGAGAGACCAAAAATGCCCTAAAAAAATCGATCTACTATCAACACCAAGAAACATGATACCCCGTCGGTCATCACTTCAACCAGCCTAACCACTGTATTTCTAATATGATTCTACAGGGCAAAGAATCACTTGGCCATCAGAAAGACTCAGTCCGCCTCAGCCGGGAGAAAGTTTGGATGAATCGTCTTCGGACTATTCAACATGGGCTCAATATCTAACTAGGAAATGATTAACTTCATTTTGTTTTCTCCTATTTGTCATCTGGTTCAGATTTATTTATTTGTTTGTTTTTGTTTGTTCTCACTCCTCCGGTTTCCCCTGTCTATTTTTACCCCCCCCCCCCCCCCCCCCATTACTCCTAGTCATACTTGTTTATTAGTTCTTCCCTTTGATCTTCACCCTGGACCCCCTTCCTTGTAGTTTTACTCCGTTTGTTTTTGTTCCCCACCCAAATTCACACCCTTTACCCCCTTGTTCTGTCTTTGATCCTACCCACACTTACCCTACCCTTTAATCCCTAAGCCTAAGCCTCCCTTTGTTGATTGTTCCACTGGACTTTTTTTTTCTTTTTCTTTTTGCCAACCATGATGTGCATCATATACATGTATGTTTGTATCTTCTACACAGCCATTTTGTCTTTGAAGAAGATTTTGTTAAGATCGAAATATTAGGCCCTCTTAACTTATTTGATTTGTATATTTCAGGCCATTCCAGCCAGTAAGCAGTTTGTAGCAGTTTTAATCTTATTCACGTTTCATTTACCTTGGCAGATACTTTATATTTAAACAAGATGTAAATATTTTTTTATTTTTTTACTCCGTGTCTTCTTTAACATAACTGTAATATTTCAAAAAAAAACATTCTTTAATAAAAACTTGCTTTTTGGACTCAATGTTTTTTATTTGAATCTCAAAGAATTTTGGACCTGATGCCTGGGTCTTAATTCCACTGTGGAGGGTGCACACCAACCCTACAGAGAGGACTGTACCTGCATAGCTCTCTGTTGTATGTTATTTTGTAACCATTATCTTATCTTATCTTGTCACCTATAGCGACAAGATTAAGACAAAAGAGAGCCAATTACAGCCCTACTATTTGGAGGGTGAGGTGCACTATAGCCATTACAGTGACTGCTCTATGTTCAGAAAACCCTATGTTCTGATTACTAAACCTATGTTCCGACACTCCTATGTTCCAACTACCTGCATATAATAAGATTTTGCTAGCCTGCTTCATTAGTGACTCAATTCCATGTGGTAACGCACGGGTGTCAGAATCATAGGTTGAGTAGTCGGAACAAAGGTCGAGTAGTCTAAACATGGGGGTCGTCAGAACGTGGGGGTCGTCGGAACGTGGGGGGCGTCGGAACGTGGGGGGCGTCGGAACGTGGGGGGCGTCGGAACGTGGGGGGCGTCGGAACGTGGGGGGCGTCGGAACGTGGGGGGCGTCGGAACGTGGGGGGCGTCGGAACGTGGGGGTGTAACCGGCTACCAAAACGACATTTTTCCGAGTCAACAAAAATGTCATTTCGATTGAGAAAGTGACATTTTCGACCAAATTTTGACAGAAAAAAGGGTACAACTATAGAATGCAGGGCCACTCAACCCCTCTCGACTTTATTTACCCTATCACATAAAATGGAGTGGCCCTGTATTCTATGGGGCCGGGTATTGGGGTATTGGGGTATACAGGGTTAGGGTTAGGGTTAGGGTTAGGGTCAGTTCATTATATGTCCTAGGGTAAATAAAGTCGAGAGGGGTTGAGTGGCCCTGCATTCTATAGTTGCTCCGAAAAAAGTTTAATTTTTTACACGGAAATGGACAGAGCAACTTGGTTCAGATTCAGGATCAATTATTGTGTTCTATTACAGACTAAGCTAATCGTTCCTTTATCTTACGAATCAGGCATGATTCAAGCAACGAACAATCACATTGAATCTGTGCAACATGTAATGTGTATTACATGCAACATGATTTATATGAATTGTACTACAAGTACAACTACAATGTACTCACTTTTTAAAAATGATTCGTCAGTTGGATGGGGTCTTCAAACACATTTTCGTTGCGTGTAAAACACAAGAATGGCCTTCCACCGGTCCAGGTACCGCCGGTATACTTTCGAGCGGCGAAAGGTGATCACTTGTGTAGTTGTACTTATCGAAACAAGGTACGTATCGACTACCGCAGCATCCTGTGTACATGTACAATGTACATGTATTTGTTCAACAACTGCGCAACAACAATTGCGTGCAGCACAATTTACTCACTGTGAGGAAAACCTGTTACTATTTTTAACTCGCGCCAATGAAGGGCAGCGCGCGCCCGCTAGGCCCTAGACTTGATGACAAGTCGTTAGATAGTCGGGTTTAATCCGTGTATTTCAGTCGAAGTTCATCGGCACGGCTGGTTTAAGACTAGTAACGTGCCGAGTTGCGACAGATCTAACTAACTTCGAAATTGGGAACGAGGCAACCGCAACCTCCCCCCTGTATATACCGAGTGAACCGCTATTACCGACTTGGCACCAAGTCTAGCTAGGCCCCTGCCTTTCAGACGACAATGTGCGCGTAAAGCTACGGAAGTTCATAATGGACATTACATATGTCTCCATTCGCAGAAAAGAATATTATCCTGTGAAATATTCACATAATTGATTTGCAATCGAGGTGTATTTATTTTGCATAATAGCTTTTCATTGCAAAGCATCTCTCCTCCCCACTTTTGAAAAGAAACATGTTACGGGTATTAAAGGGTGAAAAAACATGTTTAAATTTTAATAATCTGAAATTGAAATCAGTTTGGTAAAAAACAATTATTGTTTACAACTGCAGGATGTTTCTGAAAAATAATATCTAATGAAATTGAAAGTTTATTTCCAAATGGACCATTCCATGAAGTTAAGATACAAAGTGTGACATTTTGGTATATTTCTAGTTTCATGCCATATAAACTAAATTATTTGACTATTTATTCCCGTTTGTCTTGGATGTTGGACAGATTTGAGCAAGTGTTGTACCATTCAAACATTGGTTTCCAGAGTAATTGGATATTATTTAGGTCTAGATGTAACAAGTACAACGGTCTCTTTCACATTTATTTGTCATGTTGCAATATTTATTGTATAAACCTTCTCGGCTCACTATTAACTGACCACAAAATGTAGCCAAACATGGTTTCATATAGTTATTGCATATAAATTACAAGGGATATGTTGAAAATTATGTTCCAACATAAAAAATGTCACACTGGATACACCATGTTAAATTGTTTATAGTAACTGATTCACTTGTATTTCAGGTAAGAGTTACACAAATATAATTACACAAAGATAATTAACTGAAATAAATCAAAAACTCTCCAGAGAATGTCAACACCAACACTATATAGCTACTGCTCCAAATAACACCAGCCATTTCCGAAGGTTTATAGGTTTGTTTTGTTTTTAAAAACTAAAATCTATATCAAAATATGCAAAATGCTAATATACGCAATGGTCCTTAGAGTACTGCATACTACAGTTTAGTAAATGTATGTACACGTAATACTGTATATTGTAGTACATGTAGTATTTTATAGCTTTATGTGAGGTTCGAGTTAAATGCGAGGTTCGGGTTCAATCTAAACTGCGGTCAGGTCACCTGAGCATTTCACCTGTTATTCATTGGCTAGCTCGCCAGGTACCAGTCTGGGTTTTATAACATGCAAACATGGAGAAATAAGCTACAACTGTCAACCCAAGCATGCCAAAGGCTGGGGGAAATCGCGGCATTAGACTCTGTCATGAATTGAAGAAAATCAACCGAAGAGGGCGTTTTGCGAAAATTTGTCAATACCGAGCTCTCGCGTAAGACTAACGATAGCTATACCATGGAGGAAGGAAAACAGACAGTTAGTGAAGTGCGGGGAAATACTTAATACAAAAATGGCCAATCATAAAACTAGATTTGCTTTCATGCACTTGAAGTGTATTTATGCTCCTCAGAAAACCGGTTAGGCCCAACATTTTAACTAATTAGTGCCTACAATTTTTTGTTCAGTGAACTGAAGCTTTATTTGAATGCCATATATTTGAATGCCATACAGTAAATATTTTCTGGGGAAAATTCATACAAGCAATATTCTTTTTGTATTTTGTATTTTTTCTTTGGACATCAAATGTAAATTTGGGGCTTTACACACAAGCACTTTGTTCACATAATTACTATATGGGCGTTAAACCTCAACATTCCTGAATCCTGCAATGTTAATTTAAAAACCAACCAGTTTTAAACACGTTTTATAGTGTCACAATAAATGCAGACGCCTGTGAAATCTAGTATCTTTCACCCTTTATTGACTGAAACCTCACATGGGTCATAAATGACATTTACTATTAAACGAAGTTCGTAAATATTAAACTTGGATTTTCAAAGAATTGTTCAATTGCGCCACGACTTAGGAAATATACTCGGTCGATTGTGTGCCAAATTTCTGGACGCCACGGTTTTGCGTATTTTCGGACTAAATTTACACCTAACTTGTTAACAGAGGGTAAATAGCAAGCATTCATAATATTAACATGGTAAAGGTACAATGAATTTGCAGTTGGTCAACAAAGAAGTTTGGCAAAATTGCATGGGGAAAGTCGGCCCAACATTAACTGTTTATAAACAATGTAAATGTCGAAGTACAGCTAGCTACGCACGTACGTATAGCGCAGCACACTTTCACCAACTGATCATTTTGTTCAGTCACTGTTTCTTTCTCTTTCGTAATTTTACGGTTTTGGATGACATTTAGCCTTATATGCCTACGGTTTATTCTTCCGAAATAGCCACAGCCTTTAGAGCTCCGTCATAAGCCATAAAGTTCTCACATTGACGACACACGTGTTGCTGTTGACAAGCGCCGCCATTTTGACAATTTTCCGTGCGTTGACCTCTTAGAAAGGTCATGACAGAGGCTAATGCAGTGCACGTAGCCCACCTACGCGACGCGAGCGCCCTCTAACGTACGCCGTAGACCACGCCATGACCTTCGAATATGACGCATCGGCGGCCTACGCAATAAAGACTGGGGAAAATTAAAAAACAGATCCAGTCATTAACTGTATGTGTGTACATGCATAGTACATGGATAATTATATGTACAATGTATGCATTCATTAAACGCTAAGTGGTGGCTCAAGAGATACAGTACATGGGTGGGATGGCTAAAATCGATCTCATTTTGTAATTGTTTTTCTCACAATTTTCTTAACCCAACTCCCTACCCCGGTTTTCTTATACATAACCTGAGTCCTGTAAAAAAAATCCTCCAATATTTTTACTGGTCCTGCAAAATCCTGGGTTTAGGCCTGTACGTGTTTTACCGAATCTTGATAACAGAAAAATGGCAAAGTTTTACCTTATACACAAAATGGACATGGCTGGGGAAAAATATAATAACAAATTGCCTTAACGAGGGTAGTGGTATAATGTTACACCATTATACTGAGTGCTCTGAAATCAGACAACTGTCGTCGGTATTTACACTAATTTTTCCAGTAAGTACAAGTAGCTGTTTGATAATTTTACCCTAGTATATTTGTACATAGACACACAATAAACAAAACAGCCAAAAATAGAACAACTGCTTAGTGCACAATTTACGACATTACAACAATAGACCTAAGCCGTACACTTGACCCTTGGTGTGCACACTTTTCCTATCCTCGACACATCACAGATACTTTACTTGCACCTTGACTGTACCTCTATGGAAAATGAGCATAGAGCATGAGCAGTGTGAATATACAAAGTAACAAATAACCTCAATCCTGCAAAATCCTCCAGGATTAGTTTAGGCCTTATGACCTGGATCCTGCATTATCCTCCAGTGGCAAAAACACTCAATATGCCCTCCTGCAAAATCACCCGATGCATCAACTTCCAAGTGCCCTTAATTCTGCAAATTCCTCCATTTGGCAAAGACGATTTTGGAGGATTTGGGATGGTTAGGGTCGATTGTTAAGAAAAACATTATAAATTCTACTTCGTTATATTTTTCTTTTTCAAATGTTTTACTTTATTGATGTTGAGGGGGGGGGGGGGGGGGGGTATCTTAAAGGGATCGTATACGTTTGGTAATTACTCCAAACATTAATGGCAAAAAACCTTCTTTGTAAGAAGTATACAGCAGCTTTGGATAGTATAATGCATTTTTAGAAACTTTTCACTTCGAAGTACTGCGGTTATGGAAAAAGATGAGAAGCTGAGAATCTGAGAAGCGTTACTGCAGTGACGTTTCTCAGACTGTATTCCAATGCAGATTATTCTTCCTGCGTGGACATAACCGCTCCAGGTTTTCGGCAATATCTCAAAATCGCTACCACCTTTGGAAATGAAATTTTTACAGGTTAGTTTTATATATAGTTATATATCTATAACTATATAGGATTGAAACAAACATTGGGTTCCAATTACCAAACGTATACGATCCCTTTGAACCTGATCAAGAAAAAAAAGTTTTTCAAAAACGCCTAATTTAAAAAAAGAAACATGTTTTGTATTCTTCATATGCACAAACTAATTGTGTCTTTGCATTTAGCAACGTCTCCCCCAATTTGTTACTTTTTTTAATCACTCTTACAAAATGATTATGTTTTTAGTCTAATTATGTTTTTAGCCGTCTGTTATATTTTTGTTTCAATTTTATTTAATAATACAACAAATTTGACTACTGAGATAATTGTCTCCAATTAAAGCAGACTACATCCTCTTATAGATCTTGACGGATAATTTGTCGGCGACACTGACGTCACCAGAGGGGGTGAATGCCATTCCTATCGGATTGTACAACCCTTGAGCCACCGTCGCTATGAATGCACCACTGGAGTCAAAATGTTGAGCTTCAGCGTTTCCGAATTCACCGGAGTGAACTGCAACATAGAAGCTCCCATCACTGTCGCACAGGACACCAGTCGGACTCCCTGGTTCCCCGTTCAGCAAGGGCGTCACATTGAATACCTCGTTGCCTTGAAAATTTACACACAGCAACCTCTTTTCGTCGTAGTTTGTAAAGATCAGCTGCTGTCTGCTGCTCATTGCCAACTCGTTATCAACCATGTTGTTTGATATGCTTGCAATCAACGATCCATCCAGGTTGTGGACACTGATGACCTTTCTCCCCTTATCAACCACTGCTACTTGTTGCTCGGACAGACCAATACCAGCAAGATTACTTTCGGCATTGTCAACCGATGGTGTAAACTCTCGAACAAACTGTAGCTCATTGTCAAAAACCTTCACTTTATTTTGGTCTGTGACAAAAAGCAGATCACAACATGAAACGGCAACACGAAAAGGATTTCCCAGCTTTTTACTGTCGGAGCTTTGAGCAGTCGATGTTTTGTAACGTCCACTAGTACTGGAGGTAAATAACGATAATCGTTTCAGCGGTATGTCTGTCACAGCAATGTCCCCGTTGCTGTGACATGCAACACCTTCGGCGAATTGGAATTCCCCGTCACCGTTTCCTTCCTTGCCAAACTCTTCCTTCACCTGCCACTTCTCTTTAAGCAATATCTTGCCAAGATCCTGTTCACTGACGACATCTTGACATTTGACCCCAATGAACGAAAGATCCACCTTTGCCGGCTCGCACTTGAGCTCCTTCTGGAATTCCAAGTTGTGCATCACCTTCGGTTTGAGTTCAAAGAGCTCGAAATCATCCACTTGACTCATCAAGTCGTTTACGGCCGTGACGATCTGATCTGCGCGTTTCATCTGGTCACGGTTGTACACGAGCGCCTTTTCGTACTCACCGACTCTCTCCTGACCGATTTTTCATTGACTTGTTCGGTGATTACCTTTGCTTTGCATCTAATTTTAGCAATTTCTGCCTCGGCTTTTGCAGAAATATCACTGCAAGCCTGAGCCAGTTTCGTTTGCAATCTATTCCGTGCATGTTTGATAGAGTCTTCGTTTGATGCAAATTGCTCTTTGCTTTTCTGGAACTTTTGCAATATGTTATTGACACTCTCACGGAATGATTTGATGGTGTCACCGATATCAATAAACTTATGTTCAGCAGCTGTTCGGTGCTTAGTTGCAGCACACATTGAGCAAATCAACACATCACAAGTCTCACAGTGAAAGCATATAACCTGATCACTATGTTTTCTACATTTTGGTGTGGCCATCTTAGTAGCATCTGTTGGTGAAGCACTTGGTTTGTCCAAGTCTTCCGCTGGAATAATGCGATGGTCTTTGGTCAACTTCAAGCGACGGTGCGCCTTTTGGCATTTCCTGCAGATGTTTTCCTTGCAGTCAAGGCATCTCGACACGGCCTCATTTCCTTCTTCACATGATTCACAAGTCGCACTAGTAGTAGTTATCTTTTCTAATAACTGCTCCTGTTTGTTTATCTCATCGACAAGAGATATCAGAAAGAAGCTAGAAGACAGACTCTGCACTCCTTCCTCAGGAACGCCCGTCTCTCTCCTGCAGACTGGACATGTTATCTTCGCCCTCTCTGTCGTCTCTTTGCTCACCATCTCCCCAAGACAGTTTAGGCAGAAGCTATGAAGACAGTCTAGCATCTTAGGATCCTTGAATCGACAGCAGCAGATAGGACATTTCAAATGCCCCTGGCTGATCGTATCCAACACGGTTAGAGCTGCAGCCTCCGCCATCGTAATTATAAGCCTAACGAAAAAAAGAACCAACAAAAGAATACTCAAAGTGCCTATGTGTGCATAGAGCTGAATGGTGGAGAACACTCACCCTACATTAGGGCTGTAATTGGCTCTTGTCTTGTGTCTTATTTTGTTGCCTTTATATCTTACCTTATCTTGTCGCCTGTAATGGCGACAATATTATAGACAAAAGAGAGTCAATTAATACAGCCCTATTTGTAGGGCTAGGAACACAATAGGCAAGGTCAGACTGAATATATTTGTCATGGTGAAAATGACACTTTTCGAGTAATAAAAAGAAAGACATTTAGTTCATTTTGACTAAGAAGACCACATTTTCTCGGTCAAAATGACCGAGAAAGTATCATTTTTACCAAAAATGGGGGGAAGAGCATAGTATGTGGAAATGGCAATTGTGTATAGTAACGGGCCTCTAGTTATGATCAAATCAATTTCTAGTCGCAGGTGTTTTGTTATCATTCTAAAGTGACTTTACCAACCTATTTGTAGGGCTACGACTGAATCTGAAATTATATTTTCTTATATCCTCTTCATGGTCAAATTAATGACTTTTTTCCCCCGGAAATGGGCAGAGCCAACAGACTGCATTGTCATGTACATGTTCACTATTATACAACCACCCAAAAGCTAATCGTTCTAACGAATGCAGGCATGTTTACTAAAGCTATTTAAAACAATTAATTACATTAAATCTATTCAACATGTACAGTGTACTCACTTTTTAAAAATGATTCGCAAGTTGGATGGGGTCTCAAACCACAAATATTTAACACCAGAAATCCCGCGGTAAACACAAGAACGGCTGAAGCTGTGATAAAGCCTAGTAGTACATGCAGTAAATTAGTAGTACTGCTTCACTCAACATCGAGGGTATGAAAGGTTTGTGTCGCACAAAATATTAACACATAAATTCCCTTAATTCAAGTTGAAGGTATAGGCCAACTTCTGTAGACACCATTTATATGTGTATATGTGCAACAAATGCGCAGCGTTTGATGAGGAGGAGGCACCACGCCCGAGAACCAACAGGGCCTCCTTATATAGACAATAGGTTCCTACGCGTACATCAGGTGATTGTATATAAGGTGAATCATTAACATGATACGTTGGGTAACTCATAACAATGTTCATTGTCCGACGAGTAGGCCTACACTGGTAAGATATTAACATATTAACTAGACAACAGCTTCATGGGAAAACCCAGTTGCTATTTTTAACTCTCCAATTAAATGTTAGACGACTGGCCTTCCGCGTACAACTAGGAAAGTTCACAATGGACTTTGCATATGTCTTCATGTATGCAGGAAAGAATGATAATTATTATATATCCACAGATATAGAATTCATTTGCAATCGAGGTGTATTTATTAAAAAATATTAGCTTTTGTTTTAGTAAAGCATCTGTCCTCTCGACTTTTAAAAAGAGACGTGTTACATGTAGAAACATTTGTTTAAATTTAATAATGTAAAATTGAAATGAGTTTGTGATAAAAAATTATTATTTACAACTCGATGCTTTACAAAAAAACAAGCTTACCCTCTTATGGTTTTACCTTTCAAAACCTTTCAAAATCTGCTTAATGGGCAAAATGGCTATCAATAAGTATGAACCTTTCAAAACGCTCCAGAATTTTTTGCTACTGCACTACTACACCTTTCAAAACCTTTTGAAAGTTTTTTTTTTTTTTAACACCAGTTTGTTCAGAGAGTTGTTTTACCTTTCAAAACCTTTCATAGGTTCTATTCGTCAGACAGCTTTCTCACCTTTCAAAACGCTTCAGTCCGGGAAAACTTGAAAGGTTTTGAAAGGTCTGACAGCTCTATGGTAACTGCACTGTATATAGGAGGGTTAACTAAATACAATTGAGTGAAAATAAAGTTTAAAAACAGCTGTCGTGCACATTGTGTTATTTATTAAAGTTTCAAAACCCTGAAGATTTTCCAGATTTTCAAATGGATCTATATCGCGTTTTGTGAATATAACCTTTTAAAGGTAGTACACATCATTTGCTTTTGCTGTAATTTTCTAAATTAGATTAGTTAGGAAGTTCGTATAGTAATTATCGTGACGCTGACCATAGATGCTGGAAAACCAAGAACATTAATGTTGTTTTGCAGTCTGGTTCCCCGACTTCATTCAAACAAAACAGAGCAATTTATAGACCTTGGAGATTTATCAGGTTAGGAAACCAGACTCTAGTTGGCTGGCCAACATTTACGGATGTGTAACAGTATTGCAAATTAATTTTATAAATTGGAGACAGTGTTTGAAAATAGTAAGATATTTCCAACGATTGTCGGCTGGCTTGCGATTCTGGCAAGGTACACTGTATAGTTTTGGGTTAAATAACGGGGGTTTTCACCTGTAAAGTAGCAAACCATCGCCGTATTTTAGTTTAACAATTTTTTTATGTAAAATAACGGTACGGCGACATTGAAAATTTCCTACAACGAATACTAGTTTTCGTGTTGTGTAGCGTTAATGTATACAAAGAGGATGTAAATTTACAAAAAAACTTTCTCAAAATACAACATTTTGTGTAAATAATACATTAAACACATACAAAGTGTTGTTTATTTACAGACAATTTACTGATCTTATTACGCAGCAAGTGACCATTCAGAACTGAGGAAATTTGTAGTATGTCCATGTGGGCTGTTTAGTCAACAAATGCACGATCTTGATCATAATGTGTTGTTTATTCAAACAATTCCACAATAAAATTCAGATTTCTTGCAAAAATAGGTTAATGATAGTATTAGATCTGTCGTATTCAAATATTGAAATCATTTCTGGCAAACTGTAACTTCATCATGACATGAAAAGATCATGAATATACATCAAAATCAGTCACTTTTTTGACCTCGCCCTGTACACCTGAACAACAACTACTGCATTTAAAGTTACCGTACCACAATGTTCTTTTATTGTCATAACTTTAAGAAGCACAATTTTACCAAGATGACTTTTCTTCACTAAGGTCTTAAACTAAATACCACTGCAGAAAAATAGGTGTGTTTTTGTTTATCTACGAACGAGGCGAACTATTAGAAAAACTAAATACCTGTAATTGTAGAAGAGTAAAAAATTAAATCTATGAGCTTGTGTAAAAAAAAATTGCTTTGATATTTGTTGAGTAAAATTTGACTTTTTAGGATATGTTATTGCTTTCTGATGGCCGATTTCTTTGTTCGCTGTCTCTCACAATTGCCTTTTTATTGGAAATATAATAGCGATAACTGGACATAAGTCCATACACGGACATAACTAATTGTTCCCTGCTTTGACCTATCAGCCATGGATCAGAAAGCAATAACAAATCCTAAAAAGTCAAATTGAGCTCAGAAAATATCAAAGCATTTACTGAGAAAATATTATTTTTGTTCAGGCAAGTCTCATAGTGTTTGTGCACTGGGTGTCAAGTGATGTCCGTGTATGAAATTCTTTTCCCAGCCACTTAAATTTAAGTCCTATAAGATGTCTGATATGAGGGGGTACTTGTGCACGGACCCTACAGCAGATGTAGTTTGGTTCAAGTAAGTAGCAGTGCCTAGCAGGCAATTCACATCCGCTGCAAGATCTTGATGGAATCTACGTCTGTAATAACCACGTCGCCAGTGGGTGTATGGGCCATTTCTATCGGATTGTACAGCTTTTCTGCTACAGTTCCTACCAGCGATCCATTTGGGTCGTACTGCTGTATTTTTGAGTTTCCCCTTTTATTTTGATGAACAATTACATTAAAGTAGCCGTGACTGTCACAAAGAATCCCGGTAGGATTCGCCGGATTTTTGTCCACAAGTGTCTTGATACTGAACACCTCATTGCCCTTGAGGTCTACGCAGGAGAGGGTTTCATTTTTGTAGTTAGAAATGAGCAGGCGCTCCATATCATCTATCGCTAAATAATATGTCGCATGTTCATTTGGAAATGTTGCTACTAAGGAGCCATCCAGCAAATGCACAGAAACAACTTTCCTGCCCGAGTCAGCCACAGCTAGTCGTTTTCCAGCTGCGTCTATCGCAATAGCGGTTAACTGGCTTGCTTCTTCCTTAGATGGTGTGAATTCGCGAATCAACTGAAGATTGTCGTAAAAAACCTTCACTTTCTTTTTGTCCGTGACAAAAAGCAGATCATCTGAGCTGACAGCAATGCCCCGAGGAGCATCCAGCTAATGACCGCTTTGAGCGGCCGAAGTTTTAAAACATCCAGTGGAGGAAAATATCGATAGTCGTTTGAGTGTTGTGTCTGTCACAGCAATGTCCCCGTTCCTGAAACATGCAACACCATTGGCGAATTGGAATTCCCCGTCACCGTTTCCTTCCTTGCCGAACTCTTCCTTCACCTGCCACTTCTCTTTGAGCAATATCTTCCCAAGATCCTTTTCACTGACGACATCTTGACATTTGACCCCAACAAACGAAAGATCCACATTTACCGGTTCGCACTTGAGCTCCTTCTGGAATTCCAAGTTGTGCATAACTTTCGGTTTGAGTTCCAAGAGCTCAAAATCATCGACTTGACTCATCAAATCGTTTACGGCCGTGACGATCTGATCTGCGCGTTTCATCTGGTCTTGGTGGCGCCCGAGCGCCTTTTCGTACCCGCTGTCTTTCTCCTGACCAATTTTGTTGACTTGTTCGGTAATTACCTTTGCTTTGCTTCTGATTTTAGCAATTTCCGCCTCCGCTTTTGCAGAAATATCACTGCAAGCCTGAGCTAGTTTCGTTTGCAAGCTATTCCGTGCATGTTTGATGGAGTCTTCATTTAAAGAAAATTGCTCTTTGCTTTTTTGGAACTTTTGCAATATGTCCTTGACACCCTCACGGAATGATTCGATGGCGTCACCGATACCGATGAACTTATGTTCCGCTGTTCGGTGCTGAGTTGCAGCACACATGGCGCAAATCAACACATCACAAGTTTCACAGTGAAAGCATATGGCGTGATCACTATGTTTTCTACATTTTGGTGTGGCAGTCTTAGTAGCATCTGTTGGTGAAGCCCTCGGTTTGTCAAAGTCTTCCGCTTGAATGATGCGATGGTATTTGGTAGACTTCAAGCGTCGGTGCGCCTTTTGGCATTTCTTGCAGATGTTCTCCTTGCAGTCAAGGCATCTCGACACGGCCTCATTTCCTTCTTCACAGGATTCACAAGTCGCACTGATAGTAGTAATCTTTCCTAATAACTGTTCTTGTTTGCTTATCTCATCGACAAGAGATATCAGAAAGAAACTAGAAGACAGACTCTGCACTCCATCCTCAGGAACGACCGTCTCTCTCCTGCAGACTGGACATATTATCTTTTCCCTCTCCGCCGTCTCTTTGTTCACCATCATACCTAGACAGTTCAGGCAGAAGCTATGAAGACAGTCTAACATCTTAGGATCCTTGAATCTATCGCAGCAGATCGGACATTCCAGGTGCCCCTGGCTTATTGTGTCCAACACTGTTTGGGCTGCAGCCTCCGCCATCATGGGTGTATCCTCCTTACAAAGAAAAAAATCAGTTTCGACTATTACATTCAGGAATACTGTGTCAGGATGGTTATGTTGAGGAGGGGCATGAAGCTGTAAAATAGAGGGCAGTGGTTTAAAACCATATGTGAACCAGATATCAGTAAAGTTTAGGACAATGAACAGTCAAAAATTAAAAATTAAAACAATATCAAGTATGTTTAAACATAATCGCTGGGTACGGAAAACAAGGAAAAACGTTACTCACCGTAATTGACAAAAACAAAAAAATACATTTGAAAGAGGGCGCTTTTTTTCTGCATAGCGCCCTCTTGTGACAGTTTGTGCATTTAATACCAACCGTCTGTTGCTTATGCAGTCCGTTATAATTTATCTAGCTACAGTCCGGCCTCTTGTTGCGGCCAACCTACCTTCTCTTTAGGTATTTATTCCAGATTACCTCATTAGAGAGTGGCGTGCTTCACTGTTCCATCTCAGTGTTAAAACCATTCGCAATGGAACAGAAATAAAATAAAAACGAGACCGTTCACAATGGAGGAGTCTTTGTCATAAGGGAACCGGCCACCGTCCACGGATTGGTTTCAGAGAGGTCACACATTAGAAAATATCATCCATTCCTTTGTCTATATCATACTTTACACAATTCGAAGGGTTGTAAAATGGGTATATTAAAAGCAATATACCCAAACCCATCAAACTCCAACTGCAGGTTTTGCTAGATTTTGGCAGGTCTGGTACCAAATCATAGCAACTTGTTGTTGGGCTTTGTTTGACTCAGTACCAAAAAGCTAGGGAGATCGACCCTGTTAAATTCAGTCAGGTTCAGGACAGAAATGAATGAGACTTGTACAAATGTTAGAGTTTGGGGGGATGCACAAGCATTTATTACAGTGGGTGACCCACGGCTGTTCACGGCACAGCTTGTTTCTGGTAAACTGCTTGTGTATAACATGTACCTCTCTGTAGGTCCCCACTCGTAGCACATATCGCTGGACAGTCATCACTGTACTGATCCCATACTGAACAATACATATTGACTCATCTGTAACAAGTCAATCCAACTTCAAGAGTTTGGCAGGTTTAGTACCGTTAGGTTTAGTAGAGTGTACCAATAAGTACCTGTGTGAAGTTGTGGAAGTTCATGTAGAAGAGGACAAATTCGGGTGATGCTGAACATTTTAGAATTTTAGAGTGTTCTGACTGATTTTGAGATTATACATATTTCACTTAACACACAAACCCTATGGATTGTCCCCATAACGCAATGTACGAAAATAATTAATGGATTGGTTTACTTTCTCCTGTTAGAGGGGGTTAGGGTTAAACGAAGTTTCGTTTACCAAATGAGACCAAACGAGAGACCATAAATGCCCTAACAAATCTACTATCAACACTAAGAAACATGATACCCCCCGTCGGTCATCACTTCAACCAGCCTAACCATTGTATTTCTAATATGATTCCACAGGGCAAATAATCACTTGGCCATCGGAAAGACTCAGTCCGCCTCAGCCGGGAGAAAGTTTGGATAAATCGTCTTCGGACTATTCAACAACATAGGCTCAATATCTAACTAGGAAATGATTAACTTCATTTTGTTTTCTCCTATTTGTCATCTGGTTCAGATTTATTTATTTGTTTGTTTTTGTTTGTTCTCACTCCTCCGATTTTCCCTGTCTATTTTCAACCCCCCCCCCCCCCCCCCCACCCCCCCCCCCCCCCCCCCAATTACTCCTAGTCATACTTGTTTATTAGTTCTTCCCTTTGATCTTTACCCTGGACCTCCTTCCTTGTGGTTTTACCCCTTCTGTTTTTGTTCCCCACCCAAATTCACACCCCTTTACCCCCTTGGTCTGTTTTTGATCCTACCCACACTTACCTTACCCTTTAATCCCTCAGCCTTACCCTTTAATTCCTCCTTTTGTTGATTGCTCCACTGGAATCTGTGCTTTTTCTTTTGTGTTTCTTTTGCCAACCATGATGTGCATCATATATCATGCCCTATATATATGTTTGTATCTTGTACACAGCCATTTTGTCTCTGAAGAAGACCCTGTTGAGATCAAAATATTAGGCCCTCTTAACTTATTTGATTTGTATATTTCAGGCCATTCCAGCCAGTAAGCAGTTTGTAGCAGTTTTAATCTTATTCATGTTTCATTTACCTTGGCAGATATTTGAACAAGATGTAAATATTTTTTTTACTCAGTGTCATTTTTAACATAATTGTAATATCTCCCAAACAAATTATATAATAAAAACTTGCTTTTGGGACTCCAGTCAATGCTTTGTAACTGAATCTCAAAAAGAATTTCGGACCTGATGTCTGGGTCTTAATTCCACTGTGGAGGGTGCACACCAACCCTACAAATAGGACTATACCTGCATAAATTTAGGGTAAGGTGCACTACAGCCATTACAGTGACTGCTCTATGTTCAGAAAACCCTATGTTCTGACTACTAAACCTATGTTCCGACACTCCTATCTTCCAAATACCCGCATATATATATATTTGCTAGCCTGCTGCATTACTGACTCAATTCCATGTGGTAACATACATTTTGGCGTGTCAGAACGCAGGGGTGTCGGAACGCACGGGTGTCAGAATCATAGGTCGAGTAGTTGGAACAAAGGCCGAGTAGTCTAAACGTGGGGGTCGTCGGAACGTGGGGGTCGCCGGAACGTGGGGGTCGCCGGAACGTGGGGGTCGCCGGAACGTGGGGGGCGCCGGAACGTGGGGGGCGCCGGAACGTGGGGGGCGCCGGAACGTGGGGGGCGTCGGAACGTGGGGGTCGTCGGAACGTGGGGGTCGTCGGAACGTGGGGGTCGTCGGAACGTGGGGGTCGTCGGAACGTGGGGGTCGTCGGAACGTGGGGGTCGTCGGAACGTGGGGGTCGTCGGAACGTGGGGGTCGTCGGAACGTGGGGGTCGTCGGAACGTGGGGGTCGTCGGAACGTGGGGGTCGTCGGAACGTGGGGGTCGTCGGAACGAGGGGGTCGTCGGAACGTGCGGGTCGTCGGAACGTGGGGGTCGTCGGAACGTGGGGGTCGTCGGAACGTGGGGGTCGTCGGAACGTGGGGGTCGTCGGAACGTGCGGGTCGTCGGAACGTGCGGGTCGTCGGAACGTGGGTTCGTCGGAACGTGGGGGTCGTCGGAACGTGGGGGTCGTCGGAACGTGGGGGTCGTCGGAACGTGGGGGCGTCGGAACGTGGGGGGCGTCGGAACGTGGGGGGTGTCGGAACGTGGAAGGCGTCGGAACGTGGGGGGGCGTCGGAACGTGGGGGGGCGTCGGAACGTGGGGGGGCGTCGGAACGTAGGGACGGCGGAACGTAGGGACGGCGGAACGTAGGGGCGGCGGAACGTAGGGGTGTACCCCGACCATCACTATAGGTCAGAGTGAATATTTGCTTTATCCGCGCTTCATGGTCAAAACGACACTTTTTCGAGTCAACAAAAATGTCATTTCGATTGGGAAAGTGACATTTTCAACAAAATTTGACCGGAGAAAGTGTCATTTTTTACACGGAAATTAACAGAGCAACTTGGTTCTGATTCAAGATCAATCATTGTGTTCTATTGCAGACTACAAAAGCTAATCGTTCCTTTATCTTACGAATCAGGCATGATTCAAGCAACACCCAATCACATTGAATCTGTGCAACATGTAATGTGTATAACATGTAACATGATTTATATGTATTGTACTACAACTACAATGTACTCACTTTTTAAAACTGATTCGTCAGTTGGATGGGGTCTTCAACCACATTTTCGGTGGGTGTAAACACAAGAATGGCCTTTCACCGGTCCAGGTACTCGACCGCCTGCGTTTCGAGCGGCGAAAGGTGATCACTTGTGTAGTAGTACTTATCGAAACAAGGTACGTATCGACTACCGCAGCATCCTGTGTACATGTACATGTATTTGTTCAACAACTGCGCAGTATTTGATGAGGAGGCATTGCGCGCAGCACAATTTACTCACTGTGGGGGAAAACCTGTTACTATTTTTAACTCGCGCCAATGAAGGGCAGCGCGCGCCCTCTAGGCCCCTGTCTTTCAGAAAACAATGTGCGCCTGCAGCTCGGCGTAAAGCTACGGAAGTTCATAATGGACATTACATATGTCTCCATTCGCAGGAAAGAATATTATCCTGTGAAATATTCACATAATTTATTTGCAATCGAGGTGTATTTATTTTGGATAATAGCTTTTCATGGCAATTATCTCTCCTCCCCACGGGTATTAAAGGGTGGAAAATATGTTTAAATTTAATAATTTGAAATTGAAATCAGTTTGGTAATAAACAATTATTTTTTACAACTGGATGTTTCTACAAAATAACATCAAATAAAATTGAAAGTTTATTTCCAAATGGATCATTCCATGAAGTTGAGATACAAAGTGTGACATTTTGGTATATTTCTAGTTACATGCCATAGGCCTATAGCACCTAAATTATTTGACTATTTATTCATGGTGTTTGTCTTGGATGTTGGACACATTTGGAAAAGTTTTGTACCATTCAAATATTGTTTTCCAGAGTAATTGGATATTTAATAAAAATATTTAGATATCACAAGTACAACGCGTCTCTTTCATATCTTTTTGTCATGTTGCAAGATGTACTGCATAAACCTCGGCTTACTATTACATGACCACAAAATTGAGACATACATGTTTTTATAAAGTTATTGCATATCAATTACAAGGGATATGTTGAAAAATATGTTCCAACATAACACATGTTACACTAGGGTACACCATGTTCAATTGTTTATAGTGACCGATTCACTTGTATTTCAGGTAAGAGTTACACAAATATAATTACACAAAGATAATAAACTGAAATAAATCAAAACATCTCTCGAGAATGTCAGCATCAACACTGTATAGCAACCGCTCCAAATAACACCAGACATGGCAATTACAATCCCATTTGTTTTAAAACTAAAAACGAATATAATGGAGGCACAATGAACACAATTTGGACAACGGGAGTCAAAAGGTATCCCCAATGTAATTTCTATAGATAAATAGGTCTCCACAAAAAATTTCACGAAATAGATTTTTGAATTTTACTCAAACTTCCCACAAACTAGGATCAGGATGTGAGTTAGGGTTAGTGTTTGGGTATGGGTATAATATAGGGTATATTTTGTTAAAATTTCAACCTAGGAATTTAATTGTGGTTGAAATAGAAGCATTTTGAAAAAGGTGCTCGACTTTCTAACCATTTTGAAAACGAGACCAAAGAGATGTCTCCACAAGGATACAACGTTGAGGATGGTTGTTCCCAGAATCTTAGGGATTCTTTTCAGGTATCTGATGAGGCATGTGTCAGGTAGCAATACACTGTTAAAATGTTGTTGGTTTAACTTACCTCGGTTGTCCAAGTGCCCTGCTTACACAAATGTTGTCCGCTGTTTAAACAGGACACGTGAACAACCCCGGTCGTTGTCTTTGTTTAAACAACTTTTTAAACAGTGTTTAAACAGTGTATATGGCCAATAGTCTAGTGTGTATGGCATAGGGGCAAGAGGGAGTCTCTTCTACCGTGCTGGGTATTTGATTTGTCGTACGAGGCACTAAGAGCTTTCACTCGTTGGAAAAAGATACAATACAATATAGACCCTATAGGCCTATTATACCCAAACCCAAACACTAACCCTAACTCACATCTCAATCCGTTTTAAAGTAATTTCAGTAAAATAAAATAACACATTTTCTGCAATTTCTTTTGAAGACCTACTAATCTATAGAAATTACCCTGTGGAGACCCGCCTCCCATTATCCCCATGGTGTTTAGGTTTCGACAGGGTACCAAATTTAGAAACCTCCACACCCGTGTGCGTAAACACCTTTTATCATAGACCCCCTGTTGTCCCTCTTTTGTTTGTAGTACTTTAACGTTTTTGGAAGGCCTTCCACAGGTTTTGTACACAAATATATAATGGCTGTGTACACGAAACAAACATATATAGGGCAACATGCAGCATGATGCACATCATACCTGGATAAACACAAAAGAAAAGTCATGTACAGAGTTCTGCGGGAACAACAAAAGGAGGATTAGGCTGAAGGGTTAAAGGGAAAGGTCAGTGTTGGTAGGATCAAAGAAATAACTAACAAAGAAGTGTTGATAGGAGAAATGTGAAGGGGGCGGGGGGGGGGGGGGGGGGGGGTTAGGACAATAGACAAGGGGAAAACCAAAAGAGTGAGAACAAATAAGAACAAACTGCTGGCAAGGATTAAATCTGAAACAGATGACAAGTTTCTTGGTGTTGGCAGTCGATCGATGATAAAGTGATGTTACCAATAATTGTATGTGTGGTACCAGAAGAGTGGCCAGAAAAGGAGTCAGACTCCTGGAGGTGGATCTAGCAAACCACACATCTGGAACTGCACTTGGAAGTTCCGTGCTGGATGAGAGGAGATGTATCCAAGCTGGGAACTTCGGCTCGAACAATGTCGTATATCTAATTTCTTGCAGGTTTTGTGGAGTTCAGTATGTCGGAGAGACCAAAATGCCCTAAACAAGCGTTTCTACGGTGATCGATCGACTGTCAACACCAATAAACTAGACACCCCGTCGGTCATAACTTCAACCAGCCTAACCATTGCATTTCTGATATGATTCTACAGGGCATAGAATTACTTGGCCATCGGAAGGAATCAGTCCGTCTCAGCCGGGAGAAAGTTAGGATAAATCGTCTTCGGACTATTCAACCACATGGGCTCAACATTCAACTAGGAAATGATTAACTTCTATTGTTTTCTCCCATTTGTCATCTGTT
The DNA here is from genome assembly GCA_037893245.1 of Crossaster papposus. Lineage (NCBI taxonomy): Eukaryota > Metazoa > Echinodermata > Asteroidea > Velatida > Solasteridae > Crossaster > Crossaster papposus. Next base: position 384,321 of record JBAIAA010000669.1, on the reverse strand, counting down.
TCAGATTTAATCCTTGCCAGCAGTTTGTTCTTATTTGTTCCCACTCTTTTGGTTTCCCCCTTGTCTATTGTCCTAACCCCCCCCCCCCCCCCCCCCCCCCGGCCCCCTTCACATTTCTCCTATCAACACTTCTTTGTTAGTTATTTCTTTGATCCTACCCACACTGACCTTTCTCTTTAACCCTTCAGCCTAATCCTCCTTTTGTTGTTCCCGCAGAACTCTGTACATGACCTTTCTTTTATGTTTCTCCAGGTATGATGTGCATCATGCTGCATGTTGCCCTATATATGTTTGTTTCGTGTACACAGACATTATGTCTCTGAAGAAGATTTTGTTGAAATCGAAATATTAGGCCCTCTTAACTTATTTGATTTGTATATTTCAGGTCATTCCAGTCAGTAAGCAGTTTGCAGCAGTTTTAATCTTATTCACGAATATATAATCGTATATAATCGTCAATTGTCCTCTATTATTCCAAGTAAACTATTTGAATGCGGATACAAACTCATGCATACTACACTGTACATACTACATACATAAATAGTTATTTTGTAGTCTCTTCAGTTCAGAACTAGGTTCAACTAGCGAGCCAAAAATATAGAATTCACGAAAACAAAAGCTGTTTCGCCAAATATCGATCCTTTTTGTCGCGATGACGTCATCGGTAGTCATGTGATGTGATGTGATTTATTATGATTTTATTAGGTTTTTAAATCTTTAAGCTCTTGGAAGTAAATTTTCAGTAGACATCAGATCAAGTTATAAGGAACATGTTTTGTCGTCGAATAAACTACTCCAGGGCCGATGCAGCGCGCAGCACGAGCGAGGCGCCGTATGATGTCCACATGTGCCACCGACTCAAGCAGGACCGCGTAAGTATGCTGGGAACTTAGCAGCTCCGATCAAACAATCAACGCGGCTGAATGTGCTGAAACCTAAACTGAACGGTTCACTAACAAAAAAAGTAATGACATTTACTTTTCAAAGTAAAAAACAGCAAAAAGGGAAAACCACTCTAGAAGAGTAACTGCATGACATTGTTCACTCTTTCCGGGAGCCATAAATTATGAAGACAGCTCTTTTATAGTTGTCCTTTATAAGGTTCCTCGGAAGAGTGAACATTTACTCTTTTTGAGTGGTTTTTACTTTTGGAGTTGCCTTCACTCTAAAAAACTCAATTTCACTCTACGGGAACGAGACGATCGAGTCTAAGCGGTTGCCAGCACCTCACACATCAAGGATAATAAATTCTGAGATTTTTGGACCCCGACTCAGTGATAAATCTCGGCACGCACTTGATGGTTAGCCTAAATAATTTCCGGCCCCATCACTATTGTCAAACTGCTAAACGAAGCCACAGACGGCGACGAAGCTGAGATTTGGAAAACGGCCTTAACTTGAAGTCGGGTAAGATGGCGTTTATTGACTCCCCCAGCTCGCCTTTTCTTTCCGCCGAGGGGGTACTTGAGCATAGAACCCATAGCAGATGTGGTTTGGCGCTGATTCAAGTATAAGTAGTAGAGCCTCGTAGGCAATTCACATCCGCTGCAAGATCTTGATGGAATGTCTGTCTGCCACAACCACGTCGCCAGTGGATGTATAGGCCATTTGTATCGGATTGTACAGCTTTTCGGCTACAGTTCCTACCATTGATCCATTTGGGTCGTACTGCTGTATTTTTGCGGTTCCCCTGTCACCGAGATGAACAGCAACCTTAAAGTAGCCGTGCCTGTCAAAAAAGATCCCAGTTGGACTCGCCGATTTTTTGTCCACAAGTGTATTGATACTAAACAGCTCATTGCCCTTGAGGTCTACGCAGGAGAGGGTTTTATTTTCGTAGTTAGAAATGAACAGGCGCTCCATATTATCCATCGCTAAATAAAATGTCACAGTTTCATTTTGAATGGTTGCTACTAACGAGCCATCAAGCAAATGCACAGAAACAACTTTCCTGCCAAAGTCAGCCACAGCTAGTCGTTCTCCAGCTGCGTCTAGCGCAATAGCGGTTAACTGACTTGCCTCTTTCTTAGATGGTGTGAATTCGCGAATCAACTGAAGATTGCAGTCAAAAACCTTCACTTTATTTTTGTCCGTGACAAAAAGCAGATCATCTGAGGTGACAGCAATGCCCAAAGGAGCGTCCAGCTGATGACCGCTATGAACGGCCGAAGTTTTGAAAAGTCCAGTGGAGGTAAATATCGATAGTCGATTCAGCTTTGTGTCTGTCACAGCAATGTCCCCGTTGCTGAAACATGCAACACCGCTGGCGAATTGGAATTCCCCATCACCGTTTCCTTCCTTGCCAAACTCTTCCTTCATTAGCCACTTCTCTTTGAGCAATATCTTTCTAAGATCCTCTTCACAGACGACATCTTGACATTTGACCCCAATGAACGAAAGATCCACCTTTGCCGGTTCGCACTTGAGCTCCTTCTGGAATTCCAAGTTGCATCACCTTCGGTCTGAGTTCCCAGAGCTCGAAATCATCGACCTGACTCATCAAGTCGTTTACGGCCGCGACGATCTGATCTGCGCGTTTCATCTGGTCACGGTTGCGCCCGAGCGCCTTTTCGTACTCACTGTCTCTCTCCTGACCAATTTTGTTGACTTGTTCGGTGATTACCTTTGCTTTGCTTTTGATTTTAGCAACTTCTGCATCGGCTTTTGCAGTAATATCACTGCAAGCCTGAGCCAGTTTCGTTTGCAATCTATTCCGTGCATGTTTGATGGAGTCTTCGTTTGATGCAAATTGCTCTTTGCTTGTCTGGAACTTTTTCAATATGTCCTTGACACTCTCACGGAATGATTTGATGGTGTCACCGATACCAATGAACTTATGTTCCGCTGTTCGGTGCTCAGTTGCAGCACACATGGCGCAAATCAACACATCACAAGTCTCACAGAGAAAGCATATGGCTTGATCACTATGCTTTCTACATGATGTTGGTGATGTGACAGTCTTGGTAACATCTGTTGGTGAAGCCGTCGATTTGTCCACGTCGTCTGCTGGAATGATGCGATGGTCTTTAGTGGACCTCAGAAATTTATGTGCCTCTTGGCATTTCTTGCAGATGTTCTCCTTGCAGTCAAGGCATCTCGACACGGCCTCATTTCCTTCTTCACATGATTCACAAGTCGCAATAGTAGTAGTTATCTTTTCTAATAACTGCTCCTGTTTGTTTATCTCATCGACAAGAGATATCAGAAAGAAGCTAGAAGACAGACTCTGCACTCCTTCCTCAGTAACGTTCGTCTCTCTCCTGCAGACTGGACATGTTATCTTCACCCTCTCTGTCGTCTCTTTGCTCACCATCTCTCCCAGACAGTTCAGGCAGAAGCTATGAAGACAGTCTAGCATCTTAGGATCCTTGAATCGACAGCAGCAGATAGGACATTCCAGGTGCCCCTGACTGATCGTGTCCAATACGGTTCGGGCTGTAGCCTCCGCCATCGTGATTATGATCCTATAACGAAAACGAACAAAAAAAATAGGAATGCTCAAAGTGTGCGACAGGAAGGGGTTTACATTGACATAGAGCTGTAAAATGAAGAAGGGTACACACTCACCCTACAAAAAGGGCTGTAATGGGCTCTTGTCTTGTGTCTTATTTGTTGCCATTATCTTATCTTATCTTGTCGCCTGTAATAGCGACGAGATTATAGACAAAAGAGCCAATAAATACAGCCTTATTTGTAGAGCTAGGTACACACTAGGTCGGACTGATGAAGTTATTATTTGCTCTATCCTTTCCATTGTCAAAATGACACCTTCCGAGTAAAAACAAATGACATTTTTCTCGTTAATTTGAACCGAAAAGGCGAGTCATTTTCTCGGTCAAACTGACCGAGAAAGTGACATTTATTACCCGGAAATGGGTAGAGCAAATTTATATACATTCAGATTCAGGATCAATTAACCTCACCCAGAGTTTGTTACACCGTGGAGGAATATTCCTCCATGGTTCTACCTACATACAGCATTGTACATACATGTACCCACAACCACCCAAAAACTAATCGTTCTAACAAATATCAGGCATGTTTACTGAAGCTATTTCACTTATTACGAAAATCAATTACGTTGAATCTATTAATCAACATGCCATGTACTCACTTTTAAAAAATGATTTGCCAGTTAGATTGGGTCTTCAACCACAATTATTTAGCACTAGAAATCCCGCGAAAGAATGGCAAACTACTTCGAACGGCTAAAGGTGTGATCAAGCCTAGTACATGTAGTACATTAGTAGTACTGCTTCACTCAACATCGAGGTGATGAAAGGTTTGTGTCGCACAACATATTAACACATAAATTCCCTTAATTCAAGTTGAAGGTATAGGCCTACTTCCGTAAACACCATTTATATGTCAATGTGTGCAACAACTGCGCAGCGTTTGAAGAGGGGGCACCACAGCCCGAGAACCAACATGGCCTTCTTTTATAGACAATAAGTTCTACCTGTACATCAGCTGATTGTACACGTGAATCATTAACATGATACGTTGGGTAACTCATAACAATGTACATTGTCCGACGAATACACTGGTAAGATATTAACACTTCACTACACATTAGCTTCATGGGAAAACCCAGTTGCTATGTTTAAACTCTCCAATTAAATTTTAGACCACCGCGTAAAACTAGGAAAGTTCACAATGGACTTTGCATATGTCTCCATGTATGCAAGAAAGAATAATAATTATTACATATGAAATATTCACAGGTTTCATTTGAAATCGAGGTGTATTTATTTTGAATAATAGCTTTTTATGGCAAAGCATCTCTCCTCTCCACTTTATAAAAAAGACGTGTTACAGGTAGAAAAAGGTAACAATTTGTTTAAATGTAATAATCTTAAATTGAAATCGGTTTGTGATAACCAACTATGATTCACAACTGGATGGTTCTTTAAAAAATAGCTATTAAAATTGAAGAGTTGATTTTTAAATACAATAAAGTGAAAATAAAGTTTAAAAACAGCCGTCGTGTACGTTGTTTTATTTATTAAAGTTTTAAAACCGTGAAGATTTTTCAGATTTTCAAATGGATCTTTCCCGTTTTGGAAATATATATAACCTCTTAAAGGTAGTATACACCGTTTGCTTTTGCTGTAATTTTCTAAAATTGATGGGTTAGGGGGTTTGTATAGTAAAATGGTGATGCCGACATGTTTTTTTAATTTGGTGTTCATATATCCTGGAAAACCAAGAACATTAATGCTGTTTTGTAGTCTGGTTCCAATCATCTGGTTCCAGTCTGGCGTGCAATCGTTGAAAATTGATACACAATTCCACTTTTCTTGAAAACCGCAGCACATCAGATGCTGTGATTTCACAGTATGCTTAATAAAGGCTGTTATTCAGTCATTGATATTTACAAATGGTGTACACTACCTTCATACAGATTTACTAATATTTTTAGTATGATTTTTAGTAATATATTAGTGTGATCGATACTTCCTTTAAAGAGATAGCCTAGACTACTTTTCACTCAAAAGAGATGCGCCTGTCTCCCGCTCTCTTCATTGAAAAAACAATATATATACAGTGTGAACTTTTTCTTTGACAGAGAAAGCGACATTTTCTTGGTCAAAATGACAGAGAAAGTGTCATTTATTTTCCGGAAATGGGTACAGCTTTCCAAAGTGACTTTATCAACTTATTGGTAGGACTACAGTGCACATATAGAGACTGAATCTAAAATTAGATTTGCTCCTTTGATTTTCATGGTCAAAATATTTGTTTTTCGGGTAAACAAAACTTACATTCTTCTTGGTATTTCCTTTTGCCCGAGAAAGTGACATTTTTAACGGGAAGTGGGTAGAGCAAATAGGTACGTTCAGATTCAGCATCAATTAATCTGACCCATAGTTTGTTCTACCAACAGTGCATTGTGAATGTACATGTACATATACAACCACCCAAAAGCTAATCGTTCTAACGAATATCAGGCATGTTTTACTGAAGCTAATTCACTTATGACAAAAATCAATTACGTTGAATCTGTTCAACATGTACAATGTACTCACTTTTAAAAACTGATTCGCCAGTTGGCTGGGGTCTTCAACCACAAATATTTAGCACTAGAAATCCCGCAGTAAACACAAGAATGGCAAAACTACTTCGAATGGCTAAAGGTGTGATCAAGCCTAGTACATGTAGTAAATTAGTAGTACTGCTTTACTCAACATCGAGGGGAAGAAAGGTTTGTGTGGCACAAAATATTAACACATAAATTCTCATGATTCAAGTTGAAGGTATAGGCCAACTTCTGTAGACGCCATTTATCTGTGAATTTGTGCAACAACTGCGCAGCGTTTGAATAGGGCCTCACGCCCGAGAACAAACAGGGCCTTCTTATATATACAATAGGTTCCTACCTGTACATCGTGTGATTGTACATCACGTGAATCATTAACACGATACGGGTAACTCATAACAATGTACATGTACATCATCCGACGAGTACACTGGTAAGTTATTAACATATTAACTACACAACAGCTCCATGGGAAAACCCAGTTGCTATTTTTAACTCTCAAATTAAATGTTAGACCACTGGCCTTCCGCGTAAAACTAGGCAAGTTTACAATGGACTTTGCATGTCTCCATGTAGCCTATGCAAGAAAGAATAATAATTATTACATATGAAATATTCACAGATTTCATTTGAAATCGAGGTGTATTTTTTTTGAATAATAGCTTTTTATGGCAAAGCGTCTCTCCTCTCCACTTTTGAAAAGAGACGTGTTACAGCTAGAAAAAGGCGTAGAACAATTTGTTTCAACTTAATAATCTCGATTTGAAATCAGTTTGTGTTAACTAATTATTATTTACAACTCGATGCTTCTCAAAAACAAAGTAATAGCTAATAAAATTGAAGATTTGATTTCTAAATACAATAAAGTGAAAATAAAGATTAAAAACAGCTGCCGTGTACGTTGTTTTACTTATTAAAGTTTAAAAACCGTGAAAAATAGATTTTTAAATGAATCTATCGTGTTACGGAAATATAACCTCTTAAAGGTAGTATACACCATTTACTTTTGCTGTAATTTTCTAAATTGGATGGGTTAGAGGTTTCGTATACTCGTGAGGCTGACCATAGATGCTAGAAAAACCAAGAACATTAATGTTGTTTTGCAGTCTGGTTGCCCGACTTCATTCAAACAAAACAGAGCAATGTATAGACCTTGGAGATTTATCAGGTAAGGAAACCAGACTCTAGTTGACTGGCACACATTCACGGATGTGTAACAGTATTGCAAATAAAATGAGGACTCACTAAATTTTATAAATTGGAGACAGTCTTTAAAAACAGTAAGATATTTCCAACGATTGCCGGCTGGCTTGCGATTCTGGCAAGGTACACTGTATAGTTTTGGGTTAAATAACGGGGGTTTTCACCTGTAAAGTAGCAAACCATCGCCGTATTTTAACAAATTTTGAATGTAAAATAACAGTACTGCGACCTTGAAAATATCCCGTACAACGAATAATAGTTTTCGTGTTGCGTAGCGTTAATGTATACAAAGAGGATATAAATTTACAAAAACACTTTCTTAAAATACAACATTTTGTGTAAATATACATTAAACACATACAAAGTGTTGTTTATTTACATACAATTTACTGATCTCATTACGCAGCAACTGACCATTCAGAACTGAGGGAATTTGTAGTATGTCCATTTGGGCTGTTTAGTCAACAAATGCACGTTCTTGATCATAATGTGTTATTTATTCAAACAATTCCACAATAAAATTCGGATTTCTTGCAAAAAAAGGGTTAATAATCGTATTAGATTCTTTGTATTCAAATATTGAAATCATTTCTGGCAAACTGGGACTTCATCATGACATGAAAAGATCATGAATATAAATCTAAACCAGTCACTTTCTTTGGCCTCGCCCTCTATACCTCGACAACAACTACTGCATTCAAAGTTACCATACCAAAAAGTTATTTTATTGTCATAAATTTGAGAAGCACAATTTTACCGAGATGACATTTCTTCACTAATGTCTTAAACTAAATACCACTGCAGAAAAATAGGTGTGTTTTTGTTTATCTACGAACGAGGCGAACTATTAGAAAAACTAAATACCTGTAATTGTAGAAGAGTAAAAAAATAAATCTATGAGCTTGTGTAAAAAAAATGCTTTGATATTTTTGGAGTTAAATTTGACTTTTTAGGATATGTTATTGCTTTCTGGTGGCCGATTTCTTTGTTCGCTGTCTCTCACAATTGCCTTTTCATTAGAAATATAATAGCGATAACTGGACATCAGTCCATACACGGACATAACTAATTGTTCCCTACTTTGACCTATCAGCCATGGATCAGAAAGCATAAAAGCATAATTGAGCTCAGAAAATATCAAAGCATTTACTGAGAAAATATTATTATTAAGTCTCATAGTCTTTGTGCACTGGGTGTCAAGTGATGTCCGTGTATGAAATTATTTTCCCAGACACTTAAATTGAAGTCCTATAAGATGTCTGATATGAGCACGGACCCTACAGCAGATGTAGTTTGGTTCAAGTAAGCAGCAGTGCCTAGCAGGCAATTCACTTCTGCTGCAAGATCTTGATGGAATGTAAGTCTGCAACAACCATGTCGCCAGTGGGTGTATAGGCCATTTCTAGCGGATTGTACAGCTTTTCGGCTACAGTTCCTACCAGTAATCCATTTGGGTCGTACTGCTGTATTTTTGAGTTTCCCCTTTCATTTTGATTAACAATTACACAAAAGTAACCGTTACGGTCACAAAGGATCCCGGTGGGACTCGCAGGTTTTTGGTCCACAAGTGTCTTGATACTGAACACCTCGTTGCCCTTGAGGTCTACGCAGGAGAGGGTTTTATTTTCGTAGTTAGAAATCAAAAGGCGCTCCATGTTATCCATCGCTAAATGATGTATCAAATGTTCATTTGGAATGGTTGCTACTAACGAGCCATCAAGCAAATGCACAGAAACAACTTTCCTGCCCCAATCAGCCACAGCTAGTCGTTCTCCAGCTGCGTCTAGCGCAATAGCGGTTAACTGACTTGCCTCTTCCTTAGATGGTGTAAATTCGCGAATCAACTGAAGATTGTCGTCAAAAACCTTCACTGTCTTTTTGTCTGTGACAAAAAGCAGATCGTCTGAGGTGACAGCAACGCCCCGAGGAGCCACCAGCTGATGACCGCTTTGAGCGGCCGAAGTTTTTAAATGTCCAGTGGGGGTAAATATCGATAGTCGTTTCAGTGTTGTGTCTGTCACAGCAATGTCCCCGTTGCTAAAACATGCAACATTTCCGGCGAATTGGAATTCCCCGTCACCGTTTCCTTCCTTGCCGAACTCTTCCTTTACCTGCAACTTCTCTTTGAGCAATATCTTCCCAAGATCTTTTTCACTGACAACGTCTTGACATTTGACCCCAATGAACGAAAGATCCACCTTTGCCGGTTCACACTTGAGCTCCTTCTGGAATTCCAAGTTGTGCATCACCTTCGGTTTGAGTTCAAAGAGCTCGAAATCATCGACTTGACTTATCAAGTCGTTTACGGCCGTAACGATCTGATCTGCGCGTTTCATCTGGTCACGGTTGCGCCCTAGCGCCTTTTCGTACTCGCTGTCTCTCTCCTTACCGATTTTGTTGACTTGTTCGGTGATTACCTTTGCTTTTCCTATGATTTTAGCAATTTCTGCCTCCCCTTTTGCAGAAATATCACTGCAAGCCTGAGCCAGTTTCGTTTTCAATCTATTCCGTGCATGTTTGATGGAGCCTTCGTTTGATGCAAATTGCTCTTTGCTTTTCTGGAACTTTTGCAATATGTCCTCGACACTCTCACGGAATGATTTGATGGTGTCACCGATACCAATGAACTTATGCTCCGCTGTTCGATGCTCAGTTGCAACACACATGGCGCAAATCAACACATCACAAGTCTCACAGTGAAAGCATATGGCGTGATCACTATGTTTTCTACATTTTGGTGTGGCAGTCTTAGTAGCATCTGTTGGTGAAGCTCTCGGTTTGTCCACGTCGTCTGCTGGAATGATGCCATGGTTTTTGGTGGACTTCAAGCGTCGGTGTGCCTCTTCGCACTCAAGGCATCTTGATACGGCCTCATTTCCTTCTTCGCAGGATTCACAAGTCGCACTAGTAGTAGTTACAGTTTCTAATAACTGCTCTTGTTTGCGTATGTCATCGACAAGAGATATCAGAAAGAAGCTAGAAGACAGACTATGCACACCTTCGTCAGTAACGTCCGTCTCTCTCCTGCAGACTGGACATGTTATCTTTGCCCTCTCTGTCGTCTCTTTGCTTACCATCTCTCCCAGACAGTTCAGGCAGAAGCTATGAAGACAGTCTAGCATCTTAGGATCCTTGAATCGACAGCAGCAGATCGGACATTCCAGATGCCCCTGGCTGATCGTATCCAACACGGTTCGGGCTGCAGCCTCTGCCATCGTGAGTGTATCTTTACGAGAAAAATACCCGTTTCAACTATTTACTCAGTGTCAGGAAGGGGCTTAGGTTGAGAAGGGGGCGTAAAATAGAGGAGGGTGCACACCAGCCCTATAAATATGACTGTAACTGGCTCTCTTTTGTCTGTTCTTATTTTGTCACCATTATCTTAAGACAAAAGACAAAGGAGATCCAGTCACAGCTCTATTTGTAGGGTTAGGTGCACACTATACATGTAGGTCAGACTGAATAATTGGGTTATCCTTGTTATGGTCAAAATTACACTTTTCCGAGTCAACAAAAATTACATTTCTCTCGGTCATTTCGACTGAGAAGATCACATTTTCTTGGCCATTTTTACACGAAATTTGGCAGGGCAAATTGTATAGGTTTAGATTCAGGATCAATTAATGATGTGACCCAGTGTGTTCTACCAACACCGCTGTTCCTCAGGCTCCGTGGGCGACATAAGGTTTATGCACATGCGCTAATTTTATCAGACGGGATCGTAAAATGCATTATTCATGAGCTCGACAAAAAGTACACATTTAAAATTTAAAAAGCTGGAACATTCCTAAAAACTGCTCTTATACACTCAATATTTAATATTATGCAGTAAGTTTCAGCCAAACAGGGTGGGAATATAATTCATATTCACATTTTAGTGGGCACAATTTAATTTAATGTCGGCAGTTCTGTAAAATTCCACCCAGGCCTTTAATGTGTTGAACGAGAGGCGCTACATAACGTAAATAGTCCAAAATAAACATCATTTTTTGACAAGAAGGTAAGTTTACTTTATATTAACAAAGATACTGCGACAAGTTTTGGGACCGCCAAAATAGGGCAAGATAGCTCAGTTGGTAGAGCGGTATTCTGGAGGTTGCAGGTTCGAGTCCTGCTTTGCCAATTTCTTTGTTCACTTTGAAATTTGTAATAAGACTCTCAGGAAAACATCATTTAGACTTTAAATTTTACATTGACGCTGGTTTCGAAAGTAAAAACCCTTAAGCTCTACTACAAAATAATGGGGAATTCCCTGGTTGGTAATTACTGAACGCGGAGTGTGATTTTCGTAATTTAACTGTACAACACACGGCGGTAGGCAGGGTGCACAAACACCGGCACCCCGGGTATATATTATGTATTTGACAAGGCAGCGATTGGATGTACATATAGCGCCTGCTATTGGATTTGTGTAGATAACGCAGTTTGTTTACATGAATTAAAGTGTATTGAAGTGCATGGCTCCATGTGATATTTTTCCTTTAATAGTCTGTCCAACGGTAGTTTTCTTGATTCAGAGTAGAGTTCCCAAGAAGACGAAAAATCCCCAGAAACACAAACTTCTTTTTCATTCAAATTAAAACACCGATAAACATCTCAATTAAAGGTAATTATTCGTAGGTATTTTCTCATCAAGCGTCTAGCCGAAAGGTTCACAGTCTATAATAAATTATAGTCGTTATTCTGTCGATTTATTGCCATCTCTCAAATATCAACAACTTATTTTTAATATAAACAAGCTATTGAAAAGACCTATTTTTTTGAAAAAACGGGACCAGGTACAATTTGGCCGCAAGAGGACGTTTTATACGAGTTAAAGCACGGACTATACAGACATCTAAATAAACCCTCTATGGCCGGTGGAGGATTAATTTCGGACTCCATGAAATCTGTACTCATTGGTAGTATTGCGCATGCTTAAGTGGAGATAATTAGGAGCGTGACCTGTCACGTGAGAGGGTTTAACCAATAATATAAAAAACGGGTCCGATTTTCATAGGAGTCTGGTTTTAGTACGACACCGGCACCATGGACATGATGGAGGAAGGACACGGACAAGCAAACAAACCTAATGTCGCCCTGGCAACAGCTATGCCAACACAATTAAGCTAATCATTCCTTCTCTGGCGAATCAAGAATCAGGCAAGATTTCTATGCTATTTCAATAACAAAACACTCAATCCGACATTGAATCTGTGCAACATGTAATGTACAATATATACCTCCATGGTAAAATGTAAGTACTCACTTTTTAAAACTGATCCGTCAATTGGATGGGGTCTTCATCAACCACATTCTTTCCCGTGCGTGTAAACACAAGAATGGCCTTCCACCGGTTTACGCACCGCCGGTAATTTCGTTCGGTGAAGGTGATTACTTATCGGACAAGGTATCGACTACCGCAGCATTCTGTGTACATGTATTTGTGTAACAATTGCGCAGTATATGATAAGCAGGCATTGTGTGCAGCACAATTTACTCACTAGCACTATGGGGAAAACCAGTTACTATTTTTAACTCGCGCTAGTGAATATATTATAAAGACAGCGCTCGGCTCCTTCCAGATGACAATGTGCGCGCGCACCCAAGCCTTCGTCTTAAAGCTACGGAAGTCCATAATGGCATTGCACATGTCTCAATTTGCAGGAAAGACTATTATCCTATTTTTACCACGTAAATCATCCACAATGTCCTTGATTCAAGTTCAGTACTACAGTACTGAAAAGATGTAAAATTAACAATAGTACAATCTTACACGAATGCCTTTGTAAAAAGGAAAGTCTTAAGCTTATTCTTAAAAACCGAAAGAACCTGAACAGACTGAATCTCATGCAACTTGTACATCATTACATTTAATGGAATAACAATTGTTGACGGAAATGTGTATGAGGCCGCCAAAAAGGTTAATAATGCCAAAAATCGTACAGATTCGCCTTGGATGCCCCAGAGTATCTGCCTTTTTAATTGATCAATGCCACCTGTTAACCACAATTTTGAACCGCCTACGAGTTGTCCTGCGTACGAGTTGACCAATCTGCGTACGAGTTGACCAATCTGCGTACGAGTTGTCTCGCGTACAAGTTCCCCGTGAATAGAGCCTGAAGCTAGCTAGTGGCGCACTTCCGGACCCCTCGAATAGGTAAATCAGCGTGTAAAAGTCGGGTTTCCACAATTATTTCGGTACATTTATTTCTTTAAGACAGTCCTTCTTTGAAAAGGCCTTTGTAAATTTGTTATGATGTAGTATCTCAAATTGATGAAACTGAAAAATCGCATTACGTTAAAAAGAAATATCGAGCCAAAAATCGACCTCTCACTTCCAAAAATCTTTGTGTGGACTCATGGAAGTAGAAACACTTGTACAAATAGGCAACCAGCCTGCGGTCCATAAATCCAATGATCGAGAAGAGTAATGCTCATAGCGATTCTGGCAAGGTACCCTGTATTTGTTTAGGTAAAATAATGTTCACCTGTAAAATAACAAACCATCGCCGTATTTTAATTTAACGGATTTCGGATGTAAAATTACGGTAATGTGAGCTGGAAAATATCATCACGAATCCATACAGTTTTCGTGTTGTAGTGTTAATTTATACAGATGACATAAATTTACCAAAACACTTTCTCAAAATACAACATTTTGTGTAAATATACATCAAACACATACAAAGTGTTGTTTATTTACACATAATCTACTGGTCTCATTACGCAGCAACTGACCATTTAGAACTGAGGAAAATAAAATGTGTAGTATGTTACATTGTGGTGGTCAGATTTCTTGCAAAAATAGGTTAATAATCGTATTAGATCTTTTGTATTCAAATATTGAAATCATTTCTGGCAAAGGAAAGTTCTGGGTGTATAGGCCATTTCTAGCGGATTGTACAGCTTTTCGGCTACAGTTCCTACCAGTAATCCATTTGGGTCGTACTGCTGTATTTTTGAGTTTCCCCTTTCATTTTGATTAACAATTACACAAAAGTAACCGTTACGGTCACAAAGGATCCCGGTGGGACTCGCAGGTTTTTGGTCCACAAGTGTCTTGATACTGAACACCTCGTTGCCCTTGAGGTCTACGCAGGAGAGGGTTTTATTTTCGTAGTTAGAAATCAAAAGGCGCTCCATGTTATCCATCGCTAAATGATGTATCAAATGTTCATTTGGAATGGTTGCTACTAACGAGCCATCAAGCAAATGCACAGAAACAACTTTCCTGCCCCAATCATTCCTTCTGGAATTCCAAGTTGTGCATCACCTTCGGTTTGAGTTCAAAGAGCTCGAAATCATCGACTTGACTTATCAAGTCGTTTACGGCCGTAACGATCTGATCTGCGCGTTTCATCTGGTCACGGTTGCGCCCTAGCGCCTTTTCGTACTCGCTGTCTCTCTCCTTACCGATTTTGTTGACTTGTTCGGTGATTACCTTTGCTTTTCTTATGATTTTAGCAATTTCTGCCTCCCCTTTTGCAGAAATATCACTGCAAGCCTGAGCCAGTTTCGTTTTCAATCTATTCCGTGCATGTTTGATGGAGCCTTCGTTTGATGCAAATTGCTCTTTGCTTTTCTGGAACTTTTGCAATATGTCCTCGCACTCTCACGGAATGATTTGATGGTGTCACCGATACCAATGAACTTATGCTCCGCTGTTCGATGCTCAGTTGCAACACACATGGCGCAAATCAACACATCACAAGTCTCACAGTGAAAGCATATGGCGTGATCACTATGTTTTCTACATTTTGGTGTGGCAGTCTTAGTAGCATCTGTTGGTGAAGCTCTCGGTTTGTCCACGTCGTCTGCTGGAATGATGCCATGGTTTTTGGTGGACTTCAAGCGTCGGTGTGCCTCTTCGCACTCAAGGCATCTTGATACGGCCTCATTTCCTTCTTCGCAGGATTCACAAGTCGCACTAGTAGTAGTTACAGTTTCTAATAACTGCTCTTGTTTGCGTATGTCATCGACAAGAGATATCAGAAAGAAGCTAGAAGACAGACTATGCACACCTTCGTCAGTAACGTCCGTCTCTCTCCTGCAGACTGGACATGTTATCTTTGCCCTCTCTGTCGTCTCTTTGCTTACCATCTCTCCCAGACAGTTCAGTCAGAAGCTATGAAGACAGTCTAGCATCTTAGGATCCTTGAATCGACAGCAGCAGATCGGACATTCCAGATGCCCCTGGCTGATCGTATCCAACATGGTTCGGGCTGCAGCCTCTGCCATCGTGAGTGTATCTTTACGAGAAAAATACCCGTTTCGACTATTTACTCAGTGTCAGGAAGGGGCTTAGGTTGAGAAGGGGGCGTAAAATAGAGGAGGGTGCACACCAGCCCTATAAATATGACTGTAACTGGCTCTCTTTTGTCTGTTCTTATTTTGTCACCATTATCTTAAGACAAAAGACAAAGGAGATCCAGTCACAGCTCTATTTGTAGGGTTAGGTGCACATGTAGGTCAGACTGAATAATTGGGTTATCCTTGTTATGGTCAAAATTACACTTTTCCGAGTCAACAAAAATTACATTTCTCTCGGTCATTTCGACTGAGAAGATCACATTTTCTTGGCCATTTTTACACGAAATTTGGCAGGGCAAATTGTATAGGTTTAGATTCAGGATCAATTAATGATGTGACCCAGTGTGTTCTACCAACACCGCTGTTCCTCAGGCTCCGTGGGCGACATAAGGTTTATGCACATGCGCTAATTTTATCAGACGGGATCGTAAAATGCATTATTCATGAGCTCGACAAAAAGTACACATTTAAAATTTAAAAAGCTGGAACATTCCTAAAAACTGCTCTTATACACTCAATATTTAATATTATGCAGTAAGTTTCAGCCAAACAGGGTGGGAATATAATTCATATTCACATTTTAGTGGGCACAATTTAATTTAATGTCGGCAGTTCTGTAAAATTCCACCCAGGCCTTTAATGTGTTGAACGAGAGGCGCTACATAACGTAAATAGTCCAAAATAAACATCATTTTTTGACAAGAAGGTAAGTTTACTTTATATTAACAAAGATACTGCGACAAGTTTTGGGACCGCCAAAATAGGGCAAGATAGCTCAGTTGGTAGAGCGGTATTCTGGAGGTTGCAGGTTCGAGTCCTGCTTTGCCAATTTCTTTGTTAACTTTGAAATTTGTAATAAGACTCTCAGGAAAACATCATTTAGACTTTAAATTTTACATTGACGCTGGTTTCGAAAGTAAAAACCCTTAAACTCTCCTACAAAATAATGGGGAATTCCCTGGTTGGTTTACTGAACGCGGAGTGTGATTTTCGTAATTTAACTGTACAACACACGGCGGTAGGCAGGGTGCACAAACAACTCCCACTGGCACCCCGGGTATTATGTATTTGACAAGGCAGCGATTGGATGTACATATAGCGCCTGCTATTGGATTTGTGTGGATAACGCAGTTTGTTTACATGAATTAAAGTGTATTGAAGTGCATGGCTCCATGTGGCATTTGTCCTTTAAAAGTCTGCCCAACGGTACTTCTCTTGACTCAGAGTAAAGTTCCCAAGACGACGAAAAATCCCAAGAAACACAAACTTCATTTTCATTCCAATTAAAACACTGATAAACATCACAATTAATGGTAATTTTTCGTAGGTATTTTCTCATCAAGCGTCTAGCCGAAAGGTTCACAGTCTATAATAAATTATAGTCGTTATTCTGTCGATTTATTACCATCTCTCAAATATCAACAACTTATTTTTAATATAAACAAGCTATTGAAAAGACCTATTTTTATGAAAAAACAGGACCGGGTACAATTTGGCCGCAAGAGGACGTTTTATACGAGTTAAAGCACAGACTATACAGACATCTAAATAAACCCTCTATGGCCGGTGGAGGATGAATTTCGGACTCCATGAAATCTGTACTCATTGGTAGTATTGCGCATGCTTAAGTGGAGATAATTAGGAGCGTGATCTGTCACGTGAGAGGGTTTAACCAATAATAGAAAAAAAGGGTCCGATTTTCATAGGAGTCTGGTTTTAGTACGACACCGGCACCATGGACATGATGGAGGAAGGACACGGACAAGCAAACAAACCTAATGTCGCCCTGGCAACAGCTATGCCAACCGAAGCTAATCATTTCTTCTCTTGCAAATCAAGAATCAGGCAAGATTTCTATGCTATTTCAATAACAAAACACTGAATCCGACATTGAATCTGTGCAACATGTAATGTGCAATATATACCTCCATGGTAAAATGTACTCACTTTTTAAAACTGATCCGTCAATTGGATGGGGTCTTCAACCACATTCTATTCCCGAGCGTGTAAACACAAGAATGGCCTTCCACCGGCTTACGCACCGCCGGTAATTTCGTTCGGTGAAGGTGATTACTTATCGGACAAGGTATCGACTACCACAGCATTCTGTGTACATGTATTTGTGTAACAACTGCGCAGTATATGATGAGCAGGCATTGTGTACAGCACAATTTACTCACTAGCACTATGGGAAAAACCAGTTACTATTTTTAACTCGCGCTAGTGAATATAAAGGCAGCGCTCGGCTCCTTTCAGATGACAATGTGCGCGCGCACCCAAGCCTTTGGCGTAAAGCTACGGAAGTCCATAATGGACATTACACATGTCTCCATTTGCAGGAAAGACTATTATCCTATTGTTACCGCGTAAATCAGCCGCAATGTCCTTGATTCAAGTTCAGTACTACAGTGGGGATTATTACGAAATTAAAACCAAAATGTAAAATGAACAATAGTACAATCTTACACAAATGCCTGTGTAAAAAGAAAAGTCTTAAGCTTATTCTTAAAAACCGAAAGAACCTGAACAGACTGAATCTCATGCAAATTAATTGTACATCGTTACATTTAATGGAATAAAAATTGTTGACGAAAATGTGTATGAGGCCGCCAAAAAGGTTAATAATGCCAAAAATCGTACAGATTCGCCTTGGATGCCCCAGAGTATCTGCCTTTTTAATTGATCAATGCCACCTGTTAACCACAATTTTGAACCGCCTACGAGTTGTCCTGCGTACGAGTTGACCAATCTGCGTACGAGTTGACTAATCTGCGTACGAGTTGACCAATCTGCGTACGAGTTGTCTCGCGTACAAGTTCCCCGTGAATAGAGCTTGAAGCTAGCTAGTGGCGCACTTCTGGACCCCCCGAATAGGTAAATCAGCGTGTAAAAGTCGGGGTTTCTACAATTATTTCGGTACATTTATTTCTTTAAGGCAGTCCTTCTTTAAAAAGACCTTTGTAAATTTGTTACGATGTTGTATCTCAAATTGATGAAACTGAAAAATCGCATTACGTTAAAGAGAAATATCGAACCAAAAATCGACCTCTCACTTCCAAAATGTTTATGTGGACTCATGGAAGTGGAAACACTTGTACAAATAGGCAACCAGCCTGCGGTCCATAAATCCAATGATCGAGAAGAGTAATGCTCATAGCGATTCTGGCAAGGTACACTGTATTTGTTTAGGTAAAAAAATGTTCACCTGTAAAATAACAAACCATCGCCGTATTTTAGTTTAACGGATTTTGAATGTAAAATTACGGTAATGTGAGCTGGAAAATATCATCACGAATCCATACAGTTTTCGTGTTGTAGTGTTAATTTATACAGATGATATAAATTTACAAAAACACTTTCTCAAAATCCAACATGTTGTGTACATAGCTCAGCTTTTGACACTGTGGATCACAGCATCTTGCTGAAGAGGCTTTCAGCCTCCTTTGGCATCACCGGTGCTGTAAAAACATGGCTTGCCTCTTACCTGGAGGGAAGGGATCAACGAGTACTCATTAACGGTAAGACATCCAGCTCTGAAGTGATTATATGGGGAGTACCACAGGGGTCAGTGATAGGGCCACTGTTATTCATCTGTTATACAACTCTTCTTCAGAGTATTGCAGAGCAGCACAATGTTGAGTGTATGATGTATGCTGACGACCTGCAGTTGTACACAGCTACGAATCCTGCTACGAGACACGAGTCAAAAGAAAGACTAGAGTTATGTATCAGGGAGATTCGCAATTGGATGAAGGATAACATGCTTGTTATCAATTATGGCAAAACTGAAATGCTTCATCTAACATCATCCAGGAAGCGTGACTCAAATCAGGAACTGCCTCCACTCACGGTTGGTGACATTAGCATCTCTAGCAGCACAACTGTTCGAGACCTTGGAGTTGTGCTCGACAATCACCTAACTCTACGTCAAAATGTGAACTCCATCTGTCGGAATGCATCCTTATCTCTCTACAAAATCGGAAAGATAAGAAATCTCCTCGACAATCACACAACTGAGATCCTTGTCCACTCCTTCGTCACCTTTCTTCTCGATTCTTGTAATTGTCTCCTCATCAATCTCCCCAATAAAGACATCGCCAAGCTTCAGCGAATTCAAAATTCAGCTGCCAGACTAGTCTCCAAATTACCAAGGCAAGAGCACATCACTCCCACTCTACAGGAACTACACTGGCTGCCCGTATCCCAGAGAATCCAGTACAAAGTCATCATTCTAATTTTCAAAGCACTTCATCAACTCTGTCCCAGCTACATATCTGAACTTGTTACCCCTTACATACCCACTCGATCCCTCCGCTCTGCATCTCAACACCTCATTGAACCCACGAAAGACAGGACCAAGTCATACGGATCCAGAAGATTCTCATCTGCAGCTTCGCATCTCTGGAACTCTCTCCCCACTACTTTCCGAACCATCACAGACTTAACTTTCTTTCAATCGCAACTGAAAACATACCTGTTTAAAAACGCTTTCTAATGTCATTCAAACTGTATTATTGTATTCATCAAAATGTTATTACATTACTGTACTTTTATTTATTTTGCCTTCATTTCTTTATAATTGATGTTTATAATGATTGATTATTATTAATGTTTTCCTTATTTTGATATTTCTTTAGTTTATGATCTAGTAGTTTATATGTGTAATTTTTGTTGTATTAATATTGTAAAGCGCATTGCTATTTTCTTCGAAGATGAAATGCGCTATAGAAGTCTAGGTTATTATTATTATTATTATTATATACATGAACACCTACAAAGTGTTGTTTATGTATAGGAGAATACACGAGAAAGTGTGGATTCGTAATTACGAATTCACGAGGCGCGAAGCGCCGAGTGGATTCTTAAATACGAATCCACACTTGGGAGTGTATTCTCCGACTTAAACCATTGCGTCAAAAGAAGTATTGTTATTAACTACCCAATTGAGTGGAGATGAAAAGGCATGCATGTATCGTGGCCATAGACGTAATTT
Source organism: Crossaster papposus (assembly GCA_037893245.1). Taxonomy (NCBI): domain Eukaryota; kingdom Metazoa; phylum Echinodermata; class Asteroidea; order Velatida; family Solasteridae; genus Crossaster; species Crossaster papposus. Next base: position 363,793 of record JBAIAA010000669.1, on the reverse strand, counting down.
ACATAAGGCCAACTAAAAAAAAATATGTTTAGTGTCACCGCCCGCTTCTTTTTTTAGAGGCCGCCTCCTTTCTTTTTTTTTCACAAAAATAATAAATGTTATTATCTTTAAAACAAATAATAATAATAACTAAAACTACGTCTGTTCGAGGAACAGAACATAGGGCCTTTTCGCATTTTTTCCCCGTAAAAATCATTCAAAGGGAATTTTAAACACATTAAAAGTAATCAAAACGAATTTAGGTTATTTAAACAGATTAAAGTTAATTTAAAGTGATTAAAACGATAACGTCACACATTTGTAAACTTTTGGTGAACTACCTAACCAACCCAATACACAATTATTTTTATGTTAGCATGATCCGTTGCTGAGATATGGCTTCAAGGTCTTAAAACGTAATAAATCACATACAATTGAATGATCGCTTCAAGTCTTTTCATTCTAACTTCCGGTCTGGTGACGTCATATTTGTTTTCTCCCGGTCAAATTGTTTCTAACATGAAGCTATTATATACATCAATTATAAAGTGATTTCAGCAAACTTCGCCACACACATCAACTGAATATTAATTTTGAACCTGCCGCCAGAGGGTGCTATAACATGTTATGACGTCGCCGGTAATTTTTTTGAAAAGTACATCTAGCCAAACACTAACATCGTTTAAAGTAAGTTCATATCATTTTTCACTTTCAAATTATAAGGCACTTTCGGTTTGGACCGAAAGGAAGGGTCACGTGATTTCTCACACACGAGATAAAATGAAGATCCTAATTGCCACAAACCTAAAGTCCCGGTCTTTTGCGCGTTATTAGCTGTTTCGGCAATTCAGCCGAAACAGCTATTGTAATCGTTAAAGTTTTTTTTTTTTTTTTTTTTTTTTTTAGCTGTTTCGGTTTTTTACCGAAACAGCTATTGTTTTCGTTCTGGTTTTTTTTTTTTTTTTTTTTTTTTTTAGCTGTTTCGGTTTTTCACCGAAACAGCTATTGTTTTCGTTCTGGTTTTGTTTTTTTAGCTGTTTCGGTTTTTCACCGAAACAGCTTTTGTTTTCGTTCTGGTTTTTTTTTTTTTTTTTTTTTTTTTTTTTTTTTTTTTTTTTTTTTTGCCTTTTGTTCTCCATAGGATTTGTACACGTTTGTTCAGACAATACACTTTGACACTTTGGTAAATCCGATGGACTTGAGACTTGGCATACACTTAGACAACCACCCAAGGACGGTCCTAGAAGAAATTCGTCGCGATTACGTCATTCAAGGTCACGTGACTTCGCGTTAAAGGTGAAATTTTCCCCATAGGTTTTGTACACGTTTTTCTTCAGACTATTAAATTTGACACTTTGGTCAATCCGACCGACTTGAAACTTGTCATACACTCAGAACACCACCACCAGATGTTTCTGAAAGAAATTCAGCACGATTGCGTCATTCAAGGTCACGTGACGTCAAGTTAAAGGTTTAATTTGTCCCCCATAGGTTTTGTACACGTTTTTCTTTAGACTCTTGACTTTGACACTTAGTAAATCCGATCGATTTGAGACTTGGCACACTCATAGACCACCATCCACAGACGGTCGTAGGAGAAATTTTGCACGATTACGTCATTCAAGGTCACGGGGTGTCACGTTAAAGGTTAAATTTCCCCCCCCCCCCCCCCCATAGGTTTTGTACACGTTTTTCTTTAGACTATTGACTTTGACACTTTAGTAAATCTGATCGACTTGAGACTTAGTAAATCTGATCGACACACAAAAGACCATCACACACATATTGAAAGACACTCGAAACAGCTCTGTGTTTGTCCACAAACACATGTCTAGTTTTTTTTTTTTTTTTTTTTTTTTTTTTTTTTGCCTTTTGTTCTCCATAGGATTTGTACACGTTTGTTCAGACAATACACTTTGACACTTTGGTAAATCCGATGGACTTGAGACTTGGCATACACTTAGACAACCACCCAAGGACGGTCCTAGAAGAAATTCGTCGCGATTACGTCATTCAAGGTCACGTGACTTAGCGTTAAAGGTGAAATTTTTCCCATAGGTTTTGTACACGTTTTTCCTCAGACTATTGAATTTGACACTTTGGTCAATCCGACCGACTTGAAACTTGCCATACACTCAGAACACCACCACCAGATGTTTCTGAAAGAAATTCAGCACGATTGCGTCATTCACGGTCACGTGACGTCAAGTTAAAGGTTTAATTTGTCCCCCATAGGTTTTGTACACGTTTTTCTTTAGACTCTTGACTTTGACACTTAGTTAATCCGATCGACTTGAGACTTGGCACACACATAGACCACCATCCACAGACGGTCGTAGGAGAAATTTGGCACGATTACGTCACTCAAGGTTACGGGGTGTCACGTTAAAGGTTCAATTTTCCCCCATAGGTTTTGTACACGTTTTTCTTTAGACTATTGACTTTGACACTTTAGTAAATCTGATCGACTTGAGACTTGGCACACACAAAAGATTACCACATACATATTGAAAGTAATTTTAGACACTCGAAACAGCTCTGTGTTTGTCCACAAACACATGTCTAGTTTTTTTAGCTGTTTCGGTTTTTCACCGAAACAGCTCTTGTAATCGTTAAAGTTTTTTTTTTTTTTTTTTTTTTTTTTTTTTTTTTCTTTTTCAGCATTTTCGCCATAGGATTTGCACACGTTTGTTCAGACAATACACTTTGACACTTTGGTAAATCCGATGGACTTGAGACTTGGCATACACTTAGACAACCACCCAAGGACGGTCCTAGAAGAAATTCGTCGCGATTACGTCATTCAAGGTCACGTGACTTCGCGTTAAAGGTGAAATTTTCCCCATAGGTTTTGTACACGTTTTTCTTCAGACTATTGAATTCGACACTTCGGTAAATCCGACCGACTTGAAACTTGGCATGCCCTTAGAACACCACCCCCAGATGTTCCTGAAAGAAATTCGGCACGATTGCATCATTGAACGTCACGTGATGTCACGTTAAAGGTGCACATTTTTCTCCCATTGGTTTTGTACACGTTTTTCTTTAGACTATTGACTTTGACACTTTAGTAAATGCGATCGACTTAAGACTTGGCACACACTTAGACCACCATCCACAGACGGTCCTAGAAAAAAATCGGCACGATTACGTCATTCAAGGTCACGGGGCGTCACGTTAAAAGTTCAATTTTCCCCCCATAGGTTTTGTACACGTTTTTCTTTAGACTGTTGACTTTGACACTTTCGTAAATTTGATCGACTTGAGACTTGGCACACACATAGACCACCACACACACATATTGAAAGTAATGTAAGACACTCGAAACAGCTCTGTGTTTGTCCACAAACACATGTCTAGTTTTTTTTTCCTTTTGTTCTCCATAGGATTTGTACACGTTTGTTCAGACAATACACTTTGACACTTTGGTAAATCCGATGGACTTGAGACTTGGCATACACTTAGACAACCACCCAAGGACGGTCCTAGAAGAAATTCGTCGCGATTACGTCATTCAAGGTCACGTGACTTAGCGTTAAAGGTGAAATTTTCCCCATATGTTTTGTACACGTTTTTCTTCAGACTATTGAATTTGACACTTTGGTCAATCCGACCGACTTGAAACTTGCCATACACTCAGAACACCACCACCAGATTTTTCTGAAAGAAATTCAGCACGATTGCGTCATTCAAGGTCACGTGACGTCAAGTTAAAGGTTTAATTTGTCCCCCATAGGTTTTGTACACGTTTTTCTTTAGACTATTGACTTTGACACTTTAGTAAATCCGATCGACTTGAGTCTTGGCACACACTTAGACCATTGACGCAGATGGTCTTAGAAGAAATCCAGCACGATTACGTCATTCAAGGTCATGGGGCGTCACGTTAAAGGTTCAATTTCCCCCCATAGGTTTTGTACACGTTTTTCTTTAGACTATTGACTTTGACACTTTAGTAAATCTGATCGACTTGAGACTTGGCACACACAAAGGACCATCACACACATATTGAAAGACACTCGAAACAGCTCTGTGTTTGTCCACAAACACATGTCTAGTTTTTTTTTTTTTTTTTTTTTTTCCTCAGTTTCAGACTTTTCTCCATATAGTTTGTACACAGTTTTCTTCAGCCAATACACTTTGACACTTTGGTAAATCCGATCGACTTTAGACTTGGCATACACTTAGAACACCACACCCAGATGTTCCTGAAAGGAATTCGGCGCGATTGCGTCATTTAAGGTCACGTGACGTCACGTTAAAGGTTCAATTTTTCCCCCATAGGTTTTGTACACGTTTTTCTTTAGACTATTGACTTTGACACTTTCGTAAATTTGATCGACTTGCGACTTGGCACACATCTCGACCACAATCCCCAGGAGGGCCAAGGGAAATTCGTCATGATGACGTCATCGTGGGTCATGTGACTTAACATTAAAGGTGCAGTTTTTATTTTATTTTTTTCAGACTTTTTTCTATAGGGTTTGTACACGTTTTTTGTTCGGACAATACACTTTGACACTTTGGTAAATCCGATCGACTTGAGCCTTGGCATACACTTAAACCACCACCCACAGATGATCCTAGAAGACATTCGTCACGATTACGTCATTCGTGGTCATGTGACGTCACGTTAAAGGTGCAATTTTTTCCCATAGGATTTGTACACGTTTTTCTTCAAAATATTGAATTTGACACTTCTGTACATTCGATCGACTTGAGACTTAGCACAGACCTCGACCGCTATCCTTAGGAGGGCCAAGAGAAAAATAATCAATATGACGTCATCGCGGGTCATGTGACGTCCCATTAAAGGTGTAGTTTTTAAGACCCTCTAACTCTGAAAGTACAAGTCCGGTTGGGGTCAAACTTGGTTTGCAAGTATTCGAGGATGTGTTATAGACGAAAATTAAGATGACGTAATTATGACATCATCGGGTGTCATGTGACGTCACATTAAAGGTTCAATTTTCTCCATAGGTTTTGTACACGTTTTTCTTTAGACTATTGAATTTGACAATTTGGTAAATCCGATCGACTTCAGACTTAGCACACACCTCGACCACCATACCCAGGAGGGCCAAGAGAAAAATCGTCATGATGACGTCATCGGGGGGTCATGTGACGTCACATTAAAGGTGCAGTTTTTAAGACCCTCTATCTCTGGAAGTACAAGTCCGATTGGGGTCAAACTTGGTATTCATGTATTCCAGGATGACTTATAGACGAAAATTAAAATGACATCATGATGACGTCATTGGGTGTCAGGTGACGTCAAATTAAAGGTCAAATTCTTTCCATACGATTTGTACACGTTTTTTTTTCAACCAATATATCTTTGGCACTTTGGTTTATTCGATCGACTTTAGACTTGGAACACACTTAGACCACCTCAATATTGAAAGTCATTTTAGACATGCGAAACAGCTCTGTGTTTGTCCACAAACACATTTCTAGTTTGTTATTGATTTTCAAAGATTAAATAAATTTAATACGACGTCACGTTACCCCCTGATGACGTCACCATGATGTCTGTCTGCTAGACACGAGCTCACTATAGGGTCTTCACTTGGATAAAGTTTTGTTTGGATACGACTTTTTATGAAAAGTACTTGTACGAAAGAACGTGTACAAAGTCTATTGCATTTGGGTCCCAAAAAGAAAAAGAAAAAAGAAGTAAAACAAAAATCAGAACAAAAACAAAGGCTTTTTCGCAAAATTGCGAAAAAGCCAATTAAAAAAGATAATACAATTTTAAGATCGTAATTTGGACTTTAGCATCACTGTGTACATGCTGTGAAAATATATTTGTTTCTAATGGGAAGGCTAGGGTGTGACGTGTTTGGTGCATACATGATCGACCCACATGAATTTTGATTTTTAATCGTGGGTGAGACATGTTTTAATTTCAAATAGAAAGATAGGGCGTGACATATTCACTACATGACCCATATTAAAATGTGTCGAGCGGCTATTAAAAAAGAAAGAAAAAAAGGCCTCCTCCTTCCTTCTAAAAAAAAGACAAACATGTTTTTTTTATTATTTGGCCTAAAGGGAGGTTCTCGAGGCTCTTACGTAATCGAGTTGGATTAGGGTTGAGGAATTGAATAACCGTGGATTCGTAATTGTTACAAATGTAGGCAAGATAAAAATCGTTCCGAATCCACACTTTACTAAAGATTCGTAGATACGAATCCACTGTTATTGTCCAAAGCGTTGATTCGTAGATACGAATCCACACTTTTAACAATAGCGTGACGTCATAGCAATGGTTTAATTACATATAATCTACTGTTATCCAACAGGAATTTCATTACGCAGCAACTGACCATTCAGAACTGAGAAAATTTGTAGTATGTTAAATTGGCTGTTCAGTCAAAAAAAATGCACGTTCTTGATTATAATGTGTTATTTATTCAAACAATTCCACAATAAAATTCGGATTTCTTGCAAAAATAGGTTAATAATCGTATTAGATCTTTAGTATTCAAGTAGTGAAATCATTTCTGGCAAACTGTGACTTCATCATGACATGAAAAGATCATGAATATAAATCTAAATCAGTCACTTTCTTTGGCCTCGCCCTGTGTACCTCAACAACAACTACTGCATTCAAAGTTACTATACCACAATGTTCTTTTATTGTCATAAATTTGAGAAGCACAATTTTACATGACATTTCTTCACTAATGTCTAAAATTAAATACCTCTGCAGAAAAATAGGTTTTTTTTTAAATCTACGAGCGAGGCGCACTATTAGAAAAACTAAATATGCCTACCTATAATTATAGAAGAGTAAAAACAAATCTATGAGCCTTGTGTACAAACAATGCTTTGATATTTTCGGACTTAAATTAGAGTTTTTAGGATATGTTATTGCTTTCTGATGGCCGATTTCTTTGTTCGCTGTCTCTCACAATTGCCTTTTCATACGAAATATAATACCGAGAACTGGACAGAAATATATACACGGCCATCACAAATGTCCCCTACTTTGACCTATCAGCCATGGATCAGAAAGCAAAAACATATCCTAAAAAGTCAAATTGAGCTCAGAAAATATCAAAGCATTTACTGAGAAAATATTATTTTTGTTCAGACAAGTCTCATAGTGTTTGTGCACTATAGGTGTCAAGTGATGTCTGTGTATGAAATTATTTTCCCAGCCACTTAAATTGAAGTCCTATAAGATGTTTGATATAAGGGGATACTTGTGCAAGGAGCCTATAGCAGATGTAATTTGGTTCAAGTAAGCAGCAGTGCCATAGGCAATTCACATCCGCTGCAAGGTCTTGATGGAATGTCTGTCTGCAACAACCATGTCGCCAGTGGATGTATAGGCCATTTCTATCGGATTGAACAGCCTTTCGGCTACAGTTCCTACCAGTGATCCATTTGGGTCGTACTGCTGTATTTTTGAGTTTCCCCTACCACCGTAATGAACAGCTACATTAAAGTAGCCACGACTGTCACAAAGGATCCCATTGGGACTCGCAGGTTTTTGGTCCACAAGTGTCTTGATACTAAACACCTCATTGCCCTTGAGGTCTACGCAGGAGAGGGTTTTATTTTTGTAGTTAGAAATGTACAGGCGCTCCATGTTATCCATCGCTAAATAATTTTTCACATTTTCATTTGGAATAGTTGCTACTAACAAGCCATCAAGCAAATGTACAGAAACAACTTTCCTGCCCCAGTCAGCCACAGCTAGTCGTTCTCCAGCTGCGTCTAGCGCAATAGCGGTTAACTTACTTGATTCTTCCTTAGATGGTGTGAATTCGCGAATCCACTGAAGATTGCTGTCAAAAATCTTCACTTTCTTTTTGTCAGTGACAAAAAGCAGATCATCTGAGGTGACATCAATGCCACAAGGAGCGTCCAGCTGATGACCGCTTTGAGCGGCCGAAGTTTTGAAACGTCCAGTGGAGGTAAATAGCGATAGTCGTTTCAGCCTTGTGTCTGTCACCGCAATGTCCCCGCTGCTGAAACATGCAACACTTTTGGCGAATTGGAATTCTCCGTCACCGTTTCCTTCCTTGCCGAACTCTTCCTTCACCTGCCACTTCTCTTTGAGCAATATCTTCCCAAGATCCTTTCCACTGACGACATCTTGACATTTGACCCCAATGAACGAAAGATCCACCTTTGCCGGTTCGCACCTGAGCTCCTTCTGGAATTCCAAGTTGTGCATCACCTTCGGTTTGAGTTCCAAGAGCTCGAAATTATCGACTTGGCTCATCAAGTCGTTTACAGCCGTGACGGTCTGATCTGCGCGTTCCATCTGGTCACGGTTGCGCATGAGCGCCTTTTCGTACTCGCTGTCTCTCTCCTGATAGATTTTGTTGATTTGTTCGGTGATTACCTTTGCTTTGCTTCTGATTTTGGCAATTTCTGCCTCCGCTTTTGCAGAAATATCATTGCAAGCCTGAGCCAGTTTCGTTTGCAATCTATTCCGTGCATGTTCGATGGAGTCTTCGTTTGATGCAAATTGCTCTTTGCTTTTCTGGAACTGTTGCAATATGTTATTGACACTCTCACGGAATGATTTGATGGTGTCACCGATATCAATTAACTTATGTTCAACAGCTGTTCGGTGCTCAGTTGCAACACACATGGCGCAAATCAACACATCACAAGTCTCACAGTGAAAGCATATGGCTTGATCACTATGTTTTCTACATTTTGGTGTGGCAGTCTTAGTAGCATCTGTTGGTGAAGCCCTCGGTTTGTCTAAGTCTTCCGCTTGAATGATGCGATGGTATTTGGTAGGCTTCAAGCGTCGGTGCGCCTCTTGGCATTTCTTGCAGATGTTCTCCTTGCAGTCAAGGCATCTTGACACGGCCTCACTTTCTTCTTCACAAGATTCACAAGTCGCACTAGTAGTACCGGAAGTTACCTTTCCTAATAACTGCTCTTGTTTGTTTATCTCATCGACAAGAGATATCAGAAAGAAGCTAGAAGACAGACTCTGCACTCCTTCCTCAGGAACGCCCGTCTCTCTCCTGCAGACTGGACATGTTATCTTCGCCCTCTCAGTCGTCTCTTTGCTCACCATATTACCCAGACAGTTCAGGCAGAAGCTATGAAGACAGTCTAACATCTTAGGATCCTTGAATCGACAGTAGCAGATCGGACATTCCAGATGCCCCTGGCTAATCGTGTCTAACACGGTTCGGGCTGCAGCCTCCGCCATCGCGATTATGATCTATATAACGAAAAAAGAACAAAAACACCTAGGAATACTCAAAGTGTGTGACAGGAAGGGGGCTTAGGTTGGGAAGTAGCATGGAGCTGTAACATGAAGAAGGGTGCACACCAGGGTTGTAGTCGAGTCCCTGCAAGTCCTTTCACAAGTCCTTTCGTGAAGCCAGTCACAAGTCCCTTTATAAAGGCAGTCACAAGTAACTATATGAACAATGACAAAGGAATGCCTTTGTCAAAGCTGATTTGAATAGCTTGTGATTTGAATTGGAACTGAAGGACTTGTGATGGACTTGCAGGGACTTACAGGGACTTACAGGGACTTGCAGGGACTTGTGATGGACTCGACTACATCTCTGGTGCACACTCGCCCTACAAATAGGGCTGTAATTGGCTCTTATCTTGTGTCTTATTTGTTGCTATTATCTGATCTTATCTTGTCGCCTGTAATGGCGACGAGATTATAGACAAAAGGGAGCCAATAAACATAACCCTCTTTGTAGTGCTAGGTACACACACTATAGGTCAGACTGATGAAGTTATATTCGCTCTATACTTTCCATGGTCAAAATGACACCTTCCGAGTAAAAACAAATGACATTTTTCTCGTAAATTTTGACCGAAAAGGCGACATTTTCTCGGTTAAACTGACCGAGAAAGTGTTATTTTTTACCCGGAAATGGGTAAAGCCAATATATATACATTCAGATTCAGGATCAATTAACCTCACCCAGAGTTTGTTCTACCGTGGAGGAATATTCCTCCGTGGTTCTACCTACAGACTGCATTGTACATACAATACACACAACCACCCAAAAGCTAATCGTTCTAACGAATATCAGGCATGTTTACTGAAGCTATTTCACTTATTACAAAAATCAATTACGTTGAATCTATTAATCAACATGTACAATGTACTCACTTTTTAAAAATGATTTGCCAGTTGGATTGGGTCTTCAACCACAATTATTTAGCACTAGAAATCCCGCGAAAGAATGGCAAAACTACTTCGAACGGCTAAAGCTGTGATCAAGCGTAGTACTGGTACATGTAGTAAATTAGTAGTACTGCTTCACTCAACATCGACGGGATAAAAGGTTTGTGTCGCACAAAATATTAACACATAAATTCCCTTAATTCAAGTTGAAGGTATAGGCCAACTTCTGTAGACACCATTTGTATGTGTATGTGTGCAACAACTGCGCAGCGTTTGAGGAGGAGGCACCACGCCCGAGAACCAACAGGGCCTTCTTATATAGACAATAGGTTCCTACGTGTACATCAGGTGATTGTATATCAAGTGAATCATTAACATAATACGTTGGGTAACTCATAACAATGTGCAACGTCCGACGAGTACACTGGTAAGATATTAACATATTAACTACACAACAGCTTCATGAGAAAACCCAGTTGCTATTTTTAACTCTCTAATCAAATGTTAAACGACTGGTCTACCACGTAAAACTATAGGGAAGTTCACAATGGACTTTACATATGTCTTTATGTGTGCAAGAAAGAATAATAATAAATATTCACAGATTTCATTTGAAATCGAGATGTATTTATTTTGGATAATAGCTTTTTCTGGCAAAGCATCTCTCCTCTTTACTTTAGAAAAGAGACGTGTTACAGGTAGAAAAAGGTGTGGAACAATTTGTTTCAACTTAATAATCTAAAATTGAAATGAGCTGGTGATAACAAATTATTATTTACAACTCGCTGCTTCTCAACAAAATAATGGCTAATAAAATTGATTGAGTTGATTTTTAAATACAATAAAGTGAAAATAAAGTTTAAAAACAGCCGTCGTGTACTTTGTTTTATTTATTAAAGTTCCAAAACCGTGAAAAATTGATTTTCAAATGAATCTATCGCGTTACGGAAATATAACCTCTAAAAGGTAGTGTACACCATTTTCTTTTGCTGTAATTTTCTAAATTGGATGGGTTAGAGGGTTCGTATACTCGTGAGGCTGACCATAGATGCTAGAAAACCAAGAACATTAATGTTGTTTTGCAGTCTGGTACCCCGACTTCATTCAAACAAAACAGAGCAATTTATAGACCTTGGAGATTTATCAGGTTAGGAAACCAGACTCTAGTTGGCTGGCACACATTTACGGATGTGTAACAGTATTGCAAATAAAATGAGGACTCACTAAATTTTATAAATTGGAGACAGTCTTTGAAAATAGATATTTCCAACGATTGCCGGCTGGCTTGCGATTCTGGCAAGGTACACTGTATAGTTTTGAGTTAAATAACGGGGGTTTTCACCTGTAAAGTAGCAAACAATCGCCGTATTTTAGTTTAACAAATTTTGAATGTAAAATAACGGTACTGCGACCTTGAAAATATCCTACAACGAATAATAGTTTTCGTGTTGTGTAGCGTTAATGTATACAAAGAGGATATAAATTTACAAAAACACTTTCTTAAAATACAACATTGTGTGTAAATATACATTAAACACATACAAAGTGTCGTTTATTTACAGACAATTTACTGATCCCATTACGCAGCAAGTGACCATTTAGAACTGAGGAAATGTGTAGTATGTTAAATTGGGGTGTTTATTCAAAAAATGCACGATCTTGATCATAATGTGTTGTTTATTCAAACAATTCCACAATAAAATTCAGATTTCTTGCAAAAATAGGTTAATAATCGTATTAGATCTTTAGTATTCAAATATTGAAATCATTTCTGGCAAACTGTGACTTTATTATGACAAAAAAAGTTCATGAATATAAATCTAAATCAGTCACTTTCTTTGGCCTCGCCCTGTATACCTCAACAATAACTACTGCATTCAAAGTTACAATACCACAAAGTTCTGTTATTGTCATACCTTTAAGAAGCACAATTTTACCGAGATGAAATTTCTTCACTAATGTCTTAAACTAAATACCACTGCAGAAAAAAAAGTGTTTTTTAGAATCTACGAACGAGGCGCACTATTAGAAAAACTAAATACCTGTAATTGTAGAAGAGTAAAAAATTTAATCTTATCGCTTGTGTAAAAAAATGCTTTGATATTTTTGGAGTTAAATTTGACTTTTTAAGATATGTTGATGCTTTCTGATGGCCAAATTCTTTGTTCGCGGTCTCTCACAATTGCTTTTCATTAGGAATATCATAGCGGTAACTGGAAATAATTCCATACACGGACATCACTATTAATGCTCCCCTACTTTGACCTATCAGCCATGGATCAGAAAGCAATAACATATCATAAAAAGTCAAATTTAGCTCAGAAAATATCAAAGCATTTTCGAAAATTTTCCTTTCCAGACGAGTCTCATAGTGTTTATGCACTGGGTGTCAAGTGGTGTCCGTGTATGAATTTTTTTCCCAAGGAACCAGCCACTTAAATTAAAGTCAGATAAAATGGCATCTGATATTGACTACCCCAAATTGCTTTTTCTTACTGAGCGTGTACTTGTGCACAGAGCCCACAGCAGATGTAGTTTGGTTCGAGTAAGCAGCAGTGCCTAGCAGGCAATTCACATTCGCTGCAAGATCTCTTGAAGGAATGTACGCCTGCAACAACCACGTCGCCAGTGGGTGTATAGGCCATTTCTAGCAGATTGAACAGCTTTTCTGCTACAGTTCCTACCAGTAATCCATTTGGGTCGTACTGCTGTATTTTAAAGTTTCCCCTGTCACCGCAATGAACAGCTACATCAAAGTAGCCGTGACTGTCACAAAGGATCCCGGTGGGACTCGCAGGTTTTCGGTCCACAAGTGTCTTGATACTGAACACCTCATTGCCCTCGAGGTCTACGCAGGAGAGGGTTTTATTTTCGTAGTTAGAAATGAACAGGCGCTCCATGTTATCCATCGCTAAATGATGTATCAAATTTTCGTTTGGAATGGTTGCTACTAACGTGCCATCAAGCAAATGCACAGAAACAACATTTCTGCCCCAATCAGCCACAGCTAGTCGTTCTCCAGCTGCGTCTAGCGCAATAGCGGTTAACTGACTTGCCTCTTCCGTAGAGGGTGTGAATTCGCGAATCAACTGAAGATTGTCGTCAAAAACCTTCACTTGCTGTTGGTCTGTGACAAAAAGCAGATCATTTGAGGTGACAGCAACGCCATGGGGAGCGTCCAGCTGATGACCGCTTTGAGCGGCCGAAGTTTTAAAACGTCCAGTGGAGGTAAATAGCGATAGTCGTTTCAGTGTTGTGTCTGTCACAGCAATGTCCCCGTTGCTAAAACATGCAACATTTTCGGCGAATTGGAATTCCTTGTCACCGTTTCCTTTCTTGCCGAACTCTTCCTTCACCTGCCACTTCTCTTTGAGCAATATCTTCCCAAGATCCTTTTCACTGACGACATCTTGACATTTGACCCCGATAAACGAAAGATCCACCTTTGCCGGTTCGCACTTAAGCTCTTTCTGGAATTTCAAGTTGTGCATCACCTTCGGTTTGAGTTCCAAGAGCTCGAAATCATCGACTTGACTCATCAAGTCGTTTACGGCCGTGACGATTTGATCTGCGCGTTTCATCTGGTCACAGCTGCGCCCGAGCGCCTTTTTCGTACTCACTGTCTCTCTCCTGACCGATTTTGTTGACTTGTTCGGTGATTACCTTTGCCTTGCTTCTGATTTTAGCAATTTCTGCCTCGGCTTTTGCAGAAATATCACTGCAAGCCTGAGCCAGTTTCGTTTGCAATCTATTCCGTGCATGTTTAATGGAGTCTTCGTTCGATGCAAATTGCTGTTTGCTTTTCTGGAACTTTTGCATTATGTCCTTGACACTCTCACGGAATGATTCGATGGCGTCACCGATACCAATGAACTTATGTTCCGCTGATCGGTGCTCAGTTGCAGCACACATGGCACAAATCAACACATCACAAGTCTCACAGTGAAAGCATACGGCGTGATCACTATGTTTTCTACATGATTTTGGTGATGTGACAGTCTTGATAACATCTGTTGGTGTAGTGGCCGATTTGTCTACGTCATCTGTTGGAATGATGCAATGGTCTTTGGTGAACCTCAGAAATTGGTGTGCCTCTTGGCATTTCTTGCAGATGTTCTCCTTGCAGTCAAGGCATCTCGACACGGCCTCGTTTCCTTCTTCACATGATTCACAAGTCGTCTTTCCTAATAACTGCTCTTGTTTGTTTATCTCATCGACAAGAGATATCAGAAAGAAGCTGGAAGACAGATTCTGTACTCCTTCTTCAGGAACGTCCGTCTCTCTCCTGCAGACTGGACATGTTATCTTTGCCCTCTCTGTCGTCTCTTTGCTCACCATCTCTCCCAGACAGTTCAGGCAGAAGCTATGAAGACAGTCTAGCATCTTAGGATCCTTGAATCGGCAGCAGCAGATCGGACATTCTAGGTGCCCCTGGCTAATTGTGTCCAACACGGTTCGGGCTGCAGCCTCCGCCATCGTGATCATGAAGTGTATACTTCAGGAAAAAGAAAGAAACAAAATCCATTTCGACTATTACATTCAGGAATACTGTGTCAGGATGGTTATGTTGAGGAGGGGCATGAAGCTGTAAAATAGAGGGCACAGTGGTTTAAAACCATATGTGACCCAGACATCGGTGAATTTCAGGACAATGAACAGTCAAAAATAAAAAATAAAAACAATATCAAGTATGTTTAAACATAATCGCTGGGTACGGAAAACAAGGTTGAAAGTTTTCTAAAAACGTTACACACCGTAATTGACAAAAACAAAAAAATACATTTGAAAGAGGGCGCTTTTTTCTGCATAGCGCCCTCTTGTGACAATTTGTGCATTTAATACTAACCATCTGTTGCTTATGTAGTCCGTTATAATTTATCTAGCTAAAGCCGGTCCGGCCTCTTGTTGAGGCCAACCTATATTCTCTTTAGGTATTTATTCCAGATCACCTCATTAGAGGGTGGCGTGCTTCACTGTTCCATCTCAGTGTTAAAACCATTCGCAATGGAACAGAAATAAAATAAAAGCGAGACCGTTCACAATGGAGGAGTCTTTGTCAATAGGGAACCGGCCACCGTCCACGGATTGGTTTCAGAGAGGTCACACATCGGGAAATAATAATAATAATGTTTACATTAAAGTCATTCAGATGCCCGATTCACATCGTTGTCAGTCCCTGGCTGGACATTATGATAAATAAAAGCAGTCATTGAAAAAATCCATGGGGAAAAACGCGTCTGGCTGGTTGAAATGGTGTTTACTTTTTGTTTGGCTCTGAACGCTGTCGTAATAAAGTTAAATGCTCGTGTCGATCGTCTTAATTTTGTTTAACCTAGTTTGTTTTACAGGTATTGCTTTTTCAGAGAGTTTCAACAACCACTCTATATTCGATGCGCTTATAAAGGCATGCGCTTATAAAGGCATGCGCTTATAAAGGCATGCGCTTATAAAGGCATGCGCTTATAAAGGCATGCGCTTATAAAGGCATGCGCTTATAAAGGCATGCGCTTATAAAGGCATGCGCTTATAAAGGCATGCGCTTATAAAGGCATGCGCTTATAAAGGCATGCGCTTATAAAGGCATGCGCTTATAAAGGCATGCGCTTATAAAGGCATGCGCTTATAAAGGCATGCGCTTATAAAGGCATGCGCTTATAAAGGCATGCGCTTATAAAGGCATGCGCTTATAAAGGCATGCGCTTATAAAGGCATGCGCTTATAAAGGCATGCGCTTATAAAGGCATGCGCTTATAAAGGCATGCGCTTATAAAGGCATGCGCTTATAAAGGCATGCGCTTATAAAGGCATGCGCTTATAAAGGCATGCGCTTATAAAGGCATGCGCTTATAAAGGCATGCGCTTATAAAGGCATGCGCTTATAAAGGCATGCGCTTATAAAGGCATGCGCTTATAAAGGCATGCGCTTATAAAGGCATGCGCTTATAAAGGCATGCGCTTATAAAGGCATGCGCTTATAAAGGCATGCGCTTATAAAGGCATGCGCTTATAAAGGCATGCGCTTATAAAGGCATGCGCTTATAAAGGCATGCGCTTATAAAGGCACACGGTAATTCACCTGCGTCGCAAATGAATGACGTCGTACAAACCACTTGGTAGGAATATACGTTGCATTGCTTAATCGCGCGCTGACTATGCCTATCAACAGAGGGCGCTATTTGGCGCGCTGGACAATATTTTTGTTGAAAACACCCTTACCACAAATTCGACTTTTACGGGCAAAAGGGATATCTTCGCTAATTTACCGACATTTAATAATGACAAGGATATTTAGTCTTTCGATATATTACAAATTTATGACATTTTACCGTAGGTACTATAGGAGGTACTCATTAAAATGTGAAACCGTAAATGTTTAAAAACTAATGATAAAGTATCATCCATTCCTTAGTCCACTCCATATCATACTTTACACCATTCGAAGGGTTGCAAAATGGGTGTATTAAAAGCAATATACCCAAACCCATCAAACTCCAACTGCAGGTTTTGCTAGATTTTGGCAGGTCTGGTACCAAATCTTAGCAACTTGTTGTTGGGCTTTGCTTGAATCAGTACCAAAAAGCTAGGGAGATCGACCCTGTTGAATTCCGTCAGGTTCAGGACAGAAATGAATGAGACTTGTACAAATGTTGGAGTTTTGGGGGTGCACAGGCATTTATTAGTGGGTGACCCACGGCTGTTCACGGCACAGCTAGTTTCTTGTAAACTGCTTGTGTATAACATGTACCCCTCTGTGTGTCCCCACTCGTACTCAAGCACATTCATATCGCTTGACAGTCATCACTGTACTGATCCCATACTGAACAATACATTGACTCATCTGTAACAAGTCAATCAAACTTCAACTGTTGGAGTTTGGCAGGTTTAGTACAGTTAGGTTTAGGAGAGTGTACCAATAAGTACCTGTGTAAAGTTGTGGAAGTTCATGTAGAAGAGGACAAATTAGGTTGATGCTGAACATTTTTGAATTTTAGAGTGTTCTGACTGATTTTGAGATTATACATATTTCACTTAACACACAAACCCTATGGATTGTCCCCGTAACGCAATGTACAAAAAGAATTAATGGTTTGGTTTACTTTCTCCTGTGAGAACCAAGGGGGTTAGGGTTAAACGAAGTTTCGTATACCAAATGAGACCAAACGAGAGACCAAAAATGCCATATAAAATCTACTATCAACACCAAGAAACATGATAGCATTTCTAACCATTGTATTTCTAATATGATTCTACAGGGCAAAGAATCACTTGGCCATCGGAAAGACTCAGTCCGCCTCAGCCAGGAGAAAGTTTGGATGAATCGTCTTCGGACTATTCAACAACATAGGCTCAATATCTAACTAGGAAATTATTAACTTCATTTTGCTTTCTCCTATTTGTCATCTGGTTCAGATTTATTTATTTGTGTTTGTTCTCACTCCTCCGATTTTCCCTTTCTTTTTTCAAACTCCCCCTCCCCCCAATTACTCCTAGTCATACTCTTTTATTAGTTCTTCCCTTTGATCTTTACCCTGGACCTCCTTCCTTGTGGTTTTACCCCTTCTGTTTTTGTTCCCCACCCAAATTCACACCCCTTTACCCCCCTTGGACTGTCTTTGATCCTACCCACACTTACCTTACCCTTTAATCCCTCAGCCTTACCCTTTAATCCCGCCTTTTGTCGATTGTTCCACTGGACTCTGTGCTTTTTCTTTTGTGTTTCTTTTGTCAACCATGATCATATATCATGCCCTATACATGTATGTTTGTATCTTGTACACAGCCATTTTGTCTCTGAAGAAGATCTTGTTGAGATCAAAATATTAGGCCCTCTTAACTTATTTGATTTGTATATTTCAGGCCATTCCAGCCAGTAAGCAGTTTGTAGCAGTTTTAATCTTATTCATGTTTCATTTACCTTGGCAGATATTTGAACAAGATGTAAATATTTTTCTATTTTTTTACTCAGTGTCATTTTTAACATAACTGTAATATCTCCCAAAAAAATTATATAATAAAAACTTGCTTTTGGGACTCCAGTCAATGTTTTGCAACTGAATCTCAAAAAGAATTTCGGACCTGATGTCTGGGTCTTAATTCCACTGTGGAGGGTGCACACCAACCCTACAAATAGGACTGTACCTGCATAAATTTAGGGTAAGGTGCACTATAGCCATTACAGTGACTGCTCTATGTTCAGAAAACCATATGTTCTCACTACTAAACCTATGTTCCGACACTC
This sequence comes from Crossaster papposus, assembly GCA_037893245.1. Taxonomy (NCBI): domain Eukaryota; kingdom Metazoa; phylum Echinodermata; class Asteroidea; order Velatida; family Solasteridae; genus Crossaster; species Crossaster papposus. The sequence goes on along the minus strand of JBAIAA010000669.1, from coordinate 345,437 downwards.
CTATGTTCCAGGGGGCGTCGGAACGCAGGGGGCGTCGGAACGCAGGGGGCGTCGGAACGCAGGGGGCGTCGGAACGCAGGGGGCGTCGGAACGCAGGGGGCGTCGGAACGCAGGGGGCGTCGGAACGCAGGGGGCGTCGGAACGCAGGGGGCGTCGGAACGCAGGGGGCGTCGGAACGCAGGGGGCGTCGGAACGCAGGGGGCGTCGGAACGCAGGGGGCGTCGGAACGCAGGGGGCGTCGGAACGCAGGGGGCGTCGGAACGCAGGGGGCGTCGGAACGCAGGGGGCGTCGGAACGCAGGGGGCGTCGGAACGCAGGGGGCGTCGGAACGCAGGGGGCGTCGGAACGCAGGGGGCGTCGGAACGCAGGGGGCGTCGGAATGCAGGGGGCGTCGGAACGCAGGGGGCGTCGGAACGCAGGGGGCGTCGGAACGCAGGGGGCGTCGGAACGCAGGGGGCGTCGGAACGCAGGGGGCGTCGGAACGCAGGGGGCGTCGGAACGCAGGGGGCGTCAAAACGCAGGGGGCGTCAAAACGCAGGGGGCGTCGGAACGCAGGGGGCGTCGGAACGCAGGGGGCGTCGGAACGCAGGGGGCGTCGGAACGCAGGGGGCGTCGGTCAAAACGACACTTTTCCGAGTCAACAAAAATGTCCTTTCGATTGAGAAAGTGACATTTTTGACCGAAAAAAGTGTATTTTTTTTACACGGAAATGGACAGAGCAACTTGGTTCAGATTCAGGATCAATTATTGTGTCCTATTACAGACTACAAAAGCTAATCGTTCCTTTATCTTACGAATCAGGCATGATTCAAGCAACACCCAATCACATTGAATCTGTGCAACATGTAATGTGTATTACATGTACGTGTAACACGATTCATATGTATTGTACTACAACAATTACAATGTACTCACTTTTTAAAACTGATTCGTCAGTTGGATGGGGTCTTCAACCACATTTTCGGTGGGCCTGTGTAAACACAAGAATGGCCTTCCACCGGTCCAGGTACCGCCGGTATACTTTCGAGCGGCGAAAGGTGATTTAGTTGTACTTATCGAAACAACTACCGCAGCATCCTGTGTACATGTACATGTATTTGTTCAACAACTGCGCAGTATTTGATGAGGAGGCATTGCGTGCAGCACATTTTACTCACTGTGGGGAAAACCTGTTACTATTTTTAACTCGCGCCAATGAAGGGCAGCGCGCGCCCTCTATATAGGCCCTTGCCTTTCATACGACAATGTGCGCGTGCCACTGACCTCTATACAGAGGTCAGTGGCGCGTGCACGCCTTCGGCGTAAAGCTACGGAAGTTCATAATGGACATTACATATGTCTCCATTCCCAGGAAAGAATATTTTCCTGTGAAATATTCACATCATTTATTTGCAATCGAGGTGTATTTATTTTGAATATTAGCTTTTCATGGCAATTATCTCTCCTCCCCACGGGTATTAACCAGTTCGCGCCGGGATTATTTTTAACGAAACTCGATCCGAAGCGTGTTCAGGCTGATAGTGCCGGGAAGCACACCCACGCATTTCCGGCGCGCTGCTGACATACATTTCCGAACTTGAACTTGGCGTGTTTATGCGTCATCCGTTTTGAATCTGGGGAAATTTTTGCGTTTATATACGTCATCCGGCGCGAACTGGTTAAAGGGTGGAAAATATGTTTAAATTTAATAATCTGAAATTGAAATCAGTTTGGTAAAATACAATTATTGTTTACAACTGCAGGATGTTTCTGAAAAATAATATCTAATAAAATTGAAAGTTTATTTCCGAATGGACCATTCCATGAAGTTGAGATACAAAATGTGACATTTTGGTATATTTCTAGTTTCATGCCATATATCAACTAAATTATTTGACTATTTATTCCTGTTTGTCTTGGATGTTGGAAATATTTAGGCAAGTTTTGTACCATTCAAACATTAGTTTCCAGAGTAATTGAATATTTAATAAAAATATTTAGGCATAAGATGTAGCAAGTACAACGGGTCTCTTTCACATCTTGTTGTCGTGTTGCAATATTTATTGTATAAACCTCAGCTTACTATGACCACAAACTGGAGCCATGTAAATTACAAGGGATATGTTGTAAAATATGTTCCAACATAACAAATGTCTCACTAGGGTACACCATGTTAACCTACTGATTCACTTGTATTTCAGGTAAGAGTAACACAAATATAATTACACAAACTTAATTAACTGAAATAAATCAAAAACTCTCCTGAGAATGTCAGCATCAACGCTATATCAAATAACACCAGTCATGGCAATTACATTCCCTTTTTTTTTTTTTTTTTAACTAAAATCAAAGATACATTTGAAGACTTCAGACGCAAACGCCGCTAAACGCCCCCAACACAAACACACACACCCACTAGTTATTTTGGTACATTGCGTTATGGGGACAACCCATAGGGTTTGTGTGTAAACTGAAATCTCACTAATCTCAAACTCAGAACAATCTAAAATTCTAATATTTTCAGCATCACCGTAATTTGTCCTCATTTTTTTTCATTATACCCTAACCCAATTTGCTTTTGTTCTACCTTTACTGAAGACCCAACGCGCTATGGGGACTCAAAAATGTCCCCACTACTCGGTCTGTCTTTTCCAAACAAACGAGCCTGTCCCCCATAACTACGTGGAGGCTCGTACACACATTTATGTGAGCCATGTGTTCCCGGAATCTCAAGAATTCTTTTCAGGTATATCTGGGGCATGTGTCAGGTAGAAAGGCACTGTTAAAACGCTGTTGGTTAAACTTGTTTAACAACCCGTGTAGTCTAAGTGCCCTGCTTACACAACCGTTGTCCACTGTTTAAGGAGGAAACTTGAACAAGAACAGCCCTTTTTTAAACAATTTTGTTAAACAAGGTGCAAATTTGAAGGCCCAAAATCTAATGAAGTACAAGTCCGATTGGGTTTAACGAAGCTTACGAAGCAATTAAACCAATATTGCTTCGTCCTTCGGATGGGACATAAAGCCGTAGGTCCCGTGTGTTGTATAATGCACGTAAAAAAAACCAGAAAAAACTTATCGCTAAGAGAAGGGGTTCGCCCCAGTGTTTGTGGAGGATCACGTCAGCTACCTTCTCGTGGTGATCCCGCGGCGTCATGGAACTAAGAGTTATGTTGCCGTGTACCAAGTGATGATGATGGTGATGATGATGATGATGATGATGATGATGATTCAGTGATAAATCTCGGCACGCACTTTATGGTTAGCTTAATTAGCCCCATGCTGTTGTATGTACGATAAATTAATCTCCGGCTCCATCACCATTGCCAAACTACATAAACAAAGCCAAAGACGGAGACGAAGCTGGGATTTGGGGAACGGCCTTAAAATAAAGTCGGGTATTAAAGATGGCGTCTGATGACTCCATAAGCTCGCATTTTCTTTTTGCTGAGGGGGTACTTGTGTACAGAGCCCATAACAGATGTAGTATGGTTCAAGTAAGCAGCGGGGCCTAGCAGGCAATTCATATTCGCTGCAAGATCTTGACGGAATGTAAGCTTGCAACAACCACGTCGCCAGTGGGTGTATAGGCCATTTCTAGCGGATTGTACAGCTTTTCGGCTACAGTTCCTACCATTAATCCATTTGGGTCGTACTGCTGTATTTTTGAGTTTCCCCTACCACCGTAATGAACAGCTACGTTAAAGTAACCGCGACTGTCACAAAGGATCCCGGTAGGACTCGCAGGATGTTTGTCCACAAGTGTCTTGATACTAAACACCTCATTGCCCTTGAAGTCTACACAGGAGAGGGTTTTACCTTCGTAATTAGGAATGAATAGGCGCTCCATATCATCTATCGCTAAATAATATGTCACATTTTCATTTGGAATAGTTGCTACTAACGAGCCATCAAGCAAATGTACATAAACAACTTTCCTGCCCGAGTCAGCCACAGCTAGTCGTTCTCCAGCTGCAGCTAGCGCAATAGCGGTTAAGTGACTTGCCTCTTCCGTAGATGGTGTGAAATCGCGAATCAACTGAAGATTGCCGTCAAAAACATTCACTTTCCTTTTGTCCGTGACAAAAAGCAGATCATCTGAGGTGACAGCAACGCCCCGAGGAGCGTCCAGCTGATGACCGCTTTGAGCGGCCGAAGATTTGAAATGTCCAGTGGGGGTAAATATTGATAGTCGTTTCAGTGTTGTGTCTGTCACAGCAATGTCCCCATTGCTAAAACATGCAACTCGGCTGGCCAATTGGAATTCCCCGTCACCGTTTCCTTCATTGCCGAACTCTTCCTTCACTAGCCACTTCTCTTTGAGCAATATCTTCCCAAGATCATTTCCACTGACGACATCTTGACATTTGACCCCAATGAACGAAAGATCTACCTTTGCCGGTTCGCACTTAAGCTCTTTCTGGAATTTCAAGTTGTGCATCACCTTCGGTTTGAGTTCCAAGAGCTCGAAATCATCGACTTGACTCATCAAGTCGTTTACGGCCGTGACGATTTGATCTGCGCGTTTCATCTGGTCACGGTTGCGCCTGAGCGCCTTTTCGTACTAACCGTCTCTCTCCTGACCGATTTTGTTGACTTGTTCGGTGATTACCTTTGCTTTGCTTCTGATTTTAGCAATTTCTGCTTCGGCTTTTTCAGAAATATCACTGCAAGCCTGAGCCAGTTTTCTTTGCAATCTATTCCGTGCATGTTTAATGGAGTCTTCGTTTGAAGCAAATTGCTTTTTGCTTTTTTGGAACTTTTGCAATATGTCCTTGACACTCTCACGGAATAATTCGATGGCATCCCCGATACCAATGAACTTATGTTCCGCTGTTCGGTGCTCAGTTGCAGCGCACATGGCGCAAATCAACACATCACAAGTTTTACAGTGAAAGCATACGGCCTGATCACTATGCTTTCTACATGATTTTGGTGATGTGACAGTCTTGGTAACATATGTTGATGAAGCCGTCGATTTGTTTACGTCGTCTGCTGGAATGATGCGATGCTCTTTGGTGGACCTCAGAAATTGGTGTGCCTCTTGGCATTTCTTGCATATGTTATTCTTGCCGTCAAGGCATCTCGACACGGCCTCATTTCCTTCTTCACATGATTCACAAGTCGCAATAGTAGTAGTTATCTTTTCTAATAACTGCTCTTGTTTGCTTATCTCATCGACAAGAGATATCAGAAAGAAGCTAGAAGACAGACTCTGCACTCCTTCGTCAGTAAGGTCGGTCTCTCTCCTGCAGAGTGGACATGTTATCCTTGACCTCTCTGTCGTCTCTTTGCTCACCATCTCTCCCAGACAATTCAGGCAGAAGCTATGAAGACAGTCTAGCATCCTAGGATCCTTGAATCGGCAGCAGCAGATCAGACATTCCAGGTGCCCCTGGCTAATTGTGTCCAACACGGTTCGGGCTGCAGCCTCCGCCATCGTGATCATGAATTGTATACTTCAGGAAAAAGAAAGAAAGACAATCCATTTCGACTATTACATTCAGGAATACTGTGTTAGGATGGTTATGTTGAGGAGGGGCATGGAGCTGTAAAATGGACGGCAGTGGTTTAAAACCATATGTGACACAGACAACAGTGAATCTCAGGACAATGAACAGTCAAAAATCCAAACAACTATATCAAGTATGTTTAAACATCATCGCTGGGTACGGAAAACAAGGTTGAAAGTTTTCTAAAAACGTAACTCACCGTAATTTACATTTGAAAGAGGGCGCTTTTTTTCTGCATAGCGTCCTCTCCTGATAATTTGTGCATTTAATACTACCCTTCTGTTGCTTATGTAGTCCGTTATAATTTATCTAGCTACAGTCCGGCCTCTTGTTGCGGCCGACCCATCTTTTTAGGTATTTATTCCAGATCTCCTCATTAGAGGGTGGCGTACTTAACTGTTCCATCTTCCTGTTGACACCATTCGCAATGGAACAGGAATTAATTAAATGTGAGACCGTCCACAATGGAGGATTCTTTGTCATAAGGGAACCGGCAACCGTCCATAGATTGGATTCAGAGAGGTCACGCATCAGACAATAATAAGATCTATGTTTACATTAAAGTCATTCAGATATTTGCTTCACATCGTCGTCAGTCCCTGGCTGGACATATAAAATAAAAGTCATTGAAATTTTCCCTGGGGGGAAACACGTCTGGCTGGTTGAAATGGTGTTTACTTTTTGTTTGGCTCTGCACGCTGACGTATACATGTAGCGTAATTGTTACAAAAATAAATATTCGTGTTGGTTGTTTTATGTTTTTGTTAACCTAGTTTGTTTTACCGGTATTGCTTTTTGAGGGAGTTTCAACAACCCACCATATAGTCGATGCGCGAAATAAGGCACACGGTAATTCACCTGCGTCGCAATTAAGGACGTCGTACAAACCACTCGGTAAGAAAATACGTTGCAGCGCTGAAACGCGCGCTGACTATGCCTATCAACAGGGGGCGCTGTTTGGCCCACTGGACGTTGTTTTTGTTGAAAACACCTTTACGAATGTCGACCTTTACGAGCAAAAGGGAAATTTCCGCTAATTTACTGGCATTTTATATTGACAAGGATGTTTAATTATTTCGATATATTACAAATTTATGACATTTTACCGTAGGTACTAGAAGGTACTCGTTAAAATGTGAAACCGTAAATGTTTAAAAACTAATGAGTGAGTGAGTGAGTGAGTATTTAGGGTTTAACGCCGTACCAGCATCAATGGCCATATTCACGGCGGGAACAAATTTCATTCAACAATTTTTTATTTCATTCAACAATTTTTTATTTTATTCAACAATTAATGTGAAGAAGTTACAGTTTTAGAGGTGGGAGGGAAACCCCAGAAGAATATCCTGGGGAAAAACCCACGGAGTCGGGCAGGGACTGAAAACCCAATCCACATATTGGCCCAGGCCGGATTCGAACCCGGGTCATAGTGGTGGAAGGCGAGGAAAGAACCGCTACACCAACCCGACTCCCCAAAAAACTAATGATAAAGTATCATCCATTCCTTAGTCCATATCATACTTTACACCATTAGAAGGGTTGTAAAATGGGTATATTAAAAGCAATATACCCAAACCCATCAAACTCCAACTGCAGGTTTTGCTAGATTTTGGCAGGTCTGGTACCAAATCTTAGCAACTTGTTGTTGGGCTTTGCTTGAATCAGTACCAAAAAGCTAGGGAGATCGACCCTGTTGAATTCCGTCAGGTTCAGGACAGAAATGAATGAGACTTGTACAAATGTTGGAGTTTTGGGGGTGCACAGGCATTTATTAGTGGGTGACCCACGGCTGTTCACGGCACAGCTAGTTTCTTGTAAACTGCTTGTGTATAACATGTACCCCTCTGTGTGTCCCCACTCGTACTCAAGCACATTCATATCGCTTGACAGTCATCACTGTACTGATCCCATACTGAACAATACATTGACTCATCTGTAACAAGTCAATCAAACTTCAACTGTTGGAGTTTGGCAGGTTTAGTACAGTTAGGTTTAGTAGAGTGTACCAATAAGTACCTGTGTAAAGTTGTGGAAGTTCATGTAGAAGAGGACAAATTAGGGTGATGCTGAACATTTGAAAAATTTAGAGTGTTCTGACTGATTTTGAGATTAGACAAAAAACACACAAACCCTATGGATTGTCCCCATAACGCAATGTACGAAAAGAATTTATGGTTTGGTCTACTTTCTCCTGCGAGAGCCAAGGGGGTTAGGGTTAAACGAAGTTTCAATTACCAAATGAGACCAAACGAGAGACCAAAAATGCCCTAAAAAATCGATCTACTGTCAACACCAAGAAACATGATACCCCCCGTCGGTCATCACTTCAACCAGCCTAACCATTGTATTTCTGATATGATTCTACAGGGCAAAGAATCACTTGGTCATCGGAAAGACTCAGTCCGCCTCAGCCGGGAGAAAGTTTGGTTGAATCGTCTTCGACTATTCAACAACATGAGCTCAATATCTAACTAGGAAATGATTAACTTCATTTTGTGTTCTCCTACTTGTCATCTGTTTCAGATTTATTTCTTTGTTTGTTTTGTTTGTTCTCACTCCTCCGGTTTCCCCTGTATTTTAACCCCCCCCCCCCCCCCACAATTACTCCTAGTCATAGTTGTTTATTAGTTCTTCCCTTTGATCTTCACCCAGGACCCCCTTCCTTGTGGTTTTACTCCGTCTGTTTTTGTTCCCCAACCCAAATTCACACCCCTTTACCCCCTTGGTCTGTCTTTGATCCTACCCAAACTTACCTTACCCTTTAATCCCTCAGCCTAAGCCTCCCTTTGTTAATTGTTCCACGGGACTCTGTGCTTTTTCTTTTGTGTTTCTTTTGCCAACCATGATGTGCATCATATATGTTTGTATCTTGTACACAGCCATTTTGTCTCTGAAGAAGATCTTGTTAAGATCGAAATGTTAGGCCCTCTTAACTTATTTGATTTGTATATTTCAGGTAATTCCAGCCAGTAAGCAGTGTGTAGCAGTTTTAATCTTATTCATGTTTCGTTTACCTTGGCAGATACTTTATATTTGAACAAGATGTAAATATTTTTTAAATTTTTTACTCAGTGTAATTTTTAACATAACTGTAATATTTCCAAAAGAAATTATAATAAAAACTTGCTTTTTAGACTCCAGTCAATGTTTTTAAACTGAATCTCAAAAAGAATTTTGGACCTGATGTCTGGGTCTTAATTCCACTGTGGAGGGTGCCCACCCTATAAAGAGGACTGTACCTGCATAGCTCTCTGTTGTATGTGTCTTATTTTGTCACCATTATCTTATCTTGTCACCTATAGCGACAAGATCAAGACAAAAGAGAGCCAATTACAGCCCTATTTGTAGGGTAAGGTGCACTATAGCCATTACAGTGACTGCTCTATGTTCCGAAAACTCTATGTTCTTACACTCCTATGTTCCAACTACCCGCATATAATAAGATTTTACTAGCCTGCTTCATTAGTGACTCAATTCCATGTGGTAACATACATTTTTTTTGAAGGCGTGTTAGAACGCAGGGGTGTCGGAACGCACGGGTGTCGGAACGCACGGGTGTCAGAATCATAGGTCGAGTAGTCGGAACAAAGGCCGAGTAGTCTAAACATAGGGGCGTCGGAACATGGGGGGCGTCGGAGCGTGGGGGACGTGGAGAGCGTCGGAACGTGGGGGGCGTCGGAACGTGGGGGGCGTCGGAACGTGGGGGGCGTCGGAACGTGGGGGGCGTCGGAGCGTGGGGGGCGTCGGAACGTGGGGGGCGTCGGAACGTGGGGGGCGTCGGAGCGTGGGGGGCGTCGGAACGTGGGGGGCGTCGGAACGTGGGGGTGCGTCGAAACGTGGGGGGTGCGTCGAAACGTGGGGGGTGCGTCGAAACGTGGGGGGTGCGTCGGAACGTGGGGGTGCGTCGGAACGTGGGGGGCGTCGGAGCGTGGGGGGGCGTCGGAGCGTGGGGGGCGTCGGAACGTGGGGGGCGTCGGAACGTGGGGGTGCGTCGGAATTGGTTCAGATTCAGGATCAATTATTGTGTTCTATTACAGACTACAAAAGCTAATCGTTCCTTTATCTTACGAATCAGGCATGATTCAAGCAACACCCAATCACATTGAATCTGTGCAACATGTATGTAACATGATTCATATGTATTGTACATGTACTACAACTACAATGTACTCACTTTTTAAAACTGATTCGTCAGTTGGATTAGTCCATGGGCCAGAGGCCAAAAATTCACTTATTGGTACCACCCGAGGTGGCAAAATCTAAATATGTTTTTTTGAAAGGTCTATGTCTAAGGATGATAAATTGATGTGATAGCAATTTCAGGGTGGTAGCTTATTGGTAGTAAATGCCAACTTTTTAAGCCTAATCAAAATGAGCTTACTACTTAAATCCTTAGCACTAGGGTTAGGATACGGTTGAACAATTCACAGTTACACCATTATGCTTTGTTGTGCAATGATGAAACTTGGTCAAATTATTGTTTAGCTGTAGGTTTTTAAAATGACGTCACGAAAACATATATAGCCCCTAGAGGGCGCTGTTCGTAGACGTATTTTATGTACTCATACATTACACAATTTGTTTAGATGGCTAAACATTTTTTTTAACGTTATTCTTTTGTTTGTGTCCCCTGTGAAACAAACCGAACTTAATTAATGGCTAAAAAGGGTTGGTTTAGGTTTGTTTTAACTATTTAGATAGTAAAATGCTGAAACTTTGCCAGTACATGTTTAGTATCATAAACTGCCTGTATATAGTCTTCATATTATTAGCGTCATGTGTATGTTTTTATTGCCTATATCTCAAATATGCTTTTGAAAACATAGACATAATTTTACGAATCAACTATAAACCATACTTCACGTGATGATGAATTTATTGTCATGGCAACTGTCTATAGAGGGCGCTATACTTTGATGAGTATTACATGTACTTAGACGTTAGTAAGTCATTTTGTTTGCCATGTGTCAATGTGCACGTATATGACACTAAATAAAAGCAACTGTTCACATCAATAGTTACAAAATAACCTGCTCTTCAGTGGTACATATTTGTCAGCTACATGTTAAGGCAAACTGTAGAAAAAAGTAACAGCTACTGTGTAGGGTTACTAAAATAGATTGAAAGTTGGCAACAGCCAATGCAATTAGCTGTAGGGTTAAATTGATTTTGTTTCTGTTTATCGGCTGCCTGTTCACTCGCGTTACTCGTCATCTTCATCCTAGTCATCAGAGTAATCTAGTTCACCTTCAGCATCCAATTCCTCCTCCACTTCCTTCCGGTTTGTGCACATGTGGAGTTTACACATATCTGTGCACTTTAGTCCATTGGCAAGACATGTGCATCCTGGGGCCAATTTCATAAAACGTGTTTAGCACCAAAAGTTGCTTAGCATAAAAATTCTTCCATGGAAAAAACATGGTTACGAACAAAAATTTCAGTTGATGTTTATTGTTTGTAACTGTATTCAGCTGTTTTTTTTGCTTTGAATGAAAAGCACTTGGAGTTTGGGCCGATAACCTGTTTTTACTGAGCAAGATTTATTTGTGCTAAGCAAATGTTTGTGCTTACATGTTTTATGGAATTGGGCCCTGGTACATGCAGCTTGCAAGAGCGCACACACTTGCAGGACATCAGTTACAACACAGCGTTTGGTGCTGGGGATCCACTCAATGGCAAGATTACAGTCATCAGCCGTGGTCCATCCATACCCCTCTGGATTTGGAATGGTGGGTTCGCTTTGAAGACATTCGATGAATCTTGTTCGGTTCAGTGTTCCACACTTCTGGTATATAGGGCAAGGTATGTCCTTGTGGAAGCAAAGACACAGTATGAGGACATCTGTATCCTCAGCAGAGATTACGATGGCCTTGTAGCCATGTTCCGATGCATGTAATGCATGGAGAGGCATACAGGTGTCAGCTTCATTTTGGGACAACTTCAGTTCCTTTACTTCCTCCCAGTTATTCAATGTAATATTGTAGCAGAACTCTCCACATGTGACAAAAAGCAATTTGTCGAGATATTTCCGCCATTGATGGATTTTGTGGCCTGGTGCAATTTTCTTGAATTGAATGCCAGAGCCGGACCCTCGATTACATCTCTTGGCATCTTTGATAGATTTATCCAAATACACATTAAATACAACATCGATTTTGTGACTCTTTTCTTCCTCGCGCAGCACTAGAGACAGAGCAGATTCTGCTAACTCTGCCAAAGTCATTCCGGTCCCTTTCATCTTCTGTACAATGCTCATTCCATCGACGATGCATGCTGATGGGTTGGTGATGGTTTCTGCTGGACCCACATTCTTTTCAAGCTCTCTGGCTAGTGCAGCTTTATTTGTCTTGCGAAGAGACCCATCACCATTGAAGAGTGCCCATGGCAGAGGTCCCAATGAGTGCGTTAAAACTTCACTCATATAGGTAAATACCTGTCTGCTCTGGGCAACAATGATCATATGACCAAACAATTTTTTCTGCCTTGAGGGCAATCTCACTAGCTTGAGATTTGCCGCTGACCTTCTTTCTGTTCAAGCGAGTGAAAGTTGTTAAGTTCCGCTTTCTCATCTTGTCATGGAATTTGGTAGTTGGCGGATCTTCCTTGAAATTCTTGTGAGTTTGTTCACCTACCAAGTGAGCCTTGAGAAGATCTTTGGAAACATCTGATGTAGCCAGGCTACTAGTGGACAAGCTGATCAAGTCATCTTGATCCTGGCTCAGTGGATTGATCCAACTGGTTTCCATTAGATCAACCAAAGATTGTATGTCATCAGACTCATCTTTGCAAATTCTAGGTAGTTGCAGATCTGGGTGATTCAGCTGGGAGCCACCTAGACCTTCTCATGTCTCTAAGCTGTCTGATATGCTTGCCCCTGTACTCTGCTGTCAGATAGTACTTTCTGATTGCTCCTGGTTTAGGCTGAACCCCTCGGTCCCGCCGGCAGTTTGTATTCTGTCTCTTCGATGGTTTGGTCCACTGGAATCCTTCCAAATGGATTTGTTTGTCCAATCTGCACTGGGAAACCACCACCCATGAAGTGGGCATGCACCTCTTGTTCATCGATGTGCAGTTGTGACAATTGCGCATGGTATTAGGGGAGGTATTTGGCATAGTTGAGTCTGTCGTAGGCAAAGCACCATGGAATCATGTCTTTGATGGATGCCAGATGAAGAAGCCAATCGCCTTCTCTTGATGCTCGCAACAATCCCAGCATGATCTCCACCATATCCACATAGGACATCCAGAATGTGGACAGATTTCCATTTCCATCTCTGACGAAGCTAAGATAGACCTTAAACAGCTGCATGACACGGGCACATGATTTTGTATCCAAGACCTGCTGAAACGATCATCGCTGAATGTTCTGAATGTTTGCAAAGTTGTATCCACGTGGATCACATCAGAACTATAGGCGTGGCTTCCGTCTATGAGAGGAAACCTTTCCAAGCAAGCCTCATTAATTAGTGCCTCAAATAATAGCTTGTGAACCCTCACGGCACGGTTGTACTTGCGGCCTTCCATAACCCCAGCTATCGAACCTTCTGCATAGATCGCTCAATCCTGCATCCTGGAATCGCTTTCCAATGATTGCGAGCAGTGTACAAATAGTGTGGAACACTCCCAGTCTTATGCTTGAACTTGTTAAGATGCTTCCATGCAACTTCAGTTGCTTTGGCATAAAGTGCCTGGTCGAACACACACACGTATTTCTGTTGATTTACATAGTTCCCCGGAAAGTACTGAAATAATGCATATTTGTTCAGTTGTCAAGGCAGAGTGCCGTAACTTACCCCCCCCCCCCCCCCCCCCCCCTCCAAGACAAAATTTAAAGTTGTAACAATCAACATGCACTACTTGCATGATTTTAATTGTTCACCTGTCTCTACTGTATTGCCATATATCACATGCAATAACAGCGTAATTAAGTTTATGCCAACCCATATGCTAACCAATGTACATAATAGGCCTATAATGCCATTTTAATGTAACTTAATGGCAAAACACAAAACTAAGAAAAACAGAGACTAAGCTACTTATTTGGAGATGCTATCACATGTTTTTGTACTTAGGTCGATCCTACAAAGCATTTGGCACCTTTAATGTTTTGCCACCTCGGATGGTACCGATATTTGGTCTGGCCCATGGACTAGATGTGGTCTTCAACCACATTTTCGGCGCGAGTAAAACACAAGAATGGCCTTCCACCGGTCCAGGTACCGCCGGTATACTTTCGAGCGGCGAAAGGTGATCACTTGTGTAGTTGTACTTATCGAAACAAGGTACGTATCGACTACTGCAGCATCCTGTGTACATGTACATGTATTTGTTCAACAACTGCGCAGTATTTGATGAGGAGGCATTGCGTGCAGCAAAATTTACTCACTGTGGGGAAAACCTGTTACTACGCGCGCCCTCTAGGCCCCTGTCCTTCAGAAGACAATATGCGCGTGCAGGCCTTCGGCGTAAAGCTACGGAAGTTCATAATGGACATTACATATGTCTCCATTCGCAGGAAAGAACATTTTCCTGTGAAATATTCACATAATGTATTTGCAATCAAGGTGCATTTATTTTGGATAATAGCTTTTCATGGCAATTATCTCTCCTCCCCACGGGTATTAAAGGGTGGGAAATATGTTTTAATTTAATAATCTGAAATTGAAATCAGTTTGGTAACAAACAATTATTTTTTACAACTGGATGTTTCTAAAAAATAATATCTAATAATAAAATTGAAAGTTTATTTCCAAATGGACCATTCCATGAAGTTGAGATACAAAGTGTGACATTTTGGTATATTTCTAGTTTCATGCCATATCAACTAAATTATTTGACTATTTATTCCCGTTTGTCTTGGACGTTGGACAGATTTGGGCAAGTCTTGTACCATTCAAACATTGGTTTCCAGAGTAATTGGATATTTAATACAAATATTTAGGTATCACAAGTACAACGCGTCTCTTTCACATCTTTTTGTCATGTTGCAAGATGTATTGCATAAACCTCGGCTTGCTATTACATGACCACAAAATGGAGCCATACATGTTTTTATAAAGTTATTGCATATCAATTTCAAGGGATATGTTGACAAATATGTTCCAATATAACACATGTTACACTAGGGTACACCATGCACAGTGGTTTAAAACCGTATATGACCCAGACATGACCGATTTTTTTGTATCAATAGGAAATATACCAATACAAACAAGTTCAAACGCATTTATTTACCATCAAAACATGCTCGGAATTCGTCTGTATGTGCATCATTATCTAAATGATGCAAATTTCGCTATTCCGGAGCTGTTTTCGCCGTTGATGACTAGCGCCCTCTGTCGCCCAATATTTTACAGTGTTGCAACTTTTATTCACGTCGATACTTGTACTTGGGGATTACTGTGGTCAATCCGAATTTTAAAACATAAAGTAAACCTTATTCGTGTGTTTTTTGTTTTTATCTTTAATAATTGGAGTTATCTTACTAATTTCTTTGAATTTAAAATAAAATTGAGAAATAACGTTGTTGATATACGGCGTAGACACGGCTATATTCCGAAAATTACTAGGCTATTTTTACGAGCGAAAAATTGAAAGGCGCGAATCACTGATCGACAGCAAACATTGTTTTTCTCCATATTTTGCTGTATT
This sequence comes from Crossaster papposus, assembly GCA_037893245.1. Lineage (NCBI taxonomy): Eukaryota > Metazoa > Echinodermata > Asteroidea > Velatida > Solasteridae > Crossaster > Crossaster papposus. The sequence goes on along the minus strand of JBAIAA010000669.1, from coordinate 330,294 downwards.
AAAAACAATTTACCTTAACTTCAGAAGAGAGTATTCATGTTTCCCTACTGAATGAAGGAGTTATACAATTCATCTTCAGTGTTCATTGTGAAATCTGTCGTTTTCTTGGGGCATGATCGCACGTTGTGATCACCATCGCAGTTCGTGCACTTTGCAGTATGTCGGAATGAGCGTACCACGGGGTCAGACTTCATCCACAGACGATGGAACACATCAACCAGGTTGTCCTCTTCGCTAGTTTTGCGGGAGAGTTGCTCACGGTAGCGGCGAATGTTCTTGTTGTTGTTTTCCAGTGCTTCCTCCGAGAGTGTTCCCAACCCAAGGCCCTTGTTGGCATCTATTAATTCTGCACTGTGAGCAAGAACCTGGTGAACAGAACATGTGAATTTGAAGTTGGGAAATTGATTCAGGAAAATGCGGCTAGTATTCTTACATAGAACATCAAGTTTCGTAGGGTTGATTAATTCTGTGCAAGATACAAGACGCAGAATAATGGACACGTTCTGGATCACTTGTGCAAGTTGCTTGCAATCATCCCCCTTCTCAGGTATGCACTCTATCAAAGCTTGTCGTGTTGCATTGTCATGAAGCAAGCGTCTGGATATCGGTCCTGTTGTAGAGGTACCTCCTTTACCAACTGGGTCAGGCTCATCAACTATGATGCCATTCTTCTCATAAATGTGGGCTTTGACTTTGTCTTTGGCCTTCTTGATTTTCTCCTCATTCAAGAAGGTTTCCCTCCATGTTCTAACACCAGCTGCTAGATGGTAGATAATCTTCAGGATCCAGTCCATTGTTCGGAGAGTAGCGTGCAAAACTGGAAACACCTTGATATCACAGGTAGTGATGGGTTTTTGTGTGAGTCCCATACGTTTACTGTAGTCACCAGGCTTTGGCTTGATTTTTCCTTCTTGCTGTAGATCTTGAATCTTGAAAGAGGTTTCTGAGATCCTCATTGGTGACCTGCCCTATTGGAAACCCTTCATCAATTCTTGCCAAGTTGTGACATTCTTCCCGGCTAGCAGGACAGAGAACACAGAAGGCTCCTCCTCTCCCAGTTAGCAGCTTTATCATTTTGCCATCCACCATTGTCAGATTGAAGTCAAACTGGAAACGGGTCCGTTTCCCAGATATGTCGAATTCGATGCCCTCGTTGGACAAAGCGGACTTTTCTTCTTCAACAGCTGGGATGATTGATTCCAGAAGTTCTCTGTCCTCCTTGCCTTTTAAAAGAAACAAGGGGATGGCAGCTTCAGGACTGTTGGGCGTTCCCTCTCTCCATAATGTGGCTTCTAATAAAATCAAAATCATTATAAATCGTATTTAAATTATGTAATTAAAAAATTATTATAAAAACAATATTTTTAATAATTATACAACAGTATACAAAAGAGAACTCTATCACGATGGTAAATAATTTATGTAGATCTATGTTAAAAAGTGAGGCCTTCTTCATGATAATCTTTACATATTTGTACCCGGTATTGTTGATGAGCTTGATGCAGCAGAGCCATCTTCTCTGTAGATCTCAAGCGGTATCCACATGTACAGAATCATGTTGTATGTCTGAGTCTGAGACTTCTGGTGATAAATAGCATGTCGACCTGAGCCATCCAAGCCATCTTTACACTTTACTCTGTACTGTCCCGCCGATTCAATTTCGGGATGAGCCTCGAAGAATCGTTTCATATGTAGACTACACGATTGTTTCAGTGAAGCTGTAACACCTTCGTAATCATCCTTGCTATACCGATTCAGCTCGGGAGTTATTTCACGTTTCTTTTCCATTATTTTGTAGTGAGCAGGAAGTGTAACATGTTGTTTTAGGTCACGTTTCAGGTTGGTGTAACCGGTTCTTCCGAGATTATATGTCGACAGAAAGTAGAGCCCCTTGTCTTCAGATAACTCATTTACAATTGTAGCGTCGTTGAACAAGTTCATCCCTACGTCTGCTGTCATGCGATTGTTCACGTAGTTTTCTTTGTGAACAAGAAAACCCAAGAGTTGTGTTGTAGAAATCCCGTTGTCCTCAGCTTCTTGACGCAATTCTTCCAACAAAGCATGTGTCCGTCGAAACTGTTGACGTCGGCCTAATTCATCAAGGGGAGCTGCCCTGCGTTCAGACTCGGTGTCAAGATCTTCAACATCAGCTTGTGAACAAACTGTAACCCATGATGCACTGAGAGCTTCCATCACAGTCAAAGATGACGTGTCTGCTAGCGCGGTAGGAACTTTGTCAGTGAAAACAAGAAATGGTTCATCAAGAAGCTCATCAATTTTTATTTTTTTTAAGGTTTGCTTTGATGATTTTTTTAGTTTCTTCAATTCACTCTCCAATTTTCTGATTTGGCGTTTAATTTTCTCCACAGTACATTGTGGTTCAGTTAAACTATAATCATTAATAATTTCCCTGGCAACATTTGTGAAGTCAGTGCGAGGCCGGTGTCCACGCTTTACTTTTAGATATTGCTCAAACATTTCACGCTTCGATGGGCCGTTGTCTTCAGCTTCGGCCATTGTGTATCTACAGGAAAATTTAAACATATCAGTTCACGTAAGGGACAGGCATAATTTACTCTAATTGCTTTGAGAAAAGTACTGGGTTGCAAAAACATTTGAATACTTGTAACGATGTTCCCCTCACTACATAATAAAAGAGAAACGTGCTTTTCCCCATCAAAATAAAACTGTGCTTTAATAATTCAAGAAGTACTAACACACGACATTGTAATGTCTGGCACTGCAATTAGTTTACAAATAAAATATGACTGGATGGGCCACCCAATTAAAATAACAAATCAATCAATCTAAAACTTAAAAAAACACACTTGCCTTTGTGAAGTTTTCAAACCGTTCTATCTAGGTACCGCTGGCTACGTGTGTTGTGCGTATACGATGTGAGAACAGAAGGGAATTCCCCTATTCGTGGATTGTCAACAGAGGGCGTTCTTTTTCTCTCCCAGCGACTGTTTTCCGATAAAGAGGCCGGCAGAAAATAATCATTTTTCAGACTGAAGGTGATCTTGCGCGATGTTTGCGCTATTTTCTTTTTATTAACAACGAGTCACTCTATCAGTTTATGCAGACAAATGTGCAAAATACCGCGGCCCATGGTAGCCTATCGGGAAAGTATGTAACGTTTTATGTTTGTTTATGTTTTCTTAAATTAGCGATAATACTCTTGCGCCTATTCAGAGAATAGTTATTCCTGTCATTGTGGTATAATGAAATCGGTATGCACGAAACGTATGTTAACAATTCCAGGCATAACTATCATGCGAATAAGCTATTCCATGGTATTAGGGTTATGCAATGGTTTATTGATTTGTGATTCCAAAGAAATCTATTAATAGGACTGTCTTCGCGCTACTATTCTGAATCACAATATGGGTTACACGTAGATCTGGCAACATGGCGTCAAAGGGAGATCTGCCAAGCACTGGGAATATCGTAGCGCCGTTGATATGTAAGCCTAAAGACCAACGGAAACGGGCAAAAAACTGGGAAAGTACTGAAAAGGAATACATGTTGGACTGTTTAACGGACCACGTTGCGGCAGTAGAAGATAAAAGGACTGATAGTTCGACAAACCGGAAAAAGGCTGATGCATGGAAGAGTGTGTACGCCAAATTTGCTAGTAAGTTTAAGGATTCAAGAAGTAAGAAACAGCTCCAAGACCAATGGAAATGCCTGAAAATTAATGCTAAGAAGGCGTATTCTCATTACAACCAAGCGAGACAGAAAACTGGCGGAGGGAATAGATAAAGAAATCCATTCTCTGATACCTGACGAATTCAAGGAGTACACCAATCCTTTCGATGACGATTTCCATCCACCACCTGATGATTCCACAAAACATGTCAACATTCCGGAAGAACCCATACCATGGTAAGCTATAATCCAACGTCATGCTAAGTACAAAGGATGCAATACGACTCCATCATATATATCGTTCAGATAGTTCACATAAGTCTTAAGCGTCCTTGTACAGCAAAGATAGCTGCAACCCAGCAACTTGCAGCGTGGACTTGCGACGTCCATGCCGAATTATGTAATTTTAGACCAAACATTATTATGGATGGTCAGCATAATTTTGGAAGCACAACGTCCGGTGAACGGGATAACGCTCAAACGAAAGATGTACGTGCTAAGCTTGTAGCTGACCTTTTAATTCACCACTGACGCTGCTTTATTTTGCTTTTCAGTGTCGACATTGATGATGATGACGACCTACAAATGATATCCATCACTTCTCCGCCTGCCTCGCAAAAAGTGCATTCGCAGCCAGCCTCGATACCTTCTACGTCAGCTAGGTCAACACCCACCATCCAAGAGCCGAAAGCAAAGAAGCAGAAAACCACCTCGCTTCCTTCCTCGGAAGACCAGCTTATGCAGTATGCAAAAGAACAGCACGAGCTAAAGATGGCCAATATTCGGGAACAACATGGGGTTAAAATGAAAATTCTTGAAATCAAGCGAAATACAGCGTTATTTAAGTTGGAGATTGCAAAGAAAGAACAACCGGTTTCTAACTTGGAGTATCCAGGTTATTCTTTGCAGCCACTTTAGACAATACCTCCCATACTATAGCAGAAGCCATATGTGCGGTCTGCCACGTTAATGTTAAAAAAAAAAAATTGGGTATTAAAACTGAGATGGAGTGATGTTCCAAAAGTATGGAAGATTGTTTGGATATTTTTCGTAATTTGTATGACATTCGTGCCAGGAGGCAGCTGAGACGAGAAAGATTTTTTAGAGATCGCCAGAACCCGTTTGAGTTTTACAATGAAGATGAATTTCAAAGGAGGTTTCGTTTTATTAAAGAGAACGCTAGATATATTATTGATTTAGTGGCAGACGATATCCAACGTGGAACACAGCGCAGTTGCGCTTTACCTCCCTACTTACAAGTTTTAGTTGCTCTTAGGTTTTATGCCACGGGTGCATTTCAGATGACTGTGGGTGATCATATCCACATCCATCAGTCATCAGTTAGCAGAGTTGTTAAAAGCGTGAGCATCGCTTTGGCTCGCCGAAGAGCATTATTCATAAAAATGCCAATAACTCATCGTTCCATTCGTGATACCCATGAGGCATTCTTTCGCATGCATGGAGTCCCCAACACGATAGGCCTGATTGATTGCACCCGTATTCGCATCAGTAATCCCGGAGGTGATGGACCAGCTCGTTTCGTGAACCGAAAGGGATTCTTCTCTATAAATACTCAGGTCATTTGCGATGCAACCCCTCTCATCACGAACATCGTAGCTCGCTGGCACGGGAGTGCGCATGACTCCCGGATATTTGATGCTTCTCGAATCAAAACCGAGTTTGAGAATCATGAAATATCAGGGCACTTGTTGGGTGATGGAGGTTACGCATGCTTGCCATATTTGCTGACTCCACTTCGCAATCCAGTGAATCAAGCTGAAATTAACTACAACGGAGCGCAGCGTCGCACAAGGTCATTGGTTGAAAGGTTGTTCGGTGTTTGGAAACGGAGGTTTCCTTGCTTGCAGTATGTTCTCCGTTTAAAACTGCAAACAACATTTGCTGTCATTATTGCTACTGCTGTTTTGTACAACATAGGATTCCTACGGAACGACCCAGCTCTTGATGATGATGATGATGATGATGACGTTGAGGACGATGCGGTGGAGCAAAATGAACATGTCGAGGACAATAGGCAGGGGGTACGAGTCAGGGCAAGGCTGATTGCCGATCATTTCGCAGATTAACTGAATATGTTAAGTATGATTGAATGTTTGTACAGGCATTGAGTTATAGTACTGCCAAAGGCTTTTTTTGTACAGACCAGTATGACATAAAAATTTATCTATCCAACTGGGTGACACATCTACAGGATTTCAATGAAAGTTATCCACCTGTAGTACGAAAGCTACAGTAACTCTATTATTACGTTTTGTTGTTAGGGTGGGTAATACATTCTTGGACATCCTGTACATGTCTATCACGAAGAATGGGACACGACATTGACATCGGATACTATTCTCATCTATACTGCTGTGGTTGTAGTCTGTTTGTGAAATAAAGTTTTCATTTGTGCACACATGTTTGTGTCTACGTTTGTTTCTACGTCTGCATCACTGAAGCTACAACATACTGGAGATTCTTGCAAATCAGGCACGGTAACCAATTAATTATTTCACATTCTAAAGATTATCAAATCAATTTCAATTTATTGTAAACCAAAACGTATTACAAGATAAAAAATATAAAGGTATCTAACAAATAATGAATATACTATACAGGCTATCAGAAACCTACAAGACCATATTTTGGATGATCCTATATATTTCGGATGCTAAAAAGTACGAACAAAATAGAACAACTTAACAAACATATCACTTTAATGCAGGGCACTATCCCTCTTTGACAAAGAACTCCAGTATAATTGACGAAAACAAAGGCATTGCAGAGTAATTGGAATATCATTTTACGCCAGTATCCTCCAAACAGAAGGCAAAGTTATGAGACATCCACTGGAGTCGAACTCCAAATTGTCTTAATCCACTCCCTAAACATACCCCCTGGTTGGTGTAAGTTACACCAGGAAATCTGCCGTATTTACACCACATAATAAGCTATTCCACCTTTGTGCATACGACTCCCTATTCGAGGTTAAAAGTTAGGCCACAGTTTAACTTATACCCCGTTCATGCATACCAACAGTGGTAAAACCATTCATTTATACCTGGTATAAGCTATTCTGCCGCTATTCCGCTTTCATGCATACGGGCCTAATGTCTAAGCTTATTTAACTGACGTTTTGCTATAGATTTTTGTTAAAAATCATACATTAAATAAAAGAGTAATAAAGTGGCTTAAAGGAAAATGGGGCATTGAAATTAATAAGTCGGGGTTCTGGACACTGCAGCTCCTTATATACCATGTAGCCAAATTTAGATTTGTCATTATTAAATAAAGGGGCTGGGTTGCAATTATTAATTTATAAGCGAATTATGCTTCAAAATTACTTTTTTGTGATATAAACTATGTGATCAGGTATGTGGGGGAAAAGTATAAACGAAAACAGAGAAAACAAAATCGGATGAAATGTCTGGGTCTTAAACCACTGTGCCATGGTCAATTGTTTATAGTGACCGATTCACTTGTATTTCAGGTAAGAGTTACACAAATATAATTACACAAAGATAATAAACTGAAATAATTCAAAACATCTCTCGAGAATGTCAGCATCAACACTGTATAGCAACCGTTCCAAATAACACCAGACATGGCAATTACAATCCCAAAGTTTTTTTAAAAACTAAAACCGAATATAATGGGGGCACAATTCGTCACCGTTTTCACGAAGAGGCAAATTGAGCCTTTCACGGTCTGAACAAACTTTCGAGATAATCGATTGTAAAGTTCGTCCTTTTTTCGTTTGGCAGTTTGAAACATAAATATCCATAGAATATACAAGATTAAGGTATCATGGGAAAGAAGAGATTTTAATCTTCTTAAATATAGCAAACGTTAACAAAAAATAGGTGATTAGTTTTGCAGAATTAATCAATTAATAGAATTGCCTCTTCGTGAAAACGAAAAAAACGATACATTAGCAAATTCGCCCGTGGCTGTGAGAGTCAGAATGTATACATTTCCCCATTGCGCCCCCAATTTGTCTCTTCGTGAAAACGCTAAAAGCCACTTCGCGACCAATTCGCCCAATTCGCCTCTTCGTGAAAACGCTAAAGTGACTAAGCGCACCAAAGTGCCCTTCATAAACACGTTGAAGTCAACGCTATTTCGAATTTGCCTCTTCGTGAAAACGCTAAAAGCCACTTCGCGACCAATTCGCCCAATTCGCCTCTTCGTGAAAACGCTAAAGTGACTACGCGCACCAAAGTGCCCTTCATAAACACGTTGAAGTCAACGCTATTTCGAATTTGCCTCTTCGTGAAAACGCAAAAGGGCACTGGAGGACCAATTCGCCCATTAGTTAATTAGGTTAATTGTGATTTTAATGATTTTGTGGATGTATAACTTCACCAGGTTGTAGAAATTGCAATATTTAATCGTTTTCATCAAAAAAAATAATTTCGATAAATAGACGATTTTTCATGAAATTCGCCTCTTCGTGAAAACGGTGACGAATTAATGAACACAATTTGGACAACGGGAGTCAAAAGGTATCCCCAATGTAATTTCTATAGATGAATAGGTCTCCACAAGAAATTTCACGAAATAGATTTTTGAATTTTACTCAAACTTCCCAAAAACTAGGGTTAGGATGTGGGTTAGGGTTAGTGTTTGGGTTAGGGTATAATATAGGGTATATTTTGTTAACATTTCAACCTAGGAATTTAATTGTGGTTGGAATAGAAGCATTTTGAAAAAGGTGCTCGACTTTCTAACCATTTTGAAAACGAGACCAAAGAGATGTCTCCACAAGGATACAACGTTGAGGATGGTTGTTCCCGGAACCTCAGGAATTCTGTTCAGGTATCTGAGGCATGTGTCAGGTAGCAATACACTGTTAAAATGCTGTTGGTTAAACAACCTGGGTTATCCAAGTGCCCTGCTTAAACAATCGTTGTCCGCTGTTTAAGCAGGACACGTGAACAACCCGGGTTGTTGTCCTTGTTTCAACTTTTCAAACAGTGTTTAAACAGTGTATATGGCCTATAGTCGAGTGTGTATGGCATAGAGGCAAGATGGAGTCCCCTTTATCGTGCTGGGTATTAAATTTGTCGTATACTAGGTACTAAGAGCTTTCACTTGTTGGAAAATGATACAATACAATAGACCCTATTATTTTACCCTAACCCAAACACTAACCCTAACCCACATCTTAACCCGTTTTAAAGTAATTTGAGTGAAATATAAAAATACATTTCTTGTTGAGAACTACTAATCTATTTAAATTACCCTGTGGAGACCCGACTCCCATTGCCCCCCTGATGTTTAGGTCTCGACAGGGTAACAAATTTAGAAACCTATACACCCATTTGTGTAAACACCTTTCATCGTAGACGCCATCCCTCTTTTGTTTGTAGTACTTGAACATACTCATAGGTTTTGTACACGAATTTATAATCGTGGACTTAATGTCAATTGTAGACCCTATTGTCCTCTATTGTTCTACATACACTATTTGAATGCGGATACAAACCCATACATACTACATACATACATAGTGATTGCATAGTCTCTTCCCGAACTTGATTCAGCTAGCGAGACACAAACATAAATAACAAAAACAAGAGCTGTTTCGTCAAGTATCGAACCTTTTTCCCACGATGACATCATCGGGTGTCATGAAATGTCACATCAAGGTGCAAATTTGGAGGCCCTATATCTTATAAAGTCCGACTGGCTTCAAACTTGGTTTGGAGGTATATCGGGATGTGGTTTGGATATAAACGGAGGCGAAGTCATGATGACGCCGTCATGTGATTTGTTATGATTTTAGGTTTTGGAATTTTAAGCTCTTGGAAGTACAGTTTCAGTAGATATCAGATCAATTAGAAGGAATATGTTTTGTCATCGAATAAACTACTCCAGGGTCGATACAGCGCGGAGCACGAGTGGGGCGCCGTCTGACGACTCAAGCAGGACCGCGTTAGATGCTGGGAACTAGCAGCTCCGATCAAGCAATCAACGCGGCGCCGCATGTACCCCTAGATTTGCTAAAACCAGAACACAGATCCACTCACTAAATGTATACAAGTAAAAAGTCCACTCACACAAAGAGTAAAAAAATAGCTCTAAAAAAGGACAAACCACTCCAGAAGAATAACTTTTCACTTTTTCGAGGAGCAATATGAAGACAGCTCTTTTATATTTTTCCTTCTTATGGCTCTTCGAAAGAGTGAAAATTTACTATTTTTGAGAGGTTTTCACTACGAAAACACTCAATTTCACTTTTGTTTAACTCTTTTTGAAAGTGAGCTTTTTACTCTTTTACATTTAGAGAGACAGCTAGTTTGTAGACATCGGCTGCGTCGGGAACGAGACGAGTCTGAGCGGTTGCCAGCACCTCACACATCAAGGATAATAATTTCTAAGAGTTTAGGCCCCCGATTCAGTGATAAATCTCGGCACGCACTTTATGGTTAGCCTAATTAGCCCCATGCTGTTGTATGTACGATAAATTAATCTCCGGCTCCATCACCATTGCCAAACTGCATAAACAAAGCCAAAGACGGAGACGAAGCTGGGATTTGGGAAACGGCCTTAAAATAAAGTCGGGTATTAAAGATGGCGTCTGATGACTCCATAAGCTCGCATTTTCTTGTTGCTGAGGAGGTACTTGTGCACAGAGCCCATAACATAATAGTATGGTTCAAGTAAGCAGCGGGGCCTAGCAGGCAATTCATATTCGCTGCAAGATCTTGACGGAATGTAAGCTTGCAACAACCACGTCGCCAGTGGGTGTATATGCCATTTCTAGCGGATTGTACAGCTTTTCGGCTACAGTTCCCACCAGTAATCCATTTGGGTCGTACTGCTGTATTTTTGAGTTTCCCCTACCACCGTAATGAACAGCTACATTAAAGTAACCGCGACTGTCACAAAGGATCCCGGTAGGACGCGCAGGATGTTTGTCCACAAGTGTATTGATACTGAACACCTCATTGCCCTTGAGGTCTACGCAGGAGAGGGTTTTATTTTCGCAGTTAGGAATGAGCAGGCGCTCCATATCATATATCGCTAAATAATATGTCACATTTTCATTTGGAATAGTTGCTACTGAAGAGCCATCAAGCAAATGCACAGAAACAACTTTCCTGCCCAAGTCAGCCACAGCTAGTCGTACTCCAGCTGCGTCTAGCGCAATAGCGGTTAACTTACTCGATTCTTTCTTAGATGGTGTGAATTCGCGAATCAACTGAAGATTGCTGTCAAAAACCTTCACTTTCTTTTTGTCAGTGACAAAAAGCAGACTATCTGAGGTGACAGCAATGCCCCAAGGAGCGTCCAGCTGATGACCGCTTTGAGCGGTCGAAGTTTTAAAATGTCCAGTGGAGGTAAATATCGATAGTCGTTTTAGCCTTGTGTCTGTCACGGCAATGTCCCCGTTGCTAAAACATGCAACTCGGCTGGCCAATTGGAATTCCCCGTCAACGTTTCCTTCTTTGCCAAACTCTTCCTTCACCTGCCACTTCTCTTTGAGTAACATCTCCCCAAGATCCTTTTCACTGACGACATCTTGACATTTGACCCCAATGAATGAAAGATCCACCTTTGCCGGTTCGCACTTCAGCTCTTTCTGGAATTCCAAGTTGTGCATCACCTTCGGTTTGAGTTCCAAGAGCTCGAAATCATCGACTTGACTCATCAAGTTGTTTACGGCCGTGACGATCTGAATTGCGCGTTCCATCTGGTCACGGTTGAGCATGAGCACCTTCTCGTACTCGCTGTCTCTCTCCTGACCGATTTTGTTAACTTTTTCGGTGATTACCTTTGCTTTACTTTTGATTTTAGCAATTTCTGCATCGGCTTTTGCAGAAATATCACTGCAAGCCTGAGCCAGTTTCGTTTGCAATCTATTCCGTGCATGTTTGATAGAGTCTTCGTTTGATGCAAATTGCTCTTTGCTTTTCTGGAACTGTTGCAATATGTTATTGACACTCTCACGGAATGATTTGATGGTGTCACCGATATCAATTAACTTATGTTCCGCTGTTCGGTGCTCAGTTGCAACGCACATGCCGCAAATCAATGCATCACAAGTCTCACAGTGAAAACATATAACCTGATCACTATGTTTTCTACATTTTGGTGTGGCAGCTTTAGTAGCATATGTTGGTGAAGCCCTCGGTTTGTCCACGTCTTCTGCTGGAATGATGCGATGGTCTTTGGTGGACTTCAAGCGACGGTGCGCCTCTTGACATTTCTTACAGATGTTCTTCTTGCAGTCGAGGCATCTTAACACGCCCTCGTTTCCTTCTTCGCATGATTCACAAGTCGCACTAGTAGTAGTTACCTTTCCTAATAACTGCTCTTGTTTGCTTATCTCATCGACAAGAGATATCAGAAAGAAGCTGGAAGACAGACTCTGCACTCCTTCCTCAGGAACGCCCGTCTCTCTCCTGCAGACTGGACATGTTATCTTCGCCCTATCTGTCGTCTCTTTGCTCACCATCTTACCCAGACAGTTCAGGCAGAAGCTATGAAGACAGTCTAACATCTTAGGATCCTTGAATCGATCGCAGCAGATCGGACATTCCAGATGCCCCTGGCTAATTGTGTCCAACACGGTTCGGGCTGCAGCCTCCGCCATCGTGATTATGATCCTATAACAAAAAAGAACCAACAAAGTTAGGAATACTCAAAGTGTGCGACATGTAGGGATTTATGTTGGCATAGAGCTAAATAATAGAGAAGGGTGAACACTTATCCTACAAATAGAGCTGTAATTGGCTCTTGTCTTGTGTCTTATTGCTGCCATTATATCTTATCTTATCTGGACGCCTGTAATAACGACAAGATGATAGACAAAAAAGAGTCAATTAATACAACCCTGTTTGTAGGGCTAGGTACACACTCAATTCAGACTGAATAATTATATTGTTCATGGTCAAAATGAAACTTTCCGAGTAACCGAGAAAAAGCATAGTATGCGGAAATGGCGATTGTGTATAGTTACGGGCCTCTAGTTATGATCAAATCAATTCAAGTCACAGGTGTTTTTTATCATTCCAAAGTGACTTTATCAACCTTGTCGTAGGGCTACAGTAAACACTATAGAGTCTGAACCTGAAACTATATTTGAGACCTTAAGGGCCAGGCCGTAGACACCATTTATCTGTGTATTTGTGCAAGTGCGCAGTGTTTGAGGAGAGGAACCTTTTTATAGCTTCATGGGAAAACCAAGTTGCTATTTTTAACGCTCTATAGTTGAAAGTTCAGACGATTGGCCTTTCGCGTAAAACTACGGTAGTTCGTAATGGACATTACATATGTCTCCATGTAGGCAGAAAAGAATAATAATTATTTTATGAAATATTCACTAATTCATTTACAATCGAGTAGTATTTATTTTGGATAATAGCTTTGTGTGGCAAACCCTTCTCCACTTCTGAAAAGAGACGTCTTACAGGTAGAAATGGGTGTAGAAAAATCTGTTTAAATTTTATAATCGGAAATTGAAATCAGTTTGTGATAACCAATTATTATTTACAAGTGGATGCTTTTTTTTTTTAAATGCTAATAAGATTGACGAGTTGAAATACAATAAAGAGAAAATGAAGTTAAAAAACAGCCGTCATGTACGTTGTTTTATTTATTAATGTTTCAAAACCGTTAAGATTTTCAAAAGGATCTATCGCGTTTTGGAAATATAACCTAGGTAATACACACCTTTTGCTTTTGCTGTAATTTTCAAAAATTGATGGGTTAAAAGGTTTGTAGAGTAAAATTGTGGTGTTCATAGATGCTGGAAAACCAAGAACAGTAATGCTGTTTTGTAGTCTGGTTCCAATCATCTGGGGCCAGTCTGGCCGGCAATCGTTAGAAATTGATACACAATTCCATATTTCTTGAAAACCGCAGCACATTAGATGCTGCGATTTTACAGGATGCTCAATAAAGGCTGTTGTTCAGTCATTGATATTTGCAAATGGTGTACACTACTTTTATACAGATTGACTAATATTTTTGTTTGTAAAGGGTGTGATCGATGCTTCCTTTAAACAGATAGACTACTTTTCACTCGTAAGAGATGCCCCAACAAATTCATTGTCATGAAAAACAAAATATGAGTATGTTCAATAATTATGAACTTTTTCTTGTTTATTTTGACCGAGAAACCGACAATTGTCTTGGTCAAAATGACAGAGAAAGTGTCATTTCCCCCCAAACATCGGTACAGCATTCCAAAGTGACTTCATAAACCTATTGGTAGAACTACAGTATACAAATATTGACTGCTTTGAGTGGTATAGTAAAACTAGCCTCCCGAGGTGATCCATGGAGCATTCTATTTTCCCGAGGCGAAGCCGAGGGAAAATAGAATGCTTCATGGATCACCGAGGGAGGCTAGTTTTACTATACCGCGAAATAAAGCAGTCAATATTTGTTTTATAACACCTCACTCACATATTCTGCACAATTTAAGCTTCCTGAAAGTATAGTACTGACAAAAAATCTCCGAATTCAGTGATCAACCTACGTGCAAGCAGTGCGTTGTTTACGAAAGAAATGTACGTTAAATTTGCGTTTTGAAAGGGCACCCGACTATTTGTATCTTCGTTCCCTTTTTCTATACCCAGCACGATATGTGGCAGAGGGGTACCCCCTCTTATCCCTATACTTTATACGCACTCAACACTATTGTAACCTAACCCATCCCCCCTTGAAACCTTAAAGGAATTCCTGAGATTCCGGGAACACAATGGTCAACACAAAAGAGGGGGGGTTTTCTCTGCCACATATCGTGCTTCATATGCCTTTTTCTCGATCATACGTGTACTTTGTTTCCTTGATGAACGGGTGCGAGGGTGATAGAGCAATGTTTACGCAATGCACCGAAACACACGTCTGGGTTTCAGTCACGCTTTCGTTGCTATGCGCATAGTACGTGTGTTGCTATGCGCATAGTTCTTTTTTTAGAACGAGGCTGCGTGGTATAGTCTTTTTGGAGCGCAAGTAAAAAATAGTAAAAATAGCAAGTGACACGTGACGCGCTCTCGTCCAATCAAGACACAGAATCTGTGAGTGAGGTGTTATAATGCACACTATGGACTGAATCTGAAATTAGATTTACTCCTTTGATTTTTATGGTCAAAATTTAACTTTTCCGAGTAAACAAAAATTGTATTTTTCTTGGTATTTCTTTTCGACCGAGAAAGTGACATTTTGACCCTGAAATGGGTAGACCAATTATATGGGTACGTTCAGATTCAGGATCCATTAATCTGACCCATAGTTTGTTCTACCAACAGTGCATTGTACATGTACATGTACATATACAACCACCAAAACAAAATCGTTTTAACGAATATCAGGCATGATTATTGAAGCTATTTCACTTATTAAAAACAATCAATTACATTGAATCTATATAACTTGTACAATGTACTCACTTTTAAAAACTGATTCGCCAGTTGGATGGGGTCTTCAACCACAAATATTTAGCACTAGAAATCCCGCAGCAAACACACGAATGGCAAAACTACTTCGAACGGCTGAAGCTGTGATCAAGCCTAGTACATGTAAATTAGTAGTACTGCTTCACTCAACATCGAGGTGATGAAAGGTTTGTGTCGCACAAAATATTAACACATAAATTCTCATAATTCAAGTTGAAGGTATAGGCCAACTTCTGTAGACGCCATTTTTCTGTGAATTTGTGCAACAACTGTGCTGCGTTTGAATAGGCCCTCATCACGCCCGAGAACCAACAGGGTATTCTTATAAATAGACAATAGGTTCTTAGTGTACACCAGGTGATTGTACATGTGAATCATTAACATGTTACGATGGATAACACATAAAAATGAACATGTAGGCCTACATCATCCGACGAGCACACTGGTAAGTTATTAAGTTATTAACATATTAACTACACAACAGCTTCATGGAAAAACCCAGTTGCTATTTTTAACTCTCCAATCAAATGTTAGACGATTGGTCTTCCACGTAAAACTAGGGAAGTTCACAATGGACTTCACATAATATGTCTTCATGTATACAATAAAAAAAAATATTATTCTGTATTAAATATTCACAGATTTAATTTGAAATCGAGTTGTATTTATTTTGGATAATAGCTTTTTATGGCAAAGCATTTCTCCTCTCCACTTTTGAAAAGAGACGTTTTACAGGTAGAAAAAGGTGTAGAACAGTTTGTTTCAAATTAATAATCTGAAATTGAAATCAGTTTGTGATAACAAATTATTATTTACAACTGGATGGTTCTTTATAAAAAAAATCTATTAAAATTGAAGAGTTGATTTTTAAATACAATAAAGTGAAAATGAAGTTTAAAAACAGCCGTCGTGTACGTTGTTTTTTTATTAAAGTTTCCAAACCGTGAAGATTTTTCAGATTTTCAAATGGATCTTTTGCGTTTTGAAAATATATATAACCTCTTAAAGGTAGTATACACCGTTTGCTTTTGCTGTAATTTTCTAAAATTGATGGGTTAGGGGGTTTGTATAGTAAAATGGTGATGCCGACATGTTTTTTTAATTTGTTGTTCATATATCCTGGAAAACCAAGAACATTAATGCTGTTTTGTAGTCTGGTTCCAATCATCTGGTTCCAGTCTGGCCGGCAATCGTTGAAAATTGATACAAAATTCTACTTTTCTTGAAAACCGCAGCACATCAGATGCTGTGATTTCACAGGATGCTTAATAAAGGCTGTTATTCAGTCATTGATATTTTGCAAATAGTGTACACTACCTTCATACAGATTTACTAATATTTTTGTTTGCAAAGGGTGTGATCGATGCTTCCTTTAAGGAGATAGACTACTTTTCACTCGTAAGAGATGCCCCAAAAAATTCATTGTCATGAAACATGAACTATCTCCCACTCTCTTCAGTGAAAAACAAAATATGAGTATGTTCAATAATTATGAACTTTTTCTTGTTTATTTTGACCGAGAAACAGACAATTTTCTTGGTCAAAATGACAGAGAAAGTGTCATTTTCCCCCAGAAATTGGTACAGCATTCCAGTGTGACCTTATCAACCTATTTGTAGGACTACAGTGCACACTATGGACTGAATCTGAAATTATATTTGCTCCTTGCTCCTTTTCCTGGTCAAAATATTTGTTTTTCGAGTAAACAAAAATTACATTTTTCTTGGTATTTCCTTTTGCCCAAGAAAGTGACATTTTTACCGTCAAGTAGGTAGAGCAAATAGGTACGTTCAGATTCAGCATCAATTAATCTGAGCGATAGTTTGTTCTACCAACAGACTGCATTGTACATGTACATGTAAATACAACCACCAAAAAGCTAATCGTTCTAACGGATATCAGGCATGTTTACTAAGCTATTTCAATTTAATAAACAAATGAAATACATTGAATCTATTCAACATGTACAATGTACTCACCTTTTAAAACTTATTCGCCAGTTGGATGGGGTCTTCAACCACAAATATTTAACACCAGAAATTCCGCGGTGAACTGAAGAATGGCAAAACTACTTCGAACGGCTAAGGTGTGATCAAGCCTCGTACTGGTAGTAAATTAGTAGTACTGCTTCACTCAACATCGAGGGGATGAAAGGTTTGTGTCGCACAAAATATTAACACATACATTTTCATAATTCAAGTTGAAGGTATAGGCCAACTTCTGTAGACGCCATTTATCTGTGAATTTGTGCAACAACTGCGCAGCGTTTGAATAGGGCCTCACGCCCGAGAACAAACAGGGCCTTCTTATATAGACAATAGGTTCCTACCTGTACATCGTGTGATTGTACATCACGTGAATCATTAACACGATACGGGTAACTCATAACAATGTACATGTACATCATCCGACGAGTACACTGGTAAGATATTAACATATTAACTACACAACAGCTTCATGGGAAAACCCAGTTGCTATTTTTAACTCTCCAATTAAATGTTAGACGACTGGCCCTCCGCGTAAAACTAGGGAAGTTTACAATGGACTTTGCATATGTCTTCATGTATGCAGGAAAGAATGATAATTATTCTATATCCACAGATATAGAATTCATTTGCAATTGAGGTGTATTTAATAAAAAAATAGTTTTTGTTTTAGTAAAGCATCTCTCCTCTCCACTTTTAAAAAGAGACGTGTTACATGTAAAAAACATTTGTTTAAATTTAATAATGTAAAATTGAAATGAGTTTGTGATAACAAATTATTATTTACAACTCGACGCTTTAAAAAAAACCAAGCATAATAACTAAATACAATTGAGTGAAAATAAAGTTTAAAAACAGCTGTCGTGTACATTGTTTTATTTATTAAAGTTTCAAAACCGTGAAGATTTTCCCGATTTTCAAATGGATCTATATCGCGTTTTGTGAATATAACCTTTTAAAGGTAGTACACATCATTTGCTTTTGCTGTAATTTTCTAAATTAGATTAGTTAGGAAGTTCGTATAGTAATTATCGTGACGCTGACCATAGATGCTGGGAAACCAAGAACATTAATGTTGTTTTGCGGTCTGGTTCCCCGACTTCATTCAAACAAAACAGAGCAATTTATAGACCTTGGAGATTTATCAGGTAAGGAAACCAGACTCTAGTTGACTGGCACACATTAACATCTGTGTAACAGTATTGCAAATAACATGGGGACTCAATTTTATAAATTGGAGACAGTGTTTGAAAATAGTAATATATTTCCAACGATTGCCGGCTGGCTTGCGATTCTGGAAAGGTACACTGTATAGTTATGGGTTAAATAACGGGGGTTTTCACCTGTAAAGTAGCAAACCATCGCCGTATTTTAGTTTAACAAATTTTGAAAGTAAAATAACGGTACTGCGATCTTGAAAATATCCTACAACGAATAATAGTTTTCGTGTTGTGTAGCGTTAATGTATACAAAGAGGATATAAATTTACAAAAACACTTTCTTAAAATACAACATTTTGTGTAAATATACATTAAACACATACAAAGTGTTGTTTATTTACAGACAATTTACTGATCTCATTACGCAGCAAATGACCATTCAGAACTGAGAAAATTTGTAGTATGTCCATTTGGGCTGTTTAGTCAAAAAAATGCACGATCTTGATCATAATGTGTTATTTATTGAAACAATTCCACACAAAAATTCAGATTTTTTGCAAACGTAGGTTAATAATCGTATTAGATCTTTCGTATTCAAATATTGAAATCATTTTTGGCAAACTGTGACTTCATCAAGATCATGAATATGCATCAAAATCTCTTTTTTTTACCTCGCCCTGTACCCCGACAACAACTACTGCAATCAAAGTTACCATTAGGCCGTGTTACGTCCCCGTTTTTCGTGTTGCCTGGTGGTACCTGACGGGGAACAGAATGAAAATTCCCATACACATAAATTGAACCACTGCGAATTCAAAAATCCATGTTGTCGGAGCAAGGGAATGGAACAAAGGGGTGAAATTAAGCCTCGCAAGACCCGTTTTTGGTCTTTTAAACTATACAAAGTTATGTCCCCCATCCCATTATTTACGATCGATTTCTGAAAGATGCGGCTTTCCATACAAAAGTGTGTCGATAGGTGGCGCACTATATGTAAACAAATGCATGCGCCATGCGCGAGTCAAATTTTCTCGTCAAATGGAGAGAATCATCATTCAAGCTTCTGCCGATGGCACAGATTCAGAAACCGCATTTTTGTATGTGAAGAAGTAAGTTAGTACCTGGAAAATTATGAGAAAAAAAATGACAAGTGTAAATAACATGAAATTGGTGTATGAAAATCAATGCCACGACGCGACCAGCGCGGCGAAGGCGAATACAACCGATTATGCCTGGTCGGAGTTGTGTCGTCGTGTGTCGCATTGTTTTTTCCACACGGGAGTTGCCACGGTCTGCAGCGAAAAGGACTTATGTGGAAAGTAAGAAAAAAAACAAGGAATGGAGCTATAGTATTATATTAACAAATATATTTGTCGCAAGGGTTTTGGGGTTTTTTAAATTTTGAAATCGGTTCCCAATTTTGCAAGGCGCAAAAGAACATCAGCACAGTGGCATGGTTCGCAATACTTCCCATAACCACAGAAGAATCCACCCAAAACTGTTAACCACCAAAGATGGAAATGTCATTTTATTGCAAAGTATGGGGGAAGGGTCAGGCAGGGGATGTTTATACCCCTACTAGGGTGCCTTATGTTATATAGTTCTAGCACTATCGTAATATTTTTTTGCCATTGGTGATTTGTATTGATATTTTTAGGCAACAACGTAGTAGCTATCTGATTCCCTGAAAATGACAATACTCTGGACCTTTCACTCTTGGAACCTGGCTAATATCAACCAGTATGGTTCCAAGATTGATATCAAAATATTATTGTCAATGTGTCGGCCTGGGTATGTCGGGGAATCAGCTCGTCAACTGCTATAGGCCATTATAACGATAGCCACTGCGTTTTACAGGCAAGTTAAATTGCACTCAGAAATTCTCTTTTGATTAGAATATCATTCTTGAATGAACAAATTACAGTTTTTGTTTTTATTTATTTTTACAGCATATCTTCTGGATCAAATGAATGGATGAAAATTTCAATCTGGAATTGGAGTAGCTCTTCAGTGCAGTACTTGACTGTACCGACAGCACCAATTTTATTTACCGGATGATGACACAGGAATAGACCCCATCTGAACAATTATATGTAGCTGTAAATAAACTGAATGTTCATTATTTTGTGCGAGTCATACATGAGGTGTTTTGTATAAGCTGTGGTATTGGTCAGTTTACTCCAACTGCAAAATTATGATAGAATTGTTTACTTGGGGATAAAAGCATGAATTTTGGCACACATTCAGAGTGTGTTTATATAAGAAAAATATTTGGTTCTCCGCTCACGGGCCATCGTAGATTTGACCTTAGGAAAAATATAGGTAGAATAACATGCAATGGTAGCCATTTAAAAAAAATTGAAAATGCCTGTTATATTTTTTTCAAGGGGCAAATGGACATTTATATTTTAAAGACATAATATTTTGATTGTGTGACAAGTTCCATGCTTTTATCATTTTTACCATGTTTGTTTCACCAATCTGCCGGACTTAACAGCAAGACTTCAATTTATGTATGCCAGTAGGCAGTATAGTATAGTCCTGAATTGTTTTGGCATGATGTATATTATTGCTACTACCGACCACCTGTAGGAAGTACAATTGCCAATAAAGTACCCCATGTATAGCATAATATCAACCGAAAATAGTTTTTTGGAAAATTGTTGGTAAACTGAAATATTAACCTACCCTCTTTTACAGGCTTCATAATGAAAATCATGACCAACTATAGGGTTCAAAGAAGTGCCAATTAGACCAGACTATATTAAATGCAAAAATAAGTTACATAAAGATTTTTGGAAAACTAAGCCAACTGTCATTTTTACATTTAGGACAGACATTTAGAACTCGCGTTGGGCGCAATTCAGTTTTTCTGCGCGGCGCGAACTGCTAATCTGCACGAACTGCTAATCTGCGCGAACCGCCCATTGCGTGCGCTGCTGTGATCATGGGGAGATACAGCAGGTAGGCCCGAATCGGATCGCGCTGCATTCGCTGTCGGTTGATCGTGCCTCAATTGGCCGATCGTGCCACCACCAGTCGATTGCCTTCTATTTAGCTATTCCATTAGTTCCAATGCACGAGTAATTGGGGGTTGTTCTGCAAAGAGACTAGTAAAAACTGAGAAATAGGCCGACGGTACTTGTGCAAATGCAATTTTGATAGCGCAGATTTAGAGACTGCGCCCAAAATTCTGATTTTGGGCCCCAACAAGTAGGTTATGTTCCATTCCCTGCAACCGACAACATTGATTTTCGGATTCAGGACATCAAACTGAGTAGAATCACACAATTTTTTTTTTGTTCCCAAACTGGTACCACGGATTATTTTTCTGAGCATATTTTTGGGTCACGTAACACGGCCTACATACCACAATGTTCTTTTATTGTCATCAATTTGAGAAGCACAATTTTACCGAGATGACATTGCTTCACTATTTCTTAAACTAAATCCCACTGCAGAAACTAAATACCACTGCAGAAAAAACAAGCTAGTGTTTTTTAGAATCTATACGAACGAGGCGCACTATTAGAAAAACTAAATACAGTGTACCTATAATTGTAGAAGAGTAAAAACAAATCTATGAGCCTTGTGTACAAACAAGGTTTTGATATTTTCGGAGTTAAATTTGACTTTTTAGGATATGTTATTGCTTTCTGATGGCCGATTTCTTTGTTCGCTGTCTCTCACAATTGCTTTTTCATTAGGAATATCATAGCGGTAACTGGACAGAAATCCATACACGCACATCACTAATGTTCCCCTACTTCGATCTATCAGCCATGGATCAGTAAGCAATAACATATCCTAAAAAGTCAAATTTATCTCAGAAAATATCAAAGCATTTACTGATAATTTTTTTTAAGACAAGTCTCATAGTGTTTACTCACTGGGTGTCAAGCTCATGTTCGTGTATGGATCTATTTTCCCAGGAACCAGACACTTAATTGAAGTCCGATAAGATGTATGATACGAGGGAGTACTTGTGCACGGGCCCTACAGCAGATGTAGTTTGGTTCGAGTAAGCAGCAGTGCCTTGCAGGCAATTCACATACGCTGCAAGACCTTGATGGAATGTCTGTCTGCAACAACCACGTCGCCAGTGGGTGTATAGGCCATTTCTAGCGGATTGTTCAGCTTTTCGGCTACAGTTCCTACCAGTGATCCATTTGGGTCGTACTGCTGTATTTTAAAGTTTCCCACGCCACCGTAATGAACAGCTACATTAAAGTAACCGTGACTGTCACAAAGGATCCCGGTGGGTCTCACAGGATTTTGGTCCACAAGTGTCTTGATATTGAACACCTCATTGCCCTTGAGGTCTACACAGGAGAGGGTTTTACCTTCGTAATTAGGAATGAACAGGCGATCCATATTATCCATCGCTTAATCATATTTCACATTTTCATTTGGAATAGTTGCTACTAACGAGCCATCAAGCAAATGCACAGAAACAAATTTCCTGCCCGAGTCGGCCACAGCTAGTCGTTCTCCAGCTGCGTCTATCGCAATAGCGGTTAACTGACTTGATTCTTCCTTAGATGGTATGAATTCGCGAATCAACTGAAGATTGCCGTCAAAAACCTTCACTTTCTGTTTGTCAGTGACAAAAAGCAGATCGTCTGAGGTGACAGCAACGCCCCGAGGAGCGTCCAGCTGATGACCGCGTTGAGCGGCCAAAGTTTTAAAACGTCCAGTGGGGGTAAATATCGATAGTCGATTCAAGATTTTGTCTGTCACAGCAATGTCCCCGTTGCTGAAACATGCAACATTTCTGGCTAATCGGAATTCCCCGTCACCGTTTCCTTCCTTGCCGAACTCTTTCTTCACCTGCCACTTCTCTTTGAGCAATATCTTCCCAATATCCTTTTCACTGACAACATCTTGACATTTGACGCCAATGAACGAAAGATCCACCTTTGCCGGTTCGCACTTGAGCTCCTTCTGGAATTCCAAGTTGTGCATCACCTTCGGTCTGAGTTCCCAGAGCTCGAAATCATCGACTTGACTCATCAAGTCGTTCACGGCCGTGACGATCTGATCTGCGTGTTTCATCTGGTCACGGTTGCGCCTGAGCGCCTTTTCGTACTCGCTGTCTCTCTCCTGACAGATTTTGTTGACTTGTTCGGTGATTACCTTTGCTTTGCTTCTGATTTTAGCAATTTCTGCCTCCGCTTTTGCAGAAATATCACTGCAAGCCTGAACCAGTTTCGTTTGCAATCTATTCCGTGCATGTTTGATGGAGTCTTCGTTTGATGCAAATTGCTCTTTGCTTTTCTGGAACTTTTGCAATATGTCCTTGACACTCTCACGAAATGATTCGATGGTGTCACCGATACCAATGAACTTATGTTCCGTTGTTCGGTGTTCAGTTGCAGCACACATGGCGCAAATCAACACATCACAAGTCTCACAGTGAAAGCATATGGCGTAGTCACTATGTTTTCTACATTTTCGTGTGGCAGTCTTAGTAGCATCTGTTGGTAAAGCCCTCGGTTTGTCGAAGTCTTCTGCTTGAATGATGCGATGGTCTTTGGTAGACTTCAAGCGTCGGTGCGCCTCTTGGCATTTCTTGCAGATGTTCTCCTTGCAGTCAAGGCATCTTGACACGGCCTCATTTTCTTCTTCACAAGATTCACAAGTCGCACTAGTAGTAGTTACCTTTCCTAATAACTGCTCTTGTTTGTTTATCTCATCGACAAGAGATATCAGAAAGAAGCTAGAAGACAGGCTCTGCACTCCTTTGTCAGTAACGTCCGTCTCTCTCCTGCAGACTGGACATGTTATCTTCGCCCTCTTTGTCATTTCTTTGCTCACCATCTCTCCTAGACAGTTCAGGCAGAAGCTATGAAGACAGTCTAACATCTTAGGATCCTTGAATCGATCGCAGCAGATCGGACATTCCAGATGCCCCTGGCTTATTGTGTCCAACACGGTTCGGGCTGCTGCCTCCGCCATCGTGATTATGATCCTAACGAAAAAGAACAAAACAACTTAGGAATACTCAAAGTATGCGACAGGAAGGGGGGGCTTAGGGGTGGGGGGGGGGGGGGGTGGTAGCAAAGAGCTATAAAATGAAGAAGGGTTCAGAAGGATAGCGCTGTAATTGGCTCTTGTCTTGTGTCTTAATTTGGTTGCCATCTTATCTTGTCTTGTAATGGTTATCGCCTGTAATGGTTACAAGATTATAGAAAAAAGAGCCAATAGGTACAGCCCTATTTGTAGGGCTAGGTACACACACTAGGTCAGACTGATGAATTTACATTTGCTCTATTCTTTCCATAGTCAAAATGACACCTTCCGAGTAAAAACAAATGACCTTTTTCTCGTTTATTTTGACTGAGAAGGCACCATTTTCTCGCTCGCAAAACGACCGAGAAAGTGTCAATTTTTACCCGGAAATGGGGAGGTCATAGCATGCGGAAATGGTGATTGTGTGTAGTTACGGCCTCTAGTTTATGATCAAATAAATTCGAGCCACAGGCGTTTTGTTTTTGTTATTCCGAAGTGACTTGATCAACCTATTTGTAGGGCTGAAGTGTACACGGGAGACTTAATCTGAAATTGTATTTGCTTCTATCATTTTCATGGTCAAAATAACACTTTTCTTTTTGACCGAGAAAGTGACATTTTTTTACACGGAAATGGGTAAAGCCAGCAGACTGCATTGTACATGTAAATACAACCACCCGGCCAAAGCTAATCGTTCTATTACGAATGTCAGGCATGTTTACTACAAAATACTAACCTATTTCACTTATTAAAAAATCAATTACATGAATCTATTCAACTTGATGTACAATGTACTCACTTTTCAAAAATGATTCTTCAGTTGTATGGGGTCATCAGCCACAAATATTTAGCACCAGAAATCCCGCAGAAGAATGGCAAAACTACTTCGAACGGCTAAATGTGTGACCGAGCCTAGTACATACATGTAGTAAATTAGTACACTCAACATCGAGGGGATGATCAAGTTTGTGCCGCACAAAATATGAACACATAAATTCTCTTAATTCAAGTTGAAGTACAGGCCAACTTCTGTAGATACCATTTATATGTTTATTTGTGCAACAACTGCGCAGCGTTTGAGGACAACCTTAATGTAGCTCCATGGGAAAACCCAGTTGCTATTTTTAACTCTCCAGTTGAAAGTTCAGACAACTGGCCTTCCGCGTAAAACTACGGTAGTTCATAATGGACATTACATATGTCTCCATATATGCAAGAAAGAATAATCATTATTCTAAGAAAAATTCACAGAATTCATGTGCAATCGAGGTGTATTTATTTTGGATAATAGCTTTTTATGGCAAATCATCTTTCCTTCTTCAATTTAGAAAAGAGACGTGTTACAGGTAGAAAATGGTGCAGAAAATAAATTGTTTAAATTGAAATGAGTTTGTGATAAAAAAATTATTATTTACAACTAGATGCTTTAAAACAAATGAGTTGATTTTTTAAATACACTTAAGTGAAAATAAAGTTTAAAAACAGCTGTCGTGTACGTTGTTTTATTTAATAAAGTTTCAAAACTGTGATGATTTTTCAGATTTTCAAATGAAATTATTGCGTTACGCCGGCCGGTGTGAAAGGTAATTCTGTCTCCCCTGGTAAATGTGTCCCCCCGGACAGACTTACCAGGCCGTGACCCGGTAAATCTGTCCGGGGGGACACATTTACCTAGGTATTTCTGTCCCCCTCCAGGTAATTCTGTCTCCCTGCCCAACGTTAAACGTGTCCCCCTGGTAAAATTGTCCCGTGCAACGTCACAAGTCTAACACCCACTAGACGCAACAACCAGTACAGGTTCACCCCTTCATGGTGCATCATTTGTGGCAGACTGTAGGATGTGTAACGTACTACAAATTACAGGCGGTCAAAAGTGCTGCCACACTTCGTGCTGGGTATACAGAATTTGTACGCGTGCAAGAAGTCTGAAAATACTGATTACTGCTATTTTCCCTTTCGCGCAGAAACGTAGATCGGTTGATTTAATTAATACAGTTATTTATATATTTTTTTTTATTTTGATTAATTGATGAAGGGAAGAGAAGTCCAAATAATAAATACCATGTGGGCTTTTCATTGAAATAACATCAAAATAACCACTTATGTGTGGAACATTGGGGGACAAAATTACCTAGAGAGGGGACAGAATAAACTGGAGGGGGACGCCAATTAACGGCTCTAGGGGACACTTTTACCTAGGTAATTCTGTCCCCCCGGACAATTTTACCGGGGGACAGAATTACCGTCCACACCGGCAATCGTTGGAAAATGATACAATATAGCCTATATTATACCCTAATCCAAGCACTAACGCTAACATACATCTTAACCCTAGTTTTTAAGTAATTCTATTAAAATAAAAAAAATATGTCGTGATTTGTTTTGTGGAGACCTACTGATCTATAGAAATTACCCTGTGGAGACATTTTGACTCCCATTGTCCCCATTGTGTTCAGGTCTCCACATGGTACCGAATTCAGAAACCCACGCAGTCGTGAACCACATAACGATCGAGGCTCGATATTGTGTTTTCCTTTATTCCTTTACTATACCCAATCCCCATTGCTTTGCGCTTGCACCGTCGATCGAGGACCGAATTTGTTAATTCATACCGCCGACCGAGGGGCTTTTGTTTCCTTTGTTATCCTTTGTGTCTCGCCCCTCGGTCGTTATGTGGTACTAGAGCACACACCCATGTGTGTGTGAACACCTTCCATCGTGGACCCCCTACTGTCCCTCTTTTGTTTATACTTGAACGTTTTTGGAAGGCCTCCCTACGATTTTCTAACATGGACTTTATGTCAATTGTGGACCCTATTGTCCTCTATTGTCCGAGGAGCGTCCAGCTGATGACCGCTTTGAGCGGCCGAAGTTTTTAAATGTCCAGTGGGGGTAAATATCGATAGTCGTTTCAGTGTTGTGTCTGTCACAGCAATGTCCCCGTTGCTAAAACATGCAACATTACTGGCGAATTGGAATTCCCCGTCACCGTTTCCTTCCTTGCCGAATTCTTCCTTTACCTGCCACTTCTCTTTGAGCAAGATCTTCCCAAGATCCTTTTTACTGACGACATCTTGACATTTGACGCCAATGAACGAAAGATTCACCTTTGCCGGTTCGCACTCGAGCTCCTTCTGGAATTCCAAGTTGTTTATCACCTTCGGTTTGAGTTCAAAGAGCTCGAAACCATCGACTTGACTCATCAAGTCGTGTACAGCCGTGACGATCTGATCTGCGCGTTCCATCTGGTCACGGTTGCGCATGAGCGCCTTTTCGTACTCGCTGTCTCTCTCCTGACAGATTTTGTTGACTTGTTCGGTGATTACCTCTGCTTTGCTTCTGATTTTAGCAATTTCTGCCTCCGCTTTTGCAGAAATATCATTGCAAGCCTGAGCCAGTTTCGTTTGCAATCTATTCCGTGCATGTTTAATGGAGTCTTCGTTTGATGCAAATCGCTCTTTGCTTTTCTGGAACTTTTGCAATATGTCCTCTCACGGAATGATTTGATGGTGTCACCGATACCAATAAACTTATGTTCCGCTGTTCGGTGCTCAGTTGCAGCACACATGGCGCAAATCAACACATCACAAGTTTCACAGAGAAAGCATATGGCTTGATCACTATGCTTTCTACATGATGTTGGTGATGTGACAGTCTTGGTAACATCTGTTGGTGAAGCCGTCGATTTGTCCACGTCGTCTGCTGGAATGATGCGATGGTCTTTAGTGGACCTCAGAAATTGATGTGCCTCTTTGCATTTCTTGCAAATGTTCTCCTTGCAGTCAAGGCATCTTGACACGGCCTCGTTTCCTTCTTCGCAGGATTCACAAGTCGCACTAGTAGTAGTTACCTTTCCTAATAACTGCTCTTGTTTGCTTATCTCATCGACAGGAGATATCAGAAAAAAGCTAGAAGACAGACTGTGCACTCCTTTCTCAGGAACGCCCGTCTCTCTCCTGCAGACTGGACATGTTATCTTCGCCCTCTCTGTCGTCTCTTTGCTCACCATCTCTCCAAGACAGTTCTGGCAGAAGCTATGAAGACAGTCTAGCATCTTAGGGTCCTTGAATCGACAGCAGCAGATCGGACATTCCAGGTGCCCCTGGCTAATTGTGTCCAACACGGTTCGGGCTGCAGCCTCCGCCATGTTGATTATAATCCTATTATAACGACAAAAACGGAAATAAAAGCCTTAGGGATTCTCAAAGTGTGCGACAGGAAGGGGCTTACATTGAGGAGTAGCGTGGAGCTGTAAAATGGAGAAGGGTGCCCACTAACGCTACAAACAGGGCTGTCATTTGCTCTTGTCTTGTGTCTTATGTTGTTGCCATTATGTTATCTTGTCTTGTCGCCTATAATGGTTACAAACTAAGAGAGGCAATAAATAAAGCCCTGTTTGTAGGGCTATAGGTACACACTAGGTCAGACTGATGAAGTTATATTTGCTCTATCTTTTTCATGGTCAAAATGACACCTTCCGAGTAAAAACAAATGACCTTTTCTCGTTCATCATGACCGAAAAGGCGACATTTTCTCGGTCAAAATGACAGAGAAAGTGTCAATTTTTTTCCAGGAAATAGGTTTAGATTCAGGATCAATCAATCAGACCCAGAGTTTGTTCTACCAACATACTTGTCTTCTCGCATGTATATTAATGGCGACAAGATGATCGACAAAAGAGAGCTAATTAATACAGGCCAATCTATAGGGCTAGGTACACTAGGTTAACCTGATTTGCTCTATCCTTTTCATGGTCAAAATGACACTTTCTAAAAAAAAAAAATGTCATTTTTCTCGTTTATTTTGACTGAGAAAGCGACACTTTCTCGGTCGCAAAATTACCGAGAAAGTTTCAATTTTTACCCGGAAATGGGAAGAGCATAATTATGCGGAAACGGCGATTGTGTATAGTTACGTGAATCGGGTTATTATTATGTCAAATAAATTTGAGTCACAGGTGTGTTTTTTATTCCGAAGTGACTTTATCAACCTATTTGTAGGGTTAGAGTGTACACGGCAGACTGAATATGAAATTATATTTGCTTCTATCCTTTTTATGATCAAAATAACACTTCTTTTTGACCGATAAAGTGACATTTTGTACCCGGAAATGGGTAGAGCCAACAGACTGCATTGTACATGTACATGTATACATACAATACAATCACCCAAAAGCTAATCATCCTATTACAAAATCAGGCATGTTTACTATAAAATACTAACATATTTCACTTATTAAAAAATCAATTACATGAATCTATTCAACATGTACAATGTACTCACTTTTCAAAACTAATTCGCCAGTTGGATGGGGCCTTCAGCCACAAATGATTTAACACAAGAAACCCTGAGGTGAACACAAGAACTACTTTAAACGGCTAAATGTGTGATCAAGCCTACATGTAGTAAATTAGTAGTACTGCTTCACTCAACATCCAGGGTATGAAAGGTTTGTGTCGCACAAAATATTAACACATAAATTCTCTTTATTCAAGTTGAAGGTATTGGCCTACTTCCGCAGACGCCATTTGTCTGTGTATTTGTGCAACAATTGCGCAGCGTTCGAGGTGAAAAAAAACAATTGTATTTGTAGTTCCATGGGAAAAACCAGTTGCTATATTTAACTTTCTAGTTGAAAGTTCAGACGACTGGCTCTCCGCGTAAAACTGCGGAAGATCATAATGGACAATATATATCTCTCCATATATGCAGGAAAGAATAATAATTATCCTAGGAAATATTCACAGAATTCATGTGCAATCGAGGTGTATTTAATTTGGATAATAGCTTGTTATGGCAAAGCATCTTTCTTCTCCACTTTTGAAAAGAGACGTGTTACAGGTAGAAAATGATGTAGAAAAATGTGTTTAAATTTAATAATCTAAAATTGAAATGAGTTTGTGATAACAAATTATTATTTATAACTAGATGCTTCAAAAAAACAAGTTGATTTTCTAAATACAATAAAGTGAAAATAAAGTTTAAAAACAGCTGTCGTGTACGTTGTTTTATTTAATAAAGTTTTAAAACCGTGATGATTTTTCAGATTTTCAAATGAATTTATCGCGTTACGGCGGCCGGCAATCGTTGGAAAATGATACAATACAATAATAGCCTATATTATACCCTAATCCAAACACTAACGCTAACACACATCTTAACCCTAGTTTTTAAGTAATTTTAATTCTATATAAATTACCCTGTGGAAACATTTTGACTCCCATTGTCCCCATTGTGTTTAGGACTCCACATGGTACCGAATTCAGAAGCCCACACACCCATGTGTGTAGGCACCTTCCGTCGTGGATCCCCTACTGTCTCTCTTTTGTTTATACTTGAACGTTTTTGGAAGGCCTCCCTACGATTTTCAATCATGGACTTTATGTCAATTGTAGACCCAATTGTCCTCTATTGTTCAACGTCCACTATTTGAATGCGGATACAAACCCATACATACTACATACTACATACACAAATAGTGATTGAATAGACAATTCCTGAACTTGGTTCAGCTAGCGAGACCCCCAAAAAAGAAACACAAATTAACGAAAACAAGAGCTGTTTCGCGAAGTGTCCAACCGTTTTGTCACGATGACACCATCGGGTATCATTGTGATGCCAAATCAAGGTGCAAATTTGGAGGCCATATTTCTAATGAATTACAATTCCGATTGGGTTCAAACTTGGTATGCAGGTATATCGGGATGTGTTAAAGATATAAATTGATGTGACGTCATGATGACGTCATTGTGTGATTGATTATCATAATGATTTTTTTAAGTTTTTGGATCTTTAAGCTCTTGGAATTACAGTTTCAGTAGATATCAGATTAAGATGGAAAGAATATGTTTTGTCATCGAATAAACTAATCCAGGGCCGATGCCGTCTATGGGACGCCGTCTAGCGGACACATGTTCCGCGGACTCAAGCAGGACCGCGTTAGTATTGTAACGTAGACAACCAAACTCACAACAACAATGAATGAAGAAATAAATTATATTTATTAAAGTCACGTCTTTTTGTTTGTAATTATTATATACAATTTTTTAGACAGTATGAATTTAAGCAGTATGGATTCAGTTTGAGAAATGAAAACAAATATATATGCGTGGCATGTTATCCATGCTGGATAACATGCAAAGCCCCACACAAATGAATACAACCTAACGCTACTAAAAACTTATACAATCCTAAAAGAATAAACAAGTGCGGCTGAAAAGGGGGGTATGGGCACATAACTGCATGTAAATTAAACTTACTTGTACGACACGAGGCCGGCAACCAAAGACGAAATGAAATCTAAAACTCAGAGAGACACATACACACACGTGTCTCTCCTACAGCACCCAGTCACAAGTCCTACATGATAAGTATTGTGACACGTTTATACTGACTAGCCCTGTTGACTACAAAGCCAAGTCAGGTGAGGCAGATCTACAGGTAATTGTATTTTTCGAGTAATTTGCATATAATTAGCTTAACAATTGGGTTAATCCCATTAACGATTACAAGCAACAATTGTGTATTTAGGTTAGTCCAGGCCAGTAAGAAAAAGAAAAAAGGGCCAGTTGGCTGGTAAAAGAACAATCAGCTTGCACTATAGAAAAAGGAATTTCAAGCACATTGTGTTTATCAATAAAGTGTACCTGGTATCGTTACAATATGCTGGAAACTTTTTTCTTTCTATGGCTCTTTGGAAGAGTGAAAATTTACTCTTTTGAAGTGGTTTTCACTTTTTTTGGAGTTGCCTTTACTCTCAAAAACAAAATTTCACTATTGTTGGAGTGGTTTTTATAAGGGGTTTCTCTCTTTTTGAGAATGATCTGTTTACTTTGTTACATTTAGAGAGACAGTTAGTTTGTAGACTTCGGCTGCGTCGGGAACGAGACGAGTCACACATCAAGGATAACAATCTCAGACAGTTTAGGCCCCCGTTCCAGTGATAAATATCGGCATGCACTTTATGGTAAGCTTAATTAGCCCCATGCTATTGTCTGTACGATCAATTAATCTCCGGCTCCATCACTATTGCCAAACTGCATGAACGAAGCCAAAGATGGAGACGAAGCTGGGAGTTTCAAAAAACGGCCTTAAATTGAAGTAGGGTAAGATGGCGTCTGATGACTCCCCCAGTTCGCCTTTTCTTTCCGCCGAGGGGGTACTTTTGAACGGAGCCTATATCAGATGTAGTTTGGTTCAAGTAAGCAGCAGGGCCTAGCAGGCAATTCACATACGCTGCAAGATCTTGATGGAATGTAAGTCTGCAACAACCACGTCACCAGTGGGTGTATAGGCCATTTGTAGCGGATAGTACAGCTTTTCGGCTACAGTTCCTACCAGTGATCCATTTGGGTCGTACTGCTGTATTTTACAGTTTCCCCTACCACCGTAACGAACAGCTACATTAAAGTAGCCGTGACTGTCGCAAAGGATCCCGGTAGGATTTGCAGGTTTTTTTTCCACAAGTGTCTTGATACTAAACACCTCATTGCCCTCGAGGTCTACACAGGAGAGGGTTTTATTTTTGAAGTTAGGAATGAACAGGCGATCCATATTATCCATCGCTAAAAAAAAGTCCACATTTTCATTTGGAATAGTCGCTACTAACGAGCCATCAAGCAAATGCACAGAAACAACTTTCCTGCCCCAGTCAGCCACAGCTAGTCGTTCTTCAGCTGGGTCTATCGCAATAGCGGTTAACTGACTTGCCTCTTCCTTAGATGGTGTGAATTCGCGAATCCACTGAAGATTGCCGTCAAAAACCTTCACTTTCTTTGTGTCCGTGACAAAAAGCAGATCATCCGAGGTGACAGCAATGCCCCACGGAGCGTCCAGCTGATGACCGCTTTGAGCGCCCGAAGTTTTGAAACGTCCAGTGGAGGTAAATATCGATAGTCGATTCAGTGTCGTGTCTGTCACAGCAATGTCCCTGTTGCTAAAACATGCAACATTTCCGGCGAATTGGAATTCCCCGTCACCGTTTCCTTCCTTGCCGAACTCTTCCTTCACCTGCCAGTTCTCTTTGAGCAACATCTTCCCCAGATCCTTTTCACTGACGACATCTTGACATTTGACCCCAATGAACGAAAGATCCACCTTTGCCGGTTCGCACTTGAGCTCCTTCTGGAATTGCAAAGTGTGCATCACCTTCGGTCCGAGTTCCAAGAGCTCGAAATCATCGACTTGACTCATCAAGTCGTTTACAGCCGTGACGACCTGATCTGCGCGTTTCATCTGGTCACGGTTGCGCCCGAGCGCCTTTTCGTACTCGCTGTCTCTCTCCTGACCGATTTTGTTGACTTGTTCGGTGATTACCTTCGCTTTGCTTCTGATTTTAGCAATTTCTGCCTCGGCTTTCGCGGAAATATCACTGCAAGCCTGAGCCAGTTTCGTTTGCAATCTATTTCGTGCATGTTTGATGGAGTCTTCGTTTGATGCAAATTGCTCTTTGCTTGTCTGGAACTTTTGCAATATGTCCTTGACACTCTCACGGAATGATTCGATGGCATCTCCGATACCAATGAACTTATGTTCCGCTGTTCGGTGCTCAGTTGCAGCGCACATGGCGCAAATCAATGCATCACAAGTCTCACAGTGAAAGCATACGTCATGATCACTATGTTTTCTACATGATTTTGGTGATGTGACAGTCTTGGTAACATCTGTTCGTGAAGCCGTCGATTTGTCCAGGTCATTTACTGGAATGATGCGATGGTCTTTGGTGTACCCCAGAAATCCATGTGCCTCTTGGCATTTCTTGCAGATGTTCTCCTTGCAGTCAAGGCATCTTGACACGGCCTCGTTTCCTTCTTCGCAGGATTCACAAGTCGCACTAGTAGTAGTTACCTTTCCTAATAACTGCTCTTGTTTGCTTATCTCATCGACAAGAGATATCAGAAAGAAGCTAGAAGACAGACTCTGCACTCCTTCCTCAGGAACGCCCGTCTCTCTCCTGCAGACTGGACATGATATCTTCGCCCTCTCTGTCGTCTCTTTGCTCACCATCTCTCCCAGACAGTTCAGACAGAAGCTATGCAGACAGTCTAACATCTTAGGATCCTTGAATCGATCGCAGCAGATTGGACATTCCAGATGCCCCTGGCTAATTGTGTCCAACACGGTTCGGGCTGCAGCCTCCGCCATCGTGATCATGAAGTGTGTACTTCAGGAAAAAGAAAGAAACAAAATCCGTTTCGACTATTACATTCCGGTATATTGTGTCAGGATGGTAATGTTGAGGAGGGGCATGGAGCTGTAAAATGGAGGGCAGTGGTTTAAAACCATATGTGACCTAGACATCAGTAAATTTCAGGACAATAAAAAGTCAAAATTCCCTAAGCTATATCAAGTATGTTTAAACATCTTCGCTGGATACGAAAAACAAGGTTGAAAGTTTTCTAAAAACGTAACTCACTGTAATTGACCAAAACAAAAATACATTTGAAAGAGGGCGCTTTTTTTGCATAGCGCCCTCTTGTGACAATTTGTGCATTTAATACTAACCATCTGTTGCTTATGTAGTCTGTTATAATTTATCTAGCTACAGTCCGGCCTCTTGTTGCGGCCAACCCATCTTCTCTTTAGGTATTTATTCCAGATCTCCTCATTAGAGGGTGGCGTGCTTCACTGTTCAATCTCAGTGTTAAAACCATTCGCAATGGAACAGAAATAAAATAAAAGCGAGACCGTTCACAATGGAGGAGTCTTTGTCATAAGGGAACCGGCAACCGTCCACGGATTGGTTTCAGAGAGGTCACACATCAGACAATAATAAGATCTATGTTTACATTAAAGTCATTCAGATATTTGCTTCACATCGTCGTCAGTCCCTGGCTGGACATATTAAATAAAAGTCCTTGAAAGTATCCCTGGGGGAAAACACGTCTGGCTGGTTTAAATGGTGTTTACTTTTTGTTGGCTCTGAACGCTGTCGTGTAATTGTTATAAAGTTAAATACTCGTGTCGATCGTCTTAAATTTGTTTAACCTAGTTTGTTTTACAGGTATTGCTTTTTCAGAGAGTTTCAACAACCACCCAATATTCGATGCGCTTATAAAGGCAACGGTAATTCACCTGCGTCGCAAATGAATGACGTCGTGCAAACCACTTGCTAAGAATATACGTTGCATTGCTTAATCGCGCGCTGACTATGCCTATCAACAGAGGGCGCTATTTGGCGCGCTGGACAATATTTTTGTTGAAAACACCCTTACCACAAATTCGACTTTTACGGGCAAAAGGGATATCTTCGCTAATTTACCGGCATTTAATAATGACAAGGATATTTAGTCTTTCGATATATTACAAATTTATGACATTTTACCGTGGGTACTGGAAGTACACGTTAAAATGTGCAACCGTAAATGTTTAAAAACTAATGCATTTTGTACCATGTTAGTCGATGTTTTCAATTTTTTATAAAGTATCATCAATTCCTTGGTCCATATCATACTTTACACCATTCGAAGGGTTGTAAAATGGGTGTATTAAAAGCAATATACCCAAACCCATCAAACTCCAACTGTAGGTTTTGCTAGATTTTGACAGGTCTGGTACCAAATCATATCAACTTGTTGTTGGGCTTTGTTTGACTCGGTACCAAAAAGCTAGGGAGATCGACCCTGTTGAATTCAGTCAGGTTCAGGACAGAAATGAATGAGACTTGTACAAATGTTGGAGTTTGGGGGGATGCACAAGCATTTATTTGTGGGTGACCCACGGCTGTTCACGGCACAGCTTGTTTCTGGTAAACTGCTTGTGTATAACATGTACCCCTCTGTAGGTCCCCACTCGTACTCAAGCACATATATATCACTGTACTGATCCCATACTGAACGATACATATTGACTCATCTGTAACAAGTCAATCAAACTTCAAGAGTTTGGCAGGTTTAGTACCGTTAGGTTTAGTAAAGTGTACCAATAAGTACCTGTGTGAAGTTGTGGAAGTTCATGTAGAAGATGACAAATTAGGGTGATGCTGAACATTTTAGAATTCTGACTGATTTTGAGATTAGACATATTTCACTTAACACACAAACCCTATGGATTGTCCCCATAACGCAATGTACGAAAAGAATTTATGGTTTGGTTTACTTTCTCCTGCGAGAGCGAGAGCCAAGGGGGTTACCAAATGAGACCAAACGAGACCAAAAATGCCCTAAAAAAATCGATCTACTATCAACACCAAGAAACATGATACCCCCCGTCGGTCATCACTTCAACCAACATAACCACTGTATTTCTAATATGATTCTACAGGGCAAAGAATCACTTGGCCATCGGAAAGACTCAGTCCGCCTCAGCCGGGAGAAAGTTTGGATGAATCGTCTTCGGACTATTCAACATGGGCTCAATATCTAACTAGGAAATGATTAACTTCATTTTGTTTTCTCCTATTTGTCATCTGGTTCAGATTTATTTATTTGTTTGTTTTTGTTTGTTCTCACTCCTCCGGTTTCCCCTGTCTATTTTCAACCTCTCCCCCCCCCCCCCCCCCCCCCCCCCCCCCCCCCATTACTCCTAGTCATACTTGTTTATTAGTTCTTCCCTTTGATCTTCACCCTGGACCCCCTTCCTTGTAGCTTTACTCCGTTTGTTTTTGTTCCCCACCCAAATTCACACCCTTTACCCCCTTGGTCTGTCTTTGATCCTACCCACACTTACCCTACCCTTTAATCCCTCAGCCTAAGCCTCCCTTTGTTGATTGTTCCACTGGACTTTTCCTTTGTGTTTTTTTTGCCAACCATGATGTGCATCATATACATGTATGTTTGTATCTTCTACACAGCCATTTTGTCTTTGAAGAAGATTTTGTTAAGATCGAAATATTAGGCCCTCTTAACTTATTTGATTTGTATATTTCAGGTCATTCCAGCAAGTAAGCAGTTTGTAGCAGTTTTAATCTTATTCATGTTTCATTTACCTTGGCAGATACTTTATATTTAAACAAGATGTAAATATTTTTATATTTTTTTACTCAGTGTCTTCTTTAACATAACTGTAATATTTCCAAAAAAACATTCTTTAATAAAAACTTGCTTTTTGGACTCAATGTTTTTTTATTTGAATCTCATAAAGAATTTCGGACCTGATGCCTGGGTCTTAATTCCACTGTGGAGGGTGCACACCAACCCTTCAAAGAGGACTGTACCTGCATAGCTCTCTGTTGTATGTTATTTTGTAACCATTATCTTATCTTATCTTGTCACCTATAGCGACAAGATTAAGACAAAAGAGAGCCAATTACAGCCCTATTTGGAGGGTAAGGTGCACTATAGCCATTACAATGACTGCTCTATGTTCAGAAAACCCTATGTTCTGATTACTAAACCTATGTTCCGACACTCCTATGTTCCAACTACCTGCATATAATAAGATTTTGCTAGCCTGCTTCATTAGTGACTCAATTCCATGTGGTAACATACATTTTGGCGTGTCAGAACGCAGGGGTGTCAGAACGCAGGGGTGTCGGAACGCACGGGTGTCAGAATCATAGGTTGAGTAGTCGGAACAAAGGTCGAGTAGTCTAAACATGGGGGGTCGTCGGAACGTGGGGGGTCGTCGGAACGTGGGGGGTCGTCGGAACGTGGGGGGCGTCGAAACGTGGGGGGCGTCGAAACGTGGGGGAGTCGAAACGTGGGGGGCGTCGAAACGTGGGGGGCGTCGAAACGTGGGGGGCGTCGAAACGTGGGGGGCGTCGAAACGTGGGGGGCGTCGAAACGTGGGGGGCGTCGAAACGTGGGGGGCGTCGAAACGTGGGGGGCGTCGAAACGTGGGGGGCGTCGAAACGTGGGGGGCGTCGAAACGTGGGGGGCGTCGAAACGTGGGGGGCGTCGAAACGTGGGGGCGTCGAAACGTGGGGGCGTCGAAACGTGGGGGGCGTCGAAACGTGGGGGGCGTCGAAACGTGGGGGGCGTCGAAACGTGGGGGGCGTCGAAACGTGGGGGGCGTCGAAACGTGGGGGGCGTCGAAACGTGGGGGGCGTCGAAACGTGGGGGGCGTCGAAACGTGGGGGGCGTCGAAACGTGGGGGGCGTCGAAACGTGGGGGGCGTCGAAACGTGGGGGGCGTCGAAACGTGGGGGGCGTCGAAACGTGGGGGGCGTCGAAACGTGGGGGGCGTCGAAACGTGGGGGGCGTAACCGGCTATCACTATAGGTCAGAGTGAATATTTGCTTTATCCACGGTTTATGGCCAAAACGACATTTTTCCAAGTCAACAAAAATGTCATTTCGATTGAGAAAGTGACATTTTCGACCAAATTTTGACCGAAAAAAGTTTAATTTTTTACACGGAAATGGACAGAGCAACTTGGTTCAGATTCAGGATCAATTATTGTGTTATATTACAGACTACAAAAGCTAATCGTTCCTTTATCTTACGAATCAGGCATGATTCAAGCAACACCCAATCACATTGAATCTGTGCAACATGTAATGTGTATTACATGTAACATGATTCATATGTATTGTACTACAACTACAATGTACTCACTTTTTAAAACTGATTCGTCAGTTGGATGGGGTCTTCAAACACATTTTCGTTGCGTGTAAAACACAAGAATGGCCTTCCACCGGTCCAGGTACCGCCGGTATACTTTCGAGCGGCGAAAGGTGATCACTTGTGTAGTTGTACGAAACAAGGTACGTATCGACTACCGCAGCATCCTGTGTACATGTATTTGTTCAACAACTGCGCAACAACAATTGCGTGCAGCACAATTTACTCACTGTGGGGAAAACATGTTACTATTTTTAACTCGCGCCAATGAAGGGCAGCGCGCGCCCGCTAGGCCCCTGCCTTTCAGACGACAATGTGCGCGTAAAGCTACGGAAGTTCATAATGGACATTACATATGTCTCCATTCGCAGGAAAGAATATTATCCTGTGAAATATTCACATAATTGATTTGCAATCGAGGTGTATTTATTTTGGATAATAGCTTTTCATTGCAAAGCATCTCTCCTCCCCACTTTTGAAAAGAAACGTGTTACGGGTATTAAAGGGTGACAAAACATGTTTAAATTTTAATAATCTGAAATTGAAATCATTTAGTAAAAAACTATTATTGTTTACAACTGCAGGTTTCTGAAAAATAATATCTAATAAAATTGAAAGTTTATTTCAAAATGGACCATTCCATGAAGTTGAGATACAAAGTGTGACATTTTGGTATATTTCTAGTTACATGCCATATAGCACCTAAATTATTTGACTATTTATTCATGGTGTTTGTCTAAAACCGAAGGGGGACACAATGAACACAATTTGGACAATGGGAGTCAAAAGGTATCCACAGTGTAATTTCTATAGATGAATAGGTCTCCACAAGAATTGTTACGAAACAGATTTTTAAATGTTACTCAACTACTCAAAAACTAGGGTTAGGATGTGGGTTAGGGTATAATATAGGGTATATTTTGTTAAAATTTCAACCTAGGAATTTAATTGTGGTTGAAATAGAAGCAAAAGGTGCTCGACTTTCTAACCATTTTGAAAACGAGACCAAAGAGATGTCTCCACAAGGACACAACGTTGAGGATGGTTGTTCCCGGAATCTCAGGAATTCTTTTCAGGTATCTGAGGCATGTGTCAGGTAGCAATACACTGTTAAAATGCTGTTGGTTAAACTTTTTTAACAACCTGGGTTATCCAAGTGCCCTGCTTAAACAATCGTTGTTCGCTGTTTAAGCAGGACACGTGAACAAACCGGGTTGTTGTCCTTGTATAAACAACTTTTTAAACAGTGTTTAAACAGTGTATATGGCATATAGTCGAGTGTGTATGGCTTAGGGGCAAGAGGGAGTCTCCTCTATCGTGCTGGGTATTTAATTTGTCGTACTACGAGGCACTAAGGGCTTTCACTCGTTGGAAAGTGATACAATACAATTATAGACCCTATATTATACCATAACCCAAACACGCAGCTTTACCTTACATACGCACTGTGGACATTCCTTTGTCTTCGTGTAGTTAACAAACTTTGACTAAATACTCATTTTTCTCGCTTCCCCAAAACAAATTTACCCTCAAATTTGGATTATGGGCCTCTCAGCTGTCCCTTCTATCTTTTCTATATATAACCCTAACCCGTTTTTCCTCTAGCGCTCTTTTTTCGTAAACTGAAAAACGGATTGTGGACGTGTGCAAGTCCACAAACCGTAACCTCTTCCCGCATCGTGTGGACCTATATTGTTCGGAGGTCCACAGTGCGTATGCAAGACTAACTCACTAACCCTAACCCACATCTCAACCCGTTTAAAAGTAATTTGAGTAAAATAAAATAACACATTTTCTGAAATTTCTTGTGGAGAACTACTAATCTATATAAATTACCCTGTGGAGACCCGACTCCCATTATCCCCATGGTGTTTAGGTCTCGACAGGGTACCAAATTTAGAAACCTACACACCCGTGTGTGTGTAAACACCTTTTATCATGGACCCCCCTATTGTCCC
Organism: Crossaster papposus; assembly: GCA_037893245.1. Classification (NCBI taxonomy): domain Eukaryota; kingdom Metazoa; phylum Echinodermata; class Asteroidea; order Velatida; family Solasteridae; genus Crossaster; species Crossaster papposus. The sequence continues at coordinate 289,614 of JBAIAA010000669.1, read as the reverse complement.
TCTTTTGTTTGTAGTACTTTAACGTTTTTGGAAGTCCTTCCATAGGTTTTGTACACGAATATATAATCGTGGACTTTATGTCAATTGTCCTCTATTGTTCCACGTAAACTATTTGAATGCGGATACCAACTTATACATACTACAGTACATGCTACATACATAAATAGTTATTTTGTAGTCTCTTCAGTTCTGAACTTGGTTCAACTAGCGAGCCAAAAATATAGAATTAACGAAAACAAGAGCTGTTTCGCCAAATATCGATCATTTTTGTCGCGATGACGTCATCGGTAGTCATGTGATGTCACATCATGTGATTTATTATGATTTTATTAGGTTTTGGGATCTTTAAGCTCTTGGAAGTACAGTTTTAGTAGATATCAGATTAAGTTATAAGGAACATGTTTTGTCGTCGAATAAACCACTCCAGGGCCGATGCAGCGCGCAGCACGAGCGAGGCGCCGTATGATGTCCACATGTGCCACCGACTCAAGCAGGACCGCGTTAGTATGCTGGGAACTTAGCAGCTCCGATCAAACAATCAACGCGGCGCCGCATGTCCCCCTGGATGTGCTGAAACCTAAACACAGATCAACTCTCTAAATGTATAAAAATGAACAGTTCACTAACAAAAAAAGTAACGAAATTTACTTTTCAAAGTAAAAAACAGCAAAAAGGGAAAACCACTCCAGAAGAGTAACTGTTCACTCTTTCAGGGAGCCATATGGAGACAGCTCTTTAAAAGTTGTCCTTTATAAGGTATCTCGGAAGAGTGAACATTTTGAGTGGTTTTTACTTTTTGGGAGTTGCCTTCTCTTTGAAAAACTCAATTTCACTCTACGGGAACCAGACGATCGAGTCTAAGCGGTTGCCAGCACCTCACACATCAAGGATAATAATTTCTGAGATTTTTGGCCCCCGACTCAGTGTTAAATCTCGGCACGCACTTTTAGGTTAGCCTAATTAATCTCCGGCTCCATCACCATTGCCAAACTGCTAAACGAAGCCACAGACGGCGACGAAGCTGAGATTTGGAAAACGGCCTTAAATTGAAGTCGTCTATTGACTCCCCCAGCTCGCCTTTTCTTTCCTCTGAGGGGGTACTTGAGCATAGAGCCCATAGCAGATGTGGTTGGCTCTGAATCAAGTAAGTAGAAGAGCCTCGTAGGCAATTCACATCCGCTGCAAGATCTTGATGGAATGTCTGTCTGCAACAACCACATTGCCAGTAGATGTATAGGCCATTTGTATCGGGTTGTACAGCTTTTCGGCTAGAGTTCCTACCATTAATCCATTTGGGTCGTACTGCTGTATTGTTGCAGTTCCCCTGTCACCGATATGAACAGCAACATTAAAGTAGCCGTGACTGTCAAAAAAGATCCCAGTTGGACTCGCCGATTTTTTGTCCACAAGTGTATTGATACTAAACACCTCATTGCCCTTGAGGTCTACGCAGGAGAGGGTTTTATTTTCGTAGTTAGAAATGAACAGGCGCTCCATATTATCCATCGCTAAATAAAATGTCACATTTTCATTTGGAATAGTTGCTACTAACGAGCCATCAAGCAAATGCACAGAAACAACTTTCCTGCCAAAGTCAGCCACAGCTAGTTGTTCTCCAGCTGCGTCTAGCGCAATAGCGGTTAAATGACTTGCCTCTTTCTTAGATGGTGTGAATTCGCGAATCAACTGAAGATTGCCGTCAAAAACCTTCACTTTATTTTTGTCCGTGACAAAAAGCAGATCATCTGAGGTGACAGCAATGCCCAAAGGAGCGTCCAGCTGATGACCGCTTTGAGCGGCCGAAGTTTTGAAACGTCCAGTGGAGGTAAATATCGATAGTCGATTCAGCTTTATGTCTGTCACAGCGATGTCCCCTTTGCTGAAACATGCAACACCTCTGGCGACTTGGAATTCCCCGTCACCGTTTCCTTCCTTGCCGATTTCTTCCTTCACCTGCCACTTCTCTTTAAGCAATATCTTGCCAAGATCCTGTTCACTGACGACATCTTGACATTTGACCCCAATAAACGAAAGATCCACCTTTGCCGGTTCACACTTGAGCTCCTTCTGAAATTCTAAATTGTGCATCACCTTTGGTTTGAGTTCCAAAAGCTCGAAATCATCGACTTGACTCATCAAGTCGTTTACGGCCGTGACGATCTGATCTGCGCGTTTCATCTGGTCACGGTTGTACACGAGCGCCTTTTCGTACTCACCGACTCTCTCCTGACCGATTGTATTCACTTTTTCGGTGATTACCTTTGCTTTGCTTCTGATTTTAGCAATTTCTGCCTCGGCTTTTGCAGAAATATCACTGCAAGCCTCAGCCAGTTTCGTTTGCAATCTATTTCGTGCATGTTTGATGGAGTCTTCGTTTGATGCAAATTGCTCTTTGCTTTTCTGGAACTTTTGCAATATGTCCTCTACACTCTCACGGAATGATTCGATGGCATCCCCGATACCAATTAACTTATGTTCCGCTGTTCGGTGCTCAGTTGCAACACACATGGCGCAAATCAACACATCACAAGTCTCACAGTGAAAGCATATGGCTTGATCACTATGTTTTCGACATTTTGGTGTGGCAGTCTTAGTAGCATCTGTTGGTGAAGCCCTCGGTTTGTCCACGTCGTGTGCTGGAATGATGCGATGGTTTTTGGTGGACTTCAAACGACGGTGCGCCTCTTGACATTTCTTACAGATGTTCTTCTTGCAGTCGAGGCATCTTGACACGGCCTCGTTTCCTTCTTCGCAGGATTCACAAGTCGCACTAGTAGTAGTTACCTTTCTTAATAACTGCTCTTGTTTGCTTATTTCATCGACAAGAGATATTAGAAAGAAGCTAGAAGACAGACTCTGCACTCCTTCGTCAGTAACGTCCGTCTCTCTCCTGCAGACTGGACATGTTATCTTCGCCCTCTCTGTCGTCTTTTTGCTCATCATCTCTCCTAGACAGTTCAGGCAGAAGCTATGAAGACAGTCTAGCATCTTAGGATCCTTGAATCGACAGCAGCAGATCGGACATTCCAGATGCCCCTGGCTAATTGTGTCTAACACGGTTCGGGCTGCAGCCTCCGCCATCGTGATTATGATCCTATGACGAACAAAAAAATTAGGAATACTCAAAGTGTGCGACAGGAAGGGGTTTACATTGACATAGAGCTGTAAAATGAAAAAGGGTGCACACTAGCCCGACAAATGGGGCTGTAATTGGCTCTTGTCTTGTGTCTTATTTGTTGCCATTATCTTATATTATCTTGTCGCCTGTAATGGCGACAAGATTATAGACAAAAGAGAGCCAATAAACACAGCCCTATTTGTAGGGCTAGGTACACACTAGGTCAGACTAATGAAGTTATATTTGCTCTATCCTTTCTATGGTCAAAATGACACCTTCCGAGTAAAAACAAATGACATTTTTCTCGTTAATTTTGACCGAAAAGGCGAAATTTTCTCGGTCAAACTGACCAAGAAAGAGACTTGTTTTTACCCAGAAATGGGTAGAGCAAATTTATATACATTCAGATTCAGGATCAATTAACCTCACCCAGAGTTTGTTCCACCGTGGAGGAATATTCCTCCATGGTTCTACTTACAGACTGCATTGTACATACAATACACACAACCACCCAAAAGCTAATCGTTCTAACGAATATCAGGCATGTTTACTGAAGCTATTTCACTTATTACAAAAATAAATTACGTTGAATCTATTAATCAACATGTACTCACTTTACAAAAATGATTTGCCAGTTGGATTGGGTTTTCAACCACAATTATTTAGCACTAGAAATCCCGCGAAAGAATGGCAAAACTACTTCGAACGGCTAAAGGTGTGATCAAGCCTAGTATACATGTAGTATAGTACATGTAGTACTGCTTCACTCAACATCGATGTCATAAAAGGTTTGTGTTGCACAACATAATTATTAACACATAAATTCCCTTAATTCAAGTTGAAGGTATAGGCCTACTTCCGTAAACACCATTTATATGGACTGTATGTGTGCAACAACTGCGCAGCGTTTGAAGAGGGGGCACCACGCCCGAGAACCAACAGGGCCTTCTTATATAGACAATAGGTTCTACCTGTACATCAGGTGATTGTACACGTGAATCATTAACATGATACGTTGGGTAACTCATAACAATGTACATTGTCCGACGAATACACTGGTAAGATATTATTATTAACTACCCATTAGCTTCATAGGAAAACCCAGTTGCTATTTTTAACTCTCCAATTAAATTTTAGACCACCGCGTAAAACTAGGAAAGTTCACAATGGACTTTGCATATGTCTCCATGTATGCAAGAAAGAATAATAATTATTACATATTAAATATTCACAGGTTTCATTTGAAATCGAGGTGTATTTATTTTGAATAATAGCTTTTTATGGCAAAGCATCTCTTCTCTCCACTTTATAAAAAAGACGTGTTACAGGTAGAAAAAGGTAACAATTTGTTTAAATTTAATAATCTTAAATTGAAATCGGTTTGTGATAACAAACTATGATTCACAACTGGATGGTTCTTTAAAAAAAATAGCTATTAAAATTGAAGAGTTGATTTTTAAATACAATAAAGTGAAAACGAAGTTTAAAAACAGCCGTCGTGTACGTTGTTTTTTATTAAAGTTTCAAAACCGTGAAGATTTTTCAGATTTTCAAATGGATCTATCGCGTTTTGGAAATATATATAACCTCTTAAAAGTAGTATACACCGTTTGCTTTTGCTGTAATTTTCTAAAATTGATGGGTTAAAAGGTTTGTATAGTAAAATTGTGATGCTGACCTGTTTTTACAATTTGGTGTTCATAGATGCTGGAAAACCAAGAACATTAATGCTGTTTTGTAGTCTGGTTTAAATCATCTGGTTCCAGTCTGGCCGGCAATCGTTAAAAATGGATACAAAATTCCATATTTCTTGAAAACCGCAGCACATCAGATGCTGCGATTTCACAGGATGCTTAATAAAGGCTGTTGTTCAGTCATTGATATTTGCAAATGGTGTACACTCCCTTTATACAGATTGACTAATTTTTTTTTTTGTAAAGGGTGTGATCGATGCTTCCTTTAAAGAGATAGACTACTTTTCACTCGTAAGAGATGCCCCCAAAAATTCATTGTCATGAAACATGAACTATCTCCCACTCTCTTCAGTGAAAAACAAAATATGAGTATGTTCAATAATTATGAACTTTTTCTTGTTTATTTTGACCGAGAAACCGACAATTGTCTTGGTCAAAATGACAGAGAAAGTGTCATTTCCCCCCAAACATCGCTACAGCATTCCAAAGTGATTTCATAAACCTATTGGTAGGACTACAGTATACAAATATTGACTGCTTTGAGTGGTATAGTAAAACTAGCCTCCCGAGGTGATCCATGGAACATTCTATTTTCCCGAGGCGAAGCCGAGTGAAAATAGAATGCTTCATGGATCACCGAGGGAGGCTAGTTTTACTATACCGCGAAATAAAGCAGTCAATATTTGTTTTATAACACCTCACTCACAAATTCTGCACAATTTAAGCTTACTGAAAGTATAGTACTGACAAAAAATCTCTGAATTCAGTGATCAACCTACGTGCAAGCAGTGCGTTGTTTACGAAAGAAATGTACGTTAAATTTGCGTTTTGAAAGGGCACCCGACTATTTGTATCTTCGTTCCCTTTTTCTCGATCATACGTGTACTTTGTTGCCTTGATGAACGGGTGCGAGGGTGATAGAGCAATGTTTACGCAATGCACCGAAACACACGTCTGGGTTTCAGTCACGCTTTCGTTGCTATGCGCATAGTCCTTTTTTCAGAACGAGGCTGCGTGGTATAGTCTTTTTGGAGCGCAAGTAAAAAATAGCAAAAATAGCAAGTGACACGTGACGCGCTCTCGGCCAATCAAGACACAGAATCTGTGAGCGAGGTGTTATAATGCACACTATGGACTGAATCTGAAATTAGATTTACTCCTTTGATTTTTATGGTCAAAATTTAACTTTTCCGAGTAAACAAAAATTGTATTTTTCTTGGTATTTCTTTTCGACCGAGAAAGTGACATTTTGACCCTGAAATGGGTAGACCAATTATATGGGTACGTTCAGATTCAGGATCCATTAATCTGACCCATAGTTTGTTCTACCAACAGTGCATTGTACATGTACATGTACATATACAACCACCCAAAAAATAATCGTTTTAACGAATATCAGGCATGATTATTGAAGCTATTTCACTTATTAAAAAAAATCAATTACATTGAATCTATATAACTTGTACAATGTATTATTATTACCCACTTTTCAAAACTGATTCGCCAGTTGGATGGGGTCTTCAACCACAAATCTTTAGCACTAGAAATCCCGCAGCAAACACATGAATCGCAAAACTACTTCGAACGGCTGAAGCTGTGATCAAGCCAAGTACATGTAAATTAGTAGTACTGCTTCACTCAACATCGAGGCGATGAAAGGTTTGTGTCGCACAAAATATTAACACATAAATTCTCATAATTCAAGTTGAAGGTATAGGCCAACTTCTGTAGACGCCATTTTTCTGTGAATTTGTGCAACAACTGTGCAGCGTTTGAATAGGGCCTCATCACGCCCGAGAACCAACAGGGTATTCTTATATAGACAATAGATTCTTAGTGTACACCAGGTGATTGTACATGTGAATCATTAACATGTTACGATGGATAACACATACAAATGAACATGTACATCATCCGACGAGCACACTGGTAATTTATTAACATATTAACTACACACCAGCTTCATGGAAAAACCCAGTTGCATATGGACTTCACATATGTCTTCATGTATACAAGAAATAATAATAATTATTCTGTATTAAATATTCACAGATTTCATTTGAAATCGAGTTGTATTCATTTTGAATAATAGCTTTTTATAGCAAAGCATCTCTCCTCTCCACTTTTGAAAAGAGACGAGGTAGAAAAAGGTGTAGAACAATTTGTTTTAAATTAATAATCTGAAATTGAAATCAGTTTGTGATAACAAATTATTATTTACAACTGGATGGTTCTTTAAAAAAATAGCTATTAAAATTGAAGAGTTGATTTTTAAATACAATAAAGTGAAAATGAAGTTTAAAAACAGCCGTCGTGTACGTTGTTTTTTTATTAAAGTTTCCAAACCGTGAAGATTTTTCAGATTTTCAAATGGATCTTTCGCGTTTTGGAAATATATTTAACCTCTTAAAGGTAGTATAGACCGTTTGCTTTTGCTGTAATTTTCTAAAATTGATGAGTTAGGGGGTTTGTATAGTAAAATGGTGATGCCGACATGTTTTTTAATTTGGTGTTCATATATGCTGGAAAACCAAGAACATTAATGCTGTTTTGTAGTCTGGTTCCAATCATCTGGTTCCAGTCGGGCCGGCAATCGTTGAAAATTGATACACAATTCCACTTTTCTTGACAACCGCAGCAGATCAGATGCTGCGATTTCACAGGATGCTTAATAAAGGCTGTTATTCAGTCATTGATATTTGCAAATAGTGTACACTACCTTCATACAGATTTACTAATATTTAAAGAGTGTGATCGATGCTTCCTTTAAAGATATAGACTACTTTTCACTCGAAAGAGATGCCCCAAAAATTCATTGTCATGAAACATGAACTATCTCCCGCTCTCTTCATTGAAAAAAACAATATATATATACAATGTGAACTTTGTCTTGTTTATTTTGACCGAGAAAACAACAATTTATTTGGCCAAAATGGCAGCGAAAGTGTCATTTTTTTTCGGGGAATGGGTACAGCATTCCAAAGTGACTTTATCAACCTATTGGTAGGACTACAGTGCACACTATATGGACTGAATCTGAATTTAGATTTGCTCCTTTGATTTTCATGGTCAAAATATTTGTTTTGGGGGTAAACAAAAATTACATTTTTCTTGGTATTTCCGTATTGCCCGAGAAAGTGACATTTTTTCCGGAAAGTGGGTATAGAGCAAATAGGTACGTTCAGATTCAGCATCAATTAATCTGAGCGATAGTTTGTTCTACCAACACTATATCGACTGCATTGTACATGTACATGTACATGTACATACAACCTCCCAAAAGCTAATCGTTCTAACGGATATCAGCCATGTTTACTAAGCTATTTCACTTTAATAAACAAATCAAATACATTTAATCTATTCAACATGTACAATGTACTCACCTTTTTTTAACTGATTCGCCAGTTGGATGGGGTCTTTAACCACAAATATTTAACACCAGAAATTCCGCGGTAAACTGAAGAATGGCAAAACTACTTCGAATGGCTAAAGGTGTGATAAAGCCTAGTACTGGTAGTAAATTAGTAGTACTGATTCATTCAACATCGAGGGGAAGAAAGGTTTGTGTCGCACAAAATATTAACACATAAATTCTCATAATTCAAGTTGAAGGTACTATGCCAACTTCTGTAGACGCCATTTATCTGTGAATTTGTGCAACAACTGCGCAGCGTTTGAACAGGGCCTTCCTTTATAGACAATAGGTTCTACGTGTACATCAGGTGGTTGTACATCAGGTGAATCATTAACATGATACGGGTAACTCATAACAATGTACATGTACATCATCCGACGAGTACACTGGTAAGTTATTAACATATTAACAACACAACAGCTCCATGGGAAAACCCAGTTGCTATTTTTAACTCTCAAATGAAATGTTAGACCACTGGCCTTCCGCGTAAAACTAGGCAAGTTTACAATGGACTTTGCATGTCTCCATGTATGCAAGAAAGAATAATAATTATTACATATGAAATATTCACAGATTTCATTTGAAATCGAGGTGTATTTATTTTGGATAAGTTTTTATAGCAACGCGTCTCTCCTCTCCACTTTTGAAAAGAGACGTGTTACAGCTAGAAAAAGGCGTAGAACAATTTGTTTCAACTTAATAATCTCGATTTGAAATCAGTTTGTGTTAACTAATTATTATTTACAACTCGATGCTTCTAAAAAACAAAGTAATAGCTAATAAAATTGAAGAGTTGATTTCTAAATACAATAAAGTGAAAATAAAGATTAAAAACAGCTGTCATGTACGTTGTTTTATTTATTAAGTTTCAAAACCGTAACAAATAGATTTTCAAATGAATCTATCGCGTTACGGAAATATAACCTCTTAAAGGTAGTATACACCATTTACTTTTGCTGTAATTTTCTAAATTGGATGTGTTAGAGGGTTCGTATACTCGTGAGGCTGACCATAGATGCTAGAAAAACCAAGAACATTAATGTTGTTTTGCAGTCTGGTTGCCCGACTTCATTCAAACAAAACAGAGCAATTTATAGACCTTGGAGATTTATCAGGTAAGGAAACCAGACTCTAGTTGGCTGGCACACATTAACATCTGTGTAACAGTATTGCAAATAACATGGGGACTCAATTTTATAAATTGGAGACAGTCTTTGAAAATAGTAAGATATTTCCAACGATTGCCGGCTGGCTTGCGATTCTGGCAAGGTACACTGTATAGTTTTGGGTTAAATAACGGGGGTTTTCACCTGTAAAGTAGCAAACCATCGCCGTATTTTAGTTTAACCAATTTTGAATGTAAAATAACGGTACTGCGACCTTGAAAATATCCTACAACGAATAATAGTTTTCGTGTTGTGAAGCGTTAATGTATACAGAGAGGATATAAATTTACAAAAACACTTTCTTAAAATACAACATTGTGTGTAAATATACATCAAACACATACAAAGTGTTGTTTATTTACAGACAACTTACTGATCTCATTACGCAGCAAGTGACCATTCAGAACTGAGGAAAATTGTAGTATGTCCATTTGGGCTGTTTAGTCAAAAATGCACGTTCTTTATCATAATGTGTTACTTATTCAAACAATTCCACAATGAAACTTAGATTTTTTGCAAACGTAAGTTAATAGATCTTTCGTATTCAAATATTGAAATTATTTCTGGCAAACTGTGACTTCATCATGACATGAAAAGATCATGAATATACACATGTACATCAAAATCATAAATTTGAGAAGCACAATTTTACCGAGATGAAATTTCTTCAGTAATGTCCTAAACTAAATACCGCTGCAGGAAAAAAGTGTGTTTTTGTTTATACGAACGAGGCGAACTATTAGAAAAACTAAATACCTGTAATTGTAGAAGAGTACAAAATTAAATCTTATCGCTTGTGTAAACAAAATGATTTGATATTTTGGGAGTTAAATTTGACTTTTTAGGATATGTTATTGCTTTCTGATGGCCGATTTCTTTGTTCGCTGTCTCTTACAATTGCCTTTTCATTAGAAATATAATAGCGAGAACTGGACAGAAATCCATACACGGACATCACTAACAAAAAAATCCACTTCGACCTATCAGCTATTGATCAGAAAGCAATAACATATCCTAAAAAGTCAAGTTTAGCTCACAAAATATCAAAGCATTTACTGAGAAAACATTTTGTTCAGACAAGTCTCATAGTGTTTGTGCACTGGGTGTCAAGTGATGTCCGTGTATGGAATTATTTTCCATGAACCAGCCACTTAAATTGAAGTCAGATAAGATGGCGTCGATATTTTTCCCCCACCTTGCCTTTTCTTTTTGAGGAGGGGGTACTTGTGCACGGAGCCCATAGCAGATGTAGTTTGGTTCAAGTAAGCAGCAGTGCCTATTAGGCAATTTAAATCCGCTGCAAGATCTTGATGGAATGTCTGTCTGCAACAACCATGTCGCCAGTGGGTGTATAGGTCATTCCTAGAGGATTGTACAGCTTTTCGGCTACAGTTCCTACCAGTGATCCATTTGGATCGTACTGTTGTATTTGTATGGTTCCCACACCACCGTAACGAACAGCTACATTGAAGTAACCGTGACTGTCACAAAGAATCCCGGTAGGATTCGCAGGATTTTTGTCCACAAGTGTCTTGATACTAAACACCTCATTGCCCTTGAGGTCTACACAGGAGAGGGTTTTATTTTTGTAGTTAGAAATGAACAGGCGCTCCATGTCATCTATCGCTAAATAATATGTCACATTTTCATTTGGAATAGTTGCTACTAACGAGCCATCAAGCAAGTGCACAGAAACAACTTTCCTGCCCCGGTCAGCCACAGCTAGTCGTTCTCCAGCTGCGTCTAGCGCAATAGAGGTTAACCTACTTGCCCCTTCCTTAGAGGGTGAGAATTCGCGAATCAACTGAAGATTGCCGTCAAAAATCTTCACTTTTTTTTTGTCTGTGACAAAAAGCAGGTCGTCCGAGGTGACAGCAACGCCCCGAGGGGCGTCCAGCTGATGACCGCTATGAGCGGCCGAAGTTTTGAAACGTCCAGTGGAGGTAAATATCGATAGTCGATTCAGCTTTGTGTCTGCCACAGCAATGTCCCCGTTGTTAAAACATGCTACACCGAAGGCAAATTGGAATTCCCTGTCACCATTTCCTTCCTTGCCGAACTCTTCCTTCACCTGCCAGTTCTCTTTGAGCAATATCTTCCCAAGTTCCTTTTCACTGACGACATCTTGACATTTGACCCCAACGAACGAAAGATTCAACTTTGCCGGTTCGCACTTGAGCTCCTTCTGGAATTCCAAGTTGTGCATCACCTGCGGTTTCAGTTCCAAGAGCTCGAAATCATCGACTTGACTCATCAAGTCGTTTACGGCCGAGACGATCTGATCGGCGCGTTTTATCTGGTCACGGTTGCGCCCGAGCGCCTTTTCGTACTCGTTGTCTCTCTCCTGGCCGATTGTGTTGACTCGTTGGGTGATTACCTTTGCCTTGCTTCTGATTTTAGCAATTTCTGCCTCCGCTTTTTCAGAAATATAATTGCAAGCCTGAGCCACTTTCGTTTGCAATCTATTCCGTGCATGTTTGATGGAGTCTTCGTTTGATGCAAATTGCTCTTTGCTTTTCTGGAACTTTTGCAATATGTCCTTGACACTCTCACGGAATGATTCGATGGCATCCCCGATACCAATGAACTTATGTACCGCTGTTCGGTGCTCAGTTGCAGCACACATTGAGCAAATCAACACATCACAAGTCTCACAGTGAAAGCATACGGTGTGATCACTATGCTTTCTACATTTTGGTGTGGCCATCTTAGCAGCATCTGTTGGTAAAGCCGTCGATTTGTCCAGGTCATCTGTAGGAATGATGCGATGATCTTTGGTACACCTCAGAAATTGGTGTGCCTCTTGACATTTCTTGCAGATGTTCTTCTTGCAATCAAGGCAATTTGACACGGCCTCATTTCCTTCTTCACAGGATTCACAAGTCGCACTGATAGTAGTAACATTTCCTAATAACTGCTCTTGTTTGCTTATCTCATCGCCAAGAGATATCAGAAAGAAGCTAGAAGACAGACTCTGCACTCCTTTCTCAGGAACGACCGTCTCTCTCCTGCAGACTGGACATGTTATCTTCGCCGTCTTTCTCGTCACCATCTTACCCAGACAGTTCAGACAGAAGCTATGGAGACAGTCTAATATCTTAGGATCCTTGAATCGATCGCAGCAGATCGGACATTCCAGATGCCCCTGGCTAATTGTGTCCAACACAGTTTGGGCTGCAGCCTCCGCCATTGTGATTATGATCCTAACGACAAAAACGGAAACAAAAACCTTAGGAATTCTCAAAGTGTTCGACAGGAAGGGGCTTACATTGGGAAGTAGCATGGAGCTGTAAAATGGAGAAGGGTGCAATTTGCTCTTGTCTTGTGTATTATTTTGTTGCCATCTTGTCTTGTTGACTGTAATGGTTACAAGATGATAAACAAAGGGAGGCAATAAATACAGCCCTATTTGAAGGGCTAGGTACACACTAGGTCAGACTGATGAAGTTGTATTTAGCCATATCTTTTCCATGGTCAAAATGACACCTTCGGAGTAAAAACACGACAGAGAAAGTGTCCATTAGTACCCGGAAATGGGTAGAGCAAATATATATAGGTTCAGAATCAGGATCAATTAATCTGACCCAGAGTTTGTTCTACCAACATACTTGTCTTATCGCCTGTAATGGCGACAAGATTATAGACAAAAGAGAGCCTATAAATACAGCCCTATTTGTAGGGCTAGGTACACTAGGTTAACCTGATTATATTTGCTCTATCCTTTTCATGGTCAAAATGACACCTTCCAAATAAAAGCAAATGACATTTTTCTCGTTCATTTTGACTGAGAAAGCGACATTTTCTAGGTCGCAAAATTACCGAGAAAGTTTCAATTTTTACCCGGAAATGGGGAGAGCATAGTATGCGGAAACAGCGATAGTGTATAGTTACGGGCCTCTAGTTATGATCAAAGAAATTTGAGTCACAGGTGTTTTTTTCATTCCTTGCACTCAAAATTATGATAAAACGTGTAATTAGCACTAATTAAAGACCTTCTTAAGTGTACTTAGCACCAATTATATTGTTCTTAAGTATACAAATTCTACTCAGTACATGGTAAACTTTCGACTCATGAAGAAATTATGTTTGCACTCAAGATTATGATTAAATCGAATTTTCGGGGGTCTGTCAGGGGCTCCCCCCACCCAACGCACCACTCGCCAAACTGAAGAAAACCCATTTTGCAGTTGTCCCAGTCACCCCTACATATCCCACGCTTCAAACTTTTTTCACTAAAAAATTATGATTAAACCTGGCTGGGCTTCCGGACTATGGCTTTATCAACCTATTTAGGGTTAGGGTGCACACAGGATTCTGAATATGAAATTATATTTGCTTCTATCCTTTTCATGGTCAAAATTGACCGAGAAAGTGACATTTTTTACCCGGAAATAGGTAGAGCAAACAGACTGCATTGTACATGTACGTACATGTACATACAATACAATCCCCCAAAAGCGAATCGTTCTATTACGAATATCAGGTATGTTTACTACAAAATACTAACCTATTTCACTTATTAAAAAATCAATTACATGAATCTATTCAACTTGATGTACAATGTACTCACTTTTCAAAACTGATTCGTCAGTTGGTTGGGGTCTTCATCAGCCACACATATTTAGCACCAAAAATCCCGCGGAGGAATAATGGCAAAACTACATGTACATGTATGTACTTCGAACGGATAAAGGCAAGGTGTAATCAAGCCTAGTAGTACTACATGTACTACTAGGAGTACATCATGTACTGTAGTACTGCTTTACTCAACATCGAGGCGATAAAAGGGGTTGTGTCGCACAAAATATTAACACATAAATTCTCTTAATTCAAGTTGAAGTACAGGCCAACTTCCATAGACACCATTTATATGTGTATTTGTGCAACAACTGCGCAGCGTTTAAGGAGAAAAACCTTGTTGTAGCTCAATGGGAAACCCCAGTTGCTATTTTTAACTATCCAGTTGAAAGTTCAGACGACTGGGCGCACTTCCATGTAAAACTACGGTGGTTCATAACGGACAATACATATCTCTCCATATATATATGCAGGAAAGAATAATCATTATTCTAAGAACAATTCACATAATTCATGTGCAATCGAGGTGTATTTATTTTGGATAATAGCTTTTTATGGCAAAGCATCTTTCCTTCTTCACTTTTGAAAATACACTTTTGAAAAGAGACAGCTAGAAAATGGTGTAGAAAATTGTTTACATGTAATAATATGAAATTGAAATGAGTTTGTGATAACAAATTATTATTTACAACTAGATGCTTCTAAAACACGAGATAATAGCTAATAAAATTGAAGAGATGATTTTTAAAAACAATAAAGTGAAAATTAACTTTAAAAACAGCCGTCGTGTACGTTGTTTTATTTAATAAAGTTTTAAAACCGTGAGGATTTTTCAGATTTTGGAATTTTAGCGTTTTGGAAATATATATATTCTTAAAAGTAGTATACATCATTTACTGTTGCTGTAATTTTCTAAATTAGATTCCTTAGGGGGTTCGTATAGTAATTATCGTGACGCTGACCATATATGCTGGAAAAACAAGAACATTAATGCGCTTTTGCAGTCCGGTTCCCCGACTTCATTCAGACAAAACAGAGCATTTATAGACCTCAGAGAATTATCAGGTTAGGAAACCAGACTCTAGTTGGCTGGCACACATTCACGGATGTGTAACAGTATTGCAAATAAAATGAGGACTTACTAAATTTAATAAATTGCAGGGAGTCTTTTAAAAAAAATTGGGTATTTCAAATGATTGCCAGCCGGCAATCGTTGGAAAATGATACAATACAATAGACCCTATATAATACCCTAACCCTTACCCGCATCTTAACCCTAGTTTTTAAGTAATTTGAATAAAATCAAAAAATCTATTTCGTAAAATTTCTTGTTGAAACCTACTAATCTATAGAAATTACCTTGTGGGAACCTTTTTACTCCCATTGTCCCCATTGTGTTCAGGTCTTCACAAGGTACCGAATTTAGAAACCCACACACACTCATGTGTATAATCACCTTCCATCGTGGACCCCAAATTGTCCCTCTTTTTGTTATACTTGAACGTTTTTGAAAGGCCTCCTACGATTTTCAATCATGAACTTTATGTCAACTGTGGACCCTATTGTCCTCAATTGTTCAACGTCCACTATTTGAATGCGAATACAAACCCATACATACTACATACAGAAATAGTGATTGCATAGTCACTTCCTGAACTTGGTTCAGCTAGCGAGCCCCCAACAAAACAAAACAAAAGTTTAGGAAAACAAGAGCTGTTTCGTCAAGTGTCGAATCTTTTTGTCACGATGACATCATCGGGTATTATGTGATGTCACATCAAGGTGCTAATTTGGAGGCCCTATATTGAATGAACTTGGTATGCAGGTATATCGGGATGTGGTATAGATATAAATTGAGGCGAAGTCATGATGACGCCATCATGTGATTTATTATGATTTTATTAGGTTTAGATCTTTAAGCTCTTGGAAGTACAGTTTCAGTAGATATCAGATCAAGTTGGGAGGGAAATGTTTTGTCATCGAATAAACTACTCCAGGGCCAATGCAGCGCGGACACGAGTGGGGCGCCGTCTGACGGCAACATGCCTGTTTCACCGACTCCAGCAGGACCGCATTAGTATGTTGGGAACTTAGCAGCTCCGATCAAGCAATCAACGCGGCGCCGCATGTGCCCCTAGATGTGCTGAAACCGGGGCACACCCCCACTCCGTAAATGTAGAAAAGTAAAAAGCTCACTCTCAAAAAGAGTGAAATTTACTTTAAAACAGCTCTAAAGAAAAAGGGAAAACGACTCCAGAAGAGTAACTTTGTCATTCTATCAGGGAGCAACATGACTTCTCGGAAGAGTAAAAATGTACACTTTGAGTGATTTTCACTTCTTTTTTAAGCCGCTTTCATTTTGAAAAACTAAATTTCACTCTTGTTGGAGTAGTTTTATAAGAGATTCACTCTTGTTGAGAGTGGGCTTTTTACTCTTTTACATTCAGAGAGACAGCTAGTTTGTAGACATCAGTTGCGTAGGGAACGAGACGAGTCTAATTGGTTGCCAGCACCTCACACATCAAGGATAATCATTTCAGAGAGTTTAGGCCCACCGCCGATTCAGCACTTTATGGTTAGCCCCATGTTGTTGTATTTACGATAAATTAATCTCCGGCTCCATCACCATTGCCAAACTGCATGTACGAAGCAAAAGACAGAGGCGATTCCGGGATTTGGAAAACGGCATTTAATTGAAGTCGGGTATTAAAGATAGTGTCTGATATTACTCCCCCAGCTCGCCTTTTCTTTCCGCCGAGGGGGTACTTTTGGACGGAGCCTATATCAGATGTAGTTTGGTACAAGTAAGCAGCAGGGCCTAGCAGGCAATTCACATACGCTGCAAGATCTTGATGGAATGTTTGTCTGCAACAACCATGTCGCCAGAAGGTGTATAGGCCATTTCTAGCGGAGTGTACAGCTTTTCGGCTACAGTTCCTACCAGTGATCCATTTGGGTCGTACTGCTGTATTTTACAGTTTCCTGTTCCACCATAATGAACAGCTACATTAAAGTAGCCGTGACTGTCACAAAGGATCCCGGTAGGATTTGCAGGGTTTTTGTCAACAAGTGTATTGATACTAAACACCTTATTGCCCTTGATGTCTACACATAAGAGGGTTTTATTTTTGAAGTTAGGAATGAACAGGCGATCCATATTATCCATCGCTAAAAACAAGTCCACATTTTCATTTGGAATAGTCGCTACTAACGAGCCATCAAGCAAATGCACAGAAACAACTTTCCTGCCAAAGTCAGCCACAGCTAGTCGTTCTCCAGCTGCGTCTAGCGCAATAGCGGTTAACTGACTTGCCTCTTCCTTATATGGTGTGAATTCGCGAATCAACTGAAGATTGCCGTCAAAAACCTTCACTTTTCTTTTGACCGTCACAAAAAGCAGATCGTCTGAGGTGACAGCAATGCTCCGAGGAGCGTGCAGCTGATGACCGCTATGCGCGGCCGAAGTTTTGAAATGTCCAGTGGAGGTAAATATCGATAGTCGATTCAGCTTTGTGTCTGTCACAGCAATGTCCCCGTTGCTAAAACATGCAACTCGGCTGGCCAATTGGAATTCCCCGTCACCGTTTCCTTCCTTGCCGAACTCTTCCTTCACCTGCCACTTCTCTTTGAGCAATATCTTCCCAAGATCCTTTCCATTGACGACATCTTGACATTTGACCCCAATGAACGAAAGGTCCACCTTTGCCGGTTCGCACTTAAGCTCCTTCTGTAATTCCAAGTTGTGCATCACCTTCGGTTTGAGTTCTAAAAGCTCGAAATCATCGACTTGACTCATCAAGCCGTTTACGGCCGTGACGATCTGATCTGCGCGTTCCATCTGGTCACGGTTGCGCATGAGTGCTTTTTTGTACTCGCTGTCTCTCTCCTGACAGATTTTGTTGACTTGTTCGGTGATTACCTTTGCCTTGCTTCTGATTTTAGCAATTTCTGCCTCGGATTTTTCAAAAATATCACTACAAGCCTGAGCCAGTTTCGTTTGTAATCTATTCCGTGCATGTTTGATGGAGGATTCGTTTGATGCAAATTGCTCTTTGCTTTTCTGGAACTTTTTCAATATGTCCTTGACACTCTCACGAAATGATTTGATGGTGTCACCGATACCAATGAACTTATGTTCCGCTGTTCGGTGCTCAGTTGCAGCACACATGGCGCAAATCAACACATCACAAGTCTCACAGAGAAAGCATATGGCTTGATCACTATGCTTTCTACATGATGTTGGTGATGTGACAGTCTTGGTAACATCTGTTGGTAAAGCCGTCGATTTGTCCACGTCGTCTACTGGAATGATGCGATGGTCTCTAGTGGATCTCAGAAATTGATGTGCCTCTTGGCATTTCTTGCAGATGTTCTCCTTGCAGTCAAGGCATCTTGACACGACCTCGTTTCCTTCTTCGCAGGATTCACAAGTCGCACTAGTAGTAGTTATCTTTCCTAATAACTGCTCTTGTTTGTTTATCTCATCGACAAGAGATATCAGAAAGAAGCTAGAAGACAGACTCTGCACTCCTTCGTCAGTAACGTCCGTCTCTCTCCTGCAGACTGGACATGCTATCTTCGCCCTCTCTGTCGTCTCTTTGCTCACCATCTCTCCCAGACAGTTCAGGCAGAAGCTATGAAGACAGTCTAGCATTTTAGGATCCTTAAATCGACAGCAGCAGATCGGACATTCCAGGTGCCCCTGGCTAATCGTGTCCAACACGGTTCAGGCTGCTGCCTCCGCCATCGTGATTATGATCCTAACGAAAAAGAACAAAACAACTTAGGAATACTCAAAGTGTGCGACAGGAAGGGGGAGCTGTAAAATAAAGAAGGGTGCACACTCACCATACAAATAGGGTTGTAATTGGCTCTTGTCTTGTGTCTTATTTTGTTTCCATTATCTTAAATTATCTTGTCGCCTGTAATGGCGACAATATTAGACAAAAAAGAGCCAATTAATAACACAGCCCTATTTGTAGGGCTAGGTACACACTAGGTCAGACTGATGAATTTACATTTGCTTTATCCTTTCCATGGTCAAAATTACACCTTCCGAGTAAAAACAAATGACATTTTTCTCGTTCATTTTGACCGAGAAAGCGACATTTAATCGGTCGCAAAATTACCGAGAAGGAATCAATTTTTACCCGGGAATGAGGTGAGCATAGCATGTAGAAATGGCGATTGTGTATAGTTATGGGCCTCTAGTCATGACCAAATAAATTCGAGTCACAAGAGTTTTTTTTATCATTCCAAAGGGACTTGATCAACCTATTTGTAGGACTACGACTGAATCTTAAATTATATTTGCTTCTATCTTTTCCATGGTCAAAATGATACTTTTTGGTCGAGAAAGTGACATTGTTTACCCAATAATGGCAGTCAACAGACTGCATTGTACATGTACATGTACAGTACATTATACAACCACGGGGCGTCGGGACATAGGCCGGGGCGTCGGGACATAGGCCGGGGCGTCGGGACATAGGCCGGGGCGTCGGGACATAGGCCGGGGCGTCGGGACATAGGCCGGGGCGTCGGGACATAGGCCGGGGCGTCGGGACATAGGCCGGGGCGTCGGGACATAGGCCGGGGCGTCGGGACATAGGCCGGGGCGTCGGGACATAGGCCGGGGCGTCGGGACATAGGCCGGGGCGTCGGGACATAGGCCGGGGCGTCGGGACATAGGCCGGGGCGTCGGGACATAGGCCGGGGCGTCGGGACATAGGCCGGGGCGTCGGGACATAGGCCGGGGCGTCGGGACATAGGCCGGGGCGTCGGTACATAGGCCGGGGAGTCGGAAGTCGGAACATAGGCCGGGGAGTCGGAAGTCGGAACATAGGCCGGGGCGTCGGAACATCAGTGGGGCGTCGGAACATAGGGGCGTCGGAACATAGGGGCGTCGGAACATAGGGGCGTCGGAACATAGGGGCGTCAGAACATAGGGGCGTTGGAACATAGGGGTGTAACCAGCCATTACTATAGGTCATACTAAAACAAAAAACAAGTATTCACTCTGAGTCAGAGTGACAAATATTCACTCTGACTCAGAGTGAATATTTGTTTTATCGGCTTCATGGTCAAAACGGCAATTTTCCGAGTCAACGAAAATGACATTTTGCTCGGTCATTTCGATTGAGAAAGTGACATTTTCTTAGTAATTTTGACCGGAAAAAAAGTGTCATTTTTTTTCACGGAAAAGAGCAAAACAACTTGGTTCAGATTCAGGATCAGTTATTGTGTTCTACCTTGCAATAGACTAGCTAATCGTTCCTTATCTTACGAATCAGGCATGATTTCTAATTGCTATTACATAAAAAAAACTCGATCACATTGAATCTGTGCAACATGTAATGTATTGTGCATTTGTACAATGTACTCACTTTTTAAAACTGATTCTTCAGTTGGATGGGGTAGTTCAACCACATTCCGGTGCGTGTAAACACAAAAATGGCCTTCGAGTCCACCAGTCCAGGTACCGCCGTTACTTTCGAGCGGCGAAAGGGGATCACTTATCAGAACATGTCAGAACACACATTGACTACCGCAGCTTGCATGTACATGTATGTGTGTAACAACTGCGCAGTACATGTATTTGATGAGGAGGCACAGCACAATTTACAAACTATAATGGGGGAAAACCAGTTACTATTTTTAAATCGCGCAAGTGAAGGGGCAGCGCTAATTGCTCCTTCCTTTCAGATGACAATGTGCGCGCGCAAGCCTTCGGCGTAAAGCTACGGAAGTTCATAATAGACATTACATATGTCTCCATTTGCAGGAAAGACTATTAATATTATCCTAATTTTAGGGGCAGCGCTAATTGCTCCTTCCTTTTAGATGACAATGTGCGCGCGCAGGCCTTTGGCGTAAAGCTACGGAAGTTCATAATGGACATTACATATGTCTCCATTTGCAGGAAAGACTATTAATATTATCCTACTTTTATCGCGTAAATGAGCCACAATGTCCTTGATTCAAGTTGTAAAATAAACAATAGTACAATATTACACGAATGCCTTTGTAAAAGGAAAAGTCTTAAGGTTATTCTTAAAAACCGAAAGAACCTGAACAGACTGAATCCCATGCAACTTGTACATCGTTACATTTATTGGAATTAAAATTGTTGACGAAAATGTGTATAAGGCTATTGCCAAAAAGGTTAATACTGTCAACATTCGTACAGATTCGCCTTGGATGCCCCAGAGTATCTGCCTTTTTAATTGATCAATGTCACCTGTGAACCACAATTTTGGACCGCGTACGAGTTGACCAATCTGCGTACGAGTTGTCTCGCGTACAAGTTCCCCGTGAATAGAGCCTGAAGCTAGCTGGTGGCGCAGTTCCGGACCCCTCGAATAGGTTAATCAGCGTGTAAAAGTCAGTGTTTCTGCAATTATTTCAGTACATTTATTTCTTTAAGACAGTCCTTCTTTGAAAAGGTCTTTGTAAATTTGTTACGATGTAGTATCTCATATTGATGAAACTTAAAAATCGCATTACGTTAAAGAGAAATATCGAGCAAAAAATCGACCTCTCACTTCCGAAAATCTTTATGCCGACTCATAAAAGTAAAAACACTTGTACAAATACACCAGCCGCGATCCATAAATCCAATGACCGAGAAGTATCCTGCGTTTGTTAAGATAAAATAATGTTCACCTGTAAAATAACAAACCATCGCCGTATTTTAGTTTAACGGATTTTGGATGTAAAATTACAGTAATGTGAGCTGGAAAATATCATCACGAATCCATCAAGTTTTCGTGTTGTAGTGTTATGTATACAGATGACATAAATTTACCAAAACACTTTCTCAAAATACAACATTTTGTGTAAATATACATCAAACACATACAAAGTTTTGTTTATTCACAGATAATCTACTGGTCTCATTACGCAGCAACTGACCATTCAGAACTGAGGGAAATAAAATACACGGAGCCCATAGCAGATATAGTTTGGTTGAAGTAAGCAGCTGGGCCTCGTAGGCAATTCACATCCGCTGCAAGATCTTGATGGAATGTAAATCTGCAACAACCATGTCGCCAGTGGGTGTATAGGCCATTTCTAGCGGATTGAACAGCTTTTCTGCTACAGTTCCTACCAGTAATCCATTTGGGTCGTACTGTTGTATTTTAGATTTTCCCATTTCATTTTGATGAACAATTAAATTAAAGTAGCCGTGACTGTCACAAAGGATCCCGACAGGATTCGCAGGATTGTTGTCCACAAGTATCTTGATACTAAACACCTCATTGCCCTTGAGGTCTACGCAGGAGAGGGATTTATTTTCCCAGTTAGGAATGAGCAGGCGCTCCATGTCATCTATCGCTAAATAATGTGCCACATTTTCATTTGGAATAGTTGCTACTAACGAGCCATCAAGCAAATGCACAGAAACAACTTTCCTGTCCAAGTCAGCCACAGCTAGTCGTTTTCCAGCTGCGTCTAGCGCAATAGCGGTTAACTGACTTGCCTCTTCCTTAGAGGGTGTGAATTCGCTAATCAACTGAAGATTGCCGTACAAAACTTTCACTTTCTTTTTGTCAGTGACAAAAAGCAGATCGTCTGAGGTGGCAGCAATGGCCCGAGGAGCGTCCAGCTGATGACCCCTTGGAGCGGCCGAAGTTTTGAAATGTCCAGTGGAGGTAAATATCGATAGTCGTTTCAGTGTTGAGTCTGTCACAGCAATGTCCCCGTTGCTAAAACATGCAACATTTCCGGCGAATTGGAATTCCCCGTCACCGTTTCCTTCCTTGCCGAACTCTTCCTTCACCTGCCACTTCTCTTTGAGCAATATCTTCCCAAGATCCTTTTCACTGACGACATCTTGACATTTGACCCCAACAAACGAAAGTTCCACCTTTGCCGGTTCGCACTTGAGCTCCTTCTGGAATTCCAAGTTGTGCATCACTTTCGGTTTGAGTTCCAAGAGCTCGAAATCATCGACTTGACTCATCAAGTCGTTTACGGCCGTGACGATCTGATTTGCGCGTTCCATCTGGTCACGGTTGCGCATGAGTGCTTTTTCGTACTCGCTGTCTCTCTCCTGGCCGATTTTGTTGACTTGTTCGGTGATTACCTTTTCTTTGCTTCTGATTTTAGCAATTTCTGCCTCCGCTTTTTCAGAAATATCACTGCAAGCCTGAGCCAGTTTCGTTTGCAATCTATTCCGTGCATGTTTGATGGAGTCTTCGTTTGATGCAAATTGCTCTTTGCTTTTCTGAAACTTTTGCAATATGTCCTTGACACTCTCATGGAGCGATTCGATGGCATCACCGATACTAATAAACTTATGTTCTGCTGTTCGGTGCTCAGTTGCAGCACACAAGGCGCAAATCAACACATCACAAGTCTCACAGTGAAAGCATATGGCGTAATCACTATGTTTTCTACAGTGTGGTGTGGCAGTCTTAGTAGCATCTGTTGGTGAAGCCCTCGGTTTGTCCAAGTCTTCCGCTGGAATGATGCGATGGTCTTTGATGGACTTCAAGAGTCGGTGTGCCTCTTGGCATTTCTTGCAGATGTTCTCCTTGCAGTCAAGGCATCTTAACACGGCCTCGTTTCCTTCTTCGCAGGATTCACAAGTCGCACAAGTAGTAGTTACCTTTTCTAATAACTGCTCTTGTTTGTTTATCTCATCGACAAGAGATATCAAAAAGAAGCTAGAAGACAGACTCTGCACTCCTTCGTCAGTAACGTCCGTCTCTCTCCTGCAGACTGGACATGCTATCTTCGTCCTTTCTGTCGTCTCTTTGCTCACCATCTCTCCCAGACAGTTCAGGCAGAAGCTATGAAGACAGTCTAGCATCTTAGGATCCTTGAATCGGCAGCAGCAGATCGGACATTCCAGGTGCCCCTGGCTGATCGTGTCCAACACGGTTCGGGCTGCAGCCTCCGCCATCCTGATAATGAAGTGTATACTTCAGGAAAAAAGAAAGAAACAAAATCCGTTTCGACTATTACATTCAGGAATACTGTGTCAGGATGGTTATGTTGAGGAGGGGCATGGAGCTGTAAAATGGAGGGCAGTGGTTTAAAACCATATGTGACCCAGTAAATCAGTAAATTTCAGGACAATAAAAAGTCAAAATTCCCAAAACTATATCAAGTATGTTTAAACATCCTCGCTGGGTACAAAAAACTAGGTTGAACATTTTCAAAAAACGTAACTCGCCGTAATTGACCAAAAAATATGATACATTTGAATCTGCATAGCGCCCTCTTGTGACAATTTGTGCATTTAATACTACACGTCTGTTGCTAGCTTACCGGTATCAACACAAGTTGTGTTGTTAATTTAATACCTGGTGAGATTTTAAGGTGGTCATTTTGTTACTTTCAATTATTATGTCGGTTTGTGTACCAAAAAGACTACATGTATTTAAATATTAGTAATAGTAGGCCTACCGGTAATTAATTTCCTCCCAAGATGTTTAGAAGTTCTTTAAAAGGCGCCCGTTCTTCTGCATGCCCTCGGTTGGCATGGTCCCACTTCATCTAAGGAATCAATTCTCGGGGTATCAATCTCAGTTTTGTAAAAATCAGCTTTAGCTCATTCTGACGAAGTTGACAAATTCATAACCTCTGCGACAGCAATAAATAAAGTATCGACCATTAGTTTGTGCACGAGACAGCTCTTAAAACAATTTTATATACAAATTTCATTTTTAAAAAGCTGGGCTTGAATGTTGAGAGGTGAGGTTATCTGAAACATTTCATACATTTCTGCAACAATTTTCTTAGTCGCCTAGAAATGTTCAGTTCCAAAATTTTTCATGTAGGTTGTATGTAGTCCGTTATAATTTATCTAGCTACAGTCATATAGTTCGCAATGAAGGAGTCTTTGTTAATAGGGAACCGGCCACCGTCCATGGATTTGTTTCAGAGAGGTCACACATCGGGAAATAATAATAATAATGTTTACATTAAAGTCATTCAGATGTCCGCTTCACATCGTCGTCAGTCCCTGGCTGGACATTATGATAAATAAAAGCAGTCCTTGAAAGTATCCCTGGGGAAAAACACGTCTGGCTGGTTGAAATGGTGTTTACTATTTGTTTGGCTCTGAACGCTGTCGTATAATTGTAACAAAGTTAAATACTCCTGTTGATTGTTTTATGTTTTTGTTTAACCTAGTTTGTTTTACCGGTATTGCTTTTTGAGGAAGTTTCAACAACCCACCCTATAGTCGATGCGCGAAATATGGCACACGTCATACAAACCCCATGGTAGGAAAATACGTTGCATTGCTGAATCGCGCGATGACTACGCCTATCAACAGAGGGCGCTATTTGGCATGCTGGACAATATTTTTGTTGAAAACACCCTTATGAATGTCGACTTTTACGAGCAAAAAGGACATTTCCGCTAATTTACCGGCATTTTATATTGACAAGCATGTTTAGTATATTACAAATGTATGACATTTTACCGTGGGTACTAGGAGGTACACGTTAAAATGTGCAACCGTAAATGTTTAAAAACTAATACATTTTGTACCACGTTAATCGATGTTTTCAATGTTTTGTTACAGTATCATTACTTAGTCCACATCATACTTTACACCATTCGAAGGGGTGTACAATGGGTAATGTTAAAAGCAATATACTCAAACCCATCAAACCATTGCAACTATAGTTGTTGGGCTTTGTTTGACTCAGTACTAAAAAGCCAGGGAGACCATGTTGAATTATGTCAGGTTCAGGACAGAAATGAATGAGACTTGTACAAATGTTGGAGTTTGGGGGGATGCACAGGCATTTATTAGTGGGTGACCCACGGCTGTTCATGGCACAGTTTCTGGTAAACTGCTTGTGTATAACATGGACACTCTGTGTGTCCCCACTCGCACTCAAGCACATTCATATCGCTTGACAGTCATCACTGTATACTGATCCCATACTGAACAATACATTGGCTCATCTGTAACAAGTCAATCAAGAGTCTGGCAGGTTTAGTACCGTTAGGTTTAGTAGAGTGTACCAATAAGTACCTGTGTGAAGTTGTGAAAGTTCGTGTAGAAGAGGACAAATTAGGGTGATGCTGAACATTTTGGATTTTTAGAGTGTTCTGACTGATTTTGAGATTAGACAGATTTCACTTAACACACAAACCCTATGGATTGTCCCCATAACGCAATGTACGAAAAGAATTGATGGTTTGGTTTACTTTCTCTTTCATTTACCAAATGAGACCAAACGAGAGACCAAAAGTGCCCTAAAAATCGATCGACTGTCAACACCAAGAAACACGATACCCCCGTCATCACTTCAACCAGCCTAACCATTATATTTCTGATATGATTCTACAGGGCATAGCATCACTTGGCCATCGGAAAGACTCAGTTCGACTCAGCTGGGAGAAAATTTGGATGAATCGTTTTCGGACTATTCAACAACATGGGCTCAACATCTAACTAGGAAATGATTAACTTTTCAGATTTATTTCTTTGTTTGTTCTCACTCCTCCGATTTTCCCTGTCTATTTTCAACCCCCCCCCCCCCAAAAAAAAAAATTACTCCTAGTCATACTTGTTTATTAGTTCTTCCCTTTGATCTTTACCCTGGACCTCCTTTCTTGTGGTTTTACCCCTTCTGTTTTTGTTCCCCACCCAAATTCACACCCCTTTACCCCTTGGTCTGTCTTTGATCCTACCCACACTTACCTTACCTTTAATCCCTCAGCCTTACCCTTTAATCTCTCCTTTTGTTGATTGTTCCACTGGACTCTGTGCTTTTTCTTTTGTGTTTCTTTTGCCAACCATGATGTGCATCATATACATGTATGTTTGTATCTTCTACACAGCCATTTTGTCTTTGAAGAAGATCTTGTTAAGATCGAAATATTAGGCCCTCTTAACTTATTTGATTTGTATATTTCAGGTCATTCCAGCCAGTAAGCAGTTTGTAGCAGTTTTAATCTAATTCATGTTTCATTTACCTTGGCAGATACTTTATATTTGAACAAGATGTAAATATTTTTATATTTTTTTTACTCAGTGTCTTTTTTAACATAACTAATATTTCAAAAAAATAATATTCTATAATAAAAACTTGCTTTTTGGACTTCAGTCAATGTTTTTTAACCGAATCTCAAAAAGAATTTCGGACCTGATGCCTGGGTCTTAATTCCACTGTGGAAGGTGCACACCAACCCTACAAATAGGACTGTACCTGCAATAGCTCTCTGTTGTATGTTGTCTTATTTTGTCACCATTGTCTTATCTTATCTTGTCACCTATAGCGAAGAGATTAAGACAAAAGAGAGCCAATTACAGCCCTATTTTTAGGGTAAGGTGCACTATAGCCATTACAGTGACTGCTCTATGTTCTGACTACTAAACCTATGTTCCGACACTCCTATGTTCCAACTACCCGCGTCGGAACGTGAGGGGCGTCGGAACGTGGGGGGCGTCGGAACGTGGGGGGCGTCGGAACGTGGGGGGCGTCGGAACGTGGGGGGCGTCGGAACGTGGGGGGCGTCGGAACGTGGGGGGCGTCGGAACGTGGGGGGCGTCGGAACGTGGGGGGCGTCGGAACGTGGGGGGCGTCGGAACGTGGCGGGCGTCGGAACGTGGGGGGCGTCGGAACGTGGGGGGCGTCGGAACGTGGGGGGCGTCGGAACGTGGGGGGCGTCGGAACGTGGGGGGCGTCGGAACGTGCGGGGGGCGTTGGAACGTGGGGGTCGTCGGAACGTGGGGGGCGTCGGAACGTGGGGGGCGTCGGAACGTGGGGGGCGTCGGAACGTGGGGGGCGTCGGAACGTGCGGGGGGCGCTGGAACGTGGGGGTCGTCGGAACGTGGGGGGCGTCGGAACGTGGGGGACGTCGGAACGTGGGGGACGTCGGAACGTGGGGGGCGTCGGAACGTGGGGGGTCGTCGGAACGTGGGGGTCGTCAGAACGTGGGGGGCGTCGGAACGTGGGGGGCGTCGGAACGTGGGGGGCGTCGGAACGTGGGGGTTGTCGGAACGTGGGGGTTGTCGGAACGTGGGGGGTCGTCGGAACGTGGGGGGTCGTCGGAACGTGGGGGGGCGTCGGAACGTGGGGGGGCGTCGGAACGTGGGGGGGGCGTCTGAACGTGGGGGGGGGGGGGCGTCGGAACGTAGGGGCGTCGAAACGTAGGAGCATCAGAACGTAGGGGCGTCGGAACGTAGGGGCGTCGGAACGTAGGGGGCGTCGGAACGTAGGGGCGTCGGAACGTAGGGGCGTCGGAACGTAGGGGCGTCGAAACGTAGGGGCGTCGAAACGTAGGGGCGTCGAAACGTAGGGGCGTCGAAACGTAGGGGCGTCGAAACGTAGGGGCGTCGAAACGTAGGGGCATCAGAACGTAGGGGCGTCGGAACGTAGGGGGCGTCGGAACGTAGGGGCGTCGGAACGTAGGGGCGTCGGAACGTAGGGGCGTCGAAACGTAGGGGCGTCGAAACGTAGGGGCGTCGAAACGTAGGGGCGTCGAAACGTAGGGGCGTCGAAACGTAGGGGCGTCGAAACGTAGGGGCGTCGAAACATAGGGGCGTCGAAACGTAGGGGGGTCGAAACGTAGGGGCGTCAGAACGTAGGGGCGTCAGAACGTAGGGGCGTCAGAACGTAGGGGTGTAACCGGCTATCACTATAGGTCAGAGTGAATATTTGCTTTACCCGCTTCATGGTCAAAACGACACTTTTCCGAGTCAACAAAAATGTCATTTCGATTGGGAAAGTGACATTTTAGACAAAATTTTGACCGAAAAAAGTGTCATTTTTTACACGGAAATGGACAGAGCAGCTTGGTTCAGATTCAGGATCAATTATTGTGTTCTATTACAGACTACAAAAGCTAATCGTTCCTTTATCTTACGAATCAGGCATGATACAAGCAACACCCAATCACATTGAATCTGTGCAACATGTAATGTGTATTACGAATACGATTCATATGTATTGTACTACAAATACAGACAGTGTACTCACTTTTTAAAACTGATTCGTCAGTTGGATGTGGTCTTCAACCACATTTTCGGTGTGAGTAAAACACAAGAATGGCCTTCCGGTCCAGGTACTCGACCGCCTGCGTTTCGAGCGGCGAAAGGTGATCACTTGTGTAGTTGTACTTATCGAAACAAGGTACGTATTGACTACCGCAGCATCCTGTGTACATGTACATGTATTTGTTCAACAACTGCGCAGTATTTGATGAGGAGGCATTGCGTGCAGCACAATTTACTCACTGTGGGGAAAACCTGTTACTATTTTTAACTCGCGCCAATGTTGAAGGGCAGCGCGCGCCCTCTATAGGCCCCTGTCTTTCAGAAGACAATGTGCACGTGCAGGCCTTCGGCGTAAAGCTACGGAAGTTCATAATGGACATTACATGTGTCTCCATTCGCAGGAAAGAATATTATCCTGTGAAATATTCACATAATTTATTTGCAATCGAGGTGTATTTATTTTGAATAATAGCTTTTCATGACAATTATCTCTCCTCCCCACGGGTATTAAAGGGTGGAAAATATGTTTAAATTTAATAATCTGAAATTGAAATCAGTTTGGTAACAAACAATTATTTTTTACAAATGGATGTTTCTAAAAAATAATATCTAATAATAAAATTGAAAGTTTATTTCCAAATGGACCATTCCATGAAGTTGAGATACAAAGTGTGACATTTTGGTATATTTCTAGTTTCATGCCATATATCAACTAAATTATTTGACTATTTATTCCCGTTTGTCTTGGACGTTGGACAGATTTGGGCAAGTCTTGTACCATTCAAACATTGGTTTCCAGAGTAATTGGATATTTAATAAAAATATTTAGGTATCACAAGTACAACGCGTCTCTTTCACATCTTTTTGTCATGTTGCAAGATGTATTGCATAAACCTCCGCTTATTATTACATGACCACAAAATGGAGCCATACAGGTTTTTATAAAGTTATTGCATATCAATTACAAGGGATATGTTGAAAAATATGTTCCAACATAAAAAATGTCACACTGGGATACACCATGTTAAATTGTTTATAGTAACTGATTCACTTGTATTTCAGGTAAGAGTTACATACACAAATATAATTACACAAAGATAATAAACTGAAATAAATCAAAACATCTCTCGAGAATGTCAGCATCAACACTGTATAGCAACCGCAATTTCTATTTTTTTTACTAAAACCGAATATAATGGGGGCACAATTAATGAACACAATTCGCACAACGGGAGTCCAAAGGTATCCCCAATGTAATTTCTATAGATGAATAGGTCTCCACAAGAATTTTCACGAAATAGATTTTTGAATTTTACTCAAACTTCTTACAAACTAGGGTTAGGATGTGGGTTAGGGTTAGTGTTTGGGTTAGGGTATAATATAGGGTATATTTTGTTAACATTTCAACCTAGGAATTTAATTGTGGTTGAAATAGAAGCATTTTGGAAAAGGTGCTCGACTTTCTAACCATTTTGAAAACGAGACCAAAGAGATGTCTCCACAAGGATACAACGTTGAGGATGGTTGTTCTCGGAATCCCAGGAATTCTTTTCAGGTATCTGAGGCATGTGTCAGGTAGCAATACACTGTTAAAATGCTGTTGGTTAAACTTTTTTAACAACCTCGGTTGTCCAAGTGCCCTGCTTAAACAAATGTTGTCCGCTGTTTAAGCAGGACACGTGAACAAACCAGGTTGTTGTCCTTGTATAAACAACTTTTTAAACAGTGTTCAAACAGTGTATATGGCCTATAGTCGAGTGTGTATGGCATAGGGGCAAGATGGAGTCCCCTTTATCGTGCTGGGTATTTGATTTGTCGTATACGAGGTACTAAGAGCTTTCACTCGTTGGAAAATGATACAATACAATAGACCCTATTATTTAACCCTAACCCAAACACTAACCCTAACCCACATCTTAACCCGTTTTAAAGTAATTTGAGTGAAATATAAAAATTAATTTCTTGTTGAGAACTACTAATCTATTTAAATTACCCTGTGATGACCCGACTCCCATTGCCCCCCTGATGTTTAGGTCTCGACAGGGTAACAAATTTAGAAACCTATACACCCATTTGTGTAAACACCTTTTATCGTGGACGCCATCCCTCCTTTGTTTGTAGTACTTGAACGTACTCATAGGTTTTGTACACGAATTTATAATCGTGGACTTAATGTCAATTGTAGACCATATTGTCCTCTATTGTTCTACATACACTATTTGAATGCGGATACAAATCCATACATACTACATACATACATAGTGATTGCATAGTCTCTTACCGAACTTGATTCAGCTAGCGAGACACAAACATAAATAACAAAAACAAGAGCTGTTTCGTCAAGTATCGAACCTTTTTGCCACGATGACATCATCGGGTGTCATGAAATGTCACATCAAGGTGCAAATTTGGAGGCCCTATATCTTATAAAGTCCGACTGGCTTCAAACTTGGTTTGGAGGTATATCGGGATGTGGTTTAGATATAAACGGAGGCGAAGTCATGATGACGCCGTCATGTGACGGCCACATGTTCCGACTCAAGCAGGACCGCGTTAGATGCTGGGAACTAGCAGCTCCGATCAAGCAATCAACGCGGCGCCGCATGTACCCCTAGATTTGCTAAAACCAGAACACAGATCCACTCACTAAATGTATACAAGTAAAAAGTCCACTCACACAAAGAGTAAAAAAATAGCTCTAAAAAAGGACAAACCACTCCAGAAGAATAACTTTTCACTTTTTCGAGGAGCAATATGAAGACAGCTCTTTTATATTTTTCCTTTTTATTGCTCTTCGAAAGAGTGAAAATTTACTATTTTTGAGAGGTTTTCACTACGAAAACACTCAATTTCACTTTTGTTTAACTCTTTTTGAAAGTGAGCTTTTTACTCTTTTACATTTAGAGAGACAGCTAGTTTGTAGACATCGGCTGCGTCGGGAACGAGACGAGTCTGAGCGGTTGCCAGCACCTCACACATCAAGGATAATAATTTCTAAGAGTTTAGGCCCCCGATTCAGTGATAAATCTCGGCAAGCACTTTATGGTTAGCCTAATTAGCCCCATGCTGTTGTATGTACGATAAATTAATCTCCGGCTCCATCACCATTGCCAAACTGCATAAACAAAGCCAAAGACGGAGACGAAGCTGGGATTTGGGAAACGGCCTTAAAATAAAGTCGGGTATTAAAGATGGCGTCTGATGACTCCATAAGCTCGCATTTTCTTGTTGCTGAGGAGGTACTTGTGCACAGAGCCCATAACATAATAGTATGGTTCAAGTAAGCAGCGGGGCCTAGCAGGCAATTCATATTCGCTGCAAGATCTTGACGGAATGTAAGCTTGCAACAACCACGGCGCCAGTGGGTGTATAGGCCATTTCTAGCGGATTGTACAGCTTTTCGGCTACAGTTCCCACCAGTAATCCATTTGGATCGTACTGCTGTATTTTTGAGTTTCCCCTACCACCGTAATGAACAGCTACATTAAAGTAACCGCGACTGTCACAAAGGATCCCGGTAGGACGCGCAGGATGTTTGTCCACAAGTGTATTGATACTGAACACCTCATTGCCCTTGAGGTCTACGCAGGAGAGGGTTTTATTTTCGCAGTTAGGAATGAGCAGGTGCTCCATATCATCTATCGCTAAATAATATGTCACATTTTCATTTGGAATAGTTGCTACTGAAGAGCCATCAAGCAAATGCACAGAAACAACTTTCCTGCCCAAGTCAGCCACAGCTAGTCGTACTCCAGCTGCGTCTAGCGCAATAGCGGTTAACTTACTCGATTCTTTCTTAGATGGTGTGAATTCGCGAATCAACTGAAGATTGCTGTCAAAAACCTTCACTTTCTTTCTGTCAGTGACAAAAAGCAGACTATCTGAGGTGACAGCAATGCCCCAAGGAGCGTCCAGCTGATGACCGCTTTGAGCGGTCGAAGTTTTAAAATGTCCAGTGGAGGTAAATATCGATAGTCGTTTTAGCCTTGTGTCTGTCACGGCAATGTCCCCCGTTGCTAAAACATGCAACTCGGCTGGCCAATTGGAATTCCCCGTCAACGTTTCCTTCTTTGCCAAACTCTTCCTTCACCTGCCACTTCTCTTTGAGTAACATCTCCCCAAGATCCTTTTTACTGACGACATCTTGACATTTGACCCCAATGAATGAAAGATCCACCTTTGCCGGTTCGCACTTCAGCTCTTTCTGGAATTCCAAGTTGTGCATCACCTTCGGTTTGAGTTCCAAGAGCTCGAAATCATCGACTTGACTCATCAAGTTGTTTACGGCCGTGACGATCTGATCTGCGCGTTCCATCTGGTCACGGTTGAGCATGAGCACCTTCTCGTACTCGCTGTCTCTCTCCTGACCGATTTTGTTAACTTTTTCGGTGATTACCTTTGCTTTGCTTTTGATTTTAGCAATTTCTGCATCGGCTTTTGCAGAAATATCACTGCAAGCCTGAGCCAGTTTCGTTTGCAATCTATTCCGTGCATGTTTGATAGAGTCTTCGTTTGATGCAAATTGCTCTTTGCTTTTCTGGAACTGTTGCAATATGTTATTGACACTCTCACGGAATGATTTGATGGTGTCACCGATATCAATTAACTTATGTTCCGCTGTTCGGTGCTCAGTTGCAACACACATGCCGCAAATCAATGCATCACAAGTCTCACAGTGAAAACATATAACCTGATCACTATGTTTTCTACATTTTGGTGTGGCAGCTTTAGTAGCATCTGTTGGTGAAGCCCTCGGTTTGTCCACGTCTTCTGCTGGAATGATGCGATGGTCTTTGGTGGACTTCAAGCGACGGTGCGCCTCTTGACATTTCTTACAGATGTTCTTCTTGCAGTCGAGGCATCTTAACACTCACGCCCTCGTTTCCTTCTTCGCAGGATTCACAAGTCGCACTAGTAGTAGTTACCTTTCCTAATAACTGCTCTTGTTTGCTTATCTCATCGACAAGAGATATCAGAAAGAAGCTAGAAGACAGACTCTGCACTCCTTTCTCAGGAACGCCCGTCTCTCTCCTGCAGACTGGACATGTTATCTTCGCCCTCTCTGTCGTCTCTTTGCTCACCATCTTACCCAGACAGTTCAGGCAGAAGCTATGAAGACAGTCTAACATCTTAGGATCCTTGAATCGACAGCAGCAGATCGGACATTCCAGATGCCCCTGGCTAATTGTGTCCAACACGGTTCGGGCTGCAGCCTCCGCCATCGTGATTATGATCCTATAACGAAAACAGAACAAAAACAGTTAGGAATACTCAAAGTGTGCGACATAAAGGGGTTTATGTTGGCATGGAGCTGAAACGGAGAAGGGTGAACACTCATCCTACAAATATAGGGCTGTAATTGGCTCTTGTCTTGTGTCTTATTTGTTGCCATTATCTTATCTTATCTTGTCGCCTGTAATAGCGACGAGATTATAGATAAAAGAGAGCCAATTAATACAGCCATATTTGTAGAGCTAGATACACACTAGGTCAGACTGATGAAGTTATATTTGGTCTATCCCTTTCATGGTCAAAATGACACCTTCCGAGTAAAAACAAATGACATTTTTTTCGTTAATTATGACCGAAACGGCTACATTTTCTCGGTCAAACTGAGAAAGTGACATTTTTTTACCCGGAAATGGGTAGGCCTACAGCAAATATTGTAACGAAAACCGTTCTCTGGGGTCGACACACACACAGGAAGGAAACTCTGACAGGTATTCCGTGGTTTCGATGATTCTTAGGCCGTTTAATTACACTTCTTCGCCGGTCAAAACACTGACATGAAGCTTACCGCTATCACGCGGCTCGGAACCGGTCAGAACCGGTTCGGCGTATGCGCTCACAAGTACGGGGTTGCCCGGGCGTACCGTCAGGGAGCACCAGGCGATTTCACCATGGAATCGCTCTAGTGCCCTCTATCGGCCAACCGGCACAAACGTATATACATTCAGATTCAGGATCAATTAATCTGACCCAGAGGTTTGTTCAACCTACAGACTGTTCCTTTCTCTACGATTGTACATACATGTACACACAACCACCCAAAAGCTAATCGTTCTAACGAATATCAGGCATGTTTACTCAAGCTATTTCACTTATTACAAAAATCAATTACGTTGAATCTATTCAACATGTACAATGTACTCACTTTTTAAAACTGATTCGCCAGTTGGATGGGGTCTTCAACCACAAATGTTTAACACCAGAAATCACGCGGTGAACTGAAGAATGGCAAAACTACTTTGAACGGCTAAAGGTGTGATCAAGCCTAGTACATGTAGTAAATTAGTAGTACTGATTCACTCAACATCGAGGGGAGAAAGGTTTGTGTCGCACAAAATATTAACACATAAATTCCCTTAATTCAAGTTGGAGGTATAGCAGGTCTACTTCCGTAAACACCATTTATCTGTTGTATTTTGTGTAACAACTGCACAGCGTTTGAGGAGGGGGCACCACGCCCGGGAACCAACAGGGCCTTCTTATATAGACAATAGGTTCCTACGTGTACATCAGGTGATTGTACATCAGGTGAATCAATTAACATGATACGTTGGGTAACTCATAACAATGTACATAGTCCAACGAGTATACTGGTAAGATATTAACATATTAACTACACAACAGCTTCACGGGAAAACCCAGTTGCTATTTTTAACTCTCTAATCAAATGTTAAACTACTGGTCTACTACGTAAAACTATAGGAAAGTTCACAATGGACTTTGCATGTGTCTTCATGTATGCAGGAAAAATGATGATTATTCTATATCCACAGATATAGAATTCATTTGCAATCGAGGTGTATTTATTAAAAATATTAGCTTTTGTTTATAGTAAAGCATCTCTCCTCTCCACTTTTAAAAAGAGACGTGTTACATGTAGAAACATTTGTTTAAATTTAATAATGTAAAATTGAAATGAGTTTGTGATAACAAATTATTATTTACAACTCGATGCTTTAAACAAAACAAGCATAATAACTAAATACAATTGAGTGAAAATAAAGTTTAAAAACAGCTGTCGTGTACATTGTGTTATTTATTAAAGTTTCAAAACCGTGAAGATTTTCCAGATTTTCAAATGGATCTATATCGCGTTTTGTGAATAATAACCTTTTAAAGGTAGTACACATCATTTGCTTTTGCTGTAATTTTCTAAATTAGATTAGTTAGGAAGTTCGTATAGTAATTATCGTGACGCTGACCATAGATGCTGGGAAACCAAGAACATTAATGTTGTTTTGCAGAGACCAAGATGCCAGCTATGCATTAACAGGAATGGTGACCACCACCTTGCATTTGTCAGGAAAGGGACCCTGTCATAATTTTTCCAATTTGTTCAACCTCAAACAGCAAAATAATTTGTCCTTAAAAACACCTTATACTATTGGACAGAGTACATTCTACCCTTTCCACAGACATTTGTCTTTTTCTGAAATGTTCAGTAATTTTGCAATAATATGAATTTGAAAATGAATTTGACACCCTGTAGTATGTCCATTTGGGCTGTTTAGTCAAAAAAATGCACGTTTTTGATCATAATGTGTTATTTATTCAAACAATTCCACACACAAATTCAGATTTTTTGCAAACGTAGGTTAATAATCGTATTATATCTTTCGTATTCAAATATTGAAATCATTTCTGGCAAACTGTGACTTTATTTTGACATGAAAAGATCATGAAAATAAATTTAAATCAGTCACTTTCTTTGGCCTCGCCCTGTATACCTCAACAACAATTACTGCATTCAAAGTTACTATAACACAATGTTCTTTTATTGTAGAAGAGTAAAACATTTAATCTATGAGCTTGTGTAAAAAAAATGCTTTGATATTTTTGGAGTTAAATTTGACTTTTTAGGATATGTTATTGCTTTCTGATGGCCGATTTCTTTGTTCGCTGTCTCTCTCAATTGCCTTTTCATTAGAAATATAATAGCGATAATTGGACATAAGTCCATACACGGACATAACTAATTGTTCCCTACTTTGACCTATAAGCCATGGATCAGAAAGCAATTACAAATCCTAAAAAGACAAATTGAGCTCAGAAAAATATCAAAGCATTTACTGAGAAAATATTATTTTTGTTCAGACAAGTCTCATAGTGTTTGTGCACTGGGTTTCAAGTGATGTCCGTGTATGAAATTATTTTCCAAGCAACTTAAATTGAAGTCCGATAAGGTGTCTGATATGAGGGGGTACTTGTGCACGGAGCCGCAGATGTACTTTGGTTCAAGTAAGCAGCTGGGCCTAGCAGGCAATTCACACCCGCTGCAAGATCTTGATGGAGTGTACGTCTGCAACAACCATGTCGCCAGTGGATGTATAGGCCATTTCTAGCGGATTGTACAGCTTTTCTGCTACAGTACCTACCAGTAATCCATTTGGGTCGTACTGTTGTATTTTTGAGTTTCCTCTTATATTTTGATGAACAATTACATTAAAGTAGCCGTGACTGTCACAAAGGATCCCGGCAGGATTCGCAGGATTTTTGTCCACAAGTGTCTTGATACTGAACACCTCATTGCCCTCGTGGTCTACGCAGGAGAGGGTTTTATTTTTGAAGTTAGGAATGAGCAGGCGCTCCATATTATCTATCGCTAAATATTTATCTACATTGTCATTTGGAATGGTTGCTACTAACGAGCCATCAAGCAAATGCACAGAAACAACTTTCCTGCCCGAGTCAGCCACAGCTAGTCGTGTTCCAGCTGCGTCTATCGCAATAGCGGTTAACTGACTTGCCTCTTCCTTAGATGGTGTGAATTCGCGAATCCACTGAAGATTGCCGTCAAAAACCTTCACTTTCTTTTTGTCAGTGACAAAAAGCAGATCATCTGAGGTGACAGCAATGCCAAAAGGAGCGTCAAGCTGATGACCGCTACTATGAACGGCCGAAGTTTTTAAACGTCCAGTGGAGGTAAATATCGATAGTCGATTCAGTGTTGTGTCTGTCACAGCAATGTCCCCGTTGCTGAAACATCCAACACCGCTGGCGAATTGGAATTCCCCATCACCGTTTCCTTCCTTGCCAAACTCTTCCTTCACCTGACACTTCTCTTTGAGCAACATCTTCCCAAGATCCTCTTCACAGACGACATCTTGACATTTGACCCCAATGAACGAAAGATCCACCTTTGCCGGTTCGTACTTGAGCTCCTTCTGGAATTCCAAGTTGTGCATCACCTTCGGTTTGAGTTCAAAGAGCTCGAAATCATCGACTTGACTCATCAAGTCGTTTACGGCCGCGACGATCTGATCTGCGCGTTCCATCTGGTCACGGTTGCGCATGAGCGCCTTTTCGTACTCGCTGTCTCTCTCCTGGCCGATTTTGTTGACTTGTTCGGTGATAACCTTTGCTTTGCTTCTGATTTTAGCAATTTCTTCCTCCCTTTTAGAAGAAATATCACTGCAAGCCTGAGCCAGTTTCGTTTGCAATCTATTCCGTGCAAGTTTGATGGAGTCTTCGTTTGATGCAAATTGCTCTTTGCTTGTCTGGAACTTTTGCAATATGTCCTTGACACTCTCACGGAATGATTTGATGGTGTCACCGATATCGATTAACTTATGTTCAGCAGCTGTTCGGTGCTCAGTTACAGCACACATGGCGCAAATCAATGCATCACAAGTCTCACAGTGAAAGCATATGGCCTGATCACTATGTTTTCTACATTTTGGTGTGGCAGTTATGATAATAGCATCTGTTGGTGAAGCCGTTGATCTGTCCAGGTCATCTGCTGGAATGATGCGATGATCTTTGGTGGACCTCAACAATTGATGTGCCTCTTGACATTTCTTGCAGATGTTCTCCTTGCAGTCAAGGCATCTTGACACGGCCTCGTTTCCTTCTTCGCAGGATTCACAAGTCGCACTAGTAGTAGTTACCTTTCCTAATAACTGCTCTTGTTTGTTTATCTCATCGACAAGAGATATCAAAAAGAAGCTAGAAGACAGACTCTGCACTCCTTCGTCAGTAACGTCCGTCTCTCTCCTGCAGACTGGACATGCTATCTTCGTCCTTTCTGTCGTCTCTTTGCTCACCATATCTCCAAGACAGTTCAGGCAGAAGCTATGAAGACAGTCTAGCATCTTAGGATCCTTGAATCGGCAGCAGCAGATCGGACATTCCAGGTGCCCCTGGCTGATCGTGTCTAACACGGTTCGGGCTGCAGCCTCCGCCATCCTGATAATGAAGTGTATACTTCAGGAAAAAAGAAAGAAACAAAATCCGTTTCGACTATTACATTCAGGATTACTGGGTCAGAATGGTTATGTTGAGTTGGGGCATGGAGCTGTAAAATGGAGGGCAGTGGTTTAAAACCATATGTGACCCAGACATCAGTAAATTTCAGGACAATACAAAGTGAAAATTCCCAAAACTGTATCAAGTATGTTTAAACATTCTCGCTGGGTACAAAAAACTAGGTTGAAAATTTTTAAAAAACGTGACTCACCGTAATTAACCAAAAAATAAGATATATTTGAAAGAGGGCGCTTTTTCTGCATAGCGCCCTCTTGTCGGAACGGTAGGCCGGGGCGTCGGAACGGTAGGCCGGGGCGCGAATTTTTTTTTCCCAAACAGGTTTGCACAATTTCATGAATTATTCAGTAGTTGCGTTGATCGCTGTACAACACTTAGGTTCTAGGTCTCCTTTTCCCCTTAAATAAAAAATACTCTAAAGATATCAATTTGACTAGGAAAAACGAGGTGACCTACTACACCAGGATTCGAACCCGGGATCTTTGATCCATAGCCAATCCCACTATCCACTACACTACGTATAGCAGCTCGACAACAGCTGTTCTTTAAAGTGATTTATTGTAACTAGTTAACTAATAACAACAATGCTGTGACGTCATGTTTTATTCCGATGAATAAACATAACTTCTCATCCAAACTACTGAATAATTCATGAAATTGTGCAAACCTGTTTGGGAAAAAAAAATTCGCGGCCGGGGCGTCGGAACGGTAGGCCGGGCGTCGGAACGTAGGAAAGGGGGTCGGAACGTAGGCCAGGGCGTCGGAACGTAGGCCGGGACGTCGGAACGTAGGCCGGGACGTCGGAAGGTAGGCAGGGCCGTCGGAACATAGGCGGGGGCGTCGGAACACAGGCGGGGGCGTCGGAACATAGGCGGGGGCGATGGAACGGTAGGCCCGGGCATCGGAACGGTAGGCCGGGGCGTCGGAACGGTAGGCCGGGGCGTCGGAACGGTAGGCGGGGGCGTCGGAACGGTAGGCCGGGGCGTCGGAACGGTAGGCCGGGGCGTCGGAACGGTAGGCCGGGGCGTCGGAACGGTAGGCCGCGGCATCGGAACATGGTGGCGTCGGAACATGAGGGTGTAATCAGCCATTACTATAGGTCAGAGCTTCATGGCCAAAACCACACGTTTCCGAAAATAACAAAAATAACATTTCTCTCGGTCGATCATTTCGACGGGGAAAGTGATTTGTTTTGGTAATTTTGACCGAAAACAGTTTTTTAACACGGAAATGGGCAGAGCAACTTGGTCCTTGCTCTATGATTTAACAGACTACAAAAGCTAATCGTTCTTTATCTTTCAAATCGGGCATGATTCAAGCTATTTAATTTAAAAAAAAACATGAACACTCATAGTCATATCACATTCAATATATCTGTGCAGCACGTAATGTATTAACATGATTATTATGTATTGTACAACTACAACATGTACTCACTTTTTAATACCGATTCGTCAGTTTGATGGGGTCTTCAAACCACATTTCGGTGCGTGTAAACACAAGAATGGCCTTCCACCGGTCCAGGTACGTACCGCCGGTACTTTCGAGCGGCGAAATTGTACATGTGTACATGTTTATGTAACTACTGCGCACTATTTGACGAAGAGGAATTGCATGCAGGAATTACTCTAGCAGTAGCACTATGGGGGAAAACCAGTTACTATTTTTACCTCGGGCAATTAAGTAAAGGTCAGCGCCTTATTAGCTCTTCAGACGACAATATGCGGCGCGCGCACCCCTTCGGCGTAAAGCTACGGAAGTTCATAATGGACATTACATATATCTCTATTCCCAGGAAAAATATTTTTCCTGTGAAATATTCACATAATTGATTTGCAATCGAGGTGTATTTATTTTGGATAATAGCTTTTCATGGCAAAGCATCTCTCCTCCCCACGAGTATTAAAGGGTGGATAATGTGTTTAAATTTAATAATCTGAAATTGAAATCAGTTTGGTAATACACAATTATTTTTTACAACTGGATGTTTCTAAAAAATAATATCTAATAACATTGAAAGTTTACTTCCAAATGAACCAATTTCATGAAGTTGAGATACAAAGTTTGACATTTGGGTATATTTCTAGTTTCATGCCATATATCAACTAAATTATTTGACTACTTATTCCAAGCTCTTTTATAGTTGTTCTTCATGGTTCCTCGGAAGAGTGAGAATTTACTCTTTTGGAGTGGTTTTCACTTTTTGGAAGTTGCCTTCACTCTGAAAAACTCAATTTCACTCTTGTTAGAGTATTTTTATAAGAGATTCACTCTTTTTGAGAGTGAGCTTTTTACTTTTATATATACATTCAAAGAGACAGCTAGTTTGTAGATATTGGTTGCGTCGGGAACGAGACGAGTCTGAGCAACTCACCCATCAAGGATAATAATCTCAGAGAGTTGAGGGGCGCTCGATTGAGTGATAAAAATTGGCACGAAATTTATGATTAGCAGCTAATTAGCCCAATTCAAAGCTGCGATTTGGAAAACGGCCTGAAGTCGGGTAAGATGGCGTCTGGTACGACTCCCCAAGCTCGCCTTTTCTTTCCGCTGAGGGGGTAATTGGGCATGGGTTAGATGTGGTTTGGCTCTGATTCAAGTAAGCAGCAGCGACTAGCAGGCAATACACATCCGCTGCAAGATCTTGACGGAATGTAAGTCTGCAACAACCATGTCGCCAGTGGGTGTATACGCAATTTCTAGCGGATTGTACAGCTTTTCGGCTACAGTTCCTACCAGTGATCCATTTGGGTCGAACTGTTGTATTTGCGAGGCTCCCCTGTCACCGGGATGAACAGTTACATTAAAGTAACCGTGACTGTCACAAAGGATCCCGGTGGGACTCGCAGGAATTTTGTCCACAAGTGTCTTGATACTAAACACCTCATTGCCCATGAGGTCTACGCAGGAGAGGGTTTTATTTTTGGAGTTAGAAATGAACAGGCGCTCCATGTTATCCATCGCTAAATAATATGTCACATTTTCATTTGGAATGGTTGCTACTAACGAGCCATCCAGCAAATGCACAGAAACAACTTTCCTGCCCGAGTCAGCCACAGCTAGTCGTTCTCCAGCTGCGTCTAGAAGGTGTGAATTCGCGAATTAACTGAAGATTGTCGTCAAAAACCTTCACTTTATTTTTGTCCGTGACAAAAAGCAGATCTTCTGAGGTGATAGCAATTCCCCTAGGAGCCACCAGCGGATGACCGCTTTGAGTGGTCGAAGTTTTGAAACGCCCAGTGGAGGTAAATATCGATAGTCGATTCAGCTCTTTGTCTGTCACAGCAATGTCCCCGTTGCTGAAACATGCAACACCTTTGATGAATTGGAATTCCCCGTCACCGTTTCCTTCCTTGCCGAACTTTTTCTTCACCTGCCACTTCTCCTTGAGCAACATCTTCCCAAATTGTTTTTCACTGACGACATCTTGACATTTGACCCCGATGAACGAAAGATCCACCTTTGCCGGTTCGCACTTGAGCTCCTTTCGGAATTCCAAGTTGTGCATCACCTTCGGTTTCAGTTCAAAGAGCTCGAAATCATCGACTTGACTCATCAAGTCGTTTACGACCGTGACGATCTGATCCGCGCGTTCCATTTGGTCACGGTTGCGCATGAGCGCCTTTTCGTACTCGCTGTCTCTCTCCTGACAGATTTTGTTGACTTGTTCGGTGATTACCTTTGCTTTGCTTTTGATTTTAGCAATTTCTGCCTCCGCTTTTACAGAAATATCATTGCAAGCCTGAGCCAGTTTCGTTTGCAATCTATTCCGTGCATGTTTGATGGAGTCTTCGTTTAATGCAAATTGCTCTTTGCTTTTCTGGAACTTTTGCAATATGTCCTTGACACTCTCACGGAATGATTTGATAGTGTCACCGATACCAATGAACTTATGTTCCGCTGTTCGGTGCTCAGTTGCAGCACACATGGCGCAAATCAATGCATCACAAGTCTCACAGTAAAAGCATATGACGTGATCACTATGTTTTCTACATTTTGGTGTGGCAGTTTTAGTAGCATCTGTTGGTGAAGCCCTCGGTTT
Organism: Crossaster papposus; assembly: GCA_037893245.1. Classification (NCBI taxonomy): domain Eukaryota; kingdom Metazoa; phylum Echinodermata; class Asteroidea; order Velatida; family Solasteridae; genus Crossaster; species Crossaster papposus. The sequence continues at coordinate 246,358 of JBAIAA010000669.1, read as the reverse complement.
GTCAAAGTCTTCCGCTTGAATGAGGCGATGGTCTTTGAAGGACTTCAAGCGTCGGTGTGCCTCTTCGCATTTCTTGCAGATGTTCTCCTTGCAGTCAAGGCATCTTGACACGGCCTCATTTCCTTCTTCGCAGGATTCACAAGTCGCACTAGTAGTAGTTACCTTTCCTAATAACTGCTCTTGTTTGCGTATCTCATCGACAAGAGATATCAGAAAGAAGCTAGAAGACAGACTCTGCACTCCTTCGTCAGTAACGTCCGTCTCTCTCCTGCAGACTGGACATGTTATCTTTGCCCTCTCTGTCGTCTCTTTGCTTACCATCTTTCCCAGACAGTTCAGGCAGAAGCTATGAAGACAGTCTAGCATCTTAGGATCTTTGAATCGGCAGCAGCAGATCGGACATTCCAGGTGCCCCTGGCTAATTGTGTCTAACACGGATCGGGCTGCAGCCTCCGCCATGATCGTGATTAGGATCCTAACGAAAAAAGAACAAAAACACTTGGGAATACTCAAAGTGTGTGACAGGAAGGGGGGTAAAACGGAGAAGGGTGCACACTCGCCCTACAAATAGAGCTGTAATTAACTCTTATCTTGTGTCTTATTTTGTTGCCATTATCTTATCTCGTCTTGTCGCCTGTAATGGTTACAAGATTATAGACAAAAGGGAACCAATCATAACACAGCCCTATATGTAGGGCTAGGTACAGTCAGACTGATGAAGTTATATTTGCTCTATCCTTTCCATGGTCAAAATGACACTTTCTAAGTAAAACAAATGACATTTTTCTCGTTCATTTTGACTGAGAACGCGACATTTTCTCGGTCGCAAAATTACCGAGAAAGTTTCAATTTTTACCCGGAAATAGGGAGAGCATAGTAAGCGGAAACAGCGATAGTGTATAGTTACGGGCCTCTTAGTTATGATCAAATAAATTTGAGTCACAGGTGTATTTGTCATTCTTTGCACTCAAAATTATGATAAAACGTGTACTAATATAGCACTAATTAAAGACCTTCTTAAGTGTACTTAAGCACCAATTATATTGTTCTTAAGTATACAAATCCTATTTAGTACACGATAAACTTTCGACTCATGAAGAAATTATGTTTGCACTCAAGATTATTAATAAATCAAATGTTGGGGGGTTTGTCAGGGGCTCCCCCACCCAACGCACCACTTGCCAAACTTAAGAAAACCCATTTTGCAGTTGTCCCAGTCACCCCAACATATCCCACGCTTCAAGCCTTTTGCACTCAAAATTATGATTAAACCTGGCTGGGCTCCCGGACTATGGCTTTATCAACCTATTTAGGGTTAGAGTGCACACGGGAGACTGAATATGAGATTATATTTGCTTCTATCCTTTTTATGGTCAAAATAACACTTCTTTTTGACCGATAAAGTGACATTTTGTACCCAAATAGGTAGAGCCAACAGACTGCATTGTACATGTACATGTACATACAATACAATCACCCAAAAGCTAATCATTCTATTACAAAATCAGGCATGTTTACTATAAAATACTAAGCTATTTCACTTATTAAAAAATCAATTACATGAATCTATTCAACATGTACAATGTACTCACTTTTCAAAACTAATTCGCCAGTTGGAAGGGGCCTTCAGCCACAAATGATTTAACACAAGAAACCCCGAGGTAAACACAAGAACTACTTTAAACGGCTAAAGGTGTGATCAAGCCTAGTACATGTAGTAAATTAGTAGTACTGCTTCACTCAACATCGAGGGTATGAAAGGTTTGTGTCGCACAAAATATTAACTCATAAATTATCTTTATTCAAGACAGTTGAAGGTATTGGCCTACTTCCACAGACGCCATTTGTCTGTGTATTTGTGCAACAATTGCGCAGCGTTCGAGGTGAAAAACCAATTGTATTTGTAGTTCCATGGGAAAAACCAGTTTCTATTTTTAACTTTCTAGTTGAAAGTTCAGACGACTGGCTCTCCGCGTAAAACTCACTGATCTCTATAACTGGATAGGTCGAGCGTACATTGATGGGATAGCGAGCCGTGAAGTAACCGGCGGCCAAGATGGGATATTAAACAACATTGCCTTCGTGCATGCAAAATACGAGTAGACACGTCGAGAGTGAGACAGTGGCAGCAGCGATGGTGGGTAAAAATGCATTAAAATCCTTTGTAAATAAGTAAATTTATTGAATAAACTCGCAGACTGTGCGATCAGTATCTATCTTTGTAAAAAATGTCAGGACTACGGTTTTAAGAGAGATTTAGGAGAACATTGTTGGGCGAAAACGATATTTTCGTTTCCACATGAATTCCAGCAGGATTTTTTCATATTGTGGTCCTATCCATCATTTCATCTGAAAGAAAAACTGGGATATTTCGAAAGAACAGTAGATTTATAGAATCAGTTGGTCTAGGATACCCTTACAATATGATTGAATTTCCCAATACAGGTATTTTCAGATTAATTTTGTACCCATTCCATGAAGACTGTCCCGTTGACTTGCACGTCAAACAGTTCATGGTGGTAATTTGTGTACACATTCGTACACAACATATTGTGTCGTGAACTATTTGACGTGCATAAATTTAATGTTCTGTAGAATTATCCCAATATCGCAATGATCACAGTTTTTTCTCTCACAATTCTGGAAGTGTAGAGCCACCTATTAATAATAATAATAGTATTATTAAATGCATGGTGTAGGCCAAGGCTATCATGGTGGAAGGATGTAGACACGTATTTCCAATACTTCAGAACAATTTCATTTTCGCCCAAAGATCTCTCTTAAAAACGTAGTCCTGATGACATTCCTTACAGTGCTCAAATGAAATTTCACTCTCTGAAGAAATGGGTATGCCAAATAAATTGAGAATTTTGTGTTTTTAAAATAGCGTCATGTTACAACATTCTTTCCTTGGCATTTAATTTATATCTGTATATTTGTTTTCTTTGTACACTACAGCTAATTGGTTTACCCAAGTCCACTTCTTGCTACTAAGATGTCAGTCTGTACAGCTTATTACGGCTGGACAAGTCATAGGACGAACTGCTCCCATTATGACAGAGGGACAACATATGACAGCGAATGTCAAAACTTATTTTGTTTAACCATCAGTAAATACGGAAGCTTAATTGACCAACTACGTTTTCCAAGATAAGCTATCTCGGTGTTATACATCCCTATAGATGTGCTGCAAATATATTGCAGAACTCTGCATCTTGGCATTTTAGGTTTCAACAATATAAGTACAGATAATAAAACAGTCGCAACAGTCACAAACTTTTCTTGGTAACATGGAAATATATTGAACATGTGTTTTATAAAAACTGACAAGTCTGGTTAAAATTGTATTGTTAATATTCAAAGCAAATTATACAGATGTTAAAATGACATGGATTTACCCAGTCAGTGTTCTCCACAATTACTGGGTAGCGGCCGCCCTGTGTACATGTTACGCTGTACTGTCATATTTTTATGCTGCCCTGTTAAAATGTTATGCCGCCCTGTCAAATTTTGCTTTTCAATCATGGTTTTATTTTGCTTTCTTACAAAACAAAAATTGTGGTGTACAAATCTTTAATATTGTGTTCATATCGCACAAATATCTAGAAACACTCACAATTCAAAGTTAAAGCCGTACAAGGGTGTCCTATTAAAATTTGGCCTGTGAAGAATGCTGCCAAATGTATCTTTGGATAGTATCAACAATTATTATTCTAAAATGACATCGCAAGTTTTCTTTTGGTTTTAAATTCATAAACAGTCGGGGGTTAATTGTTTTTTATTTGGTTTTATAACATCTGTAAACAATACCTAATAAGCATATTGTTACTATGGCAGTAGTTATTACATGTTATATGTAGTGTATCAATGTAAAATAAAAGCATTAAGCAAAATTGAATCCATTGTGTGACTTATGTCATTATTTACACATGTGATTGATATTTTTAATTGTGATTTATTTCAAGTTTCTCAAGTTCATAGTTTAAGCCATAGAGCTGTAACTTTATTATACAGCTCTATGGCTTAAGCTCAAAACCACATAATTTATTTTTTCTGTCCACTTGTCCAGCAAGAATTTTTGGGACCCTTTCTAAAAAAATTACTAAACATTAGGTTGATTCCAAATCTGGACACTGCCTTAAAACCCCACGAACAAACCATGATGTGCCAATTAAACTTTCCTGAAACACACTGAATTTTTTTCAATTTTTTCAACATTTTTTTATTTTATCATAAAACTGGCACTTAGTGTCTAGTCCAGGAAAAATAGGTTTTGACCTCAAAAAAATTGCAACAAATTGTTTTTCACCACAGTGCACTTCTATAAGGTCCCTAGAATTACATACTAAAAGTCGACAAAAATCCAAGTGGTGGAAATATGACTAATTTGCATAAATCGTTAATCCCTGCCGCGTAATATATTTATTCCCATATTTGGGTATATATATATTTTTTTTATTTTTTGAAAAGTTTATTTTGGTGATTCTACTTACATATCCTTACATCAATAACATTTGCTAAATCATAATGTGACTGAATAATTATGAGAACATAGTAATTATCAAAAATGACAACTTCGGGACCCTATAAATGTGCGCACACTACACTGTCTCCAGATATCATCAAGTAGTCGGTATTGGTGAGCTTCAAATTCACCAAGTTGCTTACTGGCACAGTTATCATATTAAAACATTATGAAAAATAATAGGAACAATGATAACATTGTGATATTTAGCCCAGCAAACAAAAACTGGAGGAAAATGGTGTGTCCATAAATTGGGCGAAAAAGTAGTTAAAGGGTTGCCTAACATGGGAGACGTGAACAAGTTCAAGGAAATCCCCAAAATACATTTTAACGTAGATAGGATTATTGTAAGCAACAACAATCTTTAATTTGGGAGGTTTTCTTGAACTTGTTCAAGTCTCTCACCTTAGGCAACCCTTCACCTACTTGTTAGCCCAATTTAGGGACACACCATTTTCTCCCATTTTTTGTTTGCTGGGCTAAATATCACAATGTTAACATTGTTTAATGATTTTCCATAAGGTTTTAATAGGATAACTGTGCCAGTAAGCAACTTGGTGAATTTGAAGCACGTCAATACTGACTACTTAATGATATCTGGAGACAGTGTAATGTGCGCACATTTATAGAGTCACGAAGTTGTCATTTTTGATATTTACTATGTTCCCATAATTATTCAGTCACTTATATGATTTAGCAAATGTTATTGATGTAAGGATATGTAAGTAAAATCACCAAAATAAACTTTTCAAAAAATAAAATAAATATATATATACCCAAATATGGGAATAAATATATTACGCGGCAGGGATTAACGATTTATGCAAATTAGTCATATTTCCACCACTTGGATTTTTGTCGACTTTTAGTATGTAATTCTAGGGACCTTATAGAAGTGCACTGTGGTCAAAAACAATTTGTTGCAATTTGTTTGAGGTCAACAAAACAAAATTATGTATTTTGCCTGGACTAGTCTGGATATAAAATTAAACCAAAAATTTCAAGAATTTCCCTAATCCAAAAAAACTCGTTTTGCCTTTTCCTATGGTTTGTGCATAAGGTTATGATGTGGAATTCTTCCCCCCCCCAAAAAAAGAAATATATAAATAAAAAATAATAATAATTTAGAAGTTGGAAATTCTTGAAAATACTTGTCCGACATATCCCATAGACTTTGCACTGCATTGCATCGTCTCACACGAATGTCGCATATCTTTTCCCCAAAATAGGCCTATTTAACATTGAAACTTGGCGTATACATGTAATTCTTGGGTGTTATTATGTTTAACTTAATTTTCCTGATCAAACTGGATTGTTTTTGTGATGTTAACTTCGTTTCCTGTGATATTACATTCGTTTTCTCGGTCTTGCGCTATACTCGGTCTGTACGCCTGCAATGTTTTTAATATCCCAATATGGCCGCTGATGGCTTCACGTACAGAGCCGCTCGACCTATCCAGTTATAGAGATCAGTGGTAAAACTGCGGAAGTTCATAATGGACAATACATATCTCTCCATATATGCAGGGAAGAATAATAATTATCCAAGGAAATATTCACAGAATTCATGTGCAATCGAGGTGTATTTAATTTGGATAATAGCTTTTTATGGCAAAGCATCTTTCCTCTCCACTTTTGAAAAGAGACGTGTTACAGGTAGAAAATGATGTAGAAAATAAATTGTTTAAATGTAATAATCTGAAATTGAAATGAGTTTGTGATAACAAATTATTATTTACAACTAGATGCTTAAAAACAACGAGTTGATTTTTAAATACAATCAAGTTAAAATTAAGTTTAAAAACAGCTGTCGTGTACGTTGTTTTATTTAATAAAGTTTCAAAACCGTGATGATTTTTCAGATTTTCAAATGAATTTATCGCGTTACGGCGGCCGACAATCGTTGGAAAATGATACAATACAATATAGCCTAAATTATACCCTAATCCAAACACTAACGCTAACACACATCTTAACCCTAGTTTTTAAGTAATTTTATTAAAATAAAAAAAAAAAATCGTTATTTTTTTTGTGGCGACCTACTAATCTATAGAAATTACCCTGTGGAGACATTTTGACTCCCATTGTCCCCATTGTGTTTAGGTCTCCACATGGTACCGAATTCAGAAACCCACACACCCATGTGTGTGAACACCTTCCGTCGTGGACCCCCTACTGTCCCTCTTTTGTTTGTACTTGAACGTTTTGAAAGGCCTCGTATACGATTTTCAATCATGGACTTTATGTCAATTGTGGACCCTATTTTTCCTCTATTGTTCAACGTCCACTATTTGAATGCGGATACAAACCCATACACACTACATACACAAATAGTGATTGAATAGACAATTCATGAACTTAGTTAGACCCCCAAAAATGAAACACAAATTAACGAAAACAAGAGCTGTTTCGCGAAGTGTCAAAACTTTTTGTCAAGATGACGCAATCGGGTATCATTGCGATGCCAAATCAAGGTGCAAATTTGAAGGCCCTATTTCTAATGAATTACAAGTCTGATTGAGTTCAAACTTGGTATGCAGGTGAATCGGGATGTGTTAAAGATATAAATTGCAGTGACGTCATGATGACGCCTTCGTGTGATTGATTATCATAATGATTTTATTAGGTTTTTGGATCTTTAAGCTCTTGGAATTACAGTTTCAGTAGATATCAGATTAAGATGGAAAGAATATGTTTTGTCATCGAATAAACTACTCCAGGGCCGATGTCGTCTATGGGACGCCGTGGGACGCCGTCTAGCGGCCACATGTTCCACCGACTCAAGCAGGACCGCGTTAGTATTGTAACGAAACCCACCTGGGATCCGCCAGTAGACAACCAAACTCACAACAAAAATGAATGAAGAAATAAATTATATTTCCTAAAGCCACGTCTTTTTGGTTTGTAATTATTATATACAATTTGTTTAGATAGTATGAATTTAAGCAGTATGGATTCAGTTTGAGAAATGAAAAACAAATATATAATTGCGTGGCATGTTATCCATGCTGGATAACATGCAAAGTCCCACTAAAATGAATACAACCTAACGCTACTAAAAACTTATACAATCCTAAAAGAATAAAAAAAGTGCGACTGAAAAGGGGGTATGGGCACATAACTGCATGTAAATTAAACTTACATGTACGACACATGAGGCCGGCAACCAAAGACGAAATACACACACAACACATACACACACGGGCCTACAGCACACCGCTGTTTAAAATAGCCTTGACGCGACACACGGTTGTACGCATGCGCCGGATTGCATTAGGTGTGACCCCTAGTAGTTTAGATGCTGTGGGACGTTCAAGAAAAACTGGAATTGCAATGAATATTCATGACCTAGGCAAAAATTAACTGACCAATAACAGCTAGGAATACCTTAATATTATAAATAGCTCATAAATTTTGTTCTCAAGCGCAACCAGTCGCGGGAAATTTGGTGTAAACATTGACCAAGTTTGCCGTGACGTTGCGCGTAATCCGGAAAATGCCGTGTTTTCGTTGCATAATTTTTGGATCAAGGTAAGTTCCCCCGATACATTAAACAGTACCATATTAATGAATGAGCTTTCATCTACCATCTATTAATTTTTAGGATGGGCAAACCCCTTTGAATTGTGGAAAACATTAGGGATTCCCCCGTCTCAAATTCCCTCGTCGGCAACCAATTGGGGGAATTACCTATACTTTGTGCGCGTTTACGCGTGTACGTCAAGTACGTGAGATAATGCGGGCATCGGCGCGGCGAGCAGGCCTGTGCGTGCGGGTAGTAACACACACAGTACATCGCATGACAGGGTTTTTTTACGGATCGTTTTGACGTTGTTTATGATCGTATCTATTCTTTATTGGACAACAAAACTAAATTTAATACAACACATTACTTCACTTGCGTTTACCTGATTTATTCATTCTTCAGAGAACTATTTAGTCTTTGTACAGAAATGTTACAATTTTCTCCAGAAATGTTATAATTTTAAAAGGAGTTAACTCGTTATTTCATAAATTTAAAACAACACAATACTTCACTTAAGTTTTCGTGATTTATTCAATTCTGATTTCTTGATTTTCTGAAAACAATTCCAAAATAAATCTAATTTGGTTTTGAAAGAAATAAACTAGGAGGGGCCTACAAAAAATACCACAAGCATTTAGAAATATAAACATGGCATAGTTCAACATAGGCACTTCTTATTTGTGCCTACATGCCCATTTATAATAATGTGCCTAATGTGGAGAACATTTCATATGTAAACAGGAATGAAATATATATAGATATTGTTATTATTATTTTATTTCAACCAAATTACATCGATCCTGATGATCTTATTTGTTTTATTGTCAGAACTTACAAAGACCCATCATATAAAGGTCATACACGAATACAAATTTTGAATCAATGAACATTCACTCCCACCCTTTTTTCAACATGTAGGTCGAGCCAAGGTCAAAATGAGCGACGAGCACATAAATAACATGAAGGTTATGTAGGGTGTGCGGAAGCAATGTCCAAAAACACAAACATAAAGCCAAGCCAGTGAAAAGATGTGCCGTATTCAAAGACAAAATTAAAGAAAAATACCACATCGATATTTCAGCTGATGAAGAACACCGCCATCTCCAACACATTTGCCATCTCTGCTATTCATATCTATACTTTTACCGAACCAATTTTCCCGGTAAAAGCTTCCCTCCCAAGATGCACAGTCCACGTTCTGTCATCGTCCGAAGAACACGGCATGGACTAGGGCTCCTGGGGGAACAGGGCGGCGAGTGCATGCATGCAGTGTTCAACACCCTGAACAGGCGCTTTGATGGAGCCCGGAACACCAGCAAGCAAGACCCTGACCTCCGTGATGCAAGAACATCTGCTCACTGTCAATCCCTCCATATCAAGTACATGTCCTCAGCGAAAGCCTCGCAAACGGAAATCTGAATCATAATTCATAAAGTACATGTATATGTAAAATTTAGAAGATGAAACCTAACAACATGTCATTCATTTAAAGTGTGACTCTAATTTTTTTAAGAATCAGTGTGATCAGTGAAATTTATAAACATAAAAATAGCCAACAGCCACTCACGAACATCACAAGGATTTCAAGGAATTTCTTGCTCGTATTTTTTCTTAATTTTTTTGGGGTGCGCCTTTTGCTTGTTGAATATTTTTAGGCCTAGAATTATTGATCCCGTTAATTTCAATAATCACAAACATAATATTTGTATTTACTGAAATAACATTGGCATCAAAATAGAACATGTCATCGTGGTTCTTAAAACAGTGGAAAATCCTGACCTAAACAAACACACCATGCAGGAAGGACAAAGCATGGAGGAAGGATGGACAAAGCAAGTGCACTGCATGACGGTCAAGTCATGTACGTGTTTCACTGTTTGTATTGAAACGTGTACAAAATAGACGCCGAGTAATATTTCGACAGTAGTGAAGACGTGTATTAAAAAAAAGAACTCCAAGCTACGTAGGGGGTTTGCCCACTCACCTTTCATGTTAATCTGTCTCCATGGGTTTCTCATCATACTGGCACTTCATTTTGTCATGGACTAACTCACTAACTGAGGTTTTTTGGGCCTAGAACTATCTCTAAATTCAGCATAACCGATGAGCCACACGACGTGAAAACGTGCATGTATGAACTGCTTCCGGGGGCCGTTTTATCCTCGAAACGAACGCGTACACCATTGAAACTGGTGTCCACTGGTTATAATGAGTATAATCTATTTAAATATATGTATGATTTATTTAAATATTCATTAGTATATTTATAACAACCGTTTTCATTGGCCGAAAAAAACAAGCAAATATTGTTTATGCAGCACTGCCCCTGGCCTCATTTGGGCAGCAGAGGGCGTGCTCCATGCGACTAGAATACACGCACGCGCACAACCGTTTGTCGCGGCATTAACAGCGGTGAGCACCCAGTCACAAGTCCTCCATGATAAGCATTGTGACACAGTTTATACTGACCTGTTGACTACAAAGCCAAGTCAGGTGAGGCAGATTTACAGGTAATTGTATTGTTCGAGTAATTTGCATATAATTAGCTTAACATTTGGGTTAATCCTATTAACGATTACAAGCAACAATTGTGTATTTAGGCCAGTCCAGGCCAGTAAGAAAAAGAAAAAAGGGCCAGTTGGCTGGTAAAAGAACAATCAGCTCGCACTATAGAAAATGGAATTTTAAGCGCATTGTGTTTACATACATGTACCTGGTTTTGTTACAATATGCTAAAAACTTAGCAGCTCCGATCAAGCAATTAGCGCGGCGCCGCATCGTACCCCTAGATGTTCTGAAACCTAAACACAGATAAACTCTCTAAATGTATAAAAGTGAAAAGTTCACTCACCAAAAAAAGTGAAATTTTCTTTTTCACAGCAAAAAACTTCTTTTAAAAAAGGAAAATCACTCAAGAAGAGTAACTGTTCACTCTTTCGAGGAGCCATAATTATGAAGGACAGCTCTGTTATAGTTGTTCTTTATATGGTTCCTCGGAAGAGTGAGAATTTACTCTTTTGGAGTGGTTTTAACTTTTTTGGAGTTGCCTCTCTGAAAAACTCAATTTCACTCATGTTAGATTGGTTTTATAAGAGATTCACTCTTTTTGAGAGTGGGCTTTTTACTCTTATACATTCAGAGAGACAACTAGTTTGTAGACATCGGTTGCGTCGGGAACGAGACGAGTCTGAGCAGTTGCCAGCAGCTCACACATCAAAGATAATAATCTCTGAGAGTTTAGGTTCCCGATTCAGTGATAAATCTGGGCACGCACTTTATGGTTAGCCTAATTAGCCCCATGCCAATATATGTTGCCTGTACAATCAATTAATCTCCGGCAACATCACCATTGCCAAACTGCATGAACGAAGCCAAAGACGAAGACGAAGCTGGGATTTAGAAAACGGTCTTAAATTGAAGTCAAGTAAGATGGCGTCTGATGACTCCCCCAGCTCGCCTTTTCTTTCCGCTGAGGTACTTTAGCATAGAGCCCATAGCAGATGTGGTTTGGCCCTGATTCAATCAAGCAGCAGCGCCTTGTAGGCGATTCACACCCGCTGCAAAATCTTGATGGAATATAAATCTGCAACAACCACGTCGCCAGTGGGTGTAAAGGCCATTCCTAGTGGATTATACAGATTTTCGGCGACAGTTCCTACCAGTAATCCATTTGGGTCGTACTGTTGTATTTTCATGGTTCCCCTTCTACCTTGATGAACAACTACATTACAGTAGCCGTGACTGTCACAAAAGATCCCAGCAGGATTCGCAGGATTTGTGTCCACAAGTGTCTTGATACCAAAAACCTCATTGCCCTTAAGGTCTGAGCACGAGAGGGTTCTATTTTCGTAGTTAGAAATAAACAGGCGCTTCATGTTATTCATCGCTAAAAAATTTATCAAGTTTTTATTTGGAATGATTGCTACTAACGAGCCGTCAAGCAAATGCACAGAAACAACTTTCCTGCCCCAGTCAGCCACAGCTAGTCGTTCTCCAGCTGCGTCTATCGCAATAGCGGTTAACTGACTTGATTCTTCCTTAGATGGTGTGAATTCGCGAATCAACTGAAGATTGTCGTCAAAAACCTTCACTTTCCTTTTGTCAGTGACAAAAAGCAGATCATCCGAGGTGACAGCAATACCCCCAGGAGCGTCCACCTGATGACCGCTTTGAGCGGCCGAAGTTTTGAAACGTCCAGTGGAGGTAAATATCGATAGTCGATGCAGCTGATCGTCTGTCACAGCAATGTCCCCGTTGTTGAAACATGCAACACCTCTGGCAAATTGGAATTTCCCGTCACCGTTTCCTTCCTTGCCGAACTCTTGCTTTACCTGCCACTTCTCTTTGAGCAATATCTTCCCAAGATCCTTTTCACTGACAACATCTTGACATTTTACCCCAATGAACGAAAGATCCACCTTTGCCGGTTCGCACTCGAGATCCTTCTGGAATTCCAAGTTGTGCATCACCTTCGGTTTGAGTTCCAAGAGCTCGAAACCGTCGACTTTACTCATCAAGTCGTTTACGGCCGTGACGATCTGATCTGCGCGTTCCATCTGGTCACGGTTGCGCATGAGCGCCTTTTCGTACTCGCTGTCTCTCTCCTGACAGATTTTGTTGACTTGTTCTGTGATTATCTTTGCTTTGCTTCTGATTTTAGCAATTTCTGCCTCCGCTTTTGCAGAAATATCACTGCAAACCTGAGCCAGTTTCGTTTGCAATCTATTCCGTGCATGTTTGATGGAGTCTTCGTTTAATGCAGATTGCTCTTTGCTTTTTTGGAACTTTTGCAATATGTCCTTGACACTCTCACGGAATGATTTGATGGTGTCACCGATACCAATGAACTTATGTTCCGCTGTTCGGTGCTCAGTTGCAGCACACATGGCGCAAATCAACACATCACAAGTCTCACAAAGAAAGCATATGGCTTGATCACTATGCTTTCTACATGATGTTGGTGATGTGACAGTCTTGGTAACATCTGTTGGTGGAGCCGTCGATTTGTCCACGTCGTCTGCTGGAATGACGCGATGGTCTTTTGTGGACCTCAGAAATTGATGTGCCTCTTGGCATTTCTTGCAAATGTTCTCCTTGCAGTCAAGGCATCTTGACACGGCCTCGTTTCCTTCTTCGCAGGATTCACAAGTCGCACTATTAGTAGTTACCTTTCCTAATAACTGCTCTTGTTTGTTTATCTCATCGACAAGAGATATCAGAAAGAAGCTGGAAGACAGATTCTGCACTCCTTCCTCATGAACGACCGTCTCTCTCCTGCAGACTGGACATGTTATCTTCGCCGCCTCTGCGTTCTGTTTGCTCACCATCTCTCCCAGACACTTCAGGCAGAAGCTATGAAGACAGTCTAGCATTTTAGGATCCTTGAATCGGCAGCAGCAGATCGGGCATTCCAGGTGCCCCTGGCTGATCGTGTCCAATACGGTTAGGGCTGCAGCCTCCGCCATCGTGATTATGATCCTAACGAAAAAGAATAAAACAACTTAGGAATACTCAAAGTGTGCGACAGGAAGGGGAGCTTATTTTGTTGCCATTATCTTATCTCATCTTGTCGCCTGTAATGGTTACAAGATTATAGACAAAGAGAGGCAATAAATACAGCCCTATTTGTAGGGCTATGTACCCACTAGGTCACTGATGACGTTATATTTGCTCTATCTTTTCCATGGTAAAAATGACACCTTTCAAATAAAAACATGACCGAGAAAGTGTCCATCAGTACCCGGAAATGGTTAGAGCAAATAATTATATATAGGTTCAGAATCAGGATCAATTAATCTGACCCAGAGTTTTACAAAAGAGTTTGACAGTCAAAATGACATTTTTTCTCGTTCATTTTGACTAAAAAGTTGAAATTTTCTCGGTCGCAAAATTACCGAGAAAGTTTCAATGTTTACCCGGAAATGGGGAGAGCATAGTATGCGGAAACGGCGATTGTGTATAGTTACGTGCTTCGGGTTATTATTATGATCAAATAAATTTGAGTCACAGATGTTTTTTTTTATTCCTAAGTGACTTTATCAACCTATTTGTAGGGTTAGAGTGGACACAGGAGACAGAATATGAAATTCTATTTGCTTCTATCCTTTTCATGTTCAAAATAACACTTCTTTTTGACCGAGAAAGTGACATTTTTTACCCGGAAATGGGTAGAGCCAGCAGACTGCATTGTACATGTAAATGTATAGCCTACAACCACCCGGCCAAAAGCTAATCGTTATAATAATATCAGGAATGTTTACTACAAAATACTAACCTATTTCACTTATTAACAAATCAATTACATGAATCTATTCAACTTGATGTACAATGTACTCACTTTTCAAAACTGATTCGTCAGTTGGTTGGGGTTTCATCAGCCACAAATATTTAGCACCGAAATCCCGCGGAAGAATATCGGCAAAACTACATGTACATGTACTTCGAACGGATAAGGCAAGGTGTGATCAAGCCTAGTACATGTACTGTAGTACTGCTTTACTCAACATCGAGGTGACAAAAGGGTTGTGTCGCACACAATATTAACACATAAATTCCCTTAATTCAAGTTGAAGGTACAGGCCAACTTCAGTAGACACCATTTATATGTGTATTTGTGCAACAACTGCGCGGCGTTTGAGGAGGAAAACCTTGTTGTAGCTCCATGGGAAAACCCAGTTGCCATTTTTAACTCTCCAGTTGAAAGTTCAGACGACTGGCCTTCCGCGTAAAACTACGGTAGTTCATAATGGACATTACATATGTCTCCATGTATACAGGAAGAAATATTAATAATTATTCTAGGAAAAATTCACAAAATTTATGGCAATCGAGGTGTATTCATTTGGGATAATAGCTTTTTATGGCAAAGCATATTTCCTTCTTCACTTTTAAAAAGAGACGTGTTACAGGTAGAAAATTGTGTAGAAAAAAAATTGTTTAAATGTAATAATATGAAATTGAAATGAGTTTGTGACAACAAATTATTATTTACAACTCGATGCTTCTAAAAAACAAAGTAATAGCTAATAAAATTGAAGAGTTGATTTCTAAATACAATAAAGTGAAAATAAAGATTAAAAAACAGCTGTCGTGTACGTTGTTTTATTTATTAAAGTTTCAAAACCGTGCCAAATAAATGTTCAAATGAATCTATTGCGTTACGGAAATATAACCTCTTAAATGTAGTATACACCATTTACTTTTGCTGTAATTTTCTAAATTGGATGTGTTATAGGGTTTGTATACTCGTGACGCTGACAATGGATGCTGGAAAACCAAGAACATAAATGTTGTTTTGCAGTCTGGTTCCCTGACTTCATTCAGACAAAACAGAGCGATGTATAGACCTCGGATAATTATCAGGTTAGGAAACCAGACTCTAGTTGGCTGGCACACATTAACATCTGTGTAACAGTATTGCAAATAACATGGAGACTCAATTTTATAAATTGGAGACAGTGTTTGAAAATAGTAAGATATTTCCAACGATTGCCGACTGGCTTGCGATTCTGGCAAGGTACACTGTATAGTTTTGGGTTAAATAACGGGGGTTTTCACCTGTAAAGTAGCAAACCATCGCCGTATTTTAGTTTAACGAATTTTTGATGTAAAATAACGGTACTGCGACCTTGAAAATATCCTACAACGAATAATAGTTTTCGTGTTGTGTAGCGTTAATGTATACAAAGAGGATATAAATTTACAAAAACACTTTCTTAAAATTCAACATTTTGTGTAAATATACATTAAACACATACAAAGTGTTGTTTATTTACAGACAATTTATTGATCTCATTACACAGCAAATGACCATTCAGAACTGAGAAAATTGGTAGTATGTTAAATTAGGGTGTTTAGGGAGCTTACCAATTCGTCCTTACCGTGCGACCCGGAAGAAGTTCGCTGGAATCCGCAATTTTTGTTAACAAAAGAGCCCTTGACAACGCCGACAGTTCGCGACTAGAACTTTGTATGCAAATCTGAAAACATGAATATTCTGTTCCTCGCTGCGTTCGGAACGCAATACCCAAATTATGTTTAGGTCATTTACATATCTTGAAGGAAGACAGAAGACGACCCACATAGTTCATGGTGGTGGCTGCTTAAGTCGATTATCTACATCACACTAGTAAGGTACCGTTAGGAGTGACCTACATATAACGTGACAAAAGTATAAATATATATAAATATAAGTATATATTGCTCCACAACACGTGGGTCATTCCACCAAGTTGGAACAAACTAAGGCGAAAAAGCCGTTTACCAGTTCGCGCCGTACATTTTCAAGGCGTGTGATTCTGTGGTCGAAAAATACTCGGCATTTTTTATATAATATTGGACACAATGTATCTTGGTAACCATAAAGCATTTTTTCTTTAATGACAAACTTTTTATCACAAATTATGTATCGGTAGTATAATTATGCCGTAAATGTATGCCAAGGTGTGCGGGACATTGGGATTCAGGCATGCGTAGCACTTCTCAGGAAGCTTTTAGGCGTGCGATGGTGTGGGGGTACGATCGCACGCCTCAAATCAGAAGAACTGATTTATCCTATATATGTATACCTTAAATTTACATCCACCAATTCCTGATAATTCAAGCAATTACCAATGGTACATCCTACCTTTACATCCACCTATTCCTGATAATTCAAGCAATTACCAATGGTACCGCTACATGTACATCCTACCTTCCTTTCTCTATGCATCCACCCATTCCTGATAATTCAAGCAATTACCAACGGTGTATCCTACCTTTAAATGAACAAAAGTGGTGGTAACAAATCCATACGTCTGTAACTTACTGCTCTGCTCTGCTCTGCTCTTCTGAGAACATGGACAAAAGTGACAATGCTGGCACTACATGTACTCACAAACAAGGTCAATTGTATCCCATGCCCCCAGGGTTTGTTTGGTACGGAGCTCTGGAAGTGCCATCCGACTTGTTTACATCATGAGATATTTTATCTCAGGATGACGACATAATAGAGGCAAAATGACGACACCTTGAAATATTTGTTCGCGTAATGGCGACATCCTGAGATATTATCTTAGCATGTCGTCATCCCGCGATATATTATCTCAAGATATCATCATTTTACTTTCAGCATGTCGTCATCCCGCGATAAATAATCTCGGCATGTCGTCATCCTACTTTCAACATGTTGTCATCCCGCGATATATTATCTCAGGATGTCGTCATCCCACTTTCAACATGTCGTCATCCCGCGATATTTTATATCAGGATGTCGTCGTCGTACTTTCAGGATGTCGTCATCACGCGATATATTATATCAGGATGTCGTCGTCGTACTTTCAGGATGTCGTCATCCCGCGATATATTATCTCAGGATGTCGCCATTACGTGAACAAATATCAAAGGATGTCGTTATTTTGCCTCTATTATGTCGTCATCCTGAGATAAAATATGTCAGGATGTAAACAAGTCGGATGGCACTTCCAGAGCTCCGTATAAACCAGTCACTTTCTTTGGCCTCTCCCTGTATACCTCGACAACAACTACTGCATTCAAAGTTACCATACCACAAAGTTCTTTTATTGTCATAAATTTGAGAAGCACAATTTTACCAAGATGAAATTTCTTCACTAATGTCTTATACCACTGCAAGAAAAGAAAAAAGGCGCACTAAATACTTGTTGAAGAGTAAAGCAAATCTATGAGCCTTGGCTCTCAGTAAATGCTCTGATATTTTCGAGCTATGTTATTACTTTCTGATGGCCGATTTTTTGTGTTAGCTGTCTCTCACAATTGCCTTTTCATTAGAAATATAATAGCGAGAACTGGACAGAAGTCCATACACGAACATAACTAATTGTTTCCTACTTTGACCTATCAGCTATGGATCAGAAAGCAATAACTTATCCTAAACAGTCAAATTGAGCTCAGAAAAATATCAAAGCATTTACTGAGAAAATACGATTTTTGTTCAGACAAGTCTCATAGTGTTTGTGCACTGGGTTTCAAGTGATGTCCGTGTATTTTCCCAGACGTTTAAATTGAAGTCCGATAAGATGTCTGGTATGAGGGGGTACTTGTGCACGGAGCCTATAGCAGATGTAGTTTAGTTCAAGTAAGCAGCAGTGCCTAGCAGGCAATTCACATCCGCTGCAAAATCTTGATGGAATGCAAGTCTGCAACAACCATGTCGCCAGTGGGTGTGTAGGCCATTTCTAGCGGATTGTACAGCTTTTCGGCTACAGTTCCTACCAGTAATCCATTTGGGTCGTACTGTTGTATTTTTGAGTTTCCTTTTCCATTTTGATGAACAATTACATTAAAGTAGCCGTGACTGTCAAAAAAGATCCCAGTTGGACTCGCCGATTTTTTGTCCATAAGTGTATTGACACTAAACACCTCATTGCCCTTGAGGTCTACGCAGGAGAGGGTTTTATTTTCGTAGTTAGAAATGAACAGGCGCTCCATATTATCCATCGCTAAATAAAATGTCACATTTTCATTTGGAATGGTTGCTACTAACGAGCCATCAAGCAAATGCACAGAAACAACTGTCCTGCCCAAGTCAGCCACAGCTAGTCGTTCTCCAGCTGCGTCTAGCGCAATAGTGGTTAACTGACTTGCCTCTTCCTTAGATGGTGTGAATTCGCGAATCCACTGAATATTGCCGTCAAAAACCTTCACTTTCTTTTTGTCCGTGACAAAAAGCAGATCATCCGAGGTGACAGCAATACCCCCAGGAGCGTCCAGCTGATGACCGCTTTGAGCGGCCGAAGTTTTGAAACGTCCAGTGGAGGTAAATATCGATTGTCGATTCAGCTGATTGTCTGTCACAGCAATGTCCCCGTTGCTAAAACATGCAACATTTCCGGCGAATTGGAATTCCCCGTCACCGTTTCCTTCCTTGCCGAACTCTTCCTTTACCTGCCTCATCTCTTTGAGCAATATCTTCCCAAGATCCTTTTCACTGACGACATCTTGACATTTGACCCCGATGAACGAACGATCCACCTTTGCCGGTTCGCACTTGATCTCCATCTGGAATTCCAAGTTGTGCATCACCTTCGGTTTGAGTTCCAAGAGCTCGAAATCATCGACTTTACTCATCAAGTCGTTTACGGCCGTGACGATCTGATCTGCGCGTTTCATCTGGTCACGGTTGCGCATGAGCGCCTTTTCGTACTCGCTGTCTCTCTCCCGACAGATTTTGTTGACTTGTTCGGTGATTACCTTTGCTTTGCTTCTGATTTTAGCAATTTCTGCCTCCGCTTTTGCAGAAATGTCATTGCAAGCCTGAGCCTGTTTCGTTTGCAATCTATTCCGTGCATGTTTAATGGAGTCTTCGTTTGATGCAAATTGCTCTTTGCTTTTCTGGAACTTTTGCAATATGTCCTTGACACTCTCACGAAATGATTCGATGGCATCCCCGATACCAATGAACTTATGTTCCGCTGTTCGGTGCTCAGTTACAGCACACATGGCGCAAATCAACACATCACAAGTCTCACAGTGAAAGCATATAACCTGTTCACTATGTCTTCTACATTTTGGTGTGGCCATCTTAGTAGCATCTGTTGGTGAAGCACTTGGTTTGTCCAAGTCTTCCGCTGGAATAATGCGATGGTCTTTGGTCAACTTCAAGCGACGGTGCGCCTTTTGGCATTTCTTGCAGATGTTTTCCTTGCAGTCAAGGCATCTCGACACGGCCTTATTTCCTTCTTCACATGATTCACAAGTCGCAATAGTAGTAGTTATCTTTTCTAATAACTGCTCTTGTTTGTTTATCTCATCGACAAGAGATATCAGAAAGAAGCTAGAAGACAGACTCTGCACTCCTTCGTCAGTCACGACCGTCTCTCTCCTGTAGACTGGACATGTTATCTTCGCCCTCTCTGTCGTCTCTTTGCTCACCATCTCTCCCAGACAGTTCAGGCAGAAGCTATGAAGACAGTCTAGCATCTTAGGATCCTTGAATCGACAGCAGCAGATCGGACATTCCAGGTGCCCCTGGCTGATCGTGTCCAACACGGTTCGGGCTGCAGCCTCCACCAGCCTGATAATGTAATGAAGTGTATACTTCAGGAAAAAAGAAAGAAACAAAATCCGTTTCGACTATTACATTCAGGAATACTGTGTCAGGATGGTTATGTTGAGGAGGGGCATGGAGCTGTAAAATGGAGGGCAGTGGTTTAAAACCATATGTGACCCAGACATCAGTGAATTTCAGGACAATGAATAGTCAAAAATCCAAAAAACTATATCAAGTATGTTTAAACATCATCGCTGGGTACGGATAACAAGGTTGAAAGTTTTCTAAAAACGTAACTCACCGTAATTGACCCAAAAAGAGAGATACATTTGAAAGAGGGCGCTTTTTTCTGCATAGCGCCCTCTTGTGACAACTTGTACATTAATACTACACGTCTGTTGCTAGCTTACCGGTATCAAGACAATTTGTGTTGTTAATTTAATACTTGATTAAATTTTAAGGTGGTCATTTTGTTACTTTCAATTATTATGTTGGTTTGTGTACCGACAAGACTATTTGAATATTAGTAATAGTAGGCCTACCGGTAATTAATTTCCTCCCAAGATGTTTTAAAGTTCTTTAAAAGGCGCCCGTTCTTCTGCATGCACTCGGTTGGCATGGTCCCACTTCATCTAAGGAATCAATTCTCGGGGTATCAATCTCAGTTTTGTGAACATCAGCTTTAGCTCATTCTGACGAAGTTGACAAATTTATAACCTCTGCGACAGCAATAAATAAAGTATCGACCATTATTTTGCGCACGAGACGGCTCTTAAAACAATTTTATATACAAATTTCATTTTTAAAAAGCTGGCTTGAATGTTGAGAGATGCGGTGATCTGTTAAATTTCATACATTTCTGCAACAATTTTCTTAGTCGCCTAGAAATGTTCAGTTCCACACATTTTCCTGTAGGTTGTATGTAGTTCGTTATAATTTCTCTAGCTATACAGTTATATAGTCCGGCCTCTTGTTGCAGCTGACCCATCTTCTCTTTAGGTATTTATTCCAGATCTCCTCATTAGAGGGTGGCGTACTTGACTGTTCCATCTTCCAGTTGACACCGTTCGCAATGGAGGAGTCTTTGTCAATAGGGAACCGGCCACCGTCCACGGATTGGTTTCAGAGAGGTCACACATCGGGAAATAATAATAATAATGTTTACATTAAAGTCATTCAGATGCCCGCTTCACATCGTTGTCAGTCCCTGGCTGGACATTATGATAAATAAAAGCAGTCCCTAAGAGTATCCCTGGGGGGAAAACACGTCTGGCTGGTTAAAATGGTGTTTACTTTGTGTTTGGCTCTGAACGCCACCGTATAATTGTAACAAAGTTAAATACTCGTGTTGAATGTTTTATGTTTTTGTTAACCTAGTTTGTTTTACCGGTATTGCTTTTCGAGGGAGTTTCAACAACCCACCCTACTGTCGATGCGCGAAATAAGGCACACGGTAATTCATCTGCGTCGCAAATGACGTCGTACAAACCACTCGGTAAGAAAATACGTTGCATTGCTGAATCGCGCGCTGACTATGCCTATCAACAGAGGGCGCTATTTGGAGCGCTGGACAATATTTTTGTTGAAAACACCCTTATGAATGTCGACTTTTACGAGCAAAAGGGACATTTCCGCTAATTTACTGGCATTTTATATTGACAAGGATATTTAGTCTTTCGATATATTACAAATGTATAGCATTTTACGGAGTGTACTCTTTAAAATGTGCAACCGTAAATGTTAAAAAACTAATACATCATGTACATGTACCATGTTAGTTAATGTTGTCAATGTTTTGTTACAGTATCATCCATTAATAATTGGTCCATATCATACTTTACACCATTCGACAATATTTTTGTTGAAAACACCCTTATGAATGTCGACTTTTACGAGCAAAAGGGACATTTCCGCTAATTTACTGGCATTTTATATTGACAAGGATATTTAGTCTTTCGATATATTACAAATGTATAGCATTTTACGGAGTGTACTCTTTAAAATGTGCAACCGTAAATGTTAAAAAACTAATACATCATGTACATGTACCATGTTAGTTAATGTTGTCAATGTTTTGTTACAGTATCATCCATTAATAATTGGTCCATATCATACTTTACACCATTCGAAGGGGTGTACAATGGGTAATATTAAAAGCAATATACCCAAACCCATCAAACACCAACTGCAGGTTTTGCTAGGTTTTGGTAGGTTTGGTATCAAACCATAGCAACTATAGTAGCAACTCAGTACTAAAAAGCCGGGGAGACCCTGTTGAATTCTGTCAGGTTCAGGACAGAAATGAATGAGACTTGTACAAATGTTGGAGTTTGGGGGGTGTCGGAACGTGGGGGGCGTCAGAACGTGGGGGCGATGGAACGTGGGGGGCGTCGGAACGTGGGGGGCGTCGGAACGTGGGGGCGTCGGAACGTGGGGGGCGATGGAACGTGGGGGGCGATGGAACGTGGGGGCGTCGGAACGTGGGGGGCGTCGGAACGTGGGGGGGCGATGGAACGTGGGGGCGTCGGAACGTGGGGGGGCGGCGGAACGTGGGGGGCGGCGGAACGTGGGGGGCGGCGAAACGTGGGGGCGGCGGGACGCGGGGGCGGCGGAACGCGGGGGCGGCGGAACGCGGGGGCGGCGGTACGTAGGGGTGTAACCGGCCATCACTATAGGTCAGAGTGAATATTTTCTTTATCCGCGCTTCTTGGTCAAAACGACACTTTTCCGAGTCCACAAAAATGTCATTTCGATTGAGAAAGTGACATTTTCGATCAAATTTTGACCGAAAAAAAGTGTCATTTTTTTCACGGAAATGAACAGAGCAACTTAGTTCAGATTCAGAATCAATTATTGTGTTCTATTACAGACTACAAAAGCTAATCGTTCCTTTATCTTACGAATCAGGCATGATTCAAGCAACACCCAATCACATTGAATCTGTGCAACATGTAATGTGTATTACATGTAACATGATTCATATGTATTGTACTACAACTACACTATACTCACTTTTTAAAACTGATTCGTCAGTTGGATGTGGTCTTCAACCACATTTTCGTTGCGTGTAAAACACAAGAATGGCCTTCCACCGGTCCAGGTACCGCCGGTATACTTTCGAGCGGCGAAAGGTGATCACTTGTGTAGTTGTACTTATCGAAACAAGGTACGTATCGACTACCGCAGCATCCTGTGTACATGTACATGTATTTGTTCAACAACTGCGCAGTATTTGATGAGGAGGCATTGCGTGCAGCACAATTTACTCACTGTGGGGAAAACCTGTTTTTTAACTCGCGCCAATGACCGATTCACTTGTATTTCAGGTAAGAGTTACACAAATATAATTACACAAAGATAATAAACTGAAATAAATCAAAACATCTCTCGAGAATGTCAGCATCAACTCTGTATAGCAACCGCTCCAAATAACACCAGACATGGCAATTACAATCCCATTATTATTTTTAACTAAAACCGAATATAATGGGGGCACAATTAATGAATACAATTTGGACAACGGGAGTCAAAAGGTATCCCCAATGTAATTTCTATAGATGAATAGGTCTCCACAAGAATTTTCACGAAATAGATTTTTGAATTTTACTCAAACTTCTCACAAACTAGAGTTAGGATGTGGGTTAGGGTTAGTGTTTGGGTTAGGGTATAATATAGGGTATATTTTGTTAAAATTTCAACCTAGTAATTTAATTGTGGTTGAAATAGAATCATTTTGAAAAAGGTGCTCGACTTTCTAACCATTTTGAAAACGAGACCAAGGAGATGTCTCCACAAGGATACAACGTTGAGGATGGTTGTTCGCGGAATCTCAGGAATTCTTTTCAGGTATCCGAGGGGTGTGTCAGGTAGCAATACACTGTTAAAATGTTGTTGGTTAAACTTGTTTAACAACCTCGGTTGTCCAAGTGCCCTGCTTACACAAATGTTGTCCGCTGTTTAAACAGGACACGTGAACAACCCAGGTCGTTGTCCTTGTTTAAACAACTTTTAAACAGTGTTTAAACAGTGTATGGCCAATAGTCGAGCGTGTATGGCATAGGGGCAAGAGGGAGTCTCCTCTATCGTGCTGGGTATTTCATTTGTCGTATACGAGGTACTAAGGGCTTTCACTCGTTGGAAAGTGATACAATACAATTATAGACCTTATATTATACCCTAACCCAAACACTAACCCTAACCCACATCTCAACCCGTTTTAAGGTAGTTTGAGTAAAATAAAATAAAATAAAATAAGTTAAGAGGGCCTAATATTTCGATCTTAACAAGATCTTCTTCAGAGACATATTCGCTGTGTACACGAAACAAACATATATAGGGCAACATACAGCATGATGCACATCACATAGCTGACGGGAGAAATACAAAAGAAAAAGCATGTACAGAGTTCTGTGGAACAACAAAAGGAGGATTAGGCTAAGGGTTAAAGGGACAGGTCAGTGTGGGTAGGATCAAAGAAAGAACTAACAAAGAAGTATTAATAGGAGAAATGTGGAGGGGGGTGGGGGTTAGGACAATAGACAAGGGGAAACCAGAGGAGTGCGAACAAATAAGAACAAACTGCTGGCAAGGCTTAAATCTTAAACAGATGACAAATGGGAGAAAACAATAAAAGTTAATCATGTTCTAGTTGGATGTCGAGCCCATGTGGTTGAATAGTCCGAAGACGATTCATCCAAACTTTCTCCCGGCTGAGACGGACTGAGTCTTTCCGATGGCCAAGTGATTCTATGCCCTGTAGAATCATATCAGAAATGCAATGGTTAGGCCGATTGAAGGGGTGACCGACTGGGGTATCTAGTTTATTGGTGTTGACAGTCGATTGATGACCGTAGAAACGCTTTTTTAGAGCAATTTTGGTCTCTCCGACATACTGAACTCCACAGAACCTGCAAGATATGAGATATACGACATTAGATGTACTACAAGTGATGTTACCAATAATTTTATGTGTGGTACCAGAAGAGTGGCCAGAAAAGGTGTCAGACTCATTTTAACACATTTTCTGAAATTTCTTTTAAATACCCACTAATCTATAGAAATTACCCTGTGGAGCATATGAAGCACGATATGTGGCAGAGAAAACCCCCCCTCTTTTGTGTTGGCCATTGTGTTCCCGGAATCTCAGGAATTCCTTTTAGGTTTCAAGGGGGATGGGTTAGGTTACAATAGTGTTGAGTGCGTATAAAGTATAGGGATAAGAGGGGAGTACCCCTCTGCCACATATCGTGCTGGGTATACTGTGGAGACCCGACTCCCATTATCCCCATGGTGTTTAGGTCTCGACAGGGTACCAAATTTAGAAACCTACACACCCGTGTGTGTAAACACCTGTTATCATGGACCCCCTATTTTGTTTGTACCGGTAGTACAGTACTTTTGGAAGGCCTTCCATAGGTTTTGTACACAAATATATAATCGTGGACTTTATGTCAATTGTCCTCTATTGTTCTACGTAAACTATTTGAATGCGGATACAAACTCATGCATACTACATACTACATACATAAATGGTTATTTTGTAGTCTCTTCAGTTCTGAACTTGGTTCAACTAGCGAGCCAAAAATATAGAATTAACGAAAACAAGAGCTGTTTCGCCAAATATCGATCCTTTTTGTCGCGATGAAGTCATCGGTAGTCATGTGATGTCACATCATGTGATTTATTATGATTTTATTAGGTTTTTGGATCTTTAAGCTCTTGGAAGTACAATTTCAGTAGACATCAGATCAAGTTATAAGGAACATGTTTTGTTGTCGAATAAACTACTCCAGGGCCGATGCAGCGCGCAGCACGAGCGAGGCGCCGTATGATGTCCACATGTGCCATCGACTCAAGCAGGACCACGTTATTAGTATGCTGGGAACTTAGCAGCTCCGATCAAACAATCAACGCGGCGCCGCATGTCCCCCTGGATGTGCTAAAACCTAAACACAGATCAACACTCTCAATGTATAAAAATGAACGGTTCATCACTAACAAAAAAAGTAATGAAATTTACTTTTCAAAGTAAAAACAGCAAAACAAAAGGGAAAACCACTCTAGAAGAGTAACTGCATGTTCACTCTTTCCGGGAGCCATAAATTATGAAGACAGTTCTTTTATAGTTGTCCTTTATAAGGTTCCTCGGAAGAGTGAACATTTACTCTTTTTGAGTGGTTTTTACTTTTTGGGAGTTGCCTTCACTCTAAAAAACTCAATTTCACTCTACGGGAACGAGACGATCGAGTCTAAGCGGTTGCCAGCACCTCACACATCAAGGATAATAATTTCTGAGATTTTTGGCCCCCGACTCAGTGATAAATCTCGGCACGCACTTGATGGTTAGCCTAAATAATCTCCGGCCCCATCACCATTGTCAAACTGCTAAACGAAGCCAAAGACGGCGACGAAGCTGAGATTTGGAAAACGGCCTTAACTTGAAGTCGGGTAAGATGGCGTTTATTGACTCCCCCAGCTCGCCTTTTCTTTCCGCCGAGGGGGTACTTGAGCATAGAGCCCATAGCAGATGTGGTTGGCTCTGAATCAAGTAAGTAGTAGAGCCTCGTAGGCAATTCACATCCGCTGCAAGATCTTGATGGAATGTCTGTCTGCAACAACCACGTCGCCAGTAGATGTATAGGCCATTTGTATCGGATTGTACAGCTTTTCGGCTACAGTTCCTACCATTAATCCATTTGGGTCGTACTGCTGTATTGTTGCGGTTCCCCTGTCACCGAGATGAACAGCAACATTAAAGTAGCCGTGACTGTCAAAAAAGATCCCAGTTGGACTCGCCGATTTTTTGTCCACAAGTGTCTTGATACTAAACAGCTCATTGCCCTTGAGGTCTACGCAGGAGAGGGTTTTATTTTCGTAGTTAGAAATGAACAGGCGCTCCATATTATCCATCGCTAAATAAAATGTCACATTTTCATTTGGAATGGTTGCTACTAACGAGCCATCAAGCAAATGCACAGAAACAACTTTCCTGCCAAAGTCAGCCACCGCTAGTCGTTCTCCAGCTGCGTCTAGCGCAATAGCGGTTAAATGACTTGCCTCTTTCTTAGATGGTGTGAATTCGCGAATCAACTGAAGATTGCCGTCAAAAACCTTCACTTTATTTTTGTCCGTGACAAAAAGCAGATCATCTGAGGTGACAGCAATGCCCAAAGGAGCGTCCAGATGATGACCGCTTTGAGCGGCGGAAGTTTTGAAACGTCCAGTGGAGGTAAATATCGATAGTCGATTCAGCTTTATGTCTGTCACAGCAATGTCCCCTTTGCTAAAACATGCAACACCTCTGGCGACTTGGAATTCCCCGTCACCGTTTCCTTCCTTGCCGATTTCTTCCTTCACCTGCCACTTCTCTTTAAGCAATATCTTGCCAAGATCCTGTTCACTGACGACATCTTGACATTTGACCCCAATGAACGAAAGATCCACCTTTGCCGATTCACACTTGAGCTCCTTTTGAAATTCCAAGTTGTGCATCACCTTCGGTTTGAGTTCAAGGAGCTCGAAATCATCGACTTGACTCATCAAGTCGTTTACGGCCGCGACGATCTGATCTCCGCGTTCCATCTGGTCACGGTTGCGCATGAGCACCTTTTCGTACTCGCTGTCTCTCTCCTGACCGATTTTGTTGACTTGTTCGGTGATTACCTTTGCTTTGCTTCTGATTTTAGCAATTTCTTCCTCCGCTTTTGCAGTAATATCACTGCAAGCCTGAGCCAGTTTCGTTTGCAATCTATTCCTTGCATGTTTGATGGAGTCTTCGTTTGATGCAAATTGCTCTTTGCTTTTCTGGAACTTTTGCAATATGTCCTTGACACTCTCATGGAATAATTCGATGGCGTCACCGATACCAATGAACTTATGTTCCGCTGTTCGGTGCTCAGTTGCAGCACACATGGCGCAAATCAACACATCACAAGTCTCACAGTGAAAACATATGGAGTGATCACTATGTTTTCTACATTTGTGTGTGGCAGTCTTAGTAGCATCTGTTGGTGAAGCCCTCAGTTTGTCCAAGTCTTCCGCTGGAATGATGCGATGGTCTTTGATGGACTTCAAGCGACGGTGCGCCTCTTGGCATTTCTTGCAGATGTTCTTCTTGCAGTCAAGACATCTCGACACGGCTTCATTTCCTTCTTCACATGATTCACAAGTTGCAACAGTAGTAGTTACCTTTCCTAATAACTGCTCTTGTTTGCTTATCTCATCGACAAGAGATATCAGAAAGAATCTAGAAGACAGACTCTGCACTCCTTCCTCAGGAACGTCCGTCTCTCTCCTGCAGACTGGACATGTTATCTTCGCCCTCTCTGTCGTCTCTTTGCTCACCATCTCTCCCAGACAGTTCATGCAGAAGCTATGAAGACAGTCCAGCATCTTAGGATCCTTGAATCGACAGCAGCAAATCGGACATTTCAGGTGCTCCTGCACTCTAAAAACAGATTGGTTAAAAGACCAACCAATCTAATTGGTTGACCCCATATTGGTTGTTTTTAACCAATGTGTTGGTTAAAGCGTAACCAATGCGTTGGTTGTCCGTCAACCAGTCATATTGGTTGACGGTATCAACCAATCTATTGGTCATTTATAACCAATATATTGGTTGTCCTTCAACCAGTCATATTGGTTGAGCTTGTAACCAAGGTATTAACCAATATATTGGTTATTCATAACCAATATGTTGGTTGTCCTTCAACCAGTCATATTGGTTGAGCTTGTAACCAAGGTATTAACCAATCTATTGGTTATTCATAACCAATATGTTGGTTGTCCTTCAACCAGTCATATTGGTTGAGCTTGTAACCAATTGTATTAACCAATCTATTGGTTATTCATAACCAATATATTGGTTGTCCTTCAACCAGTTATATTGGTTGAGCTTGCAACTAAGGTATCAACCAATCTATTGGTCATTAATAACCAATATGTTGGTTGTCCTTCAACCAGTCATATTGGTTGAGCTTGAAACCAAGGTATTAACCAATCTATTGGTTATTCATAACCAATAGATTGGTTGGCCTTCAACCAGTCATATTGGTTGAGCTTGTATACAGCAACTGACCAATCAGAAGTGAGAACATTTGTTTTGACAATAGTCGATGTTAAATTGTAGTATTTAGTCCAAAATGCACTTTTTTGGCCTTAATATGTAATTATTCAAACGATTCCATGATTGAATTTAGATTTTTGTACAAACATAGTGAAAAATTCACATTACATTTCCTTTGTATTCAAATTTTGACATTATTCATAAAAAACTAGCTGTGACTTCGTCGTGGACAAAAAAAGCGAACTATAAAACTAACAACGGCAGTAGCTAAGTTTGTAGTATTAGTGTTCAGTAGGTAATAGGTTATTATTGTATTTATGTGTATTTGCAGTGTGTAATAAGTTAATTCCATTGGTATTATTTAATTACGTAATTTGTCCACGTAGGAACCAATACATAAAAACAACCAATAGTATTGGTTGTAGCCTAACCATTATA
This sequence comes from Crossaster papposus, assembly GCA_037893245.1. Classification (NCBI taxonomy): domain Eukaryota; kingdom Metazoa; phylum Echinodermata; class Asteroidea; order Velatida; family Solasteridae; genus Crossaster; species Crossaster papposus. The sequence goes on along the minus strand of JBAIAA010000669.1, from coordinate 216,798 downwards.
CATTGGTTGAATTAACCAATAATGTATTTTTGCATTTGTTATAACCAATGCAATTGGTTGCGTGTTAACCAATATGAATTGGTTGCAGCCCTACCATTATGTATGGTTAGTGCTATAACCAATATGGATTGGTTACGTGGTAACCAATACAAATTGGTTGGAGTCCTACCATTGTGGATTGGTTAAATTAACCAACATTGCATTGGTTGGTTTTATAACCAATATGGATTGGTTAAATAGGTAACCAATGTCATATTGGTTATTTTAACCAATATATTGGTTATCCACATATCTACCAACTGGATTGGTTGAAATCGACCAATATATTGGTTATTTTCAACCAATCTGTTTTTAGAGTGTGGCTAATTGTGTCCAACATAGTTCGGGCTGCAGCCTTCGCCATTGTGATTATGACCCTAACGACAAAAACGAAAATGAAAAGGTATTCTCAAAGTGTGCGACAGTAAGGGGCTTATATTGGGGAGTAGCGTGGAGCTGTAAAATGGAGAAGGGTGCACACTAACGCTACAAATGTAATTTGGGGCTGTAATTTGCTTATTTTGTTGCCATTATCTTATCTTGTCTTGTTGCCTGTAATGGTTACAAGATTATAGACAAAAGAGAGCCAATAAACACAGCCCTATTTATAGGGCTAGATACACAGAGCGTGAGTTCGAATCCCGGCCGTCGACACGTGTGTCTTTAAGCAAGGCAATTAAACCACTATTGCTTCGTCCTTCGGATGGGACGTAAAGCCGTCGGTCCCGTGTGTGTGTATTGTGTATATATTGAACCAGGACATGCACGTAAAAGAACCCAGTTACGCTTATCGCTAAGAGAAGAGGTTCGCCCCGGTGTTTCTGGCATTCCGTTCATCCTCCTACTCAGGTTTCTTCAGGCTTACGAGCTACAGTGCCTTGGGCGCTTTTGAGGAATCTTCGGTTTCATTGCCGAAAAAAAATAATAATAATAATATTAAGGTCAGATTGATGAAGCTATATTTGTTCTATCCTTTCCATGGTCAAAATGACACCTTATGAATAAAAACAAGTGCCATTTTTCTCGTTAATTTTGAACTAAAAAGGCGACATTTTCTCGGTCAAACTGAACGAGAAAGTGACATTTTTTACCCGGAAACGGGTAGAGCAAATATATATACATTCAGATTCAGGATCAATTAACCTCACCCATAGTTTGTTCTACCTTGGAGGAATATTCCTCCATGGTTCTACCTACAGGCTACATTGTACATACATGTACATGTACACACAACTTCCCAAAAGCTAATCGTTCTAACGAATATCAGGCATGTTTACTGAAGCTGTCTCACTTATTACAATAATCAATTACGTTGAATCTATTCAACATGTACAATGTACTCACTTTTTAAAACTGATTCGCCAGTTGGATGTGGTCTTCAACCACAAATATTTAGCACTAGAAATCCCGCAGTAAACACAAGAATGGCAAAACTACTTCGAACGGCTGAAGCTGTGATCAAGCGTAGTGCTGGTACATGTAGTAAAGTAGTAGTACTGCTTCACTCAACATCGAGGGGATGAAAGGTTTGTGTCGCACAAAATATGAACACATAAATTCTCATAATTCACGTTGCAGGTATAGGCCAACTTCTGTAGACGCCATTTATCTGTGAATTTGTGCAACAACTGCGCAGCGTTTGAATAGAGCCTCACGCCCGAGAACAAACAGGGCCTTCTTATATAGACAATAGGTCCCTATACGCGTACATCAGGTGATTGTATATCATGTGAATCATTAACATGATACGATGGATAACACATAACAATGTACATCATCCGACGAGTACACTGGTAAGATATTAACATTAACTACACAACAGCTTCATGGGAAAACCCAGTTGCTATTTTTAACTCTCCAATTAAATGTTAGACGACTGGCCTTCCGCGTAAAACTAGGACAGTTCACAATGGACTTTGCATATGTCTTCATGTATGCAGGAAAGAATGATAATTAGTCTATATCCACAGATATATAATTCATTTGCAATCGAGGTGTATTTATTAAAAATATTAGTTTTTGTTTTAGTAAAGCATCTCTCCTCTCCACTTTTAAAAAGAGACGTGTTACATGTAGAAACATTTGTTTAAATTTAATAATGTAAAATTGAAATGAGTTTGTGATAACAAATTATTATTTACAACTCGATGCTTTAAAAAAAACCAAGCATAATAACTAAATACAATTGAGTGAAAATAAAGTTTAAAAACAGCTGTCGTGTACATTGTTTTATTTATTAAAGTTTCAAAACCGTGAAGATTTTCCAGATTTTCAAATGGATCTATATCGCGTTTTGTGAATATAACCTTTTAAAGGCAGTACACATCATTTGCTTTTGCTGTAATTTTCTAAATTAGATTAGTTAGGAAGTTCGTATAGTAATTATCGTGACGCTGACCATAGATGCTGGAAAACCAAGAACATTAATGTTGTTTTGCAGTCTGGTTCCCCGACTTCATTCAAACAAAACAGAGCAATTTATAGACCTTGGAGATTTATCAGGTAAGGAAACCAGACTCTAGTTGGCTGGCCCACATTTGCGGATGTGTAACAGTATTGCAAATCAAAAAATGAGGACTCACTAAATTGTATAAATTGGAGACAGTTATTGAAAATAGTAAGAAAATTCCAACGATTGCCGACTGGCTTGCGATTCTGGCAAGGTACACTGTATAGTTTTGGGTTAAATAACGGGGGTTTTCACCTGTAAAGTAGCAAACCATCGCCGTATTTTAGTTTAACAAATGTTGAATGTAAAATAACGGTACTGGGACCTTGAAAATATCCTACAACGAAAAATACTGTAGTTTTCGTGTTGTGTAGCGTTAATGTATACAAAGAGGATATAAATTTACAAAAACACTTTCTTAAAATACAACATTTTGTGTAAATATACATTAAACACATACAAAGTGTTGTTTATTTACAGATAATCTACTGGTCTCATTACGCAGCAAGTGACCATTCAGAACTGAGAAAATATGTAGTATGTCCATTTGGGCTGTTTAGTCAAAAAATGCACGATCTTGATCATAATGTGTTATTTATTCAAACAATTCCACACAAAAATTCAGATTTTTGGCAAACGTAGGTTAATAATCGTATTATATATTTCGTATTCAAATATTGAAATCATTTCTGGCATACCGGCAAACTGTGACTTTATTATGACATGAAAAGATCATGAATATACATCTAAATCAGTCACTTTCTTTGGCCTCGCCCTGTATACCTCAACAACAACTACTGCATTCAAAGTTACTATAACACAATGTTCTTTTATTGTCATAAATTTGAGAAGCACAATTTTACCGAGATGTAATTTCTTGACTAATGTCTTCAACTAAATACCACTGCAGGAAAAAAAATTGTTTTTGTTTATCTACGAACGAGACGAACTATTGAAAAACTAAATACATGTAATTGTAGAAGAGTACAAAATGATATTTTCGAAGTTAAATTTGACTTTTTAGGATATGTTATTGCTTTCTGATGGCCAATTTCTTTGTTCGCTGTCTCTCACAATTGTCTGTTCATTAGAAATATAATAGCGAGAACTGGACAGAAGTCCATACACAGACATAACTAATTGTTCCCTACTTTGACCTATCAGCCATGGATCAGAAAGCAATAACATATCCTAAAAAGTCAAATTTAGCTCAGAAAATATCAAAGCATTTACTGAGAAAATATTATTTTTGTTCAGACAAGTCTCATAGTGTTTGTGCACTGGGTGTCAAGTGAGGTCCGTGTATGAAATTATTTTCCCAGCCACTTAAATTGAAGTCCTATAAGATGTCTGATATTAGGGGGTACTTGAGCACGGATCCTGCAGCACATGTAGTTTGGTTCAAGTAAGCAGCAGTGCCTAGCAGGCAATTCACATCCGCTGCAAGATCTTGATGAAATGTCTGTCTGCAACAACCATGTCGCCAGTGGGAGTATATGCCATATCTATCGGATTGTACAGATTTTCGGCTACAGTTCCTACCAGTGATCCATTTGGGTCGTACTGTTGTATTTGTATGGTTCCCACACCACCGTAACGAACAGCTACATTGAAGTAACCGTGACTGTCACAAAGAATCCCGGTAGGATTCGCAGGGTTTTTGTCCACAAGTGTCTTGATACTAAACACCTCATTGCCCATGAGGTCTACGCAGGAGAGGGTTTTATTTTGGGAGTTAGAAATGAACAGGCGCTCCATGTTATCCATCGCTAAATAATATGTCACAGTTTCATTTGGAATGGTTACTACTAACGAGCCATCAAGCAAATGCACAGAAACAACTTTCCTGCCAAAGTCAGCCACAGCTAGTCGTTCTCCAGCTGCGTCTAGCGCAATAGCGGTTAACTGACTTGCCCCTTCCATAGAGGGTGAGAATTCGCGAATAAACTGAAGATTGCCGTCAAAAACCTTCACTTTATTTTTGTCCGTGACAAAAAGCAGATCATCTGAGGTGACAGCAATGCCCAAAGGAGCGTCCAGCTGATGACCGCTATGAACGGCCGAAGTTTTGAAAAGTCCAGTGGAGGTAAATATCGATAGTCGATTCAGCTTTGTGTCTGTAACAGCAATGTCCCCGTTGCTGAAACATGCAACACCGCTGGCGAATTGGAATTCCCCATCACCGTTTCCTTCCTTGCCAAACTCTTCCTTCACCTGCCACTTCTCTTTGAGCAACATCTTCCCAAGATCCTCTTCACAGACGACATCTTGACATTTGACCCCAATGAACGAAAGATCCACCTTTGCCGGTAGGCACTTGAGCTCCTTCTGGAATTCCAAGTTGTGCATCACCTTCGGTCTGAGTTCCCAGAGCTCGAAATCATCGACCTGACTCATCAAGTCGTTTACGGCCGTGACGATCTGATCTGCGCGTTCCATCTGGTCACGGTTGTGCATGAGCGCCTTTTCGTACTCGCTGTCTCTCTCCCGACAGATTGTGTTGACTTGTTCTGTGATTACCTTTGCTTTGCTTCTGATTTTATCAATTTCGGCCTCCGCTTTTGCAGAAATATCATTGCAAGCCTGAGCCAGTTTCGTTTGCAATCTATTCCGTGCATGTTTGATAGAGTCTTCGTTTGATGCAAATTGCTCTTTGCTTTTTTGGAACTGTTGCAATATGTCCTTGACACTTTCACGGAATGATTTGATGGTGTCACCGATATCAATTAACTTATGTTCAGCAGCTGTTCGGTGCTCAGTTGCAACACACATGGCGCAAATCAACACATCACAAGTCTCACAGTGAAAGCATATGGCGTGATCACTATGTTTTCTACATTTTGGTGTGGCAGTCTTAGTAGCATCTGTTGGTGAAGCCCGCGGTTTGTCCAAGTCTTCTGCTGGAATGATGCGATGGTCTTTGGTGGACTTCAGGCGACGGTGCTCCTTTTGACATTTCTTGCAGATGTTCTTCTTGCAGTCGAGGCATCTTAACACGGCCCCGTTTCCTTCTTCGCAGGATTCACAAGTCGCACTAGTAGTAGTTACCTTTCCTAATAACTGCTCTTGTTTGCGTATCTCATCGACAAGAGATATCAGAAAGAAGCTAGAAGACAGACTCTGCACTCCTTCGTCAGTAACGTCCGTCTCTCTCCTGCAGACTGGACATGTTATCTTTGCCCTCTCTGTCGTCTCTTTGCTTACCATCTCTCCCAGACAGTTCAGGCAGAAGCTATGAAGACAGTCTAGCATCTTAGGATCCTTGAATCGGCAGCAGCAGATCGGACATTCCAGGTGCCCCTGGCTAATTGTGTCTAACACGGATCGGGCTGCAGCCTCCGCCATCGTGATTAGGATCCTAACGAAAAAAGGAATACTCAACACGTAGGAATACTCAAAGTGTGTGACAGGAAGGGGGCTTAGATTGGGAAGTAGCATGGAGCTGTAAAATGGAGAAGGGTGCACACTCGCCCTACAAATAGAGCTGTAATTAACTCTTATCTTGTGTCTTGTTTTGTTGCCATTATAATCTTGTCGCCTGTAATGGTTACAAGATTATAGACAAAAGGGAACAAATAAACACAGCCCTATTTGTAGGGCTAGGTACACACGAGGTGAGACTGATGAAGTTATATTTGCTCTATCCTTTCCATAGTCAAAGGGACACTTTAAAAGTAAAGCAAATGACATTTTTCTCGTTCATTTTGACTGAGAACGCGACATTTTCTCGGTCGCAAAATTACCGAGAAAGTTTCAACTTTTACCCGGAAATGGGGAGAGCATAGTATGGGGAAACAGCGATAGTGTATAGTTACGGGCCTCTTAGTTATGATCAAATAAATTTGAGTCACAGGTGTATTTGTCATTCCTTGCACTCAAAATTATGATAAAACGTGTAGGCCTACTTATATAACATTAATAAATACCTAGGAGAGTTGAAGGCTTCTGATTGGCCGAGACTCGATCACGTGCAGGGCATTATATGTAGTAATATCATGGGTTTTCCAAGGGCCGTTTTCTAAACCCCGGCTTTGGGCTGCATTCTGGCCACATTACAGACGTTTTTCTAGTTCCGGATCGCAACAAATATTCAGGCTGTTTTCGGCAAGTCTATAAATCCTCGAAATTTAAATGAAATAGGTTTAGTAGTTTAACTTGAGTGATGGAGAAACTACAGTTTTTGTTTCGATATTTATGCTCTTCTTTATTTGAAAATACGACGTCAAATATACCGACATCCCTTTTTCTAGTTGCGGATTGGTTTAACCAATTCCGGAGCGAGTAAAAAACTGCTTCGTAAATGAAAAATTTTCACGCTAGAACCAACCCGAATCAAGCCTATATTTCTGATAAAGTATTCATTAATTTATATAAATACAGTTTAAAATAAATTGTCCAATAGGCCTAAAGTTTAAAAAGAGGACTTGCAAGAAAATGCTTTGAAATGTTTTGTCCGTGTACGTGTGTGGCGCGCGGCAACGAGCCGCAGAACACGTCATATGAAATCGCTTGCGCGCGTGTAGTTGATGCATGTATTTTACGGGCGATCCGGGACTAGGAAAAAATGAACGTTCAGTCTTTGGCAGATTTTTTTAATACTGGAGACTTTTAGACTTAATTTTAAAATGCACTTCATCTAAACAAATAGTACTGGAGACCAAGCCATAACAAGATAGGTTTTTATTTAAAGCGATCCGGAACTAGGAAAACAACTGTACCACTGCTAAACTACAGGAACAAAGCCAAAATACGGAAACGAAGCTGCGTTTGTAAAACGGCCGAGAAGAAGCCACGAAGTCGCGAAATTCGGAGTATTTTCACAATTTTTCTCGTTAAAAAGGTATTTATTAAAGGCAATAACAGTGCGAGAACCCGGTTATTACTGCGTGGTAATGACCGGGTTGGGGGATGACCGCTGGTAATGGCGGTCATCCCCCAACCCGGTCATTACCACGCAGTAATAACCGGATTCTCGCACTGTTATTACCTAACTAATTAAAGACCTTCTTAAGTGTACTTAGCACCAATTATATTGTTCTTAAGTATACAAATCCTATTCAGTACACGATAAACTTTCGACTCATGAATAAATTATGTTTGCACTCAAAATTATGAATAAATCAAATGTTGGGGGGTCTGTCAGGGGCTCCCCCCACCCAACGCACCACTCGCCAAACTTAAGAAAACCCATTTTGCAGTTGTCCCAGTCACCCCAACATATCCCACGCTTCAAACCTTTTGCACTCAAAATTATGATTAAACCTGGCTGGACTCTCGGACTATGGCTTTATCAACCTATTTAGGGTTAGAGTGCACACAGGATTCTGAATATGAAATTATATTTGCTTCTATCCTTTTCATGGTCAAAATAACACTAATAGGTAGAGCAAACAGACTGCATTGTACATGTACATGTACATACAATACAATCCCCCCAAAACGCCATCGTTCTATTACGAATATCAGGCATGTTTCTAAGCTATTTTACTAAGAAATCAATTACATGAATTTATTCATTGATGTACAATGTACTCACTTTTCAAAACTGATTCGTCAGTTGGATGGGGTTTCATCAGCCACAAATATTTAGCACCAGAAATCCCGCGGAAGAATAATGGCAAAACTACATGTACTTCGAACGGATAAGGCAAGGTGTGATCAAGCCTAGTAGTGTAGTACTGCTTCACTCAAAATCGAGGTGATAAAAGGGTTGTGTCGCACAAAATATTAACACATGAATTCTCTCTTAATTGAAGTTGAAGGTACAGGCCAACTTCCGTAGACACCATTTATATGTGTATTTGTGCAACAACTGCGCAGCGTTTGAGGAGAATAACCTTGTTGTAGCTCAATGGGAAAACCCAGTTGCTATTTTTAACTCTCCAGTTGAAAGTTCAGACGACTGGGCGCACTTCCGCGTAAAACTACGGTGGTTCATAACGGACAATACATATCTCTCATATATATATGCAGGAAAGAATAATCATTATTCTAAGAACAATTCACAGAATTCATGTGCAATCGAGGTGTATTTATTTTGGATAATAGCTTTTTATGGCAAAGCATCTTTCCTTCTTCACTTTTGAAAATACACTTTTGAAAAGAGACAGCTAGAAAATGGTGTAGAAAATAAATTGTTTACATGTAATAATATGAAATTGAAATGAGTTATTATTTACAACTATAGATGCTTCTAAAACACGAGATAATAGCTAATAAAATTGAAGAGATGATTTTTAAAAACAATAAAGTGAAAATAAACTTTAAAAACAGCCGTCGTGTACGTTGTTTTATTTAATAAAGTTTCAAAACCGTGAGGATTTTTCAGATTTTAGAATTTTAGCGTTTTGGAAATACAACCTCTTAAAAGTAGTATACATCATTTGCTGTTGCTGTAATTTTCTAAATTAGATTCCTTAGTGGGTTCGTATAACAATTATCGTGACGCTGACCATATATGCTGGAAAAACAAGAACATTAATGCGCTTTTGCAGTCCGGTTCCCCGACTTCATTCAGACAAAACAGAGCATTTATAGACCTCAGAGAATTATCAGGTTAGGAAACCAGACTCTAGTTGGCTGGCACACATTAACGAATGTGTAACAGTATTGCAAATAAAATGAGGACTTACTAAATTTAATAAATTGCACGGAGTCTTTGAAAAAAACTTCAAATGATTGCCAGCCGGCAATCGTTGGAAAATGATACAATACAATATACCCTATAATACCCTAACCCTAACCCGCATCTTAACCCTAGTTTTTAAGTAATTTGAGTAAAATCAAAAAATCTATTTCGTAAAATTTCTTCTTGAAACCTATTGATCTATAGAAATTACCTTGTGGGAACCTTTTTACTCCCATTGTCCCCATTGTGTTCAGGTATTCACAAGGTACCGAATTTAGAAACCCACACACACTCATGTGTATAATCACCTTCCATCGTGGACCCCAAACTGTCCCTCTTTTTGTTATACTTGAACGTTTTTGAAAGGCCTCCTACGATTTTCAATCATGGACTTTATGTCAACTGTGGACCCTATTGTCCTCAATTGTTCAACGTCCACTATTTGAATGCGAATACAAACCCATACATACTACATACTACATGCATAAATAGTGATTGCATAGTCTCTTCCTGAACTTGGTTCAGCTAGCGAGCCCCCAACAAAACAAAACAAAAGTTTAGGAAAACAAGAGCTGTTTCGTCAAGTGTCGAACCTTTTTGTCACGATGACATCATCGGGTATTATGTGATGTCACATCAAGGTGCTAATTTGGAGGCCCTATATTGAATGAACTTGGTATGCGGGTATATCGGGATGTGGTATAGATATAAATTGAGGCGAAGTCATGATGACGCCATCATGTGATTTATCATGATTTTATTAGGTTTAGGATCTTTAAGCTCTTGGAAGTACAGTTTCAGTAGATATCAGATCAAGTTGGGAGGGAAATGTTTTGTCATCGAATAAACTACTCCAGGGCCAATGCAGCGCGGACACGAGTGGGGCGCCGTCTGACGGCAACATGCCTGTTTCACCGACTCCAGCAGGACCGCATTAGTATGTTGGGAACTTAGCAGCTCCGATCAAGCAATCAACGCGGCGCCGCATGTGCCCCTAGATGTGCTGAAACCGGGGCACAGACCCACTCCGTAAATGTAGAAAAGTAAAAATCTCACTCTCAAAAAGAGTGAAATTTACTTTAAAACAGCTCTAAAGAAAAAGAGAAAACGACTCCAGAAGAGTAACTCTGTCATTCTATCAGGGAGCAACATGACTTCTCGGAAGAGTAAAAATGTACACTTTGAGTGATTTTCACTTCTTTTTTAAGCCGCTTTCATTTTGAAAAACTAAATTTCACTCTTGTTGGAGTAGTTTTATAAGAGATTCACTCTTGTTGAGAGTGGGCTTTTTACTCTTTTACATTCAGAGAGACAGCTAGTTTGTAGACATCGGTTGCGTAGGGAACGAGACGAGTCTAATTGGTTGCCAGCACCTCACACCTCAAGGATAATCATTTCAGAGAGTTTAGGCCCACCGCCGATTCAGCACTTTATGGTTAGCCCCATGTTGTTGTATTTACGATAAATTAATCTCCGGCTCCATCACCATTGCCAAACTGCATGTACGAAGCAAAAGATAGAGGCGATTCCGGGATTTGGAAATGGGCATTTAATTGAAGTCGGGTATTAAAGATAGTGTCTGATATTACTCCCCTAGCTCGCCTTTTCTTTCCGCCGAGGGGGTACTTTTGGACGGAGCCTATATCAGATGTAGTTTGGTTCAAGTAAGCAGCAGGGCCTAGCAGGCAATTCACATACGCTGCAAGATCTTGATGGAATGTTTGTCTGCAACAACCATGTCGCCAGAAGGTGTATAGGCCATTTCTAGCGGATTGTACAGCTTTTCGGCTACAGTTCCTACCAGTGATCCATTTGGGTCGTACTGCTGTATTTTACAGTTTCCTGTTCCACCATAATGAACAGCTACATTAAAGTAGCCGTGACTGTCACAAAGGATCCCGGTAGGATTTGCAGGGTTTTTGTCAACAAGTGTATTGATACTAAACACCTTATTGCCCTTGATGTCTACACATAAGAGGGTTTTATTTTTGAAGTTAGGAATGAACAGGCGATCCATATTATCCATCGCTAAAAACAAGTCCACATTTTCATTTGGAATAGTCGCTACTAACGAGCCATCAAGCAAATGCACAGAAACAACTTTCCTGCCAAAGTCAGCCACAGCTAGTCGTTCTCCAGCTGCGTCTAGCGCAATAGCGGTTAACTGACTTGCCTCTTCCTTAGATGGTGTGAATTCGCGAATCAACTGAAGATTGCCGTCAAAAACCTTCACTTTTCTTTTGACCGTCACAAAAAGCAGATCGTCTGAGGTGACAGCAATGCTCCGAGGAGCGTGCAGCTGATGACCGCTATGCGCGGCCGAAGTTTTGAAATGTCCAGTGGAGGTAAATATCGATAGTCGATTCAGCTTTGTGTCTGTCACAGCAATGTCCCCGTTGCTAAAACATGCAACTCGGCTGGCCAATTGGAATTCCCCGTCACCGTTTCCTTCCTTGCCGAACTCTTCCTTCACCTGCCACTTCTCTTTGAGCAATATCTTCCCAAGATCCTTTCCATTGACGACATCTTGACATTTGACCCCAATGAACGAAAGGTCCACCTTTGCCGGTTCGCACTTAAGCTCCTTCTGTAATTCCAAGTTGTGCATCACCTTCGGTTTGAGTTCTAAAAGCTCGAAATCATCGACTTGACTCATCAAGCCGTTTACGGCCGTGACGATCTGATCTGCGCGTTCCATCTGGTCACGGTTGCGCATGAGTGCTTTTTTGTACTCGCTGTCTCTCTCCTGACAGATTTTGTTGACTTGTTCGGTGATTACCTTTGCCTTGCTTCTGATTTTAGCAATTTCTGCCTCGGCTTTTTCAGAAATATCACTACAAGCCTGAGCCAGTTTCGTTTGTAATCTATTCCGTGCATGTTTGATGGAGGATTCGTTTGATGCAAATTGCTCTTTGCTTTTCTGGAACTTTTTCAATATGTCCTTGACACTCTCACGAAATGATTTGATGGTGTCACCGATACCAATGAACTTATGTTCCGCTGTTCGGTGCTCAGTTGCAGCACACATGGCGCAAATCAACACATCACAAGTCTCACAGAGAAAGCATATGGCTTGATCACTATGCTTTCTACATGATGTTGGTGATGTGACAGTCTTGGTAACATCTGTTGGTAAAGCCGTCGATTTGTCCACGTCGTCTACTGGAATGATGCAATGGTCTCTAGTGGATTTCAGAAATTGATGTGCCTCTTGGCATTTCTTGCAGATGTTCTCCTTGCAGTCAAGGCATCTTGACACGACCTCGTTTCCTTCTTCGCAGGATTCACAAGTCGCACTAGTAGTAGTTACCTTTCCTAATAACTGCTCTTGTTTGTTTATCTCATCGACAAGAGATATCAGAAAGAAGCTAGAAGACAGACTCTGCACTCCTTCGTCAGTAACGTCCGTCTCTCTCCTGCAGACTGGACATGCTATCTTCGCCCTCTCTGTCGTCTCTTTGCTCACCATCTCTCCCAGACAGTTCAGGCAGAAGCTATGAAGACAGTCTAGCATTTTAGGATCCTTAAATCGACAGCAGCAGATCGGACATTCCAGGTGCCCCTGGCTAATCGTGTCCAACACGGTTCGGGCTGCTGCCTCCGCCATCGTGATTATGATCCTAACGAAAAAGAACAAAACAACTTAGGAATACTCAAAGTGTGCGACAGGAAGGGGGAGCTGTAAAATAAAGAAGGGTGCACACTCACCATACAAATAGGGTTGTAATTGGCTCTTGTCTTGTGTCTTATTTTGTTTCCATTATCTTAAATTATCTTGTCGCCTGTAATGGCGACAATATTAGACAAAAGAGAGCCAATTAATAACACAGCCCTATTTGTAGGGCTAAGTACACACTAGGTCAGACTGATGAATTTACATTTGCTTTATCCTTTCCATGGTCAAAATTACACCTTCCGAGTAAAAACAAATGACATTTTTCTCGTTCATTTTGACCGAGAAAGCGACATTTAATCGGTCGCAAAATTACCGAGAAGGAATCAATTTTTACCCGGAAATGAGGTGAGCATAGCATGTAGAAATGGCGATTGTGTATAGTTATGGGCCTCTAGTCATGACCAAATAAATTCGAGTCACAAGAGGTTTTTTTATCATTCCAAAGGGACTTGATCAACCTATTTGTAGGACTACGACTGAATCTTAAATTATATTTGCTTCTATCCTTTCCATGGTCAAAATGATACTTTTTGGTCGAGAAAGTGACATTGTTTACCCAATAATGGCAGTCAACAGACTGCATTGTACATGTACATGTACAGTACATTATACAACCACGGGGCGTCGGGACATAGGCCGGGGCGTCGGGACATAGGCCGGGGCGTCGGGACATAGGCCGGGGCGTCGGGACATAGGCCGGGGCGTCGGGACATAGGCCGGGGCGTCGGGACATAGGCCGGGGCGTCGGGACATAGGCCGGGGCGTCGGGACATAGGCCGGGGCGTCGGGACATAGGCCGGGGCGTCGGGACATAGGCCGGGGCGTCGGGACATAGGCCGGGGCGTCGGGACATAGGCCGGGGCGTCGGGACATAGGCCGGGGCGTCGGGACATAGGCCGGGGCGTCGGGACATAGGCCGGGGCGTCGGGACATAGGCCGGGGCGTCGGGACATAGGCCGGGGCGTCGGGACATAGGCCGGGGCGTCGGGACATAGGCCGGGGCGTCGGGACATAGGCCGGGGCGTCGGGACATAGGCCGGGGCGTCGGGACATAGGCCGGGGCGTCGGGACATAGGCCGGGGCGTCGGGACATAGGCCGGGGCGTCGGGACATAGGCCGGGGCGTCGGGACATAGGCCGGGGCGTCGGGACATAGGCCGGGGCGTCGGGACATAGGCCGGGGCGTCGGGACATAGGCCGGGGCGTCGGGACATAGGCCGGGGCGTCGGGACATAGGCCGGGGCGTCGGGACATAGGCCGGGGCGTCGGGACATAGGCCGGGGCGTCGGGACATAGGCCGACGCGTCGGTACATAGGCCGGGGAGTCGGAAGTCGGAACATAGGCCGGGGCGTCGGAACATCAGTGGGGCGTCGGAACATAGGGGCGTCGGAACATAGGGGCGTCGGAACATAGGGGCGTCAGAACATAGGGGCGTTGGAACATAGGGGTGTAACCAGCCATTACTATAGGTCATACTAAAACAAAAAACAAGTATTCACTCTGAGTCAGAGTGACAAATATTCACTCCGACTCAGAGTGAATATTTGTTTTATCGGCTTCATGGTCAAAACGGCAATTTTCCGAGTCAACGAAAATGACATTTTGCTCGGTCATTTCGATTGAGAAAGTGACATTTTCTTAGTAATTTTGACCGAAAAAAAAGTGTCATTTTTTTCACGGAAAAGAGCAAAACAACTTGGTTCAGATTCAGGATCAGTTATTGTGTTCTACCTTGCAATAGACTAGCTAATCGTTCCTTATCTTACGAATCAGGCATGATTTCTAATTGCTATTACATAAAAAAAACTCGATCACATTGAATCTGTGCAACATGTAATGTATTGTGCATTTGTACAATGTACTCACTTTTTAAAACTGATTCTTCAGTTGGATGGGGTAGTTCAACCACATTCCGGTGCGTGTAAACACACAAATGGCCTTCGAGTCCACCAGTCCAGGTACCGCCGTTACTTTCGAGCGGCGAAAGGGGATCACTTATCAGAACATGTCAGAACACACATTGACTACCGCAGCTTGCATGTACATGTATGTGTGTAACAACTGCGCAGTACATGTATTTGATGAGGAGGCACAGCACAATTTACAAACTATAATGGGGGAAAACCAGTTACTATTTTTAAATCGCGCAAGTGAAGGGGCAGCGCTAATTGCTCCTTCCTTTCAGATGACAATGTGCGCGCGCAAGCCTTCGGCGTAAAGCTACGGAAGTTCATAATAGACATTACATATGTCTCCATTTGCAGGAAAGACTATTAATATTATCCTACTTTTAGGGGCAGCGCTAATTGCTCCTTCCTTTTAGATGACAATTTACTCACTGTGGGGAATCCCTGTTACTATTTTTAACTCGCGTCAATGAAGGGCAGCGCGCGCCCTCTAGGCCCCTGTCTTTCAGAAGACAATGTGCGCGTACGTGCAGGCCTTCGGCGTAAAGCTACGGAAGTTTATAATGGACATTACATATGTCTCCATTCGCAGGAAAGAATAATATCCTGTGAAATATTCACACAATTTATTTGCAATCGAGGTGTATTTATTTTGGATAATAGCTTTTCATGGCAAAGCATCTCTCCTCCCCACTTTTGAAAAGAAACGTGTTAAGGGTGGAAAATATGTTTAAATTTAATAATCTGAAATTGAAATCAGTTTAGTAAAAAACTGCAGGATGTTTCTGAAAAATAATATCTAATAAAATTGGAAGTTTATTTCCAAATGGACCATTTCATGAAGTTGAGATACAAAGTGTGACATGTTGGTATATTTCTAGTTTCATGCCATATATCAACTAAATTATTTGACTATTTATTCCGTTTGTCTTGGATGTTGGAAAGATTTAGGCAAGTTTTGTACCATTCAAACATTAGTTTCCAGAGTAATTGAATATTTAATAAAAATATGTAGGTATAAGATGTAGCAAGTACAACGCGTCTCTTTCACATCTTGTTGTCGTGTTGCAATATTTATTGTATAAACCTCAGCTTACTATAACCACAAACTGGAGCCATGTAAATTACAAGGGATATGTTGTAAAATATGTTCCAACTGCAATGCAAATTTAACATTTTTCCACCAAATATATTTCGGTATACTTTTAGTATGGTTTTAAGGGGACATTTCTCAAATGCATAGCAGTGAACAAAATTCTGTTGCAATTAGTGGTGGGTTGAGCCACTAGATTGACTGGACTACTGGGGGAAAACGCGTTTGGCTGGTTGAAATGGTGTTTACTTTTTGTTTGGCTCTGAACGCTGTCGTATAATTGTAACAAAGTTAAATACTCGTGTTGATTGTTTTATGTTTTTGTTAACCTAGTTTGTTTTACCGGTATTGCTTTTCGAGGGAGTTTCAACAACCCACCCTCTGGTCGATGTACGACATAAGACACACGGTAATTCACCTACGTCACAAACGACGTCGTACAAACCACTGGGTAAGAAAATACGTTGCATTGCTGAATTGCGCGCAGACTGTGTATATCAACAGAGGGCGCCATTTGGCGAACTGGACAATATTTTGGTTGAAAACACACTTGCGAATGCCGACTCTTACAGGCAAAAGGGACATTTTCGCTAATTTACCGGTATTTAATATTGACAAGGATATTTAGTCTTTCGATATATTACAAATTTATGACAGTTTACAGTGGGCGATCCTAGGAGGTATACTCGTTAAAATGTGCAACCGTAAATGTTTAAAAACTAATAAATCATGTGCCATGTTAGTCGGTGTTGTCAATGCTTTGTTACAGTATCATTACTTGGTCCATATCATACTTTACACCATTCGAAGGATTGTACAACGGGTAACATTAAAAGCAATATACCCAAACCCATCAAACTCCAACTGCAGGTTTTGCTAGGTTTTGGCAGGTTTGGTAGCAAACCATGGCAACTTTTTGTTGGGCTTTGTTTTACTTAGTGCCCAGGGAGGCCCTGTTGAATTATGTGAGGTTCAGGGCAGAAATCAATGAGACTTGTACCAATGTTGGAGTTTGGAGGGATGCACAGGCATTTATTAGTAAGTGACCCGGCCACGGCTGGTCACGGCACAGTTCCTAGCCAACTGCTTGTGTATAACATGTACACACCCTGTGTGTCCCTGCACTCGTACTCGTCTCGATCACATCGCTGGACAGTCATCACTGCACTGATCCCATACTGCATTGCATTGACTCATCTGTAACAAGTCAATCAAACTTCAACTGTTGGAGTTTGGCAGGTTTAGTAGTGTTAGGTTCAATATAGAGTGTACCAATAATTACCTGTGTGCAGTTGTTGAAGTTTGTTAGGTTTGGTTTGCTTTCTAGTGCGAGAGCCTGGGGGGGGGGGGGGGGGGGTTAGGGTTAAACGAAGTTTCATTTGCCTTGGCAGAT
This sequence comes from Crossaster papposus, assembly GCA_037893245.1. Taxonomy (NCBI): domain Eukaryota; kingdom Metazoa; phylum Echinodermata; class Asteroidea; order Velatida; family Solasteridae; genus Crossaster; species Crossaster papposus. The sequence goes on along the minus strand of JBAIAA010000669.1, from coordinate 199,613 downwards.
TTGTATATTTGTACATTTGTATATTTAAACAAAATATGAATTCTTAAAACAAATTTACTTGTGTCATTCTCCACATAACTATAATATCACAAAGCAAGGCATTAACATTTAAAAATATTGTTTGCTATAATATAAACTAGCTTTTCAGACTCCAGTCAATGTTTTTTAGCTTCATCTCAAAAAGAATTTCGGACCTGATGTCTGGGTCTTATTAAACCACTGGTGCACACCAACCCTACATATAGGACTGTTTCTGCATAGCTCTCTGTTGTATGTTGTCCTATTTTGTCACCATTATCTTATCTTATCTTGTCACCTATAGCGACAAGATTAAGACAAAAGAGCCAATTACAGCCCTATTTGTAGGGTTAGGTGCAAACTCAGCCTCGACTCCATTAAGATCGCGCAAGGCATGATGGGAAAACATGGCGCAGCAAGATCGTAGCTATGGTAACGAGGTTGGTAGACACTATTACAGTGACCGCCCTATAATGTTCCGACTACTAAACCTATGTTCCAACACACCTATTTTCGACACCCCTATGTTCCGAATACTCAACCTATGTTCCGACTACCCGCATATAACAAGATTGTGCTAGCCTGCTGCATTAGTGACTCAATCCCATGTGGTAACATACTATTTTTTTTAGGCGTGTCGGGACACAGAGGTGTCGGAACGTGGGCCGGGTAGTCGGAACGTGGGCCGGGTAGTCGGAACGTGGGCCGGGTAGTCGGAACGTGGGCCGGGTAGTCGGAACGTGGGCCGGGTAGTCGGAACGTGGGCCGGGTAGTCGGAACGTGGGTCGGGTAGTCGGAACGTGGGTCGGGTAGTCGGAATGTGGGCCGGGTATAGTCGGAATGTGGGCCGGGTATAGTCGGAACGTGGGCCTGGTAGTCGGAACGTGGGCCGTGTAGTCGGAACGTGGGCCGTGTAGTCGGAACGTGGGCCGTGTAGTCGGAACGTGGGCCGTGTAGTCGGAACGTAGGCCGGGGCGTCGGAACGTAGGCCGGGGCGTCGGAACGTAGGCCAGGGCGTCGGAACGTAGGCCGGGACGTCTGAACGTAGGCCAGGACGTCGGAACGTAGGCCGGGACGTCGGAAGGTAGGCAGGGCCGTCGGAACGTAGGCGGGGGCGTCGGAACACAGGCGGGGGCGTCGGAACATAGGCGGAACGTGGGCCGTGTAGTCGGAACGTGGGCCGGGTATAGTCGGAACGTGGGCCGGGTAGTCGGAACGTGGGCCGGGTAGTCGGAACGTGGGCGGGTAGTCGGAACGTGGGCCGTGTAGTCGGAACGTGGGCCGTGTAGTCGGAACGTGGGCCGTGTAGTCGGAACGTGGGCCGTGTAGTCGGAACGTGGGCCGTGTAGTCGGAACGTAGGCCGGGGCGTCGGAACGTAGGACGGGGCGTCGGAACGTAGGCCAGGGCGTCGGAACGTAGGCCGGGACGTCTGAACGTAGGCCAGGGCCGTCGGAACGTAGGCGGGGGCGTCGGAACACAGGCGGGGGCGTCGGAACATAGGCGGAACGTGGGCCGTGTAGTCGGAACGTGGGCCGGGTATAGTCGGAACGTGGGCCGGGTAGTCGGAACGTGGGCCGGGTAGTCGGAACGTGGGCGGGTAGTTGGAACGTGGGCCGTGTAGTCGGAACGTGGGCCGTGTAGTCGGAACGTGGGCCGTGTAGTCGGAACGTGGGCCGTGTAGTCGGAACGTGGGCCGTGTAGTCGGAACGTGGGCCGTGTAGTCGGAACGTAGGCCGGGGCGTCGGAACGTAGGACGGGGCGTCGGAACGTAGGCCAGGGCGTCGGAACGTAGGCCGGGACGTCTGAACGTAGGCCAGGAAGTCGGAACGTAGGCCGGGACGTCGGAAGGTAGGCAGGGCCGTCGGAACGTAGGCGGGGGCGTCGGAACACAGGCGGGGGCGTCGGAACATAGGCGGAACGTGGGCCGTGTAGTCGGAACGTGGGCCGGGTATAGTCGGAACGTGGGCCGGGTAGTCGGAACGTGGGCCGGGTAGTCGGAACGTGGGCGGGTAGTTGGAACGTGGGGCCGTGTAGTCGGAACGTGGGCCGTGTAGTCGGAACGTGGGCCGTGTAGTCGGAACGTGGGCCGTGTAGTCGGAACGGTAGGCCGGGGCGTCGGAACGGTAGGCGGGGGCGTCGGAACGGTAGGCCGGGGCGTCGGAACGGTAGGCCGGGGCGTCGGAACGGTAGGCCGGGGCGTCGGAACAGTAGGCCGGGGCGTCAGAACGGTAGGCCGGGGCGTCGGAACGGTAGGCCGGGGCGTCGGAACGGTAGGCCGGGGCGTCTGAACGGTAGGCCGGGGCGTCGGAACGGTAGGCGGGGGCGTCGGAACGGTAGGACGGGGCGTCGGAACGGTAGGCCGGGGCGTCGGAACGGTAGGCGGGGGCGTCGGAACGGTAGGCCGGGGCGTCGGAACGGTAGGCCGGGGCGTCGGAACGGTAGGCCGGGGCGTCGGAACGGTAGGCCGGGGCGTCGGAACGGTAGGCCGGGGCGTCGGAACGGTAGGCCGGGGCGTCGGAACGGTAGGCCGGGGCGTCGGAACGGTAGGCCGGGGCGTCGGAACGGTAGGCCGGGGCGTCGGAACGGTAGGCCGGGGCGTCGGAACGGTAGGCCGGGGCGTCGGAACGGTAGGCCGGGGCGTCGGAACGGTAGGCCGGGGCGTCGGAACGGTAGGCCGGGGCGTCGGAACGGTAGGCCGGGCGTCGGAACGGTAGGCCGGGGCGTCGGAACGGTAGGCCGGGGCAACGGAACGGTAGGCCGGGGAGTCGGAACGGTAGGCGGGGGCGTCGGAACGGTAGGCCGGGGCGTCGGAACGGTAGGCCGGGGCGTCGGAACGGTAGGCCGGGGCGTCGGAACGGTAGGCCGGGGCGTCGGAACGGTAGGCCGGGGCGTCGGAACGGTAGGCCGGGGCGTCGGATTGGTAGGCGGGGGCGTCGGAACGGTAGGCCGGGGCGTCGGAACGGTAGGCCGGGGCGTCGGAACGGTAGGCCGGGGCGTCGGAACGGTAGGCCGGGGCGTCGGAACGGTAGGCCGGGGCGTCGGAACGGTAGGCCGGGGCGTCGGAACGGTAGGCCGGGGCGTCGGAACGGTAGGCCGGGGCGTCGGAACGGTAGGCCGGGGCGTCGGAACGGTAGGCCGGGGCGTCGGAACGGTAGGCCGGGGCGTCGGAACGGTAGGCCGGGGCGTCGGAACGGTAGGCCGGGGCAACGGAACGGTAGGCCGGGGAGTCGGAACGGTAGGCGGGGGCGTCGGAACAGTAGGACGGGGCGTCAGAACGGTAGGCCGGGGCGTCGGAACGGTAGGCCGGGGCGTCGGAACGGTAGGCCGGGGCGTCGGAACGGTAGGCCGCGGCGTCGGAACGGTAGGCCGCGGCGTCGGAACAGTAGGCCGGGGCGTCGGAACATGGTGGCGTCGGAACATGAGGGTGTAATCAGCCATTACTATAGGTCAGAGTGAATATTTGCTTTATCCGCTTCATGGCCAAAACCACAGGTTTCCGAAAATAACAAAAATAACATTTCTCTCGGTCGATCATTTCGACAGGGAAAGTGAATTTTTTTTGTAATTTTGACCGAAAACAGTTTTTTAACACGGAAATGGGCAGAGCAACTTGGTCCTAATTGCTCTATGATTTAACAGACTACAAAAGCTAATCGTTCTTTATCTTACGAATCGGGCATGATTCAAGCTATTTCATTTAAAAAAAAAACATGAACACTCATAGTCATATATCAGTCACATTCAATATATCTGTGCAGCACGTAATGTATTGTAACGTAGATTCGCCTGGGGTCGACTACCACACACAAGAAGGACTCCTGACGCAAGTATTCTGTATTTCCGGTGATTCTCTCTGGTTTATTGTGACCTCTTGCCGACCAAAACATGGACTTCAGGCTCCCGCAATCACGCGGCACCCGAACTGGTTAGAACTGGTTCGGCGCTTGCGCAATCCAAAGGCGGGTTTCCGGGGCGCACCAGCAGGAGCCACCAGGGCGATCCCACCACCGTGGAATTGCTCCAGCGCCCTCTACCGCCCAACCGGCACGGGCGTTACAGTATTAACATGATTATTATGTATTGTACAACTACAATGTACATGTACTCACTTTTTAATACCGATTCGTCAGTTTCATGGGGTCTTCAAACCACATTTCGGTGCGTGTAAACACAAGAATGGCCTTCCACCGGTCCAGGTACGTACCGCCGGTACTTTCGAGCGGCGAAATTGTACATGTGTACATGTTTATGTAACAACTGCGCACTATTTGACGAAGAGGAATTGCATGCAGGAATTACTCTAGCAGTAGCACTATGGGGGAAAACCAGTTACTATTTTTTACCTCGGGCAATTAAGTAATGGGCCAGTCACAAATCAGTTGCGATGCGTCGGCGATGGGTAAAACCGGGAAATTTGAACAAAATCTTGAGACAGATCTCACGATTTTGCACCCGTCGGAGGCGCTCTCCGGACGCCTGCGGCTTGTCGCAGATTTTTTTGGCATCGCCACACCCGTCGCGGTCCCCAACTTTGAACTTAAAATTTTAAGATTGCTCGCAAGATTTTTCACCCATTTTGGGCATCCCAGACACAATCTCCGATGACCTACGATGCCCTCCGATTAATCGGAGGCGTCCTCCGAATAATCTGAGACTAGTCGCAAGATTCTGTGTGGGATTTGAAATTCAGGTTGAGATTCAATGTCTGCGAGTGGTCTCCGGCGCCCTCCGACTGAATCGGACGCGCCCTGCGACGATTCGTACGCTTTCTGTGATCGTCTCCGACGAATCGTACGGTGGAATCGTAGTAAAGATATCGTCTCCGATGCAATCGGAGGCGATCGGAGGCTAATCCCACGATTTTTCGACAAAACCGGGTCAAAATCCTTGAAAAAATCTCAGACAATGTGACTGCTCCACTTTTATTAGGATTATTGCTAGGATTGTTCAAGGATTCTTTATTTTCTACGACGACCCCCGGCCAAAACTAATCCCCGACAGATCGCCGACATTGTGACTGGGCCATAAAGGTCGGCGCCTTATTAGCTCTTCAGACGACAATATGCGGCGCGCGCACCCCTTCGGCGTAAAGCTACGGAAGTTCATAATGGACATTACATATATCTCTATTCCCAGGAAAAATATTTTTCCTGTGAAATATTCACATAATTGATTTGCAATCGAGGTGTATTTATTTTGGATAATAGCTTTTCATGGCAAAGCATCTCCCCTCCCCACGAGTATTAAAGGGTGGAAAATGTGTTTAAATTTAATAATCTGAAATTGAAATCAATTTGGTAATAAACAATTATTTTTTACAACTGGATGTTTCTAAAAAATAATATCTAATAAAATTGAAAGTTTACTTCCAAATGAACCAATTTCATGAAGTTGAGATACAAAGTTTGACATTTTGGTATATTTCTAGTTTCATGCCATATATCAACTAAATTATTTGACTATTCCCAGATCTTTTATAGTTGTTCTACATGGTTCCTCGGAAGAGTGAGGATTTACTCTTTTGGAGTGGTTTTTTACTTTTTGGAAGTTGCCTTCACTCTGAAAAACTCAATTTCACTCTTGTTAGAGTATTTTTATAAGAGATTCACTCTTTTTGAGAGTGAGCTTTTTACTTTTATACATTCAAAGAGACAGCTAGTTTGTAGATATTGGTTGCGTCGGGAACGAGACGAGTCTGAGCAACTCAACCATCAAGATAATAATCTCAGAGAGTTGAGGGACGCTCGATTAAGTGATAAAAATTGGCACGAAATTTATGGTTAGCCTAAATAGTCCAATGCAAAGCTGCGATTTGGAAAACGGCCTGAAGTCGGGTAAGATGGCGTCTGGTACGACTCCCCAAGCTCGCCTTTCCTTTCCACTGAGGGGGTACTTGTGCATGGGTTAGATGTGGTTTGGCTCTGATTCAAGTAAGCAGCAGCGACTAGCAGGCAATACACATCCGCTGCAAGATCTTGACGGAATGTAAGTCTGCAACAACCATGTCGCCAGTGGGTGTATACGCAATTTCTAGCGGATTGTACAGCTTTTCGGCTACAGTTCCTACCAGTGATCCATTTGGGTCGTACTGTTGTATTTGTGAGGCTCCCCTGTCACCGGGATGAACAGTTACATTAAAGTAGCCGTGACTGTCACAAAGGATCCCGGTGGGACTCGCAGGATTTGTGTCCACAAGTGTCCTGATACTAAACACCTCATTGCCCTTGAGGTCTACGCAGGAGAGGGTTTTATTTTTGGAGTTAGAAATGAACAGGCGCTCCATGTTGTCCATCGCTAAATAATATGTCACATTTTCATTTGTAATGGTTGCTACTAACGAGCCATCAAGCAAATGCACAAAAACAACTTCCCTGTCCAAGTCAGCCACAGCTAGTCGTTCTCCAGCTGCGTCTAGCGCAATAGCGGTTAACTGACTTGCCTCTTCCTTAGATGGTGTGAATTCGCGAATCAACTGAAGATTGTCGTCAAAAACCTTCACTTTATTTTTGTCCGTGACAAAAAGCAGATCTTCTGAGGTGATAGCAATTCCCCTAGGAGCCACCAGCGGATGACCGCTTTGAGTGGTCGAAGTTTTGAAACGCCCAGTGGAGGTAAATATCGATAGTCGATTCAGCTCTTTGTCTGTCACAGCAATGTCCCCGTTGCTGAAACATGCAACACCTTTGATGAATTGGAATTCCCCGTCACCGTTTCCTTCCTTGCCGAACTTTTTCTTCACCTGCCACTTCTCCTTGAGCAACATCTTCCAAAATTTTTTTTCACTGACGACATCTTGACATTTGACCCCGATGAACGAAAGATCCACCTTTGCCGGTTCGCACTTGAGCTCCTTTTGGAATTCCAAGTTGTGCATCACCTTCGGTTTCAGTTCAAAGAGCTCGAAATCATCGAATTGACTCATCAAGTCGTTTACGACCGTGACGATCTGATCTGCGCGTTCCATTTGGTCACGGTTGCGCATGAGCGCCTTTTCGTACTCGCTGTCTCTCTCCTGACAGATTTTGTTGACTTGTTCGGTGAATACCTTTGCTTTGCTTCTGATTTTAGCAATCTCTGCCTCCGCTTTTGCAGAAATATCATTGCAAGCCTGAGCCAGTTTCGTTTGCAATCTATTTCGTGCATGTTTGATGGAGTCTTCGTTTAATGCAAATTGCTCTTTGCTTTTCTGGAACTTTTGCAATATGTCCTTGACACTCTCACGGAATGATTTGATGGTGTCACCGATACCAATGAACTTATGTTCCGCTGTTCGGTGCTCAGTTGCAGCACACATGGCGCAAATCAATGCATCACAAGTCTCACAGTAAAAGCATATGACGTGTTAACTATGTTTTCTACATTTTGGTGTGGCAGTTTTAGTAGCATCTGTTTGTGAAGCCCTCGGTTTGTCAAAGTCTTCCGCTTGAATGAGGCGATGGTCTTTGAAGGACTTCAAGCGTCGGTGTGCCTCTTCGCATTTCTTGCAGATGTTCTCCTTGCAGTCAAGGCATCTTCACACGGCTTCATTTCCTTCTTCGCAGGATTCACAAGTCGCACTAGTAGTAGTTACCTTTCCTAATAACTGCTCTTGTTTGCGTATCTCATCCACAAGAGATATCAGAAAGAAGCTAGAAGACAGACTCTGCACTCCTTTGTCAGTAACGTCCGTCTCTCTCCTGCAGACTGGACATGTTATCTTTGCCCTCTCTGTCGTTTCTTTGCTTACCATCTTTCCCAGACAGTTCAGGCAGAAGCTATGAAGACAGTCTAGCATCTTAGGATCCTTGAATCGACAGCAGCAGATCGGACATTCCAGATGCCCCTGGCTGATCGTATCTAACACGGTTCGGGCTGCAGCCTCCGCCATCGTGAGTGTATCCTTACGAGGAAAAAAATCCGTTTCGACTATTACTCAGTGCCAGGAAGGGGCTTAGGTTGAGAAGCGGGCATGGAGCGTAAAATGGAGGAGGATGCACACCAGCCCTATAAATATGACTGTAACTGGCTCTCTTTTGTCTGTTCTTATTTTGTCACCATTATCTTAAGACAAAAGACAAAGGAGATCCAATCACAGCCCTATTTGTAGGGTTAGGTGTACACTATACATGTAGGTCAGACTGAATAATTGGGTTATCCTTGTTATGGTCAAAATTACACTTTTCCGAGTCAACAAAAATTACATTTCTCACGGTCATTTCGACTGAGAAGATCACATTTTCTTGGTCATTTTTACACGAAATTTGGCAGGGCAAATTGTATAGGTTTAGATTCAGGATCAATTAATGTGACCCAGTGTGTTCCACCAACACCGCTGTTCTTCAGGCTCCGTGGGCGACATAAGGTTTATGCACATGCGCTAGTTTTATCAGACTGGATCGTAAAATGCATTATTCATGAGCTCGACAAAAAGTACAAATTAAAAATTAAAAAAGCTGGAACATTCCTAAAAACTGCTCTTATACACTCAATGTTTAATAGTATGCAGTATGTTTCACCCAAACAGGATGGGAATATAAATCATATTCACATTTTAGTGGGTAAAATTTAATTTAATGTCGGCAGTTCCGTAAAATTCCACCAAGGCCTTTAATGTGTTGAACGAGAGGCGCTACATAACGTAAATAGTCCAAAATAAACATCATTTTTCGACAAGAAGGTAAGTTTACCTTATATTAACAAAGATACTGCGACAATTTTGGGGACCGCCAACATAGGGCAAGATAGCTCAGTTGGTAGAGCGGTATTCTGGAGGTTACAGGTTCGAGTCCTGCTTTGCCAATTTCTTTGTTCACTTTGACATTTGTAATAAGACTCTCAAGAAAACATCATTTAGACTTTAAATTTTACATTGACGCTGGTTTCGAAAGTAAAAACTCTTAAACTCTCCTACAAAATAATGGGGAATTCCCTGGTTGGTTTACTGAACGCGGAGTGTGATTTTCGCAATTTAACTGTACAACACACGGCGGTAGGCAGGGTGCACAAACAACTTCCACCGGCGCCCCGGGTATTATGTATTTGACAAGGCAGCGATTGGATGTACATGTAGCGCCTGCTATTGGATTTGTGTAGATAACGCAGTTTTTGTTACATGTATTGAAGTGTATTGAAGTGCATGGCTCCATGTGGCATTTGTCCTTTAATAGTCTGTCCAACGGTACTTCTCTTGACTCAGAGTAAAGTTCCCCAGACGACGAATAATTCCAAGAAACACCAACGTCATGTTCATTCCAATTAAAACACCGATAAACATCACAATTAAAGGTAACTATTCGTAGGTATTTTCTCATCAAGCGTCTTGCCGAAGGATTCACAGTCTATATATAGGGTAATCAAATTTAAGTCATTATTCTGTCGATTTATTGTCATCTCTCAAATTTCAACAACTTATTTTGATTATAAACAAGCTATTGAAAAGACGTGCTCCGGTTACCTATTTTTGTAATGAAAAAACGGGACCTGGTACAATTTGGCCGCAAGAGGACGTTTTATACGAGTTAAAGCACGGACTATATACAGACATCTAAATAAACCCTCTATGGCCGGTGGAGGATGAATTTTAGACTCCTTGAAATCTGAACTCATTAGTAGTATTGCGCATGCTTAAGTGGAGATAATTAGGAGCGTGACCTGTCAAGTGAGAGGGTTTAACCAATAATAGAAAAAACGGGTCCGATTTTCATAGGAGTCTGGTTTTAGTACGACACCGGCACCATGGACATGGTGGAGGAAGGACACGGACAAGCAAACAAACCTAATGTCGCCCTGACAACAGCTATGCCAACAGACTACAATCATACAATTAAGCTAATCGTTCCTTCTCTTACGAATCAAGAATCAGGCATGATTTCAATGCTATTTCAATAACAAAACACTCAATCCGACATTGAATCTGTGCAACATGTAATGTACAATATATACCTCCATGATGGTAAAATGTGCTCACTTTTTAAAACTGATCCGTCAATCGGATGGGGTCTTCAACCACATTCTATTCCCGGACGTGTAAACACAAGAATGGCCTTTCACCGGTTTACGCACCGCCGGTAATTTCGTTCGGTGAAGGTGATTACTTATCCGACAAGGTATCGACTACCGCAGCATTCTGTGTACATGTATTTGTGTAACGACTGCGCAGTATATGATGAGCAGGCATTGTGTGCAGCACAATTTACTCACAAGCACTATATGGGGGAAAACCAGTGCTATTTTTAACTCGCGCTAGTGAATATAAAGGCAGCGCTCGGCTCCTTTCAGATGACAATGTGCGCGCGCACCCAAGCCTTCTTCGTAAAGCTACGGAAGTCCATAATGGACATTACACAAGTCTTAATTTGCAGGAAAGACTATTATCCTATTTCTACCGCGTAAAATCATCCACAATGTCCTTGATTCAAGTTCAGTACTACAATGGGGATGATTACGAAATTAAAACCAAGATCAGGCCCGTCCGCAGGATTTTTTATGGGGGGGGGGGGGGTGCGAATTTGTACTGATGGGACCAAAAATGGAACCAAAAATTTCCTGGCCAGTACCGTTATTTGTACATCAAAATACCATTATTTACCCCGGACAATGTGGACCTTTTGGTAATTTGGGGGGCGAATTTGTACTGATGGGACCAAAAATGGGACCAAGATTTTTCGTGTGCCTGCAGTACAGTTATTTCTACATCAAAATACCATTATTTACCCCGGAAAATGTGGACCTTTTGGTAATTTTTTTTTGGGGGGGTGCATACGCACCCGTCGCACCCCCCCCCCCCCCCCACAAGTTGTCTCGCGTACGAGTTCCCCGTGAATAGAGCTAGCTGGTGGCGCAGTTTCGGACTCTTCGAAAAGGTAAATCAGCGTGTAAAAGTCGGGGTTTCTACAATTATTTCGGTACATTTATTTCTTTAAGACAGTCCTTCTTTGAAAAGGCCTTTGTAAATTTGTTACGATACACGTAGTATCTCAAATTTATGAAACTGAAAAATCGCATTACGTTAAAGAGAAATATCGAGCCAAAAATCGAAAAATCTAAAAATCTTTATGTGGACTCATGGAAGTAGAAACACTTGTACAAATAGGCAACCAGCCTGTGGTTCATAAATCCAATGATCGAGAAGAGTAATGCTCATAGCGATTCTGGCAAGGTACACTGTATTTGTTTAGGTAAAATAATGTTAACCTGTAAAATAACAAACCATCGCCGTATTTTAGTTTAACGGATTTTGGATGTAACTGAAATTACAGTAATGTGAGCTGGAAAATATCATCACGAATCCATAAAGTTTTCGTGTTGTAGTGTTAATTTATACAGATAATATAAATTTACAAAAGCACTTTCTCAAAATACAACATTTTGTGTAAACATACATCAAACACATACAAAGTGTTTGTTTATTTACAGATAATCTACTGTTATCCAACAGGAATCTCATTACGCAGAAAATGAATATTTCGATCGAAGAAATTTGTAGTATGTTAAATTGGCTGTTTAGTCAAAAAATGCACGTTCTTGATCATAATGTGTTATTTATTCAAACAATTCCACAATAAAATTCAGATTTCATTCAAAAATAGGTTAATAATCGTATTAGATCTTTTGTATTCAAATATTGAAATCATTTCTGGCAAACTGTGACTTCATCATGACATGAAAAGATCATGAATATAAATCTAAACCAGTCACTTTCTTTGGCCTCGCCCTGTATACCTCAACAATAACTACTGCATTCAAAGTTACAATACCACAAAGTTCTTTTATTGTCATACCTTTAAGAAGCACAATCTCACCGAGATGAAATTTCTTCACTAAATGTCTTAAACTAAATACCACTGCATAAAAAAGTGTTTTTTAGAATCTACGAACGATGCGCACTATTAGAAAAACTTACTACCTATAATTGTAGAAGAGTAAAAACAAATCTATGAACCTTGTGTACAAACAATGCTTTGATATTTTCGGAGTTAATTAGAGTTTGTAGGATATGTTATTGCTTTCTGATGGCCGATTAATTTGTTTGCTGTCTCTCACAATTGCCTTTTCATTAGAAATATAATAGCGAGAACTGGACAGAAGTCCATACACGGACATCACTAATTGTTCCCTACTTTGACCTATCAGCCATGGATCAGAAAGCAATAACATATCCTAAAAAGTCAAATTGAGCTCAGACAATATCAAAGCATTTACTGAGAAAATATTATTTTTGTTCAGATAAGTCTCATAGTGTTTGTGCACTGGGTGTCAAGTGAGATCCGTGTATGGAATTCTTTCCCCAGGAACCAGTCACTTAAATTGAAGTCAGATAAGATGGCGTTGATATTGTTTCCCCCACCTTGCCTTTTCTTTCCGCTGAGGGGGATACTTGCGCACAGAGCCCATCAGAGCAGATGTAGTTTGGTTCAAGTAAGCAGCAGTGCCTAGCAGGTAATTCACATCTGCTGCAAGATCTTGATGGAATGTAAGTCTGCAACAACCATGTCGCCAGTGGGTGTATAGGCCATTTCTAGCGGATTGTACAGCTTTTCAGCTACAGTTCCTACCAGTGATCCATTTGGGTCGTACTGTTGTATTTTTGAGTTTCCCCTTTCATTTTGATTAACAATTACACAAAAGTAACCGTGACTGTCACAAAGGATCCCGGTAGGACTCGCAGGTTTTTGGTCCACAACTGTCTTGATACTGAACACCTCATTGCCCTTGAGGTCTACGCAGGAGAGGGTTTTATTTTCGTAGTTAGAAATCAACAGGCGCTCCATGTTATCCATCGCTAAATGATGTATCAAATGTTCATTTGGAATGGTTGCTACTAACGAGCCATCAAGCGAATGCACAGAAACAACTTCCCTGCCCCAATCAGCCACAGCTAGTCGTTCTCCAGCTGCGTCTAGCGCAATAGCGGTTAACTTACTTGCCTCTTCCTTAGAGGGTGTGAATTCGCGAATCAACTGAAGATTGTCGTCAAAAACCTTCACTTTCTTTTTGTCAGTAACAAAAAGCATATCGTCTGAGGTGACAACAACGCCCCACGGAGCGTCCAGCTGAAGACCGCTTTGAGCGGCCGAAGTTTTGAAACGTCCAGTGGAGGTAAATATCGATAGTCGATTCAGCTTTATATCTGTCACAGCAATGTTCCCGTTGCTGAAACATGCAACACCTCTGGCGACTTGGAATTCCCCGTCACCGTTTCCTTCCTTGCCGATTTCTTCCTTCACCTGCCACTTCTCTTTAAGCAATATCTTGCCAAGATCCTGTTCACTGACGACATCTTGACATTTGACCCCAATGAACGAAAGATCCACCTTTGCCGGCTCGCACTTGAGCTTCTTCTGGAATTCCAAGTTGTGCATCACCTTTGGTTTGAGTTCCAAAAGCTCGAAATCATCGACTTGATTCATCAAGTCGTTTACGGCCGTGACGATCTGATCTGCGCGTTTCATCTGGTCACGGTTGCGCATGAGTGCTTTTTCGTACTCGCTGTCTCTTTCCTGACAGATTTTGTTGACTTGTTCGGTGATTACCTTTGCTTTGCTTCTGATTTTAGCAATTTCTACCTCCGCTTTTGCAGAAATATCACTGCAAGCCCGAGCCAGTTTCGTTTTCAATCTATTCCGTGCATGTTTGATGGAGTCTTCGTTTGATGCAAATTGCTCTTTGCTTGTCTGCAACTTTTTTAATATGTCCTTGACACTCTCACGGAATGATTTGACGGTGTCACCGATACCAATGAACTTATGTTCCGCTGTTCGGTGCTCAGTTGCAGCACACATGGCGCAAATCAACACATCACAAGTCTCACAGAGGAAGCATATGGCTTGATCACTATGCTTTTTACATGATGTTGGTGATGTGACAGTCTTGGTAACATATGTTGGTGAAGCCATCGATTTGTCCACGTCGTCTGCTGGAATGATGCGATGGTCTTTAGTGGACCTCAGAAATTGATGTGCCTCTTGGCATTTCTTGCAGATGTTATCCTTGCAGTCAAGGCATCTTGACACGGCCTCGTTTCCTTCTTCGCAGGATTCACAAGTCGCACTAGTAGTAGTTACATTTTCTAATAACTGCTCTTGTTTGCTTATCTCATCGACAAGAGATATCAGAAAGAAGCTAGAAGACAGACTGTGCACTCCTTTCTCAGGAACGCCCGTCTCTCTCCTGCAGACTGGACATGTTATCTTCGCCCTCTCTGTCGTCTCTTTGCTCACCATCTCTCCAAGACAGTTCTGGCAGAAGCTATGAAGACAGTCTAGCATCTTAGGGTCCTTGAATCGACAGCAGCAGATCGGGCATTCCAGGTGCCCCTGGCTAATTGTGTCCAACACGGTTTGGGCTGCAGCCTCCGCCATTATGATTATGATCCTATTATAACGACAAAAACGGAAATAAAAACCTTAGGGATTCTCAAAGTGTGCGACAGGAAGGGGCTTACATTGATGAGTAGCGTGGAGCTGTAAAATGGAGAAGGGTGCCCACTAACGCCACAAACAGGGCTGTCATTTGCTCTTGTCTTGTGTCTTATTTTGTTGCCATTATGTTATATTGTCTTGTTACCTATAATGGTTATAAACTAAGAGAGGCAAAAAATGAAGCCCTATTTGTAGGGCTATAGGTACACACTAGGTCAGACTGATGAAGTTATATTTGCCCTATCTATTTCATGGTCAAAATGACACCTTCCGAGTAAAAACAAATGACATTTTCTCGTTCATCATGACCGAAAAGGCGACATTTTCTCGGTCAAAATGACCGAGAAAGTGTCAATTTTTTTCCGGAAATAGGTTTAGATTCAGGATCAATTAATCTGACCAAGAGTTTGTTCTACCAACATACTTGTCTTCTCGCATGTATATTAATGGCGACAAGATGATCGACAAAAGAGAGCTAATTAATACAGGCCAATCTGTAGGGCTAGGTACACTAGGTTAACCTGATTTGCTCTATCCTTTTCATGGTCAAAATGACACTTTCTAAATAAAACAAATAACATTTTTCTCGTTCATTTTGACTGAGAAAGCGACATTTTCTCGGTCGCAAAATTACCGAGAAAGTTTCAATTTTTACTCGGAAATGGGGAGAGCATATGCGGAAACGGCGATTGTGTATAGTTACGTGAATCGGGTTATTATGTCAAATAAATTTGAGTCACAGGTGTGTTTTTTTATTCCGAAGTGACTTTATCAACCTTTTTGTAGGGTTAGAGTGCACACGGCAGACTGAATATGAAATTATATTTGCTTTTATAACACCTTACTCACAGATTCTGTGTCTTGATTGGCCGAGAGCGCGACACGTGTCACTTGCTATTTTTACTATTTTTTTACTTGCGCTCCAAAAAGACTATACCACGCAGCCTCGTTCTGAAAAAGTACTATGCGCATAGCAACACACGTACTATGCGCATAGCAACGAAAGCGTGACTAAAACCCAGACGTGTGTTTCGGTGCATTGCGTAAACATTGCTCTATCACCCTCGCACCCGTTCATCAAGGCAGCAAAGTACACGTATGATCGAGGGACGTATAATTAGGAGATTTGTTGTCATTACTATACTTTCAGGAAGCTTAAATTGTGCAGAATCTGTGAGTGAGTTGTTATAAAACAAATATTGACTGCTTCGCCTCGGGAAAATAGAATGCTCCATGGATCACCTCGAGAGGCTAGTTTTACTATACCACTCAAAGCAGTCAATATTTGTATACTATCCTTTTTATGATCAAAATAACACCGAGAAAGTGACACTTTGTACCCGGAAATGGGTAGAGCCAACAGACTGCATTACATGTACATGTAGGCCTACATACATACAATACGTCACCGACACCACGAAGTAGCACTCGACCATACTTCCATGCAGTAAAAAAAAAAAAAAAAAAAATGCATTTTAATGCATTAAATATATTAGTAAGACAAAAACTATTATATTTTAAATTCTACAATTTAAAAAGTTAATTATTATGGTAATTAGGTTAATGAGTGTAAGTAAAATAACGCGGTTTGGTGAATTGTTCGTTTTCACGAAGTAGCACTCTATAGAGTGCTACTTCGTGAAAACGATTCTGAGCACTTTGCATGTCTGTGTAGTTTCACGAAGTAACTCTCTACTCTCGTCCCCAGGGGTACACTGTATGTGTATCAACACGTACATTGTACAGTGTACTTTACATGTACAAGTACATGTACATGTACACCCATAGGCCATACATGTACAGTACATGAATTGTACATAATACATGTACGTGTGTAATTGTGCGCGCGCGCTCATCAATCTACGGTCGTGACTTTCTAGTTGATGGTGAGGCAAGACCACTTTCTCCAAATGAAGTCAAGAGACACGGTAGTAAAAATGCTAAAGTTAAGTACAACAGGAACAGAGGAAAAGCGTACACAACTGAAAACCCAACAAATTTGTACCTTCTAAACTGGGTAAAATAGGAGAGAGTAACTGCTGTTATTGCCCAAAAAAGGGCCTGGATTGCCTTGACATTACTGTTGAGCAGCGTCACCAGATCAGAGAAGCGTACTACAAGATTGGTGATTTGGAAAAACAACGTGAATGGCTCACAAGATACGCATCTGTCAATATAAAAGATGGGAAACAAAATCAGTATTTATATTCTCTGCCGAAGTTAAGTGAGGATGGTCAACAATGGCGCGTATGTCGGAAATTATTTGTTAATACCCTTGGTGTTTCTTGTTGTCAAGTCCGCTCTGTTTTGGATAGGAGAGACACGTTTGGTATAATAGAAGGGGAAAAACGTGGTGGACGACAGCACTGTGCAAGGGACAAGTCACTCAGGGAGCAGGTGAAAACTCACATTGATAAATTTCCAAGGATGGAATCCCATTACTGTAGGGCTAACTCCAAGTGCCAGTATCTATCTCCTGATCTCAACTTTACGATAATGTATAATATGTACAAAAAGCAACATCCCAATGGGGCATCCATGTCCTTCTATAAGAAGGTGTTTAAATTGTTTAACCTGAAGTTCCATCATGCCAAGAAAGATGTGTGTGGTTTGTGCGACACTTTTCATAGATCAAGTGATGAACGCAAAAAGGAACTAAAAGAGCAATTTGACAGACATGTGCTGGAGAAAGAGAAATCCCGTGAACTGAAAAGTGCTGCAAAAGTGAAAGCTTCCACTGACAACAAGTATAGAGTTGCTGTGTTTGACCTTCAACAGGTCATTTACCTGCCAAAGTCGGACCGTTCAGAGCTTTTTTATAAGCGCCGTCTGTCATGTTACAATTTCACAATTTTCGAGTTTGCCAGTAAAGATGGTTTCTGCTTCACATCTCATGAAGGTCGGACGGGGCGTGGCTCTTCTGAAATAGCCTCATATCTTCATCAATACCTAGTCAAAGTTGATGAGCAAGGTTGTGAACAAGTAGAATTATACTCTGACGGCTGCGTTGGCCAGAATAAAAACTCAATCGTTCCGTCTATGATGATGTATTTTGTAGAAAGATCCAAGGCTGTTCAAGAAATCACACTGAACTTCTTCGAAACAAACCATGGCCAATCAGAAGGCGATGCAATCCACAGTACAATTGAGAGGCAAATGAAGAAGTTGGGTGAAATGTTTGTACCCTCGCAACTTGTGACACTCATCAAGATGGCTCGCAAAACTCCCAAACCGTATAATGTAACCACAGTTCAGACATCACACATACTAGACTGGAAATCATACAGTCAAAACCGGGGAATGTTGAGAGTGCGGTCTTCAGAAGCAGGGACAAAGGTTGACTGGAAAAAGTTCATGCAAATCAGAGTAAGCAAACATGATGCCAACACAATCAAGTTCAAGTATTCACATGCAGATGATGTATTTGAGATTCTTAGAATTGATAGCATGCGTGGATACTCTGATCAGACCCAGCTTGCAGAACCACAACCATGTTACCCTTCCGGTTTTCATACTATTGCACAGGCAAAGTATGACGACTTGCTCAGTTTATGCACTGGTCAAACTCCTGTCATTGCTCACCCTGATTATCAGGCATTCTACAGGCAACTTAGTCACTAAATTGTAGCTACATTTTGTATGTTCAACATGCCCTGCTAAAATGGTACAATAGACACAATGGCAATGAGTGAACTTAAGAAGTTGTATTACGTCACCTTACCATGTAATATATTTTGCTCAAGTATTTCAGTATGTCTAGCTCAGCTTCAAACGGTATGAATATGAAAACTTTCGTATGTATTATGAAACGAACGGAAGACAGTTTCTTTCGCATCGGTAGTTTTTAAATATTTCTAATCGATACACCGTGAATCTTCGATTGATGTATAGTTGTTTTCATAAATGTATTGTTCATAGTCGAAGTTACTTGAGGTGTTTTTATTTAATTGTACTCGTAGTTTACACACGTTCAGAATATTTGGATAGGTCCACGAAACGGGTCATTAAGGGGCTGGGTAGGGGTTTGAATACCAAGTTGTGCTTACTGCAGCTCTCATTTTGTCACAGGCTTCAATTGCAAATGAAACAAGGTATATTGTAATAACGAAGCTTGTTCGTCCCAGGCCTGAATTAAATTCACCTTGCACAATACAATATGTGTAACTAAATTTAAGGAAATCTTGAAAATATTAATTGTTTAAATAATGAAATTGTACATCACTGAATTGTAAATATTTAAAAGTTAAGGTTTTTAATGAAATCTTTTATAATTATTGAATGTTTAATGAAATCCTAAGAGGTTGAAGAATGAATTGTGAGTTTATTAAACTGATTGTTAATAATAATAATAATAAGGATGGAATCCCATTACTGTAGGGGTAACTCCAAGTGCCAGTATCTATCTCCTGATCTCAATCTTGAAAATATAAAGTTGTTTAAATAATGAAATTGTACATCACTGAATTGTAAATATTTAAAAGTTAAGGTTTTTAATGAAATCTGTTATATAATTATTGAATGTTTAATGAAATCCTAAGAGGTTGAAGAATGAATTGTGAGTTTATTAAACTGAATGTTAATAATAAACAAGGATCTAAGTTGACGGCAGATCTTTCCCGAATCCAAATTTTAATGTTATAATGCTGGTGTTTTAAAGAGTGTGGATGACCATCTTTACCAATTTTATCCTTGCGACAGTCAAACGATAATAAATCGTTATTAATACAGTTTTGTAAAGTTCCAAATGGGTATAGGAAGCAATGGGAATTTGTCATTGGGCCGTTTGACGTGAAACTATTAGTGATGATATTATTAGTACTACATGTAGTATGCGCGCATTGTACGTATTTCCCGCAGATTTCGTTTCCACGAAGTAGCACTGATCTTTGTGTTCGCGCACTGTACAGATTTCCTGCAGATTTCGTTTTCACGAAGTAGCACTGAAGCTTTGTGAGCGCGCACTGTACGGATTTCGAGCTGATTTCGTTTTCACGAAGTAACACTCTTCTTAAATCTTTAATTAGTTCTTAATTAATTAACCCATGGAAAAATAAGTAACACGTTCAAGATGTTTTAATGTAGTACTTTATATAAATCCCAAACAGGTTTTCAATTCACATTTTATTTGCGGGATAATAACCTTGAAAACATTCAAACGCGTGTATCTTCAAATCAAAACTATTCGCTGTGTGTACATGAGTGCTACTTCGTGGTGTCGGTGACGAATACAATCCCCCAAAAGCTAATCATCCTATTACAAATATCAGGCATGTTTACTGTAAAATACCAAGCTATTTCACTTATTACAAAATCAATTACATGAATCTATTCAACATGTACAATGTACTCACTTTTCAAAACTAATTCGCCAGTTGGATGGGGCCTTCAGCCACAAATGATTTAACACAAGAAACCCCGAGGTAAACACAAGAACTACTTTAAACGGCTAAAGGTGTGATCAAGCCTAGTACATGTAGTAAATTAGTAGTACTGCTTCACTCTACATCGAGGGTATGAAAGGTTTGTGTCGCACAAAATATTAACACATAAATTATCTTTAATCAAGTTGAAGGTATTGGCCTACTTCCGCAGACGCCATTTGTCTGTGTATTTGTGCAACAATTGCGCAGCGTTCGAGGTGAAAAACCAATTGTATTTGTATAGTTCCATGGGAAAAACCAGTTGCTATTTTTAACTTTCTAGTTGAAAGTTCAGACGACTGGCTCTCCGCGTAAAACTGCGGAAGTTCATAATGGACAATACATATCTCTCCATATATGCAGGAAAGAATAATAATTATCCAAGGAAATATTCACATAATTCATGTGCAATCGAGGTGTGTTTATTTTGGATAATATCTTTTTATGGCAAAGCATCTTTCCTCTCCACTTTTGAAAAGAGACCTGTTACAGGTAGAAAATGGTGTATTTGTTTAAAAATGTAATAATCTGAAATTGAAATGAGTTTGTGATAACAAATTATTATTTACAACTAGATGCTTCAAAAAAACGAGTTGGTTTTTAAATACAATAAAGTGAAAATAAAGTTTCTAAACAGCTAGGCCTATCGGGTACGTTGTTTTATTTATTAAAGTTTTAAAACCGTGATGATTTTTAAGATTTTTAAATGAAATTATTGCGTTACGCCGGCCGGCAATCGTTGGAAAGTGATACAATACAATATAGCCTATATTATACCCTAATCCAAACACTAACCCAAACACACATTCTATCCCTAGTTATTAAGTAATTTCATTAAAATACAAAATTATGTCGTGATTGTTTTGTGGAGACCTACTAAACTATAGAAATTACCCTGTGGAGATATTTTGACTCCCATTGTCCCCATTGTGTTTAGGTCTCCACATGGTACCGAATTCAGAAACCCACACACCCATGTGTATAATCACCTTCCATCGTGGACCCCCTACTGTCCCTCTTTTGTTTGTACTTGAACGTTTTTGGAAGGCCTCCCTACGATTTTCAATCATGGACTTTATGTCAATTGTGGACCCTATTGTCCTCTATTGTTCTACGTCCACTATTTAAATGCGAATACAAACCCATACATACTACATACTACATGCAGAAATAGTGATTGCATAGTCTCTTTCTGAACTTGGTTCAGCTAGCGAGACAAAACAAACGAAACAAATATGTACAAAAACATAATGCTCCTAGGAAGAGTGAACATTTACACTTTTGGAGTAGTTTTCACTTTTTTGGAGTTGCCTTTACTTTTATAAAAGGTTCACTTTTTTTTTAGAGTGAGCATTTTACTCTTACATTCAGAGAGACAGCGATAAACCGATTCAGTGATAAATCTCGGCACACATGTCATGGTTAGCTTAATTAGCCCCATGCTGTTGTAAGTACGATAAATTATTCTCCGGCTCCATTACCATTGCCAAACTGCATGAACGAAGCCAAAGACGGAGACCAAACTGGGTTTTGGAAAACGGCCTTAAATTGAAGTCTGGTAAGATGGCGTCTGATACGACTCCCCCAGCTCGCATTTTCTTTGCGCTGGAAGGGGGGGGGGGGGGGGGTGGTACTTGAGCATGGGTCCCATAGCAGATGTAGTTTGGTTCAAGTACGCAGCAGTGCCTAGCAGGCAATTCACATCCGCTGCAAGATCTTGATGGAATGTCTGTCTGCAACAACCAAGTCACCAGTGGGTGTATAGGCCATTTCTATCGGATTGTACAGCTTTTCTGCTACAGTTCCTACCAGTAATCCATTTGGGTCGTACTGTTGTATTTTTGAGGTTCCCGTGTTAATACCGTGATGAACAGCTACATTAAAGTAACCGTGACTGTCGCAAAGGATCCCGGTGGATTTCACAGGATTTTTGTCCACAAGTGTCTTGATACTAAACACCTCATTGCCCTCGAGGTCTACACATGAGAGGGTTTTATTTGTGAAGTTAGGAATGAACAGGCGATTCATATTATCCATCGCTAAAAACAATTCCACATTTTCATTTGGAATAGTCGCTACTAACGAGCCATCAAGCAAATGCACAGAAACAACTTTCCTGCCCGAGTCAGCCACAGCTAGTCGTTCTCCAGCTGCGTCTAGCGCAATAGCGGTTAACTGACTTGATTCTTCCTTAGAGGGTGTGAATTCGCGAATCAACTGAAGATTGCCGTCAAAAACCTTTACTTTCTTTTTGTCCGTGACAAAAAGCTGATCATCCGAGGTGACAGCAACACCCTGAGGAGCCACCAGCTGATGACCGCTTTGAGCGGCCGAAGTTTTAAAACGTCCAGTGGAGGTAAATAGCGATAGTCGTTTCAGTGTTGTGTCTGTCACAGCAATGTCCCCGTTGCTAAAACATGCAACATTTTCGGCGAATTGGAATTCCTTGTCACCGTTTCCTTTCTTGCCGAACTCTTCCTTCACCTGCCACTTCTCTTTGAGCAACATCTTCCCAAGATCCTTTTCACTGACGACATCTTGACATTTGACCCCAATGAACGAAAGATCCACCTTTGCCGGTTCGCACTTAAGCTCTTTCTGGAATTTCAAGTTGTGCATCACCTTCGGTTTGAGTTCCAAGAGCTCGAAATCATCGACTTGACTCACCAAGTCGTTTACGGCTGTGACGATCTGATCGGCGCGTTTTATCTGGTCACGGTTGCGCCCGAGCGCCGTTTCGTACTCGTTGTCTCTCTCCTGGCCGATTTTGTTGACTTGTTCGGTGATTAACTTTGCCTTGCTTCTGATTTTAGCAATTTCTGCCTCCGCTTTTTCAGAAATATCATTGCAAGCCTGAGCCACTTTCGTTTGCAATCTATTCCGTGCATGTTTGATGGAGTCTTCGTTTGATGCAAATTGCTCTTTGCTTTTCTGGAACTTTTGCAATATGTCCTTGACACACTTACGGAATGATTTAATGGCGTCACCGATACCAATTAACTTATGTGCTGCTGTTCGGTGCTCAGTTACAGCGCACATCGCGCAAATCAACACATCACAAGTCTCACAGTGAAAACATATGGCTTGATCACTATGTTTTCGACATTTTGGTGTGGCAGTCTTAGTAGCATCTGTTGGTGAAGCCCTCGGTTTGTCCAAGTCTTCCGCTTGAATGATGCGATGGTCTTTGGTGGACTTCAAGTGACGGTGCGCCTCTTGACATTTCTTACAGATGTTCTTCTTGCAGTCGAGGCATCTTAACACGGCCTCGTTTCCTTCTTCGCAGGATTCACAAGTCGCACTAGTAGTAGTTACCTTTCCTAATAACTGCTCTTGTTTGTTTATGTCATCGATAAGAGATATCAGAAAGAAGCTAGAAGACAGACTCTGCACTCCTTCCTTAGGAACGACCGTCTCTCTCCTGCAGACTGGACATGTTATCTTCGCCCCCTTTCTTGTCACCATCTTACCCAGACAGTTCAGACAGAAGCTATGGAGACAGTCTAATATCTTAGGATCCTTGAATCGATCGCAGCAGATCGGACATTCCAGATGCCCCTGGCTAATTGTGTCCAACACAGTTTGGGCTGCAGCATCCGCCATTGTGATTATGATCCTAACGACAAAAACGGAAACAAAAACCTTAGGAATTCTCAAAGTGTGCGACAGGAAGGGGCTTACATTGAGGAGTAGCATGGAGCTGTAAAATGGAGAAGGGTGCAATTTGCTCTTGTCTTGTGTATTATTTTGTTGCCATCTTGTCTTGTCGACTATAATGGTTACAAGATGATAGACAAAAGAGAGGCAATAAATACAGCCCTATTTGAAGGGCTAGGTACACACTAAGTCAGACTGATGAAGTTATATTTAACCATATCTTTTCCATGGTCGAAATGAGTAAAAATTAGTAAAAACATGACCGAGAAAGTGTCCATTAGTACCCGGAAATGGGTAGAGCAAATATATATAGGTTCAGAATCAGGATCAATAACCAAGAGTTTGTTCTACCAACATACTTGTCTTCTCGCCTGTAATGGCCACAAGATTATAGACAAAAGAGAGCCAATAAATACAGCCCTATTTGTAGGCCTAGGTACACTAGGTTAACCTGATTATATTTGCTCTATCCTTTTCATGGTCAAAATGACACCTTCCAAATAAAAGCAAATGACATTTTTCTCGTTCATTTTGACTGAGAAAGCGACATTTTCTAGGTCGCAAAATTACCGAGAAAGTTTCAATTTTTACCCGGAAATGTGGAGAGCATAGTATGCGGAAACAGCGATAGTGTATAGTTACGGGCCTTTAGCTATGATCAAAGAAATTTGAGTCACAGGTGTTTTTTTCATTCCTTGCACTCAAAATTATGATAAAACGTGTAATTAGCACTAATTAAAGACCTTCTTAAGTGTACTTAGCACCAATTATATTGTTCTTAAGTATACAAATTCTACTCAGTACATGAAAAACTTTCGACTCATGAAGAAATTATGTTTGCACTCAAGATTATGATTAAATCGAATTTTCAGGGGTCTGTCAGGGGCTCCCCCCTCCCAACGCACCACTCGCCAAACTGAAGAAAACCCATTTTGCAGTTGTCCCAGACACCCCTACATATCCCACGCTTCAAACCTTTTTCACTAAAAAATTATGATTAAACCTGGCTGGGCTCCCGGACTATGGCTTTATCAACCTATTTAGGGTTAGGGTGCACACAGGATTCTGAATATGAAATTATATTTGCTTCTATCCTTTTCATGGTCAAAATAACAATTTTGACCGAGAAAGTGACATTTTTTACCCGGAAATAGGTAGAGCAAACAGACTGCATTGTACATGTACATACAATACAATCCCCCAAAAGCGAATCGTTCTATTACGAATATCCGGTATGTTTACTACAAAATACTAACCTATTTCACTTATTAAAAAATCAATTACATGAATCTATTCAACTTGATGTACAATGTACTCACTTTTCAAAACTGATTCGTCAGTTGGTTGGGGTCTTCATCAGCCACACATATTTAGCACCAAAAATCCCGCGGAGGAATAATGGCAAAACTACATGTACATGTATGTACATGTACTTCGAACGGATAAGGCAAGGTGTAATCAAGCCTAGTACTACTACATGTACTACTAGGAGTACATCATGTACTGTAGTACTGCTTTACTCAACATCGAGGTTATAAAAGGGTTGTGTCGCACAAAATATTAACACATAAATTCCCTTAATTCAAGTTGAAGGTACAGGCCAACTTCCGTAGACACCATTTATATGTGTATTTGTGCAACAACTGCGCAGCGTTTGAGGACAACCTTGTTGTAGCTCCATGAGAAAACCCAGTTGCTATTTTTAACTCTCCAGTTGAAGGTTCAGACGACTGGCCTTCCGCGTAAAACTACGGTAGTTCATAATGGACATTACATATGTCTCCATATATGCATGAAAGAATAATCATTATTCTAAGAAAAAATCACAGGATTCATGTGCAATCATAAAGGTGTATTTATTGTGGATAATAGCTTGTTATGGCAAAACATCTTCCCTTCTTCACTTTTGAAAAGAGACGTGTTACAGGTAGAAAAGGGTGTAAAAAATAAATTGTTTAAATGTAATAATATGAAATTGAAATGAGTTTGTGATAACAAATTATTATTTACAACTAGATGCTTCTAAACAACGAGATAATAGCTAATAAAATTGAAGAGTTGATTTTTAAATGCAATAAAGTGACAATAAACTTTAAAAACAGCCGTCGTGTACGTTGTTTTATTGAATAAAGTTTCAAAACCGTGAGGATTCTTCAGATTTTCAAAAAAATCTATCGCGTTACGGAAATATAACCTCTTAAAGGTAGTATACACCATTTGCTTTTGCTGTAATTTTCTAAATTGGATAGGTTAGAGGGTTAGTGTGGTAAATATTGTGACGCTGACCATAGATGCTGTTTTTCAGTCTGGTTCCCTGAATTCATTTAGACCAAACAGAGCAATTTATAGACCTCGGAGAAAGTTGGGAGGGATATGTTTTGTCATCGAATAAACTACTCCAGGGCCGATGCAGCGCGGAGCACGAGTGGGGCGCCGTCTGACGGCCACATGTGCCACCGACTCAAGCAGGACCGCACCGCGTTAGTATGCTGGGAACCTAGCAGCTCCGATCAAACAATCAACGCGGCGCCGCATGTACCCCTAGATGTGCTGAAACTGGAACACAGACGCACTCTCTAAATGTTCACTCACAACAAGAGTGAAATTTAACTTTTCAGAGTAAAAAATAGCTTTAAAAAAGGGAAAACCACTACAGAAGAATACATTTTCACTCTCTCGAGGAGCCATATGAAGGACAGCTCTTTTAGATTTTTCCTTCATATGGCTCCTCGGAAGAGTGAACATTTACTCTTTTGGAGTGATTTTCATTTTTTTGGAGTTGCCTTCACTCTGAAAAACTCAATTTCACTCTTGTTGGAGTGGTTTTATAAGAAATTCACTCTTTTTGAGAGTGGGTTTTTTACGAGACGAGTCTGAGCGGTTGCAAGCACCTCGCACCTCGCGTCTGAAATTGATTACCCCAAATTGCTTTTTCTTACTGAGAGGCCCAGATAGAGGGGGTACTTGTGCACAAAGCCCACAGCAGATGCACTTTGGTTCAAGTAAGCAGCTGGGCCTCGAAGGCAATTCACATCCGCTGCAAGATCTTGATGGAATGTCTGTCTGCGACAACCATGTCGCCAGTGGGTGAATAGGCCATTTCTATCGGATTGTACAGCTTTTCTGTTACAGTTCCTACCAGTAATCCATTTGGGTCGTACTGTTGTATTTTTGAGTTTTCCCTGTTATCGAGATGAACAGCTACATTAAAGTAGCCGTGACTGTCACAAAGGATCCCGGTAGGACTCGCCGAATTTGTGTCCACAAGTGTATTGATACTAAACACCTCATTGCCCCCGAGGTCTATACAGGAGAGGGTTTTATTTTCGTAGTTAGGAATGAACAGGCGATCCATATTATCCATCGCTAAAACGAAATTCACATTTTCATTTGGAATAGTTGCTACTAACGAGCCATCAAGCAAATGCACAGAAACAACTTTCCTGCCCGAGTCAGCCACAGCTAGTCGTTTTCCAGCTGCGTCTAGCGCAATAGCGGTTAACTGACTTGCCTCTTCCTTAGATGGTGTGAATTCGCGAATCAACTGAAGATTGCTGTCAAAAACCTTCACTTTCTTTTTGTCCGTGACAAAAAGCAGATCATCTGAGGTGACAGCAACGCCCCGAGGAGCGTCCAGCTGATGACCGCTATGAGCGGCCGAAGTTTTAAAACGTCCAGTGGAGGTAAATAGCGATAGGCGATTTAGCAGTTCGTCTGTCACAGCAATGTCCCCGTTGCTGAAACATGCAACACCTACGGCAAGTTGGAATTCCCCGTCACCGTTTCCTTCCTTGCCAAACTCTTCCTTCACCTGCCACTTCTCTGTGAGCAACATCTTCCCAAGGTCCTTTTCACTGACGACATCTTGACATTTGACCCCAATGAACGAAAGATCCACCTTTGCCGGTTCACACTTGAGCTCCTTCTGGAATTCCAAATTGTGCATTACCTTCGGTTTGAGTTCCAAGAGCTCGAAATCATCGACTTGACTCATCAAGTCGTTTACGGCCGTGACGATCTGATTTGCGCGTTCCATCTGGTCACGGTTCCGCATGAGCGCCTTTTCGTACTCGCTGTCTCTCTCCCGACAGATTTTGTCGACTTGTTCGGTGATTACCTTTGCTTTGCTTCTGATTTTAGCAATTTCTGCCTCCGCTTTTGCAGAAATATCATTGCAAGCCTGAGCCAGTTTCGTTTGCAATCTATTCCGTGCATGTTTAATAGAGTCTTCGTTTGATGCAAATTGCTCTTTGCTTTTCTGGAACTGTTGCAATTTGTTATTGACACTCTCACGGAATGATTTGATGGTGTCACCGATATCAATTAACTTATGTTCAGCAGCTGTTCGGTGCTCAGTTACAGCACACATGGCGCAAATCAACACATCACAAGTCTCACAGTGAAAGCATATAACCTGATCACTATGTTTTCTACATTTTGGTGTGGCAGCTTTAGTAGCATCTGTTGGTGAAGCCCTCGGTTTGTCAAAGTCTTCTGCTTGAATGATGCGATGGTCTTTGGTGGACTTCAAGCGACGGTGCGCCTCTTGGCATTTCTTGCAGATGTTCTCCTTGCAGTCAAGGCATCTTGACACGGCCTCGTTTCCTTCTTCACAGGATTCACAAGTCGCACTGATAGTAGTAACCTTTCCTAATAACTGTTCTTGTTTGCTTATCTCATCGACAAGAGATATCAGAAAGAAGCTAGAAGACAGACTCTGCACTCCATCCTCAGGAACGACCGTCTCTCTCCTACAGACTGGACATATTATCGTTTCCCTCTCCGCCGTCTCTTTGTTCACCATCATACCCAGACAGTTCAGGCACAAGCTATGAAGACAGTCTAACATCTTGGGATCCTTGAATCTATCGCAGCAGATCGGACATTCCAGGTGCCCCTGGCTTATTGTGTCCAACACGGATCGGGCTGCAGCCTCCGCCATCGTGATTAGGATCCTAACGAAAACAAGAACAAAAACACTTGGGAATACTCAAAGTGTGACAGGAAGGGGGTAAAACGGAGAAGGGTGCACACTCGCCCTACAAATAGAGCTGTAATTAACTCTTATCTTGTGTCTTATTTTGTTGCCATTATCTTATCTCGTCTTGTCGCCTGTAATGTTTACAAGATTATAGACAAAAGGGAACCAATAAACACAGCCCTATTTGTAGGGCTAGGTACACAGGAGGTCAGACTGATGAAGTTATATTTGCTTTATCCTTTCCATGGTCAAAAAGACACTTTCCAAGTAAAACAAATGACATTTTTCTCGTTCATTTTGACTGAGAACGCGACATTTTCTCGGTCGCAAAATTACCGAGAAAGTTTGAATTTTTACCCGGAAATGGGGAGAGCATAGTATGCGGAAACAGCGATAGTGTTTAGTTACGGGCCTCTTAGTTATGATCAAATAAATTTGAGTCACAGGTGTATTTGTCATTCCTTGCACTCAAAATTATGATAAAACGTGTACTTATATAGCACTAATTAAAGACCTTCTTAAGTGTACTTAGCACCAATTATATTGTTCTTAAGTATACAAATCCTATTCAGTACACGATAAACTTTCGACTCATGAAGAAATTATGTTTGCACTCAAGATTATGATTAAATCAAATGTTGGGGAGTCTGTCAGGGGCTCCCCCCACCCAACGCACCACTCGCCAAACTTAAGAAAACCCATTTTGCAGTTTGCATTTCCCAGTCACCCCAACATATCCCACGCTTCCAACCTTTTTCACTCACAATTATGATTATACCTGGCTGGGCTCCCGGACTATGGCTTTATCAACCTATTTAGGGTTAGAGTGCACACAGGATTCTGAATATTGTGACGGAATAAGAATTATAAAGTCACCAACTGTATGTTTTAAAGGCCTTGCAAGTCACCTACACTTCGCATATTAGGGAATCCTGGTATCTGATTGGTCAATTGCGTTTATGCACTGTTGTATGTCAAAGAGAAGTTGTACTTGGCCTATGGGGCTCAAAGTTTATAAAAGGCGATGCAGGGCTAAGATTTAGGCAGTTGATTGCTTGATCAATAATTACTAAGGCTCTTGATTATAATGGAATGACATGACGGATGATACTGATTAAAGGCAATGACCACTGTTCTTGATGAGAAACCTCCGATTACCAATTATTAGTCCTCCCACATTCCGACTCCACCCTATTCCCATTCCGACTCCTCCCACATTCCGTCTCCACCCTATTCCCATTCCGACTCCTCCCACCTTCCGACTCCAACCTATTCCCATTCCGACTCCTCCCACCTTCCGACCCCACCCCATTCCGACTCCTCCCACATTCCGAGTCCACCCTATTCCCACATTCCACCACATTCCACTTTCCACATTCCGACGCCCCATTCCCACTGGCTCTGCTTCACCAGTCTACTGGTCCTGTCCTCCAAGCAAAGAAGATAGCCTGGTGCTGTGGTCCAACACCGCTGGGATACGACACCGTCGAGGCGACACGCTACCAAACGAACCAGTCAGACGCAGGAGGACTGGTACGCCAGAAGATAAACTTCAGCAGAAGCTGGAGGACGGAGGCGACGAAATGGAGCAGCTGGAGCAGGCGGGGTTGATACCGGGGAGACATCGGGTGGAAGAAGTCGACTCGGGAGTTGAATTCCGGTATCGAAGAGATAACCCCTTTCAAGTTGCTGAAGGAAGTGTTGCGGCCAGCGGAACCAGCGCTAAGGAAGCATCAAATTCTCAGTTGACTCCAATGACATCCACATCGAACCCAGTGGCTCAGGGCGGATTTTCTGAGTGGACAACTGATGGAGAAGAATGGAGGAGAAGCAGGATGGCTCGGAAATTAACCAACCGCCTCGGCAAACTGATGGGGGGGGGGGGGTTACGGAGTCAAGTCAAGATTTGGAGGATGGAGTAACTTGTGATATACCTGCAGAGGCCTCAAAGTCAACACAAGAGTTTCCTATCGAGCTTCCAAAACAACGACGAAATCCTACGAGGCAACGGAGACGCCCGGTTCGACTAAGCGATTACGAATAACTTTGATTTTCAACGGAAAAAAGATCGATCAGGGTGATTAGAAATAATACGCGAGAGGCGCCCTCAATCGGCAGGAGTGAATGGCGCTGGTGCGGTGACGTCACGTAGCGCGCACTTGACCGTTGCCATGCTAGCGCCACAGCGTAGTACTGCAAATGGTACAGTTCGTACCTCAGCCAGCATCAGTAAACACGCACACATTCAGCCTCTCGAGCTTATTCCGACTAATTATTCCACCGTGATTCCGACAGCTTATTCCTACTAATTATTCCACCGTGATTCCGACAACTTACTTCCGACAAGCCGTATTCCACCGTGATTCCGACAGATCATTTTATCGGAAATGCCAAGCGATAAGCGGGAAGGGAAGAGAGATCACGGACACCGTGACCGACCAACAGACAAGGACCGGCGGAAAGAACCTCGGGCTACAACACACCACTGTCCACAGTCGGGGTGCGGGGTCGAGACCACGCAGAAGTCCAACATGGTGAGGCACGTACGGGAATGTTATCGAGCTAAAACCTCCGGGTTGCTCTGCGAGACCTGTGGAGAGCGCTTCACACGAAGAGATACCCGAGACAGGCACTTCGCCAGGATTCACCGTGGCGGTAAACCCCAGCGCTCTGGAGCTCCATCGCACCCTACGCCGCCGGCAACCCACCGAAACCCGTGACTGACGCGACGCGCGACATATAGCGTCGCGTCCCATGCATATCCATTGCGGTCGAAGTAGGTTATACGTATCGCTGTGTTTTTGCAATCGGAATGGAACAAATCCTAAATGATGACATTTTGGCTGAGATTTTAGCAGATAGTGATTCCGGATCTGACTTAAATGCTGACACTGAAGAGTCTTCGGACGACGAGAGCATGCTCGGCGAAAACACAGCAGAATTTCAAGAGGTATACGCATGATACAGGCTTGAGTAGGTGCCCTCGAGTATAACGGAAATTAGAGTATAACTGTATTTATTTGATGTACATGTACAGTGCATGTACATCAAATGAATACAGATTACAGTCCTATAGAAATTCACCTCCACCCATAAACATGGTATGGCCTGTCGTGCAATTTTGCGTCCAAAAAGATGCACTAGTAGTCTTAACCTCAAACAAAAATAGCTTCGTAATCGTAGGCCGTTTGGCCTGGTATTTAGACCCTGTATTGTTATGTATTATATTTGGCAAGAATTTAGAAGATGATTCACTATGTCAATCACAGTCAATACCATACACAAGGCATTCACATTCATGACATATCTGCAACGACTATTGAGGCCACCATGATCGTTATTCGTTCTTTTCTCAGCGCAATATTCATTTTAGGCATGAGCTGCAAATTAGCATTAACAAATATAGGACCGATAATAAAATTTGATCTTTGTTCTTTTGCAGCCTACCCAAGATGACAGCCATCCAAGTACTTCCAGATCAAGAACCGGAAAAGTCGATTTCCGATCTGGTTGGGAACGGCGAGACCACTACGATTGTGGGACTGTGCAGTTCACTGGAAATCCTGGCCCAACTGGCGACTTTGGAACACTCTCGGCAGTGGAGATCTTCAAGCTGTATTTTTGCCAACTCGTGTGGGATATGCTCGTCGACGAGACTAATCGCTATGCACAGCAAACAATAGACTCAAATCCTGAACAACAGCTCTCCTGGTACCCAACCAACGTTCCCGAAATGATGGCATTTATAGCACTTATCATTGCTATGGGCATAAACAAATCACCTCAATATAGGATGTATTGGTCAACGTCAGAAATTTTGAAAATTCCCTTTTATCCGTCGGTAATGTCGAGAAATCGTTTCAGTTCAATTCTTCGGTTTCTCCACATCTCCAATAACCAAATTCCTCGTGAATCCTCGGCTAAACAAGACAAACTTTCCAAAGTTCGGCCCTTGATAGAAGTCATTATCCCGAAGTTTCTTAACCTATAAACCTGCGCAGAATCTGTCTCCAGACGAGAGTATGTTGAAATTTAAGGGACGCTTAAGTTGTATTCAGTACATGCCCACCAAACCAGTAAAACGTGGGATGAAAGCATTTTCATTAAATTGTAGTAAATCCGGATACACGTGTAATTGGGAACTGTACACAGGTGCTGACAACACAAAAACTGTAAAGGATAAGGTACATGTAGATTCCGAGTCATCAGACTGCCATCCACCAAACCTGACAGTTCCCGGAAAAGTGGTTATAGAATTAGTCAAACCACTTCAGAATAAGGGACACGTCATATACTGTGATAATTACTATACAAGTCCGTCGCTGGTAGCAAAACTGTCTGAACAAGGCTTTGGATGTTGCGGAACTGTTCGATATACTGCTAAGGGAATACCCGAGGTCGCAAATCCCAAAAATCATAAAATGAAGAAAGGTAGCAACCCAATCTTTTTGGTGAAAGCTGGGCAATTGTGCATGGTTTGGCAAGACAACAAATCTGTAACATTTCTAACTAATGTCGGCAGCACTGCAGTGTCAAAAAAGCAAACTCGATGTAAAAAGAGCACTTCTGGATTTCGTGAAGTTATGAAGCCGAATGTATTTCATCTTATAATTTAAATATGGGAGGCACAGATTTAGCAGACCAGTGTTTTCAGTACTACAATCATACCCACAGAAGCTTGAAATGGTGGAAACGAGTTTTTTACCATCTTCTCAATATATGTATTGTCAATAGCAGAGTAATATTTAACAGCACAGCAGGGAGAAAAAATGTCAGTAACCTTGATTTTCGTATAGGGATTGTACAAGGCTTGCTATTGGGATGGGAACGTAATGCAACAAGTCGGTTGAGATACCATATTCCTATTGATTTGGCAAGACAACAGCACTTTCCTGGCAAAAACCGCAATGGAAAGAAACGCGACTGCATTGTTTGCAGTAACCGCAAATTAGGCCGGCGAAAACAAACTGTGATTATATGTAAGCAATGTATGAAGCCTATGTGCATAGTTCCTTGCTTTGAGAATTACCATACGACTTGATTGTAAATACATTCATACTACATGTATTTGCCTCCAAGCCCAACACAGTGTGTTGAGGGCGCACTTCAATGAAATTGCTCAAAAACCACTTGGGCTAGAGTCACACTGAGCTCATAATTGCTGTGGTAAACAAGGGTAATCTCTCAATGAGTGTGTGGGAGTGAAAGGGTTAAAGGCCTTGCAAGTCACCTACACTTCGCATATTAGGGAATCCTGGTATCTGATTGGTCAATTGCGTTTATGCACTGTTGTATGTCAAAGAGAAGTTGTACTTGGCCTATGGGGCTCAAAGTTTATAAAAGGCGATGCAGGGCTAAGATTTAGGCAGTTGATTGCTTGATCAATAATTACTAAGGCTCTTGATTATAATGGAATGACATGACGGATGATGACTGATAAAAGGCAATGACCACTGTTCTTGATGAGAAACCTCCGATTACCAATTATTAGTCCTCCCACATTCCGACTCCACCCTATTCCCATTCCGACTCCTCCCATATTCCGTCTCCACCATATTCCCATTCCGACTCCTCCCACCTTCCGACTCCAACCTATTCCCATTCCGACTCCTCCCACCTTCCGACCCCACCCCATTCCGACTCCTCCCACATTCCGAGTCCACCCTATTCCCACATTCCACCACATTCCCACTTTCCACATTCCGACGCCCCATTCCCACTGGCTCTGCTTCACCAGTCTACTGGTCCTGTCCTCCAAGCAAAGAAGATAGCCTGGTGCTGTGGTCCAACACCGCTGGGATACGACACCGTCGAGGCGACACGCTACCAAACGAACCAGTCAGACGCAGGAGGACTGGTACCGACGACCGTCACAATATGAAATTGTATTTGCTTCCATCCTTTTCATAGTCAAAATAACACTTTCTTTTTGACCGAGAAAGTGACATTTTTTTACCTGGAAATAGGTAGAGCAAACAGACTGCATTGTTATGTACATGTGTACATGCCATACAATACCCCCAAAACGCCATCGTTCTATTACGAATATCAGCATGTTTACTAAAATACTAACCTATTTCACTTATTAAAAAATCAATTACATGAATCTATTCAACTTGATGTACAATGTACTCACTTTTCAAAACTGATTCGTCAGTTGGTTGGGGTCTTCATCAGCCACAAATATTTAGCACCAGAAATCCCGCGGAAGAATAATGGCAAAACTATGTACTTCGAACGGATAAGGCAAGGTTGAAGGTGTGATCAAGCCTAGTACTACATTACTGCTTCACTCAACATCGAGGTGATAAAAGGGTTGTGTCGCACAAAATATTAACACATAAATTCCCTTAATTCATGTTGAAGGTACAGGCCAACTTCCGTATACACCATTTATATGTGTATTATATTTGTGCAACAACTGCGCAGCGTTTGAGGAGGGAAATATGTTGTAGCTCCATGGGAAAACCCAGTTGCTATTTTTAAATCTCCAGTTGAAAGTTCAGACGACTGGGCGCACTTCCGCGTAAAACTACGGTGGTTCATAATGGACAATACATATCTCTCCATATATATATGCAGGAAAGAATAATCATTATTCTAAGAACAATTCACAGAATTCATGTGCAACCGAGGTGTATTTAATTTGGATAATAGCTTTTTATGGCAAAGCATCTTTCCTTCTTCACTTTTGAAAATATACTTTTGAAAAGAGACGTGTTACAGCTAGAAAATGGTGTAGAAAATAAATTGTTTACATGTAATAATATGAAATTGAAATGAGTTTGTGATAACAAATTATTATTTACAACTAGATGCTTCTAAAAAACGAGATAATAGCTATTAAAATTGAAGAGTGGGTTTTTAATACAATAAAGTGAAAATAAACTTTAAAAACAGACGTCGTGTACGTTGTTTTATTTAATAACATTTCAAAACCGTGAGGATTTTTCAGATTTTCGAATAAATATAACCTCTTAAAGGTAGTATACACCATTTGCTTTTGCGGTAATTTTCAAAATTTCTAGAGGGTTCGTGTGGTAAATATTGTGACGCTGACCATAGATGCTGTTTTTCAGTCTGGTTCCTTGACTTCATTTAGACCAAACAGAGCTATTTATAGACCTCGGAGAAAGTTGGGAGGGATATGTTTTGTCATCGATTAAACTACTCCGGGGCCGATGCAGCGCGGAGCACGAGCGAGGCGCCGTCTGACGGCCACATGTTCCACCGACTCAAGCAGGACCGCGTTAGTATGCTGGGAACTTAGCAGCTCCGATCAAGCAATCAACGCAGCGCCGCATGTACCCCTAGATGTGCTGAAACCGGAACACAGACGCACTCTCTAAATGTTCACTCACAACAAGAGTGAAATTTAATTTTTCAGAGTAATAAATAGCTTTAAAAAAAGGGAAAACCACTACAGAAGAATACATGTTCACTCTCTCGAGGAGCCATATAATCAAGGACAGCTCTGAAGTTGCCTTCACTCTGAAAAACTCAATTTCACTCTTGTTGGATTGGTTATATAAGAGATTCACTCTTTTTGAGAGTGGGGTTTTTACTCTTATACATCTAAAGAGACAGCTAGTTTGTAGACATCGTTTGCGTCGGGAACGAGACGAGTCTGAGCGGTTGCCAGCACCTCACACATCAAGGATAACAATCTCAGACAGTTTAGGCCCACGCCGATTCAGCACTTTATGGTTAGCCCCATGTTGTTGTATTTACGATATATTTATCTCTGGCTCCATCACCATTGCCAAACTGCATATACGAAGCCAAAGACGGGGGCGATTCCGGGATTTGGAAAACGGCCTTTAATTACTTGAAGTCGGGTATTAAAGATAGTGTCTGATATTACCCCCCCCCCCCCCCCCCCCCCCCCCAGCTCGCCTTTTCTTTCCGCCGAGGGGGTACTTTTGGACGGAGCCTATATCAGATGTAGTTTGGTTCAAAAAAGCAGCAGGGCCTAGCAGGCAATTCACATCCGCTGCAAAATCTTGATGGAATATAAATCTGCAACAACCATGTCGCCAGTGGGTGTATAGGCCATTCCTATCGGATTGTACAGCTTTTCGGCTACAGTTCCTACCAGTGATCCATTTGGGTCGTACTGATGTATTTTTGATTTTCCCCTACCACCGTAATGAACAGCTACATTAAAGTAACCCCGACTGTCACAAAGGATCCCGGTGGGACTCGCAGGTTTTTGGTCTACAAGTGTCTTGATACTAAACACCTCATTGCCCTTGAGGTCTACGCAGGAGAGGGTTTTGTTTTCGTAGTTAGAAATAAATAGGCGCTCCATGTTATCCATCGCTAAATGATGTATCAAATTTTCATTTGGAATGGTTGCTACTAACGTACCATCAAGCAAATGCACAGAAACAACTTTCCTGCCAAAGTCAGCCACAGCTAGTCGTTCTCCAGCTGCGTCTAGCGCAATAGCTGTTAACTGACTTGCCTCTTCCTTAGAGAATGTTAATTCGCGAATCAACTGAAGATTGTCGTAAAAAACCTTCACTTTTGTTTTGTCCGTGACAAAAAGCAGATCGTCTGAGGTGACAGCAATGCACCGAGGATCGTCCAGCTGATGACCGCTTTGAGCGGCCGAAGTTTTGAAATGTCCAGTGGAGGTAAATATTGATAGTCGATCCAGCTCTCTGTCTGTCACAGCAATGTCCCCGTTGCTGAAACATGCAACACTTCTGGCTAATTGGAATTCCCCATCACCGTTTCCTTCCTTGCCGAATTGTTCCTTTACCTCCCACTTCTCTTTAAGCAATATCTTCCCAAGATCCTTTTCACTGACGACATCTTGACATTTGACGCCAATAAACGAAAGATTCAACTTTGCCGGTTCGCACTTGAGCTCCTTCTGGAATTCCAAGTTGTTCATCACCTTCGGTTTGAGTTCCAAGAGCTCGAAATCATCGACTTGACTCATCAAGTCGTTTACGGCCGTGACGATCTGATCTGCGCGTTTCATCTGGTCACGGTTGTACACGAGCGCCTTTTCGTACTCGCTGTCTCTCTCCTCACCGATTTTATTGACTTTTTCGGTGATTACCTTTGCTTTGCTTCTGATTTTAGCAATTTCTGCCTCGGCTTTTGCAGAAATATCACTGCAAGCCTGAGCCAGTTTCGTTTGCAATCTATTCCGTCCATGTTTATTTGAGTCTTCGTTTGATGCAAATTGCTCTTTGCTTTTCTGGAACTTTTACAATATGTCCTTGACACTCTCACGGAATGATTCGATGGCATCCCCGATATCAATAAACTTATGTACCGCTGTTCGGTGCTCAGTTGCAGCACACATTGAGCAAATCAACTATGTTTTCTACATTTTGGTTTGGCCGTCTTAGTAGCATCTGTTGGTGAAGCACTTGGTTTGTCCAAGTCTTCCGCTGGAATAATGCGATGGTCTTTGGTCAACTTCAAGCGACGGTGCGCCTTTTGGCATTTCTTGCAGATGTTTTCCTTGCAGTCAAGGCATCTCGACACGGCCTCATTTCCTTCTTCGCAGGATTCACAAGTCGCACTAGTAGTAGTTACCTTTCCTAATAACTGCTCTTGTTTGTTTATCTCATCGACAAGAGATATCAGAAAGAAGCTAGAAGACAGACTCTGCACTCCTTCGTCAGGAACGACCGTCTCTCTCCTGCAGACTGGACATGTTATCTTCGCCCTCTCTGTCGTCTCTTTGCTCACCATCTCTCCCAGACAGTTCAGGCAGAAGCTATGAAGACAGTATAGCATCTTAGGATCCTTGAATCGGCAGCAGCAGATCGGACATTCCAGGTGTCCCTGGCTAATTGTGTCCAACATGGTTCGGGCTGCAGCCTCCGCCATCGTGATCATGAAGTGTATACTTCAGGAAAAAGAAAGAAAGAAAATCCGTTTCGACTATTACTTTCAGGAATACTGGGTCAGGATGGTTATGTTGAGGAGGGGCATGGAGCTGTAAAATGGAGGAGGGTACAGTGGTTTAAAACCATATGTGACCCAGACATCAGTGAATTTAAGGGAAAATGAAGTCAAAAATCAAAAAAAAAATATCAAGTATGTTTAAACATCATCGCTGGGTACGGAAAACAAGGTTGAAAGTTTTCTAAAAACGTAACTCACCGTAATTGACCAAAAAAGAGCGATACATCTGAAAGAGGGCGCTTTTTTCTGCATAGCGCCCTCTTGTGACAACTTGTACATTAATACTACACGTCTGTTGCTAGCTTACCGGTATCAACACAATTTGTGTTGTTAATTTAATACGTGATTAGATTTTAAGGTGGTAATTTTGTTACTTTCAATTATTATATTGGTTTGTGTACCAAAAAGACTATTTGAATATTAGTAACAGTAGGCCTACCGGTAATTAATTTCCCCCCAAGATGTTTTGAAGTTCTGTATAAGGCTTCGCGCCCGTTCTTCTGCATGCACTCGGTTGGCATGGTCCCACTTCATCTAAGGAATCAATTCTCGGGGTATCAATCTCAGTTTTGTGAACATCAGCTTTAGCTCATTCTGACGAAGTTGACAAATTCATAACCTCTGCGACAGCAATAAATAAAGCATCGACCATTATTTTGTGCACGAGACGGCTCTTAAAACAATTTTATATACAAATTTCATTTTTAAAAAGCTGGCTTGAATGTTGAGAGATGCGGGGATCTGTAAAATTTCATACATTTCTGCAACAATTTTCTTAGTCGCCTGGAAATGTTCAGTGACACAAATTTCCATGTAGGTTGTATGTAGTCGTTATAATTTCTCTAGCTACAGTTATATAGTCCGGCCTCTTGTTGCAGCCGACCCATCTTCTCTTTAGGTAGCCTATTCCAGATCTCCTCATTAGATGGTGGCGTGCTTCACTGTTCCATCTTCCTTTTGACACCATTCGCAATGGAGGAGTCTTTGTCAATAGGGAACCGGCCACCGTCCACGGATTGGTTTCAGAGAAGTCACACATCGGGAAATAATAATAATAATGTTTACATTAAAGTCATTCAGATGCCCGCTTCACATCGTCGTCAGTCCCTGGCTGGACATTATGATAAATAAAAGCAGTCCATAAGAGTATCCCTGGGGGAAAACACGTCTGGCTGGTTGAAATGGTGTTTACTTTTTGTTTAATTGGCTCTGAACGCTGTCGTATAATTGTAACAAAGTTAAATACTCATGTCGATCGTCTTAATTTTGTTTAACCTAGTTTGTTTTACCGGTATTGCTTTTTGAGGAAGTTTCAAAAATCCACCCTATAGTCGATGCGCGAAATAAGGCGCACGGTAATTCACCTGCGTCGCAAATGACGGCATACAAACCCCTTGGTAAGAAAATACGTTGCATTGCTTAATCGCGTGCTGACTATGCCTATCAGCAGAGGGCGCTATTTTGCCCACTGGACAATGTTTTTGTAGAAAACACCTTTACGAATGTAGACTTTTACGAGCAAAAAGGACATTTCCGCTAATTTACCGGCATTTTATATTGACAAGCATGTTTAGTATTTCTATATATTACAAATGTATGTACCGTGGGTACTAGTACCGTGTACTAGTACTAGTACTAGTACTCCTACTAGTACTAGTACTAGTACTCCTAGTACCGTGGGTACTAGGAGGTACACGTTAAAATGTGCAACCGTAAATGTTTAAAAACTAATACATTTTGTACCATATTAGTCGATGTTTTGAATGTTTTGTTACAGTATCATTACTTATATCATTATCATTACTTATTAGTCCAAATCATACTTTACACCATTCGAAGGGGTGTACAATGGGTAAATGTAAAAGCAATATACTTAAACCCATCAAACCATAGCAACTATAGTTGTTGGGCTTTGTTTGACTCAGTACTAAAAAGCCAGGGAGACCATGTTGAATTCTGTCAGGTTCAGGACAATTAATGAGACTTGTACAAATGTTGGAGTTTGGGGGGGGGGGGTGGGGGGGGATGCATAGGCATTTATTAGTGGGTGACCCACGGCTAGCTGTTCATGGCACAGTTTCTGGTAAACTGCTTGTGTATAACATGGACACACTCTGTGTGTCCCCACTCGTACTCCAACACATTCATATCGCTTGACAGTCATCACTGTACTGATCCCATACTGAACAATACATTGGCTCATCTGTAACAAGTCAATCAAACTTCAAGAGTTTGGCAGGTTTAGTACCGTTAGGTTTAGTAGAGTGTACTAATAAGTACCTGTGTGAAGTTGTGAAAGTTCGTGTAGAAGAGGACAAATTAGGGTGATGCTGAACATTTTGGATTTTTAGAGTGTTCTGACTGATTTTGAGATTAGACAGATTTCACTTAACACACAAACCCTACGGATTGTCCCCATAACGCAATGTACGAAAAGAATTGATGGTTTGGTTTACTTTCTCTTTCATTTACCAAATGAGACCAAACGAGAGACCGAAAATGCCCTCAAAATCGATCGACTGTCAACACCAAGAAACACGATACCCCCGTCATCACTTCAACCAGCCTAACCATTATATTTCTGATATGATTCTACAGGGCATAGCATCACTTGGCCATCGGAAAGACTCAGTCCGACTCAGCTGGGAGAAAATTTGGATGAATCGTCTTCGGACTATTCAACAACATGGGCTCAACATCTAACTAGGAAATGATTAACTTCAATTTGTTTCTCCCATTTGTCATCCGTTTCAGATTTATTTCTTTGTTTGTTCTCACTGTTTGTTCCCCCCCCCCCCAAATTACTCCTAGTCATACTTGTTTATTAGTTCTTCCCTTTGATCTTTACCCTGGACCTCCTTCCTTGTGGTTTTACCACTTCTGTTTTTGTTCCCCACCCAAACGTGGGGGGCGTCGGAACGTTGGGGGTGCGTCGGAACGTGGGGGGCGTCGGAACGTGGGGGGCGTCGGAACGTGGGGGGCGTCGGAACGTGGGGGCGTCGGAACGTGGGGGGCGTCGGAACGTGGGGGGCGTCGGAACGTGGGGGGCGTCGGAACGTGGGGGGTGTCAGAACGTGGGGGGCGTCGGAACGTGGGGGGCGTCGGAACGAAGGGGGCGTCGGAACGTGGGGGGCGTCGGAACGTGGGGGGCGTCGGAACGTGGGGGCGTCGGAACGTGGGGGGCGTGGGAACGTGGGGGCGGCAAAACGTGGGGGGCGGCAAAATGTGGGGGCGTCGGAACGTGGGGGGCGTCGGAACGTGGGGGGCGTCGGAACGTGGGGGGCGTCGGAACGTGGGGGCGTCGGAACGTGGGGGGGCGTCGGAACGTGGGGGGCGTCGGAACGTGGGGGGCGTCGGAACGTGGGGGCGTCGGAACGTGGAGGGCGTCGGAACGTGGGGGGCGTCGGAACGAGGGGGGCGTCGGAACATGGGGGGCGTCGGAACGAGGGGGGCGTCGGAACGTAGGGGCGTCGGAACGTGGGGGGCGTCGGAACGTGGGGGGCGGCAAAACGTGGGGGGCGGCAAAACGTGAGGGCGTCGGAACGTGGGGGCGTCGGAACGTGGGGGGCGTCGGAACGTGGGGGGCGTCGGAATGTGGGGGGCGGCGGAACGTGGGGGGCGGCGGAACGTGGGGGGCGGCGGAACGTGGGGGGCGGCGGAACGTAGGGGCGGCGGAACGTGGGGGGCGGCGGAACGTAGGGGCGGCGGAACGTAGGGGCGGCGGAACGTAGGGGCGGCGGAACGTAGGGGCGGCGGAACGTAGGGGCGTCGGAACGTAGGGGCGGCGGAACGTAGGGGCGGCGGAACGTAGGGGCGGCGGAACGTAGGGGCGGCGGAACGTAGGGGCGGCGGAACGTAGGGGCGGCGGAACGTAGGGGCGGCGGAACGTAGGGGCGGCGGAACGTAGGGGCGGCGGAACGTAGGGGCGGAGGAACGTAGGGGCGGCGGAACGTAGGGGCGGCGGAACGTAGGGGCGGCGGAACGTAGGGGCGGCGGAACGTAGGGGCGGCGGAACCGACCATCACTATAGGTCAGAGTGAATATTTGCTTTATCCGCGCTTCCTGGTCAAAACGACACTTTTCCAAGTCATTTCGATTGGGAAAGTGACATTTTCGACAAAATTTTGACCGGAGAAAGTGTCATTTTTTACACGGAAATGAACAAAGCAACTTGGTTCAGATTCAGGATCAATTATTCTGTCCTATTACAGACTACAAAAGCTAATCGTTCCTTTATCTTACGAATCAGGCATGATTCAAACAACACCCAATCACATTGAATCTGTGCAACGTGTATCATGTGTATTACATGTAACATAATTTATATATTGTACATGTACTACAACTACAATGTACTCACTTTTTAAAACTGATTCGTCAGTTGGATGTGGTCTTCAACCACATTTTCGGCGCGAATAAAACACAAGAATAGCCTTCCACCGGTCCAGGTACCGCCGGTATACTTTCAAGCGGCGAAAGGTGATCGCTTGTGCAGTTGCACTTATCGAAACAAGGTACGTACCGACTACCACAGCATCCTGTGTACATGTACATGTATTTGTTCAACAACTGCGCAGTATTTTTTACTTACTTTTTACTTTACTTTACTTTATTTCACCTCGTGGTACATATCCATTATTCATGTGTACATACAATTATGTTAAATACTTTTATAACGAAAAAAATGATTAATAGTAAATAGTTAATTTACCAAGAGATGCAGGGGACCCGCAAAAAGCAGAGCTTGTCGAGTGCGAGTCCCCTGAACAAAAACAAAAAAACAAAAAAACATAAACAGCAAGGTACATATACCCAAAACAACAATAAACAGAAGGTATTTCTACAAAGATATGTAAACAAGGACGACGAGCGTGGATTAATGTAAAGGTAAAGGCAGGCCCTAAGTGTTTACAGAATTTAGTATAGAGATGGAGGCTCATATAATGTACATGCAACGGCGCTATTAAAGGAAATTGGAAACAAACAAAGGCCTACTCAAGGCAGTATTAAAGGCCGAGTATTTAAGGATTGTAAAACAGTATTAAACTACATGTAGATTTGTTTGTACAGGGCTCATGTAGACAATAATACGATTAAAGAAAAAAAAGGCATTCAAGAAAAAAGTCAATAAAGAAAAATGGCATGCTTAAAACAGTTGAACAGACAAAAAATAAGTAAACTGAAAATTAACTGACAACAAAAACAATGGATTTAACAAATGGCATGCTTAAAACAGTTGCAAAAGTAAACTGAAGTCGAATGACAAAGAGCAATGATTTTAACAA
Organism: Crossaster papposus; assembly: GCA_037893245.1. Classification (NCBI taxonomy): domain Eukaryota; kingdom Metazoa; phylum Echinodermata; class Asteroidea; order Velatida; family Solasteridae; genus Crossaster; species Crossaster papposus. The sequence continues at coordinate 155,919 of JBAIAA010000669.1, read as the reverse complement.
AATGAAGTAAAAATAATATTAAAAATAATATTAAACTGCGATACATGGTTGTACAAGGCTCATAATTAAAAACAGGGAGACAATATGAAGAAAAAGAAAGAAATACATAAACTATGACTTAAATAAAACAATTCTTCAACAGGATACAATGGAACTCATAAACATTAATATTTGTTGAAAATGTATTGTTTGATCTTAGTTTTGAATGTAGCAATAGATGGAGACTTTTTGATAGAGTTTGCAAGGGAATTCCAAAATTTAGGGCCCTCAAATTTAACGCTTTTCTTCGCAAAGGAAGTCCTTACTGATGGCAAATGGAAGTCATTGGCCTGTCTAGTTGAATGGGTATGTAAAGTTCTGTTTGTGTAAAACATCGATGAAATGGATTCTGGAAGATCATTTTTAGTTAGCTGGAACATAAAAATACCAAGTTGATAATAATATATATCATTGATCTTCATTTTCTTATCTTGTACAAAAAGTGGGTCTGTATGAGCAAGGTAGCTAGTATGGTTAATGATTCGTAACGCTTTTTTTTGTAATAATAATAGTCGATTAATCGATTTTTGAGAAGAATTTCCCCAAGCTAAAATTCCATAGTTAATGTAAGACAAAATTAAGGTGCTGTACAGAGATAGGAGAATATATTTAGGGGCAACAAACTTAATTCTATTGAGTACGCCGATATTTCTTGAAACAATTTTACACAGGTAATCAATATGAGTGTTCCATGATAATTTGTTGTCAATGTATAAACCAAGAAATTTGGTACATTCTGTCACAATAATCTTGTTTTTATCAATAAGAATATCCATTGGTAATGATTGTAAAGATTTACTAAACAACATACAATTTGTCTTTTTTATATTTAGCGAAAGTTTGTTGGCTTTTACCCAGTCTGATACCAATACAAGCTCAGAATTTACGGTATCGATCAATTCATTAATGTTTTTACTGCTATAGAACAAATTGGAGTCATCAGCAAATAAAATACACGATAAACGCTGGGAGTCATTTATATATATGAGAAATAACAGTGGTCCAAGAATAGATCCTTGAGGGACTCCACAGGATAGGGTTTGTATATTTGAGGGGGAACCATTAACTGATACATATTGATTTCTATTTGAGAGGTAACTTTGAAACCAAGCTAGAGGGGTTCCTCGGATGCCATAATAATTTAGTTTATCTAGCAATATATTATGATTTAAAGTGTCAAATGCTTTTGAGAAATCAAGGAAGATACCAAGGGTGTGTTCTGAATTTTCAAATCCTGTTACAACCTTATTTATAAGATGAAGAATGGCATGAGTAGTAGAATATTTAGCACGAAACCCGAATTGGAAGTTTGATATGATATTATATTTACGTAAAAAAATTAGTGTACGTGTATAAACAACTCTCTCGAAAAATTTTGAGAAGCAGGGTAAGATTGAAATAGGCCTATAGTTGCCCACTTGGTCGGTTCCGAAGCCTTGTGGATAGGGATAACCTTAGCTATCTTTAGGTTATCTGGTACTATACCGGTTTGTAAAGAAATATTTATAACATACGTAAGAGGTTTTATGATAGCGGAAACAGTCTTTTTGAGAACAGAGGATGTGATTGAATCAAAACCACTACTAACTTTATTTGGTAATTTTTTGATAATATCAGTAACTTCATCTATTGTAGCTGGGTAAAAATAAAAAGAATGTGGGTTTGGGTTAGTGAGATAATCAGTGAATTCTTGTTTGCATTGAGGAATATTTCTACTCAGATTTGGTCCTATGTTTACAAAATAATTATTGAATTGGTCGGCCATAACTTGGGGATCATTGGTTGTGTTTCCGTTTACTATAATATTTGAGATTTTTGTGGTAGGTGCGTTTTTATTGATGATTTGGTTTATAATTTTCCAAGTATTTTTGATGTTGTTTTTTTCTTTTTCAAACTGAGAACAATAATAAGTCTTCTTAGCAGTGCGTAAAACAGTAGTTAGAATATTTCTGTATTTAGTATAATTTGCGTGGTTTGTTTCATTGCGTTTAGAAATAAATTTATGGTAGAGCTTATTTTTTAGTTTGATTGATTTCAACAAGGATGGTGTTATCCAAGGTAATTTGGGATTGGCTTTATTCTTATTTTTACTTCGACACGGAACATTTATATCATGATGATAATTAAATTTATCTGTAAAGTTAGTAAAAGCTACGTTTGGATCTTGAGAGTTAAGTACAGAAGACCAGTCCGCTAAAATCAAATCATGTGTTAGTTTATCTAAATTATCTTTGGTATAATAGCGAGAGTTGGCTTTTGTATTGACTTTTGGGGAAGTTTTGGTTATTGGTATTGAGGTAAAGATAGGAAAATGGTCAGTAATATCCGAAGTTAAAATAACAGAATCTGGTATCGGTAAAACGTTGGTAAATATATTGTCAATTAGAGTAGCTGAATTTCGGGTTACTCTTGTGGGTTTATCTATGAGTGGAATAAATGAGTGTGAAAACAAGATGTCAATAAAATTTTGAACTGAATTATTATCCTCATAATGTAAAAGATTAATATTTAAGTCTCCAGCCAGAATACTGTGTTTATTTTCAGTAGAGATACAGGTGATTATATTATCAAAACAGTTCATGATGTCATAATATAAAACTTGTGGAGGTTTATATAAAACACCAATAATCATATTTTTTTATGTTTGCCTCAATTCAATAAACAATGATTCCACTGAGTTATTAGAATAATTTAGGTCATGACGTATATTATACTGAATATCATTTTGAACATATAGGGCAACGCCACCACCATTTTTAACTGCTCTATTATTGGTAACTAATTCATACCCTGGTAAAGTGAACCTTGTTGAGATGTCGTCTTTAAGCCATGTCTCAGAGAGAGCAATAACTGAACATTTACCTAATGACTGAAGCAATAATTTAAGATTATCAACGTTTTTGGAAAGGCTTCTTATATTAAAATGAATAAATTCTAGCTTCTGGCCGTCAGCAATATTGGAAAGGGAATTACAAAAATCATTTTCGGTGGAATATCGACAGTGATGGGTATCTGTCACGTGGTTGTCGGGGTCCATCGTATGTATATTTCTTAATTGAGGCAAATCGAAAAGTAAGGAGTCGTCTGTAGTATCGACATTGAGGTTAGTTAGATAAGGGGCAAAATCATGAATCGCATCTTGAAATTCAACATTGTTTAATGAATTAAATGGCAGAATATTGGCCAAGCATGCATGACAAAACCAAGGTTGATTACTGTTTGATAGGTTAGTATAATCCAAAGTAGTAAGTGATGTACATTTCAAGTGGGCCCAAGTATTACAAATATCGCAAAATATTCCACATTGATTTACCTTCACAGGACAATTACAAGATACACACGGAAACTTAACAGGCATAACAATTTAACATGAAACAATGTCAAAACAATAACAAACTATAAATTAACTGAAATTGAATCATCCAAACACAACAATAACCGCGAAACTAAATTGGACACGGTACAGATATATGAACAACAGCAACGTAACAAACTAATTGCAATAATCAACAACACAAACAATATGGTTACAGTATAAACAATCAAACTTACGGTCCTCCCAGGAATCGAACCATGATCGGATGGGTTCCATGAATATCACGTCCAGAATGACTAAGAAGATTCAGTAATTGAGGTGTGCTTCTTCCCGTTGATGTAGAGGTCACCATTCCTGAAAACCGGATTCTTGCCGTCTCTGTAAGCCTTCTGCATGATGTCACGCATCGACCTTTTTTTGGTAACATCAGCAGCAGGCATATCTCTCAACACAAAGATCCCAGACTTTGCAAGGGATACCTTCATAGCCTTTGCGCGATCTAGCACAGTTTGTTTTTCTGATCGATATAAGAACTTCACTAAGATATGTCGTGGTTTGTCCGATGACGATTTGGGTGGCTTGCCGGTTCTATGGGCATTCTCTATCTCCACATCTGCCATGCCGAATCTTTCTACAAGCAGCTCTTTTATCTTGTTGAATGGGACAATCGGATCTTTTGTTTGGGTCTCTGGTATGCCCCCAAAGCGTAGATTGAAGTTACGCGAGTACCGCTCCTGTTGAAGAATGGCGTCCCCCAGGTCAGCTATTTTCCTTTGGGCCGCCACCATCTGGCTTGTCATTCCCGCCATTCTTTCCTGTAACAGCTTGGTTTTGGTTTCCAGATCATCAAATGTGGATGTCGAGAAATTTAGCGACTTTTCCATTTCCTTCTGTTTTCTTTCCATCTCCGTCACTCTCCCGAGTAAGGACTCCTGGTTTTGAAGAGCTTTGTCGAGCTTCGCATTCAGGTTATCGGCAAGATTTCGAATTTCACGCCTTAGGCCATCAATGGCGTCGCCATCTTTGCCGGGCGAGCTGATTTCAGGGTCATCGGGTGGTTGACTGCTCGAACCGTCCCGTCCAGTTGAGGACGACGAAGCCTCTTTGTCCCCTCGCAGTTGTCTCGGCATTGTGAAGTCTGGCCAATTCTGGTCCACAAATTGATATCTAGTGGTCACATTATGAGTTAAATTGGGACAATTCCCGGGAGTTAGTGGGAGCTAGTGGCACATGCGTCCGTCTACATGACCGGTCTCTTTCCTGTGTGATGAGGAGGCATTGCGTGCAGCACAATTTACTCACTGTGGGAAAAACCTGTTACTATTTTTAACTCGCGCCAATGAAGGGCAGCGCGCGCCCTCTAGGCCCCTGCCTTTCAGACGACATTGTGCGCACGCAGGCCTTCGGCGTAAAGCTACGGAAGTTCATAATGGACATTACATATGTCTCCATTCGCAGGAAAGAATATTATCCTGTGAAATATTCACATAATTTATTTGCAATCGAGGTGTATTTATTTTAAATAATAGCTTTTCATGGCAAAGCAACTCTCCTCCCCACGGGTATTAAAGGGTGGAAAATATGTTTCAATTAATAATCTGAAATTGAAATCAGTTTGGTAATAAACAATTATTGTTTACAACTGCAGGATGTTTCTGAAAAATAATATCTAATAAAGTTTATTTCCAAATGGACCATTCCACGAAGTTCAGATTCAAAGTGTGACATTTTGGTATATTTCTAGTTTCATGCCATATATTAACTAAATTATTTGACTATTTATTCCCGTTTATCTTGGATGTTGGACAGATTTGGGCAAGTTTTGTACCATTCAAACATTGTTTTCCAGAGTAATTGAATATTTAATAAAAATATTTAGCTATAAGATGTAGCAAGTACAACGGTCTCTTTCACATCTTGTTGTCGTGTTGCAATATTTATTGTATAAACCTCAGCTTACTATGACAACAAACTGGAGCCATGTAAATTACAAGGGATATGTTGTAAAATATGTTCCAACTTAACAAATGTCACACTAGGGTACACTATGTTAAGCTACTGATTTACTTGTATTTCAGGTAAGAGTAACACAAATATAATTACAAACTTAATTAACTGAAATAAATCAAAAACTCTCCTGAGAATGTCAGCATCTACACTATATAGCAACCGCTCCAAATAACACCAGTCATGGCAATTACATTCCCAGGTTTTAAATAATTTTTTTTAAACTAAAATCAAAGATACATTTGAAGGCTTCAGACGCAAACGCCGCTAAACGCATCTATATGTGGTAGAGCCACATGTTCCGACTCAAGCAGGACCGCGTTAGATGCTGGGAACTAGCAGCTCCGATCAAGCAATCAACGCGGCGCCGCATGTACCCCTAGATTTGCTAAAACCAGAACACAGATTCACTCACTAAATGTATACAAGTGAAAAGTCCACTCACACAAAGAGTAAAAAATAGCTCTAAAAAAGGACAAACCACTCCAGAAGAGTAACTTTTCACTCTTTCGAGGAGCAATATGAAGACTCTCTTAGATTTTTCCTTATGGCTCTTCGGAAGAGTGAAAATTTAATATTTTTAAGAGGTTTTCACTCTGAAAAACTCAATTTCACTTTTGTTTAACTCATTTTGAAAGTGAGCTTTTTACGTTTATACATTCAGAGAGACAACTAGTTTGTAGACATCGGTTGGGTCGGGAACGAGACGAGTCTGAGCGGTTGCCAGCACCGATCACACATCAAAGATAATAATTTCTGAGAGTTTAGGCCCCATCGTGGAGTGTCGTGGCCGAGTGGTTAAGAGCGTGTGTTTTCTGTTCCACAGAGCGTGAGTTCGAATCCCGGCCGTCGACACGTGTGTCCTTAAGCACGGCAATTAAACCACTATTGCTTCGTCCTTCGGATGGGACATAAAGCCGTAGGTCCCGTGTGTTGTATAATGCACGTAAAAGAACCCAGAAAAAAACTTATCGCTAAGAGAAGGGGTTCGCCCCGGTGTTTCTGGAGGATCACGTCAGCTACCTTCTCGTGGTGATCCCGCGGCGTCATGGAACTAAGAGTTCTGTTGCCGTGTACCAAGTGATGATGATGATGATGATGATGATGATGATTCAGTGATAAATCTCGGCACGCACTTTATGGTTAGCTTAATTAGCACCATGCTGTTGTATGTACGATAAATTAATCTCCGGCTCCATCACTATTGCCGAACTACATAAACAAAGCCAAAGACGGAGACGAAGCTGGGATTTGGGGAACGGCCTTAAAATAAAGTCGGGTATTAAAGATGGCGTCTGATGACTCCATAAGCTCGCATTTTCTTTTTGCTGAGGGGGTACTTGTGTACAGAGCCCATAACAGATGCAGTATGGTTCAAGTAAGCAGCGGGGCCTAGCAGGCAATTCATATTCGCTGCAAGATCTTGACGGAATGTAAGCTTGCAACAACCACGTCGCCAGTGGGTGTATAGGCCATTTCTAGCAGATTGTACAGCTTTTCGGCTACAGTTCCTACCAGTAATCCATTTGGGTCGTACTGCTGTATTTTTGAGTTTCCCCTACCACCGTAATGAACAGCTACGTAATGGTACAGTCACACGGCCACTTACGGTAGCTGCGGATGCTTACGGATAAAAGTCCGTAAGCATCCGCAAGGATCCGTATCATCCGTAAGCATCCGTATCCATCCGTAATTCAATCCGCAGGATCCGCAGACATACGCAGATCCGCAGCGGAATTTTGAAAATCTCAAAATTTTGCTGCGGATGAAATATACGTAAGCATCCGTAACTCATACGTAAGATACGTAAACTCATCCGCAGGATACGTTAGATACGTAACTGATTCGCACACTTTGTCGGGTGTGCAGTTGCCTGCGGATACATAGGGGTACGTAAACATCAAAAAGATGGAGAAGAAACTGTTGAATAACTGGAACTAGATCTCAGACTTGATGAAATGCGACTGAAGCAAGCTCCGATCCACGTGGGTTTATTTGCGGATGGTGCGGACGCCAGAGGAAGCCGACATGCGCAGACACGAGCGTAACTTATCCGTATCGTCCGTAAGTCATCCGTATCGTCCGTAAGTCATCCGTAAAATCTGTAAGTCATCCGTAAGTCGTCAGTAACATGTGCCAGCGGGTTGGCAGCGGATGGGTTCATCCGCAGGTTTTACCCGTAACATCCGTAATTCATACGTAACATCCGTAACTAATCCGTATCGTCCGCAGAATATAGGTAACTTTTGCTCAAATTTTCGTATTGGGGTTAAAAATTACGCATTTTCATTATCCAAATATACGCAGGCATCCGCAGGTCCGTAACATGGCCGTGTGACTGTAGCATAAAAGTAACCGCGACTGTCACAAAGGATCCCGGTAGGAATCGCAGGATGTTTGTCCACAAGTGTATTGATACTGAACACCTCATTGCCCTTGAGGTCTACGCAGGAGAGGGTTTTATTTTCGCAGTTAGGAATGAGCAGGCGCTCCATATCATCTATCGCTAAATAATATGTCACATTTTCATTTGGAATAGTTGCTACTAACGAGCCATTAAGCAAATGCACAGAAACAACTTTCCTGCCCAAGTCAGCCACAGCTAGTCGTACTCCAGCTGCGTCTAGCGCAATAGCGGTTAACTTACTCGATTCTTTCTTAGATGGTGTGAATTCGCGAATCAACTGAAGATTGCCGTCAAAAACCTTCACTTTCTTTTTGTCAGTGACAAAAAGCAGACTATCTGAGGTGACAGCAATGCCCCAAGGAGCGTCCAGCTGATGACCGCTTTGAGCGGTCGAAGTTTTGAAATGTCCAGTGGAGGTAAATATCGATAGTCGTTTTAGCCTTGTGTCTGTCACGGCAATGTCCCCGTTGCTAAAACATGCAACTCGGCTGGCCAATTGGAATTCCCCGTCAACGTTTCCTTCTTTGCCAAACTCTTCCTTCACCTGCCACTTCTCTTTGAGTAACATCTCCCCAAGATCCTTTTCACTGACGACACCTTGACATTTGACCCCAATGAACGAAAGATCCACCTTTGCCGGCTCGCACTTGAGCTCCTTCTGGAATTCCAAGTTGTGCATCACCTTCGGTTTGAGTTCCAAGAGCACGAAATCATCGACTTGACTCATCAAGTCGTTTACGGCCGTATATACTGATCTGCGCGTTTCATCTGGTCACGGTTGCGTATAAGCGCCTTTTCGTACTCGCTGTCTCTCTCCTGGCCGATTTTATTGACTTTTTCGGTGATTACCTTTGCTTTGCTTCGGATTTTGGCAATTTCTGCCTCGATTTTTGCAGAAATATCATTGCAAGCCTGAGCCAGTTTCGTTTGCAATCTATTCCGTGCATTTGTGATGGAGTCTTCGTTTGATGCAAATTGTTCTTTGCTTTTCTGGAACTGTTGCAATATGTCCTCGACTCTCTCACGAAATGAATCGATGGCATCCCCGATACTAATTAACTTATGTTCCGCTGTTCGGTGCTCAGTTGCAACACACATGGCGCAAATCAATGCATCACAAGTCTCACAGTGTTAACATATATACTGATCACTATGTTTTCTACATTTTGATGTGGCAGTCTTAGTAGCATCTGTTGGTGAAGCCCTCGGTTTGTCCAAGTCTTCCGCTGGAAAGATGCGATGGTCTTTAAAGGACTTCAAGCGTCGGTGTGCCTCTTGGCATTTTTTGCAGATGTTCTCCTTGCAGTCAAGGCATCTTGACACGGCCTCGTTACCATCTTCGCAGGATTCACAAGTCGCACTAGTAGTAGTAGTAGTAGTAGTTACCTTCTCTAATAACTGCTCTTGTTTGCTTATCTCATCGACAAGAGATATCAGAAAGAAGCTAGAAGACAGACTCTGCACTCCTTCTTCAGGAACGTTCGTCTCTCTCCTGCAGACTGGACATGTTATCTTTGCCCTCTCTGTCGTCTCTTTGCTTACCATCTCTCCCAGACAGTTCAAGCAGACGCTATGAAGACAGTCTAGCATCTTAGGATCCTTGAATCGACAGCAGCAGATCGGACATTCCAGATGCCCCTGGCTGATCGTATCTAACATGGTTCGGGCTGCAGCCTCCGCCATCGTGAGTGGAATCTTACGAGGAAAAAAATCCGTTTCGACTATTACTCAGTGCCAGGAAGGGGCTTAGGTTGAGAAGGGGGCATGGAGCGTAAAATAGAGGAGGATGCACACCAGCCCTATAAATATGACTGTAACTGGCTCTCTTTTGTCTGTTCTTATTTTGTCACCATTATCTTAAGACAAAAGACAAAGGAGATCCAATCACAGCCCTATTTGTAGGGTTAGGTGCACACTATACATGTAGGTCAGACTGAATAATTGGGTTATCCTTGTTATGGTCAAAATTACACTTTTCCGAGTCAACAAAAATTACATTTCTCTCGGTCATTTCGACTGAGAAGATCACATTTTCTTGGTCATTTTTACACGAAATTTGGCAGGGCAAATTGTATAGGTTTAGATTCAGGATCAATTAATGTGACCCAGTGTGTTCCACCAACACCGCTGTCCCCCAGGCTCCGTGGGCGACATAAGGTTTATGCACATGCGCTAGTTTTATCAGGCTGGGTCGTAAAATGCATTATTCATGAGCTCGACAAAAAGTACAAATTTAAAATTTAAAAAGCTGGAACATTCCTAAAAACTGCTCTTATACACTCAATATTTAATATTATGCAGTAAGTTTCAGCCAAACAGGGTGGGAATATAAATCATTTTCACATTTTAGTGGGTACAATTTAATTTAATGTCGGCAGTTCCGTAAAATTCCACCAAGGCCTTTAATGTGTTGAACGAGAGGCGCTACATAACGTATATAGTCCAAAATAAACATAATTTTTTGACAAGAAGGTAAGTTTACCTTATATTAACAAAGATACTGCGACAATTTTGGGGACCGCCAAAATAGGGCAAGATAGCTCAGTTGGTAGAGCGGTATTCTGGAGGTTGCAGGTTCGAGTCCTGCTTTGCCAATTTCTTTGTTCACTTTGAAATTTGTGATAAGACTCTCATTTAGACTTTAAATTTTACATTGACGCTGGTTTCGAAAGTAAAAACCCTTAAACTCTCCTACAAAATAATGGGGAATTCCCTGGTTGGTTTACTGAACGCGGAGTGTGATTTTCGCAATTTTTGCAACTGTACAACACACGGCGGTAGGCAGGGTGCACAAACAACTCCCACCGGCACCCCGGGTATTATGTATTTGACAAGGCAGCGATTGGATGTACATATAGCGCCTGCTATTGGATTTGTGTAGATAACGCAGTTTGTTTACATGAATTAAAGTGTATTGAAGTGCATGGCTCCATGTGATATTTTTCCTTTAATAGTCTGTCCAACGGTACTTTTCTTGATTCAGAGTAGATCGAGTTCCCAAGACGACGAAAAATCCCCAGAAACACAAACTTCATTTTCATTCAAATTAAAACACCGATAAACATCTCAATTAAAGGTAATTATTCGTAGGTATTTTCTCATCAAGCGTCTAGCCGAAAGGTTCACAGTCTATAATAAATTATAGTCGTTATTCTGTCGATTTATTGCCATCTCTCAAATATCAGCAACTTATTTTTAATATAAACAAGCTATTGAAAAGACCTATTTTTTTGAAAAAACGGGACCAGGTACAATTTGGCCGCAAGAGGACGTTTTATACGAGTTAAAGCACGGACTATACAGACATCTAAATAAACCCTCTGTGGCCGGTGGAGGATGAATTTCGGACTCCATGAAATCTGTACTCATTGCGCATGCTTAAGTGGAGATAATTAGGAGCGTGACCTGTCACGTGAGAGGGTTTAACCAATAATAGAAAAAACGGGTCCGATTTTCATAGGAGTCTGGTTTTAGTACGACACCGGCACCATGGACATGATGGAGGAAGGACACAGACAACCAAACAAACCTAATGTCGCCCTGGCAACAGCTATGCCAACACAATTAAGCTAATCATTCCTTCTCTGGCGAATCAAGAATCAGGCAAGATTTCTATGCTATTTCAATAACAAAACACTCAATCCGACATTGAATCTGTGCAACATGTAATGTACAATATATACCTCCATGGTAAAATGTAAGTACTCACTTTTTAAAACTGATCCGTCAATTGGATGGGGTCTTCATCAACCACATTCTTTCCCGTGCGTGTAAACACAAGAATGGCCTTCCACCGGTTTACGCACCGCCGTTAATTTCGTTCGGTGAAAGTGATTACTTATCGGACAAGGTATCAACTACTGCAGCATTCTGTGTACATGTATTTGTGTAACAATTGCGCAGTATATGATAAGCAGGCATTGTGTGCAGCACAATTTACTCACTAGCACTATGGGGAAAACCAGTTACTATTGTTAACTCGCGCTAGTGAATATATAAAGACAGCGCTCGGCTCCTTCCAGATGACAATGTGCGCGCGCACCCAAGCCTTCGTCGTAAAGCTACGGAAGTCCATAATGGACATTGCACATGTCTCAATTTGCAGGAAAGACTATTATCCTATTTTTACCACGTAAATCATCCACAATGTCCTTGATTCAAGTTCAGTACTACAGTACTGAAAAGATGTAAAATTAACAATAGTACAATCTTACACGAATGCCTTTGTAAAAAGGGAAGTCTTAAGCTTATTTTTAAAAACCGAAAGAACCTTAACAGACTGAATCTCATGCAACTTAATTGTACATCGTTACATTTAATGAAATACAAATTGTTGACGAAAATGTGTATGAGGCCGCCAAAAAGGTTAATAATGCCAAAAATCGTACAGATTCGCCTTGGATGCCCCAGAGTATCTGCCTTTTTAATCAGTGATCAATGCCACCTGTGAACCACAATTGTGGACCGCCTAGCTACGAGTTGTCCCGCGTACGAGTTGACCAATCTGCGTACGAGTTGTCTCGCGTACAAGTTCCCCGTGAATAGAGCCTGAAGCTAGCTGGTGGCGCAGTTTCGGACCCCTCGAATAGGTAAATCAGCGTGTAAAAGTCGGGGTTTCTACAATTATTTCGGTACATTTATTTCTTTAAGACAGTCCTTCTTTGAAAAGGCCTTTGTAAATTTGTTACGATGTAGTATCTCAAATTGATGAAACTGAAAAATCGCATTACGTTAAAGAGAAATATCGAGCAAAAAATCGACCTCTCACTTCCGAAAATCTTTATGTGGACTCATGGAAGTAGAAACACTTGTACAAATAGGCCACCAGCCTGCGGTCCATAAATCCAATGATCGAGAAGAGTAATGCTCATAGCGATTCTGAAGGTACACTGTATTTGATAAGGTACAATAAATTTCACCTGTAAAATAACAAACCATCGCCGTATTTTAGTTTAACGGATTTTGGATGTAAAATTACAGTAATGTGAGCTGGAAAATATCATCACGAATCCATCAAGTTTTCGTGTTGTAGTGTTAATTTATACAGATAATATCAATTTACAAAAACACTTTCTCAAAATACAACATTTTGTGTAAATATACATCAAACATACAAAGTGTTGTTTATTTACAGATAACAAATTTTATCCCTCAAAGATCAAATTATTTATAAGCAGGAACATGGAATTACCGCGTAGGCCGCTTCAGGCCCAATGCGTGTATAAACCGCACTGAGTCTAAGCCGCAAGAAAACTGTACATACATAAAAGACAAGAGGGTGACTGGAAAGTTTTCCAACGGCATAAACCAATCAGATCACGGGAATGCTAACCAATATTCATGCGGTGTTATACCACGGCAAACCAAGCCATGCGGCCACTTTGGTCTCAGCCTTCGGCGAATGAACACTTTGAAAACGTTCGGCGAATAAACACATTGAATACGTCTTAACAAATTAATTTTTCGTCTTGGAAATATTAATTTGCGTCTGGTATAACTCCTCATTTCGGATCAAGCCCGGAACTTTGTGAGCGGAGATATCATTTTTCGGCTGACATAACTTCTCATTTCGGATCAAGCCCGATCATTGTGAGCGGAGATATTTTCCGTCTTGGACATATTGTTATCGTCCGATATAACTTTAATTTCGGATCAAGCCCGGAGCATTGTGAGCGGAGCCGGACAGGGGACATCCTGTACTCCTGTACACAGCAATAATGCCTCGCGTGAAGCGCGGCGCCCAGCCCCCGGCACGACTGCGGGGGGACGATGTGGACGTCCCGCCTCCGCCAAAACGGCCGGCAGCGCCACGACGGCCTCGCGGGCGGCCACCAAAGGCAACCACGGCAACTGCCATGCCACGGGGAGGGCCCACCAGCACAACGGTGACACAACCGACCGTAACAGAGGGTGCTTCGGGATCCGGACAGCGAGCTGCTCCAGGGAGGGGTGAGTCGACTACCATCGGTAGCTCTACTGATCACGGGATAACTGACATTACTGATTTCGCGTATTTGGCCGATAATCTTGGTCAGGCACGCCCGATGCCGCCAGCCACGGTGGACATGGTCGGTGGGACAAGTACCGCCGGTCAATTCGACTCCCCAACGCTCCTGCCCAGTGTTTATAACCCACTGGGCTTTCACGTTCCCATCTCTGTCAAGGAGAAAATTTGGAATAGTGCCTATGTTAATTTAGCACTACTTTGCGCAGATACCGTACCTGCGGCGGCCGCTTTAGCAAGGGCAGACGAGGGCGAGGAGCTTACGCTAGCTATGGAGGGCAACCGCATGGTTGTCCGAAAGGTAAACCCCTTGCATTCCAAAAAAATTGATTCTGTCGATAAATGGTCGTCGGCTTTCCACACGTTCATGTCAATTTTCCTCATGCGCCATCCAGCACGCGCGACCGAACTGCTAAAATATGCAGAAACGGTACGGCTCGCGGCGCGCCAATTTCCGGGTTTCGGCTGGCGCAGCTACGACGAGCAATTTCGGCTTCGGCAGGAATCGAATCCGAGTCGTAGCTGGGGGAACATTGACACTGAACTGTGGCTAACAGTGGCTGCCGCGGGTACGGTGGCAACCATGGCACATGGCAGCTCCAGCGGGCCCCGTAATGATAAGACTAGTTATAAGCAGACGGCCATGCCAGGCCAGGGGTTATGTTTTGCATTTAATGGGCCACAGGGCTGCCATTTCCATTCATGTAAATTTAGGCATGTATGTAGTAAGTGTGCACATGGGGGCCATGGGGCCGTCGTTTGTAAAGTAGGGCCTTCGTCTAGTTCCCCTTATGCTTGGCGGAAAAACCCTTCTTCCAGAATTAACGCAACTAACGTAGCAGGTGCCACTGCCATGACATCCACACTTGGGCGCAAACACAACACCAGTCAAAATACTGGTGCTCCAAAACACTCCCACGGCGCTCCGAACATGAATTCGAAAGCCGGAGGAGGGGGGAATTCTTTTCGTCCCCCCAACTCCAATTAAACTATTTGTGCTGCGCAAGTGGCTAATGGGCTACCCCACAGCCGACGCAAAGATTCTAGAGGAGGGGTTTTCTAGGGGTTTTTCATTGAGGTACACAGGCCCCAGATGCAGTCGCCAGGCCACCTGCTTATCGTCAGCGGCGGCTAGGCCAGACATAGTTAAAGAGAAACTGGCTAAGGAAATTAACATGAATAGGATAGCTGGCCCCTTTCCCTCTCCACCTTTTCCTACATTACAGTGTTCCCCCATAGGCCTAGTGCCAAAACGCGAACCAAACTCGTTTAGGCTTATCCATCATTTGTCATTCCCCACAGGCAGTTCAATAAATGACTTCATTGATAAGAACGAGTCCCGGGTTAACTACGCATCGTTCGATGCAGCCGTTGATCTAGCTATGTCAGCGGGCCAAGGGGGGTGGCTGGCTAAATCCGACATAAAATCGGCCTTTCGGCTTCTCCCCATTAACCCCGACGATTATGATCTTTTGGGTTTTATGTTTGAAGGGCAGTATTATTATGATAAGTGCCTGCCAATGGGCTGTACAATATCGTGCTCTCTTTTCGAGAAATTTAGTACCTTTCTGGAATTTAAGGTCAAGGAGGTGGCGAATAGTACTTTGGTAACGCACTACTTAGACGATTTTTTGTTTATTGGCAGGTCCTACGCCTCGTGCGCGGCGACCCTTCAAGTTTTCGAACAAGTTTGTGCGGTTTTGGGGGTGCCCATTGCCCAGGAAAAAACGGAGGGCCCCTCCCAAAAAATGACATATCTGGGTCTCGAGATTGACACGGTGCACAAGCAAATTTGTGTCCCAATGGCTAAAGTGCGGGCGCTGCGTGAGCAATTAGAACACACGATGCGCTGCCGTAAAATCACATTAGTCCGCATGCAGTCCTTAATCGGTTCACTCAATTTTTTATGCAAGGCTATCGCACCTGGCCGCGCATTCATGGGCCGCCTTATTGCTCTCACGCGTGGCGTGGCTTTGCCGCATCATAAAATTCGACTGACTAAAGGGGCCAAGTTGGACTTACTTATGTGGAATGAATTTCTCACTCATTTTAATGGGGTGTCCGCTATTCAGGACAGCGAATGGCGGTCAAACACAGCTTTGCAGTTATACACTGATGCAGCAGCTAGCATTGGATTTGGGGCATATTTTGGCGACAGGTGGTTTCAAGGCAAATGGCAACCTGAATTAATGCAGACTTCCCCTTCGATTGCGTTTTTAGAATTTTTTCCTATCATGGTGGCGGTCCGTTGTTGGGGACACGTACTGGCCAATCAACGGGTCATGTTTCACTGCGACAATGTTGCAGTCGTGCAAATTATCAACCGACAAACGTCGCGCTGCCCAAAGATCATGCACCTTTTGCGGATGTTCGTGATCGATTGCTTAACATTCAATATCCATTTTAAGGCTACCCATGTCCCCGGCACAATCAATGATATTGCCGATGCTTTGTCTCGTTTCCAGACAAACAGATTTCGGGATGCTCATCCGCTAGCGGCCGCTGCAATGACTCCGTTGCCCAGCCTACCCCAAACCTGGTAGGCGACGAAATGACTCGTCTGCTGTCGGTAGCTTTTTCGTCACATACACACAAGTCGTACACTTGCGGTTTGAACGCGTTCTGTAAATTTAAAGAAAGGGACATTTCCGCTTTGCCTGCACAAGTCAGTGATATCAGAGAGTTTGTAGCTTGGCTATCTTTACAGGGTTTAGCTCCCGCCACGATTACCACTTATCTTGCCGGGGTTGCATGTTATCACAAAATTAATGGGTGGCCGGATCCAACCAAAGATTTTCTGGTTTCCAAACTTCTTGAGGGTTGCCGGAGGGACCATAATGCAGGGGACAAACGCTTGCCAATGTCGTTGCCAATTCTTTCCAAATTAATTCTGACATTTCAGCAGGTCTGTTTTTCGCATTACGAGGCTTCCCTATTTAAAGCAGTAGTGGTCCCTCCAACGGACATTCAACGCATGGGTCGCTGGCGATCGGACGCTGTATTTACTTATATTCGTCCCAATCCTACGGTCAATATGCCAGGAATATAAGGATACTGACAACATTAGGATATAAGAATTCCCTTGTTTGCACTAATTTGACAGGTCCCGTGTGGATCGTTGGGGATTCCCTCATTCGCTGGGTAGCGCAGCCTTTGGATCCCAATATCACTGTGTTGTGGCAAGGCAAAAGCGGTGCCGGACTAAACGATCTTCCTGAATTACTACAAAGTATACAAGGGCCCCTTCCTTCCGTTATCATTGTACATTTGGGTTCAAATGACCTGGGCAATATTGATTTTTTCTCGATGCGACAACGCGTTGTGATTTTTATGCAGTTTTGTAGAAATACATATCCAGATACACTTTTGCTCTGGTCTGAAATACTCCCCAGGGCGTTCTATTACGGGGCCAATCCCCAGGACAGTATGGACAGGCAACGGCGAGCAGTTAACCGCTGGGCAAGGTCCCGCTGCGGCAGATTGGGCGCAATCAGTTTAAATCACCCCCAAATCATTCGAACCCATTTTCACTTGTATAGGCAAGATGGGGTGCATCTTTCACCCGCTGGCAATACAATTTTCAGGGAAAATTTTCAGTCGGCCATTCGACACTTCATGTACGGTTAGTTGTAGGCCTACCGTATTTGGAGCGATGAATGTTCGAATTGGGTTGTTTTTCTTTCCTTGGCCGCGCGAGCGCGTGTGGCCTTTTTGGTGCAAGTGAAATAAAACAGCCCATGAGTTTTTCCCTGCTTTGTTAATATAAAGGGCCATGATCTATACCAATTAAAGGAACGATTTAACAATTTAGCCCTAACTTAGATTATTGTTGTTAACAGGTGATCGCTCGTCCCCTGAGTCAGTACAACAGGGGATGAGCACCGTTCCTTCCTTCTGTAAGTACAAACCAAGGAACGAACGGGCCTGTAAACTATATAGTGTGTATGTATTCTAGTTTTGTCTTGTTAAAGGATTGTATATACGTGTAGTTTAATGTCTTGCAGATGTTGGCTATCATTGTGCAAATGGTGGCAGTTAACTGACCTAACGGTAGGTTGACCTGGTCTCCTGGCGGGGTCAACAAACCAGGTCACTCGATGATCGAAACACTAACTTCACAAGAAAATTGGTTCTGGGCCTTTGATGCCCAGGG
This sequence comes from Crossaster papposus, assembly GCA_037893245.1. NCBI lineage: Eukaryota > Metazoa > Echinodermata > Asteroidea > Velatida > Solasteridae > Crossaster > Crossaster papposus. The sequence goes on along the minus strand of JBAIAA010000669.1, from coordinate 137,993 downwards.
GCTGTTGGCGCCCATTGTGTAGAATGATTAATGGTCTAGGCTGATGGTGCCTAGGGGCTTATGGTGCCCAAACTCTGACATTGGTACAGAGCTGATGGTGCTCTGGGGGCTGTTGGTGCCCCATAGCAAGTGAAGTTAAATACCTGTGGTGATACACAATTCCCGGTGGCCCCTCATAAAACGGTAGCCGGGAAAATTGTTTTGAGAACGTTTTCAATAAAATTCGTTTGGCTGAGGCGTATAACCACACAAATCGTGACTGTGTCCGTATCATTTATTTATCTGCTTATAACAAATTTTATCCCTCAAAGATCAAATTATTTATAAGCAGGAACATGGAATTACCGCGTAGGCCGCTTCAGGCCCAATGCGTGTATAAACCGCACTGAGTCTAAGCCGCAAGAAAACTGTACATACATAAAAGACAAGAGGGTGACTGGAAAGTTTTCCAACGGCATAAACCAATCAGATCACGGGAATGCTAACCAATATTCATGCGGTGTTATACCACGGCAAACCAAGCCATGCGGCCACTTTGGTCTCAGCCTTCGGCGAATGAACACTTTGAAAACGTTCGGCGAATAAACACATTGAATACGTCTTAACAAATTAATTTTCCCACCACCTCCCCAACTTCCTCCTCTTTGAGAGGGCCTTTTTGGTGCAAGTGAAATAAAACAGCCCATGAGTTTTTCCCTGCTTTGTTAATATAAAGGGCCATGATCTATACCAATTAAAGGAACGATTTAACAATTTAGCCCTAACTTAGATTATTGTTGTTAACAGGTGATCGCTCGTCCCCTGAGTCAGTACAACAGGGGATGAGCACCGTTCCTTCCTTCTGTAAGTACAAACCAAGGAACGAACGGGCCTGTAAACTATATAGTGTGTATGTATTCTAGTTTTGTCTTGTTAAAGGATTGTATATACGTGTAGTTTAATGTCTTGCAGATGTTGGCTATCATTGTGCAAATGGTGGCAGTTAACTGACCTAACGGTAGGTTGACCTGGTCTCCTGGCGGGGTCAACAAACCAGGTCACTCGATGATCGAAACACTAACTTCACAAGAAAATTGGTTCTGGGCCTTTGATGCCCAGGGGCTGTTGGCGCCCATTGTGTAGAATGATTAATGGTCTAGGCTGATGGTGCCTAGGGGCTTATGGTGCCCAAACTCTGACATTGGTACAGAGCTGATGGTGCTCTGGGGGCTGTTGGTGCCCCATAGCAAGTGAAGTTAAATACCTGTGGTGATACACAATTCCCGGTGGCCCCTCATAAAACGGTAGCCGGGAAAATTGTTTTGAGAACGTTTTCAATAAAATTCGTTTGGCTGAGGCGTATAACCACACAAATCGTGACTGTGTCCGTATCATTTATTTATCTGCTTATAATCTACTGTTATCCAACAGGAATCTCATTACGCAGAAACTGACTATTTCGATAGAGGAAATTTGTAGTATGTTAAATTGGCTGTTTCGTCAAAAAATGTACGTTCTTGATCATGATGTGTTATTTATTCAAACAATTCCACGATAAAATTCAGAGTTCTTGCAAAAATAGGTTAATAATCGTATTAGATCTTTCGTATTCAAATATTGAAATCATTTCTGGCTAACTGCGACTTTATCATGACATGAAAGGGTCATGAATATACATCAAAATCGTCACTTTTTTTTACCTCGCCCTGTACCTCAACAACAACTACTGCATTCGAAGTTACCATACCACAATGTTCTTTTATTGTCATAAATTTGAGAAGCACAATTTTACCGAGATGAAACTTCTTCAGTAATGTCCTAAACGAAATACCACTGCAGGAAAAAAGTGTGTTTTTGTTTATCTACGAACAAGGCGAACTATTAGAAAAACTAAATACCTGTAATTGTAGAAGAGTAAACAATTAAATCTATGAGCTTGTGTACAAAAAATGCTTTGACATTTTCGGAGTTAAATTTGACTTTTTAGGATATGTTATTGCTTTCTGATGGCCGATTTCTTTGTTCGCTGTCTCTCTCAATTGCCTTTTCATTAGAAATATAATAGCGATAACTGGACATAAGTCCATACACGGACATCAATAATTGTTCCCTACTTTGACCTATCAGCCATGGATCAGAAAGCAATAACATATCCTAAAAAGTCAAATTGAGATCAGAAAATATCAAAGCATTTACTAAGAAAATATTATTTTTGTTCAGACAAGTCTCATAGTGTTTGTGCACTGGGTTTCAAGTGATGTCTGTGTATGGAATTATTTTCCCAGCCACTTAAATTGAAGTCCGATAAGATGTCTGATATGAGGGGGTACTTGTGCACGGACCCATAATCAGATGCAATTTGGTTCAGGTAAGCAGCAGTGCCTAGCAGGCAATTCACATCCGCTGTAAGATCTTGATGGAATGTTTGTCTGCAACAACCACGTCGCCAGTGGGTGTATAGGCCATTTCTAGCGGATTGTTCAGCTTTTCGGCTACAGTTCCTACCAGTGATCCATTTGGGTCGTACTGCTGTATTTTTAAGTTTCCCACGTAACCGTAATGAACAGCTACATTAAAGTAACCGTGAGTGTCACAAAGGATACCGGTGGGTCTCACAGGATTTTGGTCCACAAGTGTCTTGATATTGAACACCTCATTGCCCTTGAGGTCTACACAGGAGAGGGTTTTACCTTCGTAATTAGGAATGAACAGGCGATCCATATTACCCATCGCTAAATCATAATTCACATTTTCATTTGGAATAGTTGCTACTAACGAGCCATCCAGCAAATGCACAGAAACAACTTTCCTGCCCGAGTCGGCCACAGCTAGTCGTTCTCCAGCTGCGTCTATCGCAATAGCGGTTAACTGACTTGATTCTTCCTTAGATGGTATGAATTCGCGAATCAACTGAAGATTGCCGTCAAAAACCTTCACTTTCTGTTTGTCAGTGACAAAAAGCAGATCGTCTGAGGTGACAGCAACGCCCCGAGGAGCGTCTAGCTGATGACCGCTTTGAGCGGCCGAAGTTTTAAAACGTCCAGTGGGGGTAAATATCGACAGTCGATTCAAGATTTTGTCTGTCACAGCAATGTCCCCGTTGCTGAAACATGCAACATTTCTGGCTAATCGGAATTCCCCGTCACCGTTTCCTTCCTTGCCGAACTCTTCCTTCACCTGCCAATTCTCTTTGAGCAATATCTTCCCAAGATCCTTTTCACTGACGACATCTTGACATTTGACGCCAATGAACGAAAGATCCACCTTTGCCGGTTCGCACTTGAGCTCCTTCTGGAATTCCAAGTTGTGCATCACCTTTGGTTTGAGTTCCAAAAGCTCGAAATCATCGACTTGACTCATCAAGCCGTTTACGGCCGTGACGATCTGATCTGCGCGTTCCATCTGGTCACGGTTGCGCATGAGTGCTTTTTTGTACTCGCTGTCTCTTTCCTCACAGATTTTGTGGACTTTTTCGGTGATTAAATTTGCTTTCCTCCTGATTTTAGCAACTTCTGCCACCGCTTTTGCAGAAATATCATTGCAAGCCTGAGCCAGTTTCGTTTGCAATCTATTCCGTGCATGTTTGATCGAGGATTCGTTTGATACAAATTGCTCTTTGCTTTTTTGAAACTTTTGCAATCTGTCCTTGACACTCTCACGGAATGATTCGATGGCATCCCCAATACCAATTAACTTATGTTCCGCTGTTCGGTGCTCAGTTGCAACGCACATGCCGCAAATCAATGCATCACAAGTCTCACAGTGAAAACATATAACCTGATCACTATGTTTTCTACATTTTGGTGTGACAGTCTTAGTAGCATCTGTTGGTGAAGCCCTCGGTTTGTCCAAGTCTTCCGCTTGAATGATGCGATGGTCTTTGGTGGACTTCAAGCGACGGTGCGCCTCTTGACATTTCTTACAGATGTTCTTCTTGCAGTCGAGGCATCTTAACACGGCCTCGTTTCCTTCTTCGCAGGATTCACAAGTCGCACTAGTAGTAGTTACCTTTCCTAATAACTGCTCTTGTTTGCATATGTCATCGATAAGAGATATCAGAAAGAAGCTAGAAGACAGACTCTGCACTCCTTCCTTAGGAACGACCGTCTCTCTCCTGCAGACTGGACATGTTATCTTTGCCCTCTCTGACGTATCTTTGCTCACCATCTCTCCCAGACAGTTCAGGCAGAAGCTATGGAGACAGTCTAGCATCTTAGGATCCTTGAATCGATCGCAGCAGATTGGACATTCCAGATGCCCCTGGCTAATTGTGTCCAACACGGTTCGGGCTGAAGCCTCCGCCATCGTGATTATGATCCTATAACAAACAAGAACCAACAAAGTTAGGAATACTCAAAGTGTGTGACATGTAGGGATTTATGTTGGCATAGAGCTAAAAAATAGAGAAGGGTGAACACTTATCCTACAAACAGGGCTGTAATTGGCTCTTGTCTTGTGTCTTATTGCTGCCATTATATCTTATCTTATCTTGACGCATGTAATAACGACAAGATGATAGACAAAAAAAGAGTCAATTAATACAGCCCTGTTTGTAGGGATAGGTCAGACTGAATATATTGTTCATGGCCAAAATGACACTTTCCGAGTAACCGAGAAAGAGCATAGTGTGCGGAAATGGCGATTGTGTATAGTTATGATCAAATAAATTCGAATCACAGGTGTTTTTTATCATTCCAAAACTAGTCGTAGGGCTACACTAAACACTAGAGTCTGAACCTGAAACTATATTTGCTCCAATGGTCAACATTTACACTTTTGAGACATTTTTGGAAGGCCAGGCCGTATACACCATTTATCTGTGTATTTGTGCAATAACTGCGCAGTGTTTGAGGAGAGGAACCTTTTTATAGCTTCATGGGAAAACCAAGTTGCTATTTTTAACGCTCTAGTTGAACGTTCAGACGATTGGCCTTACGCGTAAAACTACGGTAGTTCGTAATGGACATTACATATGTCTCCATGTAGGCAGACACAAAATTATTATTATTTTATGAAATATTCACTAATTCATTTGCAATCGAGTAGTATTTATTTTGGATAATAGCTTTGTATGGCAAACCCTTCTCCATTTCTGAAAAAAAAGACGTGTTACAGGTAGAAATGGGTGTAGAAAAATCTGTTAAAATTTTATAATCGGAAATTAAAATTAGTTTGTGATAACCAATTATTATTTTCAACTGGATGCTTCTTTAAAAAAAATGCTAATAAGATTGAAGAGTTGAAATACAATAAAGAGAAAATGAAGTTAAAAAACAGCCGTCATGTACGTTGTTTTATTTATTAAAGTTTCAAAACCGTTAAGATGTTTCAGATTTTCAAAAGGATCTATCGCGTTTTGGAAATATAACCTAGGTTGTACACTGCTTTTGCTTTTGCTATAATTTTCAAAAATTGATGGGTTAGAAGGTTTGTATAGTAAAATTGTGATGCTGACCTTTTTTTTAAATTTGGTGTTCATAGATGCAGGAAAACTAAGAACAGTGCTGTTTTGTAGTCTGGTTCCAATCGTCTGGGGCCAGTCTGGCCGGCAATCGTTAGAAATTGATACAATTTCCACTTTTCTCGAAAACTGCAGCACATTAGATGCTGTGATTTCACAGGATGCTTAATAAAGGCTGTTGTTCAGTCATTGATATTTGCAAATAGTGTACACTACCTTCATACAGATTGACCACTATTTTTTTTTACAAAGGGTGTCGATGCTTCCTTCAAAGAGATAGACTACTTTTCACTCGTAAGATGCCCCAAAAATTCATTGTCATGAAACATGAACTATCTCCCACTCTCTTCAGTGAAAAACCAAATATGATTATGTTCAATAATTATGAACTTTTTCTTCTTTATTTTGACCGAGAAACCGACAATTTTCTTGGTCAAATTGACAGAGAAAGTGTCATTTTCCCCAGAAATGGGTACAGCATTCCAGTGTGACCTTATCAACCTATTCGTAGGACTACAGTGTACACTATGGACTGAATCTGAAATTATATTTGCTCCTTTGATTTTCATGGTCAAAATTTAACTTTTCCGAGTAAACAAAAATTGTATTTTTCTTGGTATTTCTTTGACCGAGAAAGTGACATTTTGACCCTGAAATGGGTAGAGAAATTATATAGGTACGTTCAGATTCAGGATCCATTAATCTGACCCATAGTTTGTTCTACCAACAGTGCATTGTACATGTACATGTACATATACAACCACCCAAAAGCTAATCGTTTTAACGAATATCAGGCATGTTTACTGAAGCTATTTCACTTATTAAAAAATAAATCAATTACATTGAATCTATTCAACTTGTAAAATGTACTCACCTTTTTAAACTGATTCGCCAGTTGGACGGGGTCTTCAACCACAAATATTTAGCACTAGAAATCCCGCAGTAAACACAAGAATGGCAAAACTACTTCGAACGGCTGAAGCTGTGATCAAGCGTAGTACTGGTACATGTAGTAAATTAGTAGTACTGCTTCACACAACATCGAGGGGATGAAAGGTTTTTGTCGCACAAAATATTATTACATAAATTCACATGATTCAAGTTGAAGGTATAGGCCAACTTCTGTAGACGCCATTTATCTGTGAATTTGTGCAACAACTGCGCAGCGTTTGAATAGGGCCTCATGCCCGATAACAAACAGGGCCTTCTTATATAGACAACAGGTTCCTACGCGTACATCAGGTGATTGTATATCAGGTGAATCATTAACATGATACGTTGGGTAACTCATAACAGTGTTCAATGTCCGACGAGTATAGACCATGGGACGAAGTCACAAAATCCTTTCAGAAAGACATTTTCGTGATCCCCAACTTGGTACATAATAAAACTTCCACAAATTGATTTTGGGGGCATACCTAACAACATTTGGGGTGTTCATTTTTGCAAAAGTGGCACTTTGGAGAGTTATTTCACGTTAAATATTTGATGGGGCGAAAATAACATGGGGCGAGTTGTTTTTTCTCGCCTTGTTTTCATAACAAATTCGCCCCAAAGCCAGTTCGCCCCGTACTTTTGTTCACCTAAAATGTATTGTATTGACTCAAGCCAACTCGCCTCATGAAGCATGTACATGTACATGTACATGTACATGTACATGACAGGAAAAAGTTGATGGTGACAAATATGAACTATTTATCACTCTCTTTGGGTTGATGGGTGCCCAGATTGATCCATTTAAGTGTGTTATTAGATAATTGATTGATAAATAAAATGACGTGCAGGTAATATGGGACTGCAGGTAATATGGGACGCATGAATTAAATTCGGCGCCTATTTAACTATAAAGCTTCAGAGACAAGAAATAGCGCTCTCAGTAGTTGCGATAACTCATTGCCATCGCTGCCAACATGGCTAATTTGTTCGGGAACGGAGATCTCGGTGAAGAAATAATCAAAATTTGACAAGGTATGTTAAGTTGACAGTATTTTTTTGCTCTGATCTAAAAATAGATATTTCATGGAATGTACTGATATTAAAAACTGACCAGAGGGTGAGCTGAATTCTTGACATATTTAGGATGCTTATGAAGTGTTTTGATTGTATTGAGGGTGTGGGGTCCTGTGTATAATTGTTTTAGGATTTATTATGCATTTAATGGGAGCTCCGGTAGCGCAACAAGGTGCAGGTAATATGGGACGCCATAGATGTGATACAGCGGAATGAAATTGCATTAAAAAAAATTATATTATCATATAACCATACATCCCATATTACCTGCACTGCAGGTAATATGGGACCTTTGGTGATGACGTCATAATTTGAATGTAACTGTCATAAATGGATACAACATGGTTTGAATTATATCATCAAAAGGAAGGGTAGTTGTTACTGATTCCAATAACCAATGTTTCTTTAGAATGGTTTTATCTATCTTTATGCAAATTATGCAAATGAGCTTAATGGGCCCATATTACCTGCACCTACACTATATTCAATTTGAATCTGCAATATTTTGTATCTATTGGGGGGGGGGGGTCAATCAGCTCAGTGTTTTGTTTAAAGGGGAATTTTAATAGGATTTCATGCAAGGCGAGCTTGTTATGAAATACATAATAATGAAATACATCAAAAGATAAGATCCACACAATATCTATTGTTTGTAATTTTATTCTTGTCAGCACTAGTACATAAACTTCAGTACTCACTCATTTTTTTATGGAACATAACATTGCAAAATTGTGATTAAAGTCAATGTTGTAATAACATTTGAAATTACAGAAATGGTGAATTGTATGCACCATTTGCAAATAATAATTACATTTAAATTTGTGTAAATGCCTATTTGAGTACCATCTTTTCTCAGTAAGAAGGATATTCATACTCCACAATGGATGTCTCACTAATAAGTTTCAACTAGGTTACACTTTTCAATTAGAAAGAGCCTTGAAAATAGTTGCCCTCATTGGAACAGGGATAGTGGAAGTTAACTGCGTGAAAAGAATGAAAAGTGTCAGAAAAATGCTTCTGACTTGTCTTAAATATTTAGTCATTTAGTAAACAAAAACCAGTTCGAGCATAATTCTCTCGGCTTTTCCCTCTAAAATTAAGAATTATAACAATCACAAAATCACTGAAGTGAGCACATTAATGTTGCAATATTCACAACCCATGCCATTTTTGGCAGATAATGCACATAGGACATGCTTCTAACGTTGGGGCTTATGGTAGGCTGGCATTGGATCTGAGTAAACACAAGTCTTCTTTAGAGGTCTGTCATCATCACTGCTCGTCTCCTGATTAGCAACTGCATATAAGGTTAAGTCTAGAGAGAAAACAGAAGGGAAAAAACACTCAATGATGGAATTTGGAAATGACTTGTTACAAGAAAAGAAATTTAGTTTGTCACTTGTCCCTATTTTTCTTTCTTTTTAAAATGTTCTACACACAAATATGGAGCCAAAGTTGCACACGATTCACACCTAATGTTTTCTCAAACACCCCCCCCCCCCCCCCTCCCCCTTGATAAAAAAGGGGATAAAAGATAGCCTAGGTGTATACATGTACTTAGCCAGAGCTGGCTAAATTTAAGTACACGTAATTTGACATAAACAAGATTTGACGAGCTACATGTATGTGTAGCTAAGTTGTCGTGAATCCAACAATTTCATTTATTAAATTAGCACGCGGAGTTGCTGTAGGCTGTGTCAGGATTACTTGGCTGCGGCTTGAAATTATGCACGAGTCTATGGTAGCAGCTACATGTGCAACCACATCTGATAGACTCGTGCATAATGTCAAACTTCAGCCAGAAGGCAAAATAGCGGCCAACGTTCATGCTGGATATAGAAACAAATTCGCGGGAAAAAAGATATCCATTTTAAAAATGAATTGCAACCTCGAGTTGAATGACAATCTTTTGACTTTTTGTATTGTATTATTGGTCACTATCAAATTGTTTTGATGTGTTGTCGGTTATTAGTATGACCCCCGACAACATGCACAGCACCGACTACACATTCATTCCATAACATATTCTACATTGACAAATGTAGGCAAGATCATGCGCATTCATTCGACAACAAACAACAAATATCATGGGCTAGGCCTGAACGTTACTGGCTGCAACACCTACCGGTTCCAAAGATTTCCCTTTGTCGTTTCTCTTGGACAGCATGACTTGCTCTATCTTATTGATGTCCGTAAACCGGGCGTAGCAAGGTTTCGGTGGTCCGCCTGCCGATGCTAACCCATCCGCTCTCTGCAACGCGGAGTCATGTTTGGCCAGAAATTCTCTCGCTATATCTGACTGTTTTCCCTTCAAACTCTTCCATTTGTCAGCAAACTCGAGGAAGCGAGACCAGCTTTGAATATAAAAAGGTGAAACCCTGCCTTTGGCTCTAGATCACGGTGTAAAATACACGTAAATAAAGGCTTGACGTCGTCTTTAGAAGCCGCCATGTTGGATTGCTGTACACCGGGTCAGAAACTGTGTGTAACGATAGCGCTGATTGGATGCCGACGGAGACTCATAACACAGTATTTCCGATTGGTCACAATTTAGGTTTAGTCACGTGAGCGCCGTTTTGTTAAATGAAACTGTGTTTCAGTTTTGGCTTCAGTTATGCAGTTTGGCAATTACGCTGGAGCCACATACGGGCCAAAGCCTAGGTTCAAGTAACGGCAAGTTTTGGTAAAAAAAAAAAAATCGGTCCATATTTTCGCCAAAAATACACCAAAAGTGCCACTTTTGCAAAAATGAACAGTCATTTTTGTATTTAGCAACAACAACTTGAATGAACTTCGATGTTTTCATTTTGTACCAAAATGGGGATCACGAACGAACACAATAATCGCACTCGTCCCATGGTCTAGTAGGCCTACACTGGTAAGATATTAACATATTAACTACAGAACAGCTTCATGGGAAAACCCAGTTGCTATTTTTAACTCTCCAATTAAATGTTAGACGACTGGCCTTCCGCGTAAAACTAGGACAGTTAACAATGGACTTTGCTTATGTCTTTATGTATGCAGGAAAGAATGATTATTATTCTATATCCACAGATATAGAATTCATTTGCAATCGAGGTGTATTTATTAAAAATATTAGCTTTTGTTTTAGTAAAGCATCTGTCCTCTCCACTTTTAAAAAGTGACATGTTACATGTAGAAACATTTGTTTAAATGTAATAATGTAAAATTGAAATGAGTTTGTGATAACAAATTATTATTTACAACTCGACGCTTTAAAACAAAACAAGCATAATAACTAAATACAATTGAGTGAAAATTAAGTTTAAAAACAGCTGTCGTGTACATTGTGTTATTTATTAAAGTTTCAAAACCGTGAAGATTTTCCAGATTTTCAAATGGATCTATATCGCGTTTTGTGAATATAACCTTTTAAAGGTAGTAGACACCATTTGCTTTTGCTGTAATTTTCTAAATTAGATTAGTTAGGAAGTTCGTATAGTAATTATCGTGATGCTGACCATAGATGCTAGAAAACCAAGAACATTAATGTTGTTTTGCGGTCTGGTTCCCCGACTTCATTCAAACAAAACAGAGCAATTTATAGACCTTGGAGATTTATCAGGTAAGGAAACCAGACTCTAGTTGACTGGCACACATTAACATCTGTGTAACAGTATTGCAAATAACATGGGGACTCAATTTTATAAATAGGAGACAGTCTTTGAAAATAGTAAGATATTTTCAACGATTGCCGGCTGGCTTGCGATTCTGGCAAGGTACACTGTATAGTTTTGGGTTAAATAACGGGGGTTTTCACCTGTAAAGTAGCAAACCATCGCCGTATTTTAGTTTAACAAATTTTGAACGTAAAATAACGGTACTGCGACCTTGAAAATATCCTACAACGAATAATAGTTTTCGTGTTGTGTAGCGTTAATGTATACAAAGAGAATATACATTTACAAAAACACTTTCTCAAAATACAACATGTTGTGTACATTTACATCAAACGCATATCAAGTGTTGTTTATTTACAGACAATTTACTGATCTCATTACGCAGCAACTGACCATTCAGAACTGAGAAAATTGGTAGTATGTTAAATTGGCTGTTTATTCAAAAAATGCACGATCTTGATCATAATGTGTTATTTATTCAAACAATTCCACACAAAAATTCAGATTTTTTTGCAAACGTAGGTTAATAATCGTATTAGATCTTTAGTATTCAAATATTGAAATCATATCTGGAAAACTGTGGCTTCATCAAGACATGACAAAATCATGAATATGCATAAAAATCAGTCACTTTTTTTGACCTCGCCCTGTACCTCGACAAAAACTACTGCATTCAAAGTTACCATACCACAAAGTTCTTTTATTGTCATAAATTTGAGAAGCACAATTTTACCGAGATGACATTTCTTTACTAATGTCTTAAACTAAATACCACTGAATGCAAGGAAAAAATAGGTGGTTTTTTTTTTCTACAAACTAAGCGCACTATTAGAAAAACTAAATACCTGTAATTGTAGAAGAGTAAAAACAAAATCTACAAGTCTTGCGTAAAAAGAAATGCTTTGATATTTTCGGAGTTAAATTTGACTTTTTAGGATAAGTTATTGCTATGATGGCCGATTTCTTTGTTCGCTGTCTCTCACAATTGCCTTTTCATTAGAAATATAATAGCGAGAACTGGACAGAAATCCATACACGGACATCACTAAAAAAATCTACTTCGACCTAGCAGCTATTGATCAGAAAGCAATAACATATCCTAAAAAGTCAAATTGAGCTCAGAAAATATCAAAGCATTTACTGAGAAAATATTATTTTTGTTAAGACAAGTCTCATAGTGTTTGTGCACTGGGTGTCAAGTGATGTCCGTGTATGAAATTCTTTTCCCAGACACTTAAATTGAAGTCCGATAAGATGTCTGGTATGAGGGGGTACTTGTGCACGGAGCCTATAGCAGATGAAGTTTGGTTCCAGTAAGCAGCAGTGCCTAGCAGGCAATTCACATCCGCTGCAAGATCTTGATGGAATGTCTGTCTGCAACAACCACGTCGCCAGTGGGTGTATAGGTCATTTCCAGCGGATTGCCCAGCTTTTCGGCTACAGTTGCTACCAGTAATCCATTTGGGTCGTACTGCTGTATTTTTGAGGCTCCCCTTTTACCTTGATGAACAGCTACATTAAAGTAGCCGTGACTGTCACAAAAGGTCCCGGTAGGACTCGCAGGATTTTTGTCCACAAGTGTCTTGATACTAAACACCTCATTGCCCTTGAGGTCTACGCAGGAGATGGTTTTATTTTCGTAGTTAGAAATCAACAGACGCTCCATGTTATCCATCGCTAAATAAAATTTCACATTTTCATTTGGAATAGTTGCTACTAACGAGCCATCAAGCAAATGCACAGAAACAACTTTCCTGCCCGAGTCAGCCACAGCTAGTCGTTTTCCACCTGCGTCTATCGCAATAGCGGTTAACTTACTTGCTTCTTCCTTAGATGGTGTGAATTCGCGAATCAAGTGAAGATTGCCGTCAAAAACCTTCACTTTCTTTATGTCCGTGACAAAAAGCTGATCAGTTGAGGTGACAGCAATGCCCAAAGGAGCGTCCAGCTGATGACCGCTTTGAGCGGTCGAAGTTTTGAAATGTCCAGTGGCGGTAAATATCGATAGTCGATTCAGCCTTGTGTCCGTCACAGCAATGTCCCCGTTACTAAAACATGCAACACAGCTGGCCAATTGAAATTCCCCGTCACCGTTTCCTTCATTGCCAAACTCTTCATTCACCTGCCATTTCTCTTTGAGTAACATCTTCCCGAGATCCTTTTCACTGACAACATCTTGACATTTTACCCCAATGAACGAAAGATCCACCTTTGCCGGTTCGCACTTGAGCTCCTTCTGGAATTCCAAGTTGTGCATCACTTTCGGTTTGAGTTCCAAGAGCTCGAAATCATCGACTTGACTCATCAAGTTGTTTACAGCCGTGACGATCTGATCAGTGCGTTTCATCTGGTCACGGTTGCGCATGAGCGCCTTTTCGTACTCGCTGTCTCTCTCCTGGCAGATTGTGTTGACTTGTTCGGTGATCACCTTTGCTTTGCTTCTGATTTTAGCAATTTCTGTCTCCGCTTTTGCAGAAATATCATTGCAAGCCTGAGTCAGTTTCGTTTGCAATCTATTCCGTGCATGTTTGATGGAGTCTTCGTTTGATGCAAATTGCTCTTTGCTTTTTTGGAACTTTTGCAATATGTCCTTGACACTCTCACGGAATAATTCGATGGCATCACCGATACCAATGAACTTATGTTCCGCTGTTCGGTGCTCAGTTGCAGCGCACATTGCGCAAATCAACACATCACAAGTTTTACAGTGGAAGCATACGGCCTGATCACTATGTTTTCTACATGATTTTGGTGATGTGACAGTCTTGGTAACATATTTTGGTGAAGCCGTCGATTTGTCTACGTCGTCTGCTGGAATGATGCGATGGTCTTTGGTGGACCTCAGAAATTGGTGTGCCTCTTGGCATTTCTTGCATATGTTATCCTTGCAGTCAAGGCATCTCGACACGGCCTCATTTCCTTCTTCGCAGGATTCACAAGTCGCAAAAGTAGTAGTTACCTTTACTAATAACTGCTCTTGTTTGTTTATCTCATCGACAAGAGATATCAGAAAGAAGCTAGAAGACAGACTCTGCACTCCTTCCTTAGGAACGACCGTCTCTCTCCTGCAGACTGGACATGTTATCTCTGCCCTCTCTTTCGTCTCTTTGCTCACCATCTCTCCCAGACAGTTTAGGCACAAGCTATGAAGACAGTCTAGCATCTTAGGATCCTTGAATCGACAGCAGCAGATAGGACATTCCAAATGCCCCTGGCTGATCGTATCCAACACGGTTAGAGCTGCAGCCTCCGCCATCGTAATTATAAGCCTAACAAAAAAAAAGAACCAACAAAAGAATACTCAAAGTGCCTATGTGTGCATAGAGCTGAATGGTGGAGAACACTCACCCTACATTAGGGCTGTAATTGGCTCTTGTCTTGTGTCTTATTTTGTTGCCATTATATCTTACCTTATCTTGTCGCCTGTAATGGCGACAAGATTATAGACAAAAGAGAGTCAATTAATACAGCCCTATTTGTAGGGCTAGGAACACAATAGGCAAGGTCAGACTGAATATATTTGTCATGGTGAAAATGACACTTTTCGAGTAATAAAAAGAAAGACATTTAGTTCATTTTGACTAAGAAGACCACATTTTCTCGGTCAAAATTACCGAGAAAGTATCATTTTTACCAAAAATGGGGGGAAGGCATATAGTATGCGGAAATGGCAATTGTGTATAGTAACGGGCCTCTAGTTATGATCAAATAAATTTCTAGTCGCAGGTGTTTTGTTATCATTCTAAAGTGACTTTACCAACCTATTTGTAGGGCTACGACTGAATCTGAAATTATATTTTCTGATATCGTCTTCATGGTCAAATTAATGACATTTTTTTTCCCGGAAATGGGCAGAGCCCACAGACTGCATTGTCATGTACATGTTCACTATTATACAACCACCCAAAAGCTAATCGTTCTAACGAATGTAGGCCTGTTTACTAAAGCTATTTAAAACAATTAATTACATTAAATCTATTCAACATGTACAGTGTACTCACTTTTTAAAAATTATTCGCAAGTTGGATGGGGTCTCCAACCAGAAATATTTAACACCAGAAATCCCGCGGTAAACACAAGAACTATTGAAGCTGTGTAGTACTGCTTCACTCAACATCGAGGGGATGAAAGGTTTGTGTCGCACAAAATATTAACACATAAATTCCCTTAATTCAAGTTGGAGATATAGGTCTACTTCCGTAAACCCCATATATCTGTGTATTTGTGCAACAACTGCGCAGCGTTTATATAGGGCGTCATCACGCCCGAGAACGAACAGGGCCTTCTTATATAGACAATAGGTTCCTACGCGTACATCAGGTGATTGTATATCAGGTGAATTATTAACATGATACGTTGGGTAACTCATAACAGTGTTCATTGTCCGATGAGTAGGCCTACACTGGTAAGATATTAACATATTAACTACACAACAGCTTCATGGGGAAAACCCAGTTGCTATTTTTAACTCTCCATTTAAATGTTAGACGACTGGCCTTCCGCGTAAAACTAGGACAGTTCACAATGGACTTTGCATATGTCTTCATGTATGCAGGAAAGAATGATAATTGTTCTATATCCACAGATATAGAATTCATTTGCAATCGAGGTGTATTTATTAAAAATATTAGCTTTTGTTTTAGTAAAGCATCTCTCCTCTCCATTTTTAAAAAGAGACGTGTTACATGTAGAAACATTTGTTTAAATTTAATAATGTAAAATTGAAATGAGTTTGTGATAACAAATTATTATTTACAACTCGATGCTTTAAAAAAGCAAAAGGCATAATAACTAAATACAATTGAGTGAAAATAAAGTTTAAAAACAGCTGTCGTGTACATTGTTTTATTTATTAAAGTTTCAAAACCGTGAAGATTTTCCAGATTTTCAAATGGATCTATATCGCGTTTTGTGAATATAACCTTTTAAAGGTAGTACACATCATTTGCTTTTGCTGTAATTTTCTAAATTAGATTAGTTAGGAAGTTCGTATAGTAATTATCGTGACGCTGACCATAGATGCTGGGAAACCAAGAACATTAATGTTGTTTTGCAGTCTGGTTCCCCGATTCCATTCAAACAAAACAGAGCAATTTATAGACCTTGGAGATTTATCAGGTTAGGAAACCAGACTCTAGTTGGCTGGCCCACATTTACGGATGTGCAACAGTATTGCAAATAAAATGAGGACTCATTGAATTGTATAAATTGGAGACAGTGTTTGAAAATAGTAAGATATTTCCAACGATTGCCGACTGGCTTGCAATTCTGGCAAGGTACACTGTGTAGTTTGGGGTTAAATAACGGGAGTTTTCACCTGTAAAGTAGCAAACCATCGCTGTATTTTAGTTTAACGAATTTTGGATGTAAAATAACGGTACTACGACCTGGGAAATATCATTACGAATCCATACAGTTTTCGTGTTGTAGCGTTAATTTATATAGAGGATATAAATTTACAAAACCACTTTCTCAAAATACAACATTTTGTGTAAATGTACATCAACACATACAAAGTGATGTTTATTTACAGATAATCTACTGTTATCCAACAGGAATCTCATTACGCAGAAAATGAATATTTCGATCGAAGACATTTGTAGTATGTTAAATTGGCTGTTTAGTCAAAAAAATGCACGTTCTTGATTATAATGTGTTATTTATTCAAACAATTCCACAATAAAATTCAGATTTCTTGCAAAAATAGGTTAATAATCGTATTATATCTTTCGTATTCAAATATTGAAATAATTTTTGGCAAACTGTGACTTGATCATGAGATGAAAGGATCATGAATATACATCTAATTCAGTCACTTTCTTTGGCGTCGCCCTGTATACCTTGACAACAACTACTGCAATCAAAGATACCATACCACCAAGTTTTTTTATTGTCATAAATTTGAGAAGCACAATTCTAAAAAGTCAAGTTTAGCTCACGAAATGTCAAAGCATTTACTGAGAAAACATTTTTTTCAGACAAGTCTCATAGTGTTTATGCACTGGGTGTCAAGTGATGTCCGTGTATGGAATTATTTTCCATGAACCAGCCACTTAAATTGAAGTCAGATAAGATGGCGTCGATATTTTTCCCCCCACCTTGCCTTTTCTTTTTGCTGAGGGGGGTACTTACTTGTGCACGGAGCCCATAGCAGATGTAGTTTGGTTCAAGTAAGCAGCAGTGCTTAGCAGGCAATTCACATCAGTTGCAAGATCTTAATCGAATGTAAGTCTGCAACAACCATGTCGCCAGTGGGTGTATAGGGCATTTCTAGCGGATTGTACAGCTTTTCTGCTACAGTTCCTACCAGTAACCCATTTGGGTCGTACTGTTGTATTTTTGAGTTTCCCCTTTCATTTTGATGAACAATTACATTAAAGTAGCCGTGACTGTCACAAAGAATCCCGGCAGGACCCGCAGTATTTTTGTCCACAAGTATCTTTATACTGAACACCTCATTGCCCTCGAGGTCCACGCAGGAGAGGGTTTTATTTTCGTAGTTAGAAATAAACAGGCGATCCATATTATCCATCGCTAAAACAAAATTCACATTTTCATTTGAAATAGTTGCTACTAACGAGCCATCAAGCAAATGCACAGAAACAACTTTCCTGCCCGAGTCAGCCACAGCTAGTCGTTTTCCAGCTGCGTCTAGCGCAATAGAGGTTAACTGACTTGCCTCTTCCTTAGATGGTGTGAATTCGCGAATCAACTGAAGATTGCGTCAAAAACCTTAACTTTCTTTTTGTCCGTGACAAAAAGCAGATCAACTGAGGTGACAGCAACGCCCCGAGGAGCGTCCAGCTGATGACCGCTATGAGCGGCCGAAGTTTTGAAACGTCCAGTGGAGGTAAATATCGATAGTCGATTCAGCTGATCGTCTGTCACAGCAATGTCCCCGTTTCCGAAACATGCAACACCGAAGGCACATTGGAATTCCCCATCACCGTTTCCTTCCTTGCCGAACTCTTCCTTCACCTGCCACTTCTCTTTGAGTAATATCTTCCCAAGATCCTTTTCACTGACGACATCTTGACATTTGACCCCAATGAACGAAAGATCCACCTTTGCCGGTTCGCACTCGAGATCCTTCTGGAATTCCAAGTTGTTCATCACCTTCGGTTTGAGTTCCAAGAGCTCAAAATCATCGACTTGACTCATCAAATCGTTTACGGCCATGACGATCTGATCTGCGCGTTCCATCTGGTCAAGGTTGTGCATGAGCGCCTTTTCGTACTCGCTGTCTCTCTCCCGACAGATTTTGTTGACTTGTTCGGTGATTACCTTTGCTTTGCTTCTGATTTTAGCTATTTCTGCCTCCGCTTTTGCAGAAATGTCATTGCAAGCCTGAGCCAGTTTCGTTTGCAATCTATTCCTTGCATGTTTTATAGAGTCTTCGTTTGATGCAAATTGTTTCTTGCTTTTCTTGAACTTTTGCAATATGTTCTTTACACTAACACGGAATGATTTGATGGCGTCACCGATACCAATTAGCTTATGTTCCGCTGTTCGGTGCTCAGTTACAGCACACATGGCGCAAATCAATGCATCACAAGTCTCACAGAGAAAACATATAACCTGATCACTATGTTTTCTACATTTTGGTGTGGCAGTCTTAGTAGCATATGTTGGTGAAGCCCTCGGTTTGTCCACGTCGTCTGCTGGAATTATGCGATGGTTTTTGGTGGACTTCAAGCGACGGTGCGCCTCTTGACATTTCTTACAGATGTTCTTCTTGCAGTCGAGGCATCTTAACACGGCCTCGTTTCCTTCTTCGCAGGATTTACAAGTCGCACTAGTAGTAGTGACCCTTCCTAATAACTGCTCCTGTTTGCTTATCTCATCGACAAGAGATATCAGAAAGAAGCTAGAAGACAGACTCTGCACTCCTTTCTCAGGAACGACCGTCTCTCTCCTGCAGACTGGACATGTTATCTGTGCCCTCCCTGTCGTCTCTTTGCTCATCATCTTACCCAGACAGTTGAGGCAGAAGCTATGAAGACAGTCTAACATCTTAGGATCCATGAATTGGCAGCAGCAGATCGGACATTCCAGGTGCCCCTGGCTAATTGTGTCTAACACGGATCGGGCTGCAGCCTCCGCCATCGTGATTAGGATCCTAACGAAAAAAGAACAAAAACACTTAGGAATACTCAAAGTGTGTGACAGGAAGGGGGGCGTGGGTTGGGAAGTAGCATGGAGCTGTAAAATCGAGAAGGGTGCACACTCGCCCTACAAATAGAGCTGTAATTAACTCTTATCTTGTGTCTTGTTTTGTTGCCATTATAATCTTGTCGCCTGTAATGGTTACAAGATTATAGACAAAAGAGAACCAATAAAAAGGGAACCAATAAACACAGCCCTATTTGTAGGTACACACGCGGTCAGACTGATGAAGTTATATTTGCTCTATCCTTTCCATAGTCAAAATGACACTTTCTAAGTAAAACAAATGACATTTTTCTCGTTCATTTTGACTGGGAACGCGACATTTTCTCGGTCGCAAAATTACCGAGAAAGTTTGAATTTTTACCCGGAAATGGGGAGAGCATAGTATGGGGAAACAGCGATAGTGTATAGTTACGGGCCTCTTATAGTTATGATCAAATAAATTTGAGTCACAGGTGTATTTGTCATTCCTTGCACTCAAAATTATGATAAAACGTGTACTTATAGCACTAATTAAAGACCTTCTTAGGTGTACTTAGCACCAATTATATTGTTCTTAAGTATGCAAATCCTATTCAGTACACGATAAACTTTCGACTCATGAAGAAATTATGTTTGCACTCAAGATTATGAATAAATCAAATGTTGGGGGTATGTCAGGGGCTCCCCCCACTCAACGCACCACTTGCCAAACTTAAGAAAACCCATTTTGCAGTTGTCCCAGTCACCCCTACATATCCCACGCTTCAAACCTTTTGCACTCAAAATTATGATTAAACCTGGCTGGGCTTCCAGACTATGGCTTTATCAACCTATTTAGGGTTAGAGTGCACACAGGATTCTGAATATGAAATTATATTTGCTTCTATCCTTTTCATGGTCAAAATAACACTTCTTTTTGACCGAGAAAGTGACATTTTTTACCCACAAATAGGTAGAGCAAACAGACTGCATTGTACATGTACATACAATACAATCCCCCCAAAACGCCATCGTTCTATTACGAATATCAGGCATGTTTACTATAAAATACTAACCTATTTCACTTATTAAAAAATAAATTACATGAATCTATTCAACTTGATGTACAATGTACTCACTTTTCAAAACTGATTCGTCAGTTGGATGGGGTCTTGATCATCAGCCACAAATATTTAGCACCAGTAATCCCGCGGAAGAATAATGGCAAAACTACATGTACGTGCGAACCGATAAGGCAAGGTGTGATCAAGCCTAGTAGTGTAGTACTGCTTCACTCAAAATCGAGGTGATAAAAGGGTTGTGTCGCACAAAATATTAACACATGAATTCTCTTAATTTAGGTTGAAGTACAGGCCAACTTCCGTAGACACCATTTATATGTGTATTTGTGCAACAACTGCGCAGCGTTTGAGGTGGAAAACCTTGTTGTAGCTCCATGGGGATATGGGAAAACCCAGTTGCTATTTTTAACTCTCCAGTTGAAAGTTCAGACGACTGGGCTTCCGCGTAAAACTACGGTAGTTCATAATGGACATTACATATGTCTCCATGTATGGCAATCGAGGTGTATTCATTTGGGATAATAGCTTTTTATGGCAAAGCATCTTTCCTTCTTCACTTTTAAAAAGAGACGTGTTACAGGTAGAAAATGTTGTAGAAAATAAATTGTTTAAATGTAATAATATGAAATTAAAATGAGTTTGTGATAACAAATTATTATTTACAGCTAGATGCTTCAAAAAAACGAGTTGATTTTTAAATACAATAAAGTGAAAAACAGCTGTCGTGTACGTTGTTTTATTTAATAAAGTTTCAAAACCGTGATGATTTTTCAGATTTTCAAATGAATTTATCGCGTTACGGCGGCCGGTGTGAAAGGTAATTCTGTCCCCCCTGGTAAATGTGTCCCCCCGGACAGACTTACCAGGCCGTGACCCGGTAAATCTGTCCGGGGGGACACATTTACCTAGGTATTTCTGTCCCCCTCCAGTTAATTCTGTCTCCCTGCCCAACGTTAAACGTGTCCCCCTGGTAAAATTGTCCCGTGCAACGTCACAAGTCTAGCACCCACTAGGCGCAACAACCAGTAGTACAGGTTCACCCCTTCATGGTGCATCATTTGTGGCAGACTGTAGGATGTGTAGCGTACTACAAATTACCGGTGGTCAAAAGTGCTGCCACATTCGTGCTGGGTATACAGAATTTGTACGCGTGCAAGAAGTCTGAAAATACTGATTACCGCTAATTTCCCTTTCGCGCAGAAACGTAGATCGGTTGATTTAATTAATACAGTTATTTATATTTTTATTTATATTTTGATAAATCGATGAAGGGAACAGAAGTCCAAATAATAAATACCATGTAGGCTTTTCATTGAAATAACATCAAAATAACCACTTATGTGTGGAACATTGGGGGACAAAATTACCTAGAGAGGAGACAGAATAAACTGGAGGGGGACGGAATTAACGGCTCTAGGGGGACACTTTTACCTAGGTAATTCTGTCCCCCCGGACAATTTTACCGGGGGACAGAATTACCGTCCACACCGGCAATCGTTGGAAAATGATACAATACAATAATAGCCTATATTATACCCTAATCCAATCACTAACCCTAACACACATCTTAACCCTAATTTTTAAGTAATTTTATTAAAATAAAACGTGATTTCGTGATTTTGTCTGTGGCGACCTACTAATCTATAGAAATTACCCTGTGGAGACATTTTGACTACCATTGTCCCCATTGTGTTTAGGTCTCCACATGGTACCGAATCCAGAGACCCACACACCCATGTGTGTGTGAGCGCCTTCCATCATGGACCCCCTACTGTCCCTCTTTTGTTTATACTTGAACGTTTTTGGAAAGCCTTCTACGATTTTCAATCATGGACTTTATGTCAATTGTGGACCCTATTGTCCTCTATTGTTCAACGTCCACTATTTGAATTCGGATACAAACCCATACATACTACATACTACATACACAAATAGTGATTGAATAGACAATTCCTGAACTTGGTTCAGCTAGCGAGACCCCCCCCAAAAAAAAAACACACCACAAATTAACGAAAACAAGAGCTGTTTCGCCAAGTGTCGAACCTTTTTGTCACGATGACGTAATCGGGTATCATGTGATGTCAAATCAAGGTTCTAATGAATTACAAGTCTGATTGGGTTCAAATTGGTATACAAGTATATCGGGATATGTTAAAGATATAAATTGAGGTGACGTCATGATGACGCCATCATGTGATTTATTATGATTTTATTAGGTTTGAGATCTTTAAGCTCTTGGAAGTACAGTTTCAGAAGATATCAGATCAAGATGAAAGGAGTATGTTTTGTCATCGAATAAACTACTCCAGGGCCAATGCAGCGCGGACACGAGTGGGGCGCCGTCTGACGGCAACATGTTTCACCGACTCCAGCAGGACCGCATTAGTATGTTGGGAACTTAGCAGCTCCGATCAAGCAATCAAAGCGGCGCCGCATGTCCCCCTCGATGTGCTGAAACCGGAGCACAGACCCACTCCGTAAATGTAAAAAAGTAAAAAAGCTCACTCTCAAAAAGAGTGAAATTTACTTTAAAACAGCTCTAAAGAAAAAGGGAAAACGACTCCAGAAGAGTAACTTTATCATTCTATCAGGGAGCCACATGACTTCTCGGAAGAATAAAAATGTACACTTTTGGAGTGATTTTTAATTTTTACTCTTTTACATTCAGAGAGACAGCTAGTTTGTAGACATCGGTTGCGTCGGGAACGAGACGAGTCTAATTGGTTGCCAGCACCTCACACATCAAGGATAATCATTTCAGAGAGTTTAGGCCCACCGCCGATTCAGCACTTTATGGTTAGCCCCATGTTGTTGTATTTACGATAAATTAATCTCCGGCTCCATCACCATTGCCAAACTGCATGTACGGAGCAAAAGACAGAGGCGATTCCGGGATTAACGGCCTTTAATTGAAGTCGGGTATTAAAGATAGTGTCCGATATACTCCCCCAGCTCGCCTTTTCTTTCCGCCGAGGGGGTACTTTTGGACGGAGCCTATATCAGATGTAGTTTGGTTCAAGTAAGCAGCAGGGCCTAGCAGGCAATTCACATACGCTGCAAGATCTTGATGGAATGTTTGTCTGCAACAACCATGTCGCCAGTGGGTGTATAGGCCATTTCTAGCGGATTGTACAGCTTTTCGGCTACAGTTCCTACCAGTGATCCATTTGGGTCGTACTGCTGTATTTTACAGTTTCCTGTTCCACCATAATGAACAGCTACATTAAAGTAGCCGTGACTGTCACAAAGGATCTCGGTAGGATTTGCAGGGTTTTTGTTAACAAGTGTATTGATACTAAACACCTTATTGCCCTTGATGTCTACACATAAGAGGTTTTTTTTTTTGAAGTTAGGAATGAACAGGCGATCCATATTATCCATCGCTAAAAACAAGTCCACATTTTCATTTGGAATAGTCGCTACTAACGAGCCATCAAGCAAATGCACAGAAAAAACTTTCCTGCCAAAGTCAGCCACAGCTAGTCGTACGGTTCTCCAGCTGCGTCTAGCGCAATAGCGGTTAACTGACTTGCCTCTTCCTTAGATGGTGTGAATTCGCGAATCAACTGAAGATTGCCGTCAAAAACCTTCACTTTTCTTTTGTCCGTGACAAAAAGCAGATCGTCTGAGGTGGCAGCAATGCTCCGAGGAGCGTCCAGCTGATGACCGCTATGAGCGGCCGAAGTTTTGAAATGTCCAGGGGAGGTAAATATCGATAGTCGATTCAGCTTTGTGTCTGTCACAGCAATGTCCCTGTTGCTAAAACATGCAACTCGGCTGGCCAATTGGAATTCCCCGTCACCGTTTCCTTCCTTGCCGAACTCTTCCTTCACCTGCCAATTCTCTTTGAGCAATATCTTCCCAAGATCCTTTCCATTGACGACATCTTGACATTTGACCCCAATGAACGAAAGATCCACCTTTGCCGGTTCGCACTTAAGCTCCTTCTGTAATTCCAAGTTGTGCATCACCTTCGGTTTGAGTTCTACAAGCTCGAAATCATCGACTTGACTCATCAAGCCGTTTACGGCCGTGACGATCTGATCTGCGCGTTCCATTCTGGTCACGGTTGCGCATGAGTGCTATTTTGTACTCGCTGTCTCTCTCCTGACAGATTTTGTTGACTTGTTCAGTGATTACCTTTGCCTTGCTTCTGATTTTAGCAATTTCTGCCTCGGCTTTTTCAGAAATATCACTACAAGCCTGAGCCAGTTTTGTTTGTAATCTATTCCGTGCATGTTTGATGGAGGATTCGTTTGATGCAAATTGCTCTTTGCTTTTCTGGAACTTTTTCAATATGTCCTTGACACTCTCACGAAATGATTTGAAGGTGTCACCGATACCAATGAACTTATGTTCCGCTGTTCGGTGCTCAGTTGCAGCACACATGGCGCAAATCAACACATCACAAGTCTCACAGAGAAAGCATATGGCTTGATCAATGTTGGTGATGTGACAGTCTTGGTAACATCTGTTGGTAAAGCCGTCGATTTGTCCACGTCGTCTACTGGAATGATGCGATGGTCTTTAGTGGACCTCAGAAATTGATGTGCCTCTTGGCATTTCTTGCAGATGTTCTCCTTGCAGTCAAGGCATCTTGACACGACCTCGTTTCCTTCTTCGCAGGATTCACAAGTCGCACTGATAGTAGTAATCTTTCCTAATAACTGTTCTTGTTTGCTTATCTCATCGACAAGAGATATCAGAAAGAAGCTAGAAGACAGACTCTGCACTCCATCCTCAGGAACGACCGTCTCTCTCCTACAGACTGGACATATTATATTTTCCCTCTCTGTCGTCTTTTTGCTCACCATCTCTCCCAGACAATTCAGGCAGAAGCTATGCAGACAGTCTAGCATCTTAGGATCCTTGAATCGACAGCAGCAGATAGGACATTCCAAATGCCCCTGGCTGATCGTATCCAACACGGTTAGTGCTGCAGCCTCCGCCATCGTAATTATAAGCCTAACGAAAAAAAGAACCAACAAAAGAATACTCAAAGTGCCTATGTGTGCATAGAGCTGAATGGTGGAGAACACTCGCCCTACATTAGGGCTGTAATTGGCTCTTGTCTTGTGTCTTATTTTGTTGCCATTATATCTTACCTTATCTTGTCGCCTGTAATGGCGACAAGATTATAGACAAAAGAGAGTCGATTAATACAGCCATATTTGTAGGGCTAGGAACACAATAGGAAAGGTCAGACTGAATATATTTGTCATGGTTAAAATGACACTTTTCGAGTAATAAAAAGAAAGACATTTAGTTCATTTTGACTAAGAAGACCACATTTTCTCGGTCAAAATGAACGAGAAAGTATCATTTTTACCAAAAATTGGGGGAAGGCATAGTATGCGGAAATGGCAATTGTGTATAGTAACGGGCCTCGAGTTATGATCAAATAAATTTCTAGTCGCAGGTGTTTTGTTATCATTCTAAAGTGACTTTACCAACCTATTTGTAGGGCTACGACTGAATCTGAAATTATATTTTCTTATATCCTCTTCATGGTCAAATTAATGACATTTTCCCCCCGGAAATGGGCAGAGCCAACAGACTGCATTGTCATGTACATGTTCACTATTATACAACCACCCAAAAGCTAATCGTTCTAACGAATGTAGGCATGTTTACTAAAGCTATTTAAAACAATTACATTAAATCTATTCAACATGTTCAGTGTACTCACTTTTTTTAAAATTATTCGCAAGTTGGATGGGGTCTCCAACCACAAATATTTAACACCAGAAATCCCGCGGTAAACACAAGAACTGCTGAAGCTGTGATAAAGCCTAGTAGTACATGCAGCAAATTAGTAGTACTGCTTCACTCAACATCGAGGGTATGAAAGGTTTGTGTCGCACAAAATATTAACACATAAATTCTCAAGATTCAAGTTGAAGGTATAGGCCAACTTCTGTAGACGCCATTTATCTGTGAATTTGTGCAACAACTGCGCAGCGTTTGAATAGGGCCTCACGCCCGAGAACCAACAGGGCCTTCTTATAGACAATAGGTTCCTACGTGTACATCAGGTGATTGTATATCAGGTGAATCATTAACACGTTGGGGTAACTCATAACAATGTTCATTGTCCGACGAGTAGGCCTACACTGGTAAGATATTAACATATTAACTACACAACACCTTCATGGGGAAAACCCAGTTGCTATTTTTAACTCTGCAATTAAATCAAATAAGTTAAGAGGGCCTAATATTTCGATCTTAACAAGATCTTCTTCAGAGACTAAATGACTGTGTACAAGAAACAAACATATATAGGGCAACATACAGCATGATGCACATCATAGACGCTGAAAAAAAAAAAAAAAAAAGCACAGAGTTCAATAGAACAAACAACAAAAGGAGGATTAGGCTGAGGGATTAAAGGGTGAGGTCAGTGTGGGTAGGATCAAAGGCAGGGTAGGAACAAAAAAAGAAAGGGTAAAGCCACAAGGAAAGGGGTCCAGGGTGGAGATCAAAGGGAAGAACTAACAAAGAAGTATGAATAGGAGTAATGAGGAGGGGGGGGGGGGGGGTTTGAGGAAAACCAGAGGAGTGAGAACAAACAAAAACAGAATTCTGGCAAGGAATGAATCTGAAACAGATGAAAAATGGAGAAAAAAATAGAAGTTAATCATTTCCTAGTTGGATGTTAAGCCCATGTGGTTGAATAGTCCGAAGACGATTCATCCAAACTTTCTCCCGGCTGAGGCGGACTGATTCTTTCCGATGGCCAAGTGATTCTATGCCCTGAAGAATCATATCAGAAATACAATGGTTAGGCTGGTTAAAGTGATGTCCTACAGGGGTATCCAGTTTCTTGGTGTTGACAGTCCATCGATGACCGTAGAAACGCTTTTTTTAGGGCATTTTTGGTCTCTCCGACATACTGAACTCCACAAAACCTGCAAGAGATGAGATATATGACATTAGATGTACTGCAAGTGATGTTACCAATAATTCTATGAGTAGTACCAGAAGAGTGGCCAGAAAAGGAGTCAGACTCCTGAATGTGGATCTGGCAGACCACACATCTAGAACTGCACTTGAAAGTTCCGTGCTGGATGGGGGGAGATGCATCCAAGCTGGGAACTTCGGCTCGAACAATGAGGTCTCGTAGATTTTGAGGGCGTCTATAGGCCAATACAGGGCTGTCGGGGATGGCCCGGACAAGGCGATCTGAAGTGTGGAGAATGTGATGGCTGTCGTTAGTGATTTTGCGAAGGGAAGGGAGACTGGGGTGAAAGGTAGTCACCAGGGGGATCATGGGTTTGGCATTAGCCTGGGGGGCCTTTACCTGTAGAGCCAAATTTCTGGGTACGGCTTTGGCTCTGTCAATGGCACGTTGAACTTGGCGGGAACTGTGACCCCTGGCAACCAAGTTGTTCTTCAGTATCTGTGAATGGCGGGAGAAATCATAGTCGTTAGAACAAATCCTTTTAAGTCTGAGGGCCTGACTAAATGCTATACCAGTCTTGCAATGCCTAGGGTGACAGCTGGAGGAGTGGAGATACTGGTGTGTGTCTGTGGGTTTAGAATACAGATCAGTGGTTATTAAGTTGTCCTCCTTGCGGATGGTGACATCCAGGAAGTGGGCCTGATGATGTGAGTACTCTGATGTGAACTTGATGGTCCTGTGGAAGGAATTCATGTGATTAGTGAAAGTCAGCAGACTGTCCTCATCACTGGTCCATATGAAAAATACATCATCAATGTATCTCCACCAGATCCAGGGACGGCACGGTGCTAAGGCAAGCATGCGTTCCTCGAGGTCACCCAAAAAGAGGCATGCAAAGGAGGGTGCCATGCGAGTACCCATTGCAGTGCCATGTACCTGTAGATAGTGCTTATCTAGGAAGGAAAAATTATTCTTCGTTAGTACAAGTTTCATGAGGGCGCGTATGTCACTTATGGGAGGGGTCGTGTGTCCTGCCCTAGCTAGGGTTATGGAACAAGCACGAATACCTTCTTCGTGTGGTACACTGCAAATCTTATTGGTCAAAGTTTATCCAACATTGTTAACCAACGTTGGGTCAAATATCAACTGTTCACAAAATTGGGCAAAACTCTAACCAACATTTGTTGGGCAATAGGTCTATGCAACTACTGGGTAAAAAATTGACAAAACTTGTTGGTGAAAAACATTGTCCAACTATTGGGTAAAAACTAATGACCAACTGTTGGGATAGTTATTGACAAAAATGTTGGTTAAAAATTATCCAAGAATTGAGGCAGTTGATATTTTACCCAACATGTGGCAATAGTGTTGGTTAAAGACTTTTATCGAACGAGTTGGGACGACTGAAATAATAACAGTTTTCATAATCCTTTTTTACCTCAATTTTATTCAGCAAATTCATTAAATTAACGCACACGTACACACGTAGTATGCAGTTATGGAATACATTGATGTTAAAGATATCCTCCGGGAATGGGGCCTGGAAAGCCTCAATGAAACGTTCTCACTGTAATGTAAGAACTAAGACAGTTGTTTATGTTAACATAGAACTATCCAGGTGCACGGTCTTCGGCCATCGGGAGGATGGTGGGTTACGATTATCGTAGCTAGTTCGGCACGAATTTGGAATTGCAGATTAACCCTAACCCTCCTAAATCCTCCAAACTCAATATGATTTTGCACACACCCTATGGAGTTAGTAGTACTGTTTCTCTTTGATGAATATGACAAGACAATAATGACACACCTGGCCTGGATAGTTCTATGTTAACAGAAACAACATTCTAAGTTCTTACATTACCTGAGAACGTTTTATTGAGGCTTTCCAGGCCCTATTCCCAGAGGAGATCTCCAACATCAATGTCTTCCTTAACTGCATACTACGTGCGTACATGTACGTGTGTGTACGTACGTACGGTTTGGATGTACATGTACAATGTACATCGGTGTACTAGCTGTGTGCACGATTGGCCGGCGGTGCGGGAACTTTGCTTTTGTGTTGGTTAAAAACCTAGTAGACTTTTTCCAAGTCCGCCAAATAAGAAAAAAGCAAACAACGGCCTACCATTTTGCAATTAAAATGCAAAAACAATTCCAGTAATAAAAATTACTTTGAAGATAATCTAAAGTACACTTTAATATAAGGTTTAGATGCATATCACTCGTGGCAAATTGCATGCACTTTTTGCCGGTAGATTTAGGCATGGGCAAGTCTATGTTCATGCCGCACTCCCGTTGACCAATTCTTGGGTAATACATTCATTGACCAATAATTTAGTAAAAGACAAAGATATGTGTTGGGCAAATAACAATGTTTACCAACATTCAGCATTTTTGACCAACGAGTGGTGAAAACGGTTTACCCAACATTATAATTGACCAATAAATTTGCAGTGTATGTTAGTGTACAGGGATGAGACGTCAAAGGTCCCAATGATGGCCGTTCTGGGAATCTGGTCCTTGATTCCTTCGAGCTTGCGCAGGAAGTCCGGGGTGTCATGGATGTATGATGGAATCCTAGGGACAAGGGGTTTAAGAAAACTGTCAATAAACAGGGAGATGTGTTCCGTGGGTGAGCCATTACCCGAGACGATAGGCCTACCAGGGTTACCAGTCTTGTGAATCTTGGGGAGAAGATAAAACCTGGCAGTTCTACAGTCAGTGGGTGAAAGAAATTTGTGAGCTTTCTTTGACAGTTGGTCACGTGATCGCATGTCATCAAGCAACTGCTGTATCTCTCGAGAGAATGTACCTGTGGGATCAGAGTCAAGGCAGATATAGTTAGTACGGTTGTCCAACTGACGGTGGGCCTCGTCGATGTACTGCTGACGATCCATGATGACCACGGCTGAGCCTTTATCAGCTGGCTTGATGATGATGTCAGTACGAGAACGCAAAGCAGCAAGTGCAAGGCGCTCTTCCCTGGGGAGGTTATCATGGGTCCTGTGGGGAAAGTTACCAGGGTTAGTGACTTGGGTATTGACAACTTGAACGTATGTTTCGAGAGCTGGTACACGATTCTTAGGGGGTACCCATGCGCTCTTGACACGGAAGGGTTCTGGGTCACCGGGGTCAGAATCAAGAAAAAACTCACGGAGACGGATCCTACGATAGTATTCCGTGAGATCTTGGCTGAGCTGTACCTGGTTCACAGTACGGGGAGTGGGACAGAAGTTCAGACCCTTGGAGAGAAATTCTATATCCACAGATATAGAAATAATTTGCAATCGAGGTGTATTTATTAAAAATATCAGCTTTTGTTTTAATAAAGCATCTGTCCTCTCCACTTTTAAAAAGAGACGTGTTACATGTAGAAACATTTGTTTAAATTTAATAATGTAAAATTGAAATGAGTTTGTGATAACAAATTATTATTTACAACTCGACGCTTTAAAAAAAAACAAGCATAATAACTAAATACAATTGAGTGAAAATAAAGTTTAAAAACAGCTGTCGTGTACATTGTTTTATTTATTAAAGTTTCAAAACCGTGAAGATTTTCCAGATTTTCAAATGGATCTATATCGCGTTTTGTGAATATAACCTTTTAAAGGTAGTAGACATCATTTGCTTTTGCTGTAATTTTCTAAATTAGATTAGTTAGGAAGTTCGTATAGTAATTATCGTGACGCTGACCATAGATGCTGGGAAACCAAGAACATTAATGTTGTTTTGCAGTCTGGTTCCCCGACTTTATTCAAACAAAACAGAGCAATTTATAGACCTTGGAGATTTATCAGGTAAGGAAACCAGACTCTAGTTGGCTGGCCCACATTTACGGATGTGCAACAGTATTGCAAATAAAATGAGGACTCATTGAATTGTATAAATTGGAGACAGTGTTTGAAAATAGTAAGATATTTCCAACGATTGCCGGCTGGCTTGCGATTCTGGCAAGGTACACTGTATAGTTTGGGTTTAAATAACGGGAGTTTTCACCTGTAAAGTAGCAAACCATCGCTGTATTTTAGTTTAACGAATTTTGGATGTAAAATAACGGTACTACGACCTGGGAAATATCATTACGAATCCATACAGTTTTCGTGTTGTAGCGTTAATTGATATAGAGGATATAAATTTACAAAACCACTTTCTCAAAATATAACATTTTGTGTAAATGTACATCAACACATACAAAGTGTTGTTTATTTACAGATAATCTACTGTTATCCAATAGGAATCTCATTACGCAGAAAATGAATATTTCGATCGAAGACAGTATGTTAAATTGGCTGTTTAGTCAAAAAAATGCACGTTCTTGATTATAATGTGTTATTTATTCAAACAATTCCACAATAAAATTCAGATTTCTTGCAAAAATAGGTTAATAATCGTATTATATCTTTCGTATTCAAATATTGAAACAAAAATTGGCAAACTGTGACTTCATCATGAGATGAAAAGATCATGAATATACATCTAATTCAGTCACTTTCTTTGGCGTCGCCCTGTATACCTTGACAACAACTACTGCAATCAAAGTTACCATACCACCAAGTTTTTTTATTGTCATAAATTTGAGAAGCACAATTCTAAAAAGTCAAGTTTAGCTCACGAAATATCAAAGCATTTACTGAGAAAACATTTTTTTCAGACAAGTCTCATAGTGTTTATGCACTGGGTGTCAAGTGATGTCCGTGTATGGAATTATTTTCCATGAACCAGCCACTTAAATTGAAGTCAGATAAGATGGCGTCGATATTTTTCCCCCCACCTTGCCTTTTCTTTTTGCTGAGGGGGGTACTTACTTGTGCACGGAGCCCATAGCAGATGTAGTTTGGTTCAAGTAAGCAGCAGTGCTTAGCAGGCAATTCACATCAGTTGCAAGATCTTAATCGAATGTAAGTCTGCAACAACCATGTCGCCAGTGGGTGTATAGGCCATTTCTAGCGGATTGTACAGCTTTTCTGCTACAGTTCCTACCAGTAACCCATTTGGGTCGTACTGTTGTATTTTTGAGTTTCCCCTTTCATTTTGATGAACAATTACATACAAGTAGCCGTGACTGTCACAAAGGATCCCGGCAGGACCCGCAGGATTTTTGTCCACAAGTGTCTTTATACTGAACACCTCATTGCCCTTGAGGTCTACGCAGGAGAGGGTTTTATTTTCGTAGTTAGAAATCAACAGACTCTCCATGTTATTCATCGCTAAATATGTATATACATTTTCATTTGGAATGGTTGCTACTAACGAGCCATCAAGCAAATGCACAGAAACAACTTTCCTAGCCGAGTCAGCCACAGCCAGTCGTTCTCCAGCTGCGTCTAGCGCAATAGCGGTTAACTGACTTGCCTCTTTCTTAGATGGTGTGAATTCGCGAATCCACTGGAGATTGCCGTCAAAAACGTTCACTTTTTTTTTGTCCGTGACAAAAAGCTGATCATCCGAGGTGACAGCAACACCCCGAGGAGCCACCAGCTGATGACCGCTTTGAGCGGCCGAAGTTTTAAAACGTCCAGTGGAGGTAAATAGCGATAGTCGTTTCAGTGTTGTGTCTGTCACAGCAATGTCCCCGTTGCTAAAACATGCAACATTTTCGGCGAATTGGAATTCCTTGTCACCGTTTCCTTTCATGCCGAACTTTTCCTTCACCTGCCACTTCTCTTTGAGCAATATCTTCCCAAGATCCTTTTCACTGACGACATCTTGACATTTGACCCCAATGAACGAAAGATCCACCTTTGCCGGTTCGCACTTAAGCTCTTTCTGGAATTTCAAGTTGTGCATCACCTTCGTTTTGAGTTCCAAGAGCTCGAAATCATCGACTTGACTCATCAAGTCGTTTACGGCCGTGACGATTTGATCTGCGCGTTTCATCTGGTCACGGCTGAGCCCGAGCGCCTTTTCGTACTCACTGTCTCTCTCCTGACCGATTTTGTTGACTTGTTCGGTGATTATCTTTGCCTTGCTTCTGATTTTAGCAATTTCTGCCTCGGCTTTTTCAGAAATATCACTACAAGCCTGAGCCAGTTTCGTTTGCAATCTATTCCGTGCATGTTTGATGGAGTCTTCGTTTGATGCAAATTGCTCTTTGCTTTTTTGGAACTTTTGCAATATGTCCTTGACACTCTCACGGAATAATTCGATGGCATCCCCGATACCAATGAACTTATGTTCCGCTGTTCGGTGCTCAGTTGCAGCGCACATTGAGCAAATCAACACATCACAAGTCTCACAGTGAAAGCATATAACCTGATCACTATGTTTTCTACATTTTGGTGTGGCCATCTTAGTAGCATCTGTTGGTGAAGCACTTGGTTTGTCCAAGTCTTCCGCTGGAATAATGCGATGGTCTTTGGTCAACTTCAAGCGATGGTGCGCCTTTTGGCATTTACAACAGATGTTTTCCTTGCAGTCAAGGCATCTCGACACGGCCTCATTTCCTTCTTCACATGATTCACAAGTCGCTCTAGTAGTAGTTACCTTTCCTAATAACTGCTCTTGTTTGTTTATCTCATCGCCAAGAGATATCAGAAAGAAGCTAGAAGACAGACTCTGCACTCCTTCGTCAGTAACGTTCGTCCCTCTCCTGCAAACTGGACATGTTATCTTCGCCCCCTCTGTCGTCTCTTTGCTCACCATCTCCCCCAGACAGTTTAGGCAGAAGCTATGAAGACAGTCTAGCATCTTAGGATCTTTGAATCGGCAGCAGCAGATCGGACATTCCAGGTGCCCCTGGCTAATTGTGTCTAACACGGATCGGGCTGCAGCCTCCGCCATCGTGATTAGGATCCTAACGAAAAAAAGAACAACAATACTCAAAGTGTGTGACAGGAAGGGGGGCTTAGGTTGGGAAGTAGCATGGAGCTGTAAAATGAACAAGGGTGCACACTCGCCCTACAAATAGAGCTGTAACTCTTATCTTGTGTCTTGTTTTGTTGCCATTACAATCTTGTCGCCTGTAATGGTTACAAGATTATAGACAAAAGGGAACCAACAAACACAGCCCTATTTGTAGGGCTAGGTACACACGCGGTCAGACCGATGAAGTTATATTTGCTCTATCCTTTCCATGGTCAAATTGACACTTTCTAAGTAAAACAAATGACATTTTTCTCGTTCAT
Organism: Crossaster papposus; assembly: GCA_037893245.1. NCBI lineage: Eukaryota > Metazoa > Echinodermata > Asteroidea > Velatida > Solasteridae > Crossaster > Crossaster papposus. The sequence goes on along the minus strand of JBAIAA010000669.1, from coordinate 103,659 downwards.
TTTGACTGAGAACGCGACATTTTCTCGGTCGCAAAATTACCGAGAAAGTTTCAATTTTTACCCGGAAATGGGGAGAGCATAGTATGCGGAAACAGCGATAGAGTATAGTTACGGGCCTCTTAGTTATGATCAAATGAATTTGAGTCACAGGTGTATTTGTCATTCCTTGCACTCAAAATTATGATAAAACGTCTATTTATATAGCACTAATTAAAGACCTTCTTAAGTGTACTTAGCACCAATTATATTGTTCTTAAGTATACAAATCCTATTAAGTACACGATAAACTTTCGACTCATGAAGAAATTATGTTTGCACTCAAAATTATGAATAAATCAAATGTTGGGGGGTCTGTCAGGGGCTCCCCCACCCAACGCACCACTTGCCAAACTTAAGAAAACCCATTTTGCAGTTGTCCCAGTCACCCCAACATATCCCACGCTTCAAGCCTTTTGCACTCAAAATTATGATTAAACCTGATGGGCTCCCGGACTATGGCTTTATCAACCTATTTAGGGTTAGAGTGCACACGGGAGACTGAATATGAGATTATATTTGCTTCTATCCTTTTTATGGTCAAAATAACACTTCTTTTTGACCGAGAAAGTGACATTTTGTACCCGGAAATAGGTAGAGCCAACAGACTGCATTGTACATGTACATGTACATACAATACAATCACCCAAAAGCTAATCATTCTATTACAAATATCAGGCATGTTTACTATAAAATACTAAGCTATTTCACTTATTAAAAAATCAATTACATGAATCTATTCAACATGTACAATGTACTCACTTTTCAAAACTAATTCGCCAGTTGGATGGGGCCTTCAGCCACAAATGATTTAACACTAGAACTCCCGAGGTAAACACAAGAACTACTTTAAACGGCTAAAGGTGTGATCAAGCCTAGTACATGTAGTAAATAGTACTGCTTCACTCGACATCGAGGGTATGAAAGGTTTGTGTCGCACAAAATATTAACACATAAATTATCTTTATTCAAGTTGAAGGCATTGGCCTACTTCCGCAGACGCCATTTGTCTGTGTATTTGTGTAACAATTGCGCAGCGTTCGAGGTGAAAAACCAATTGTATTTGTAGTTCCATGGGAAAAACCAGTTGCTATTTTTAACTTTCTAGTTGAAAGTTCAGACGACTGGCTCTCCGCGTAAAACTGCGGAAGTTCATAATGGACAATACATATCTCTCCATATATGCAGGAAAGAATAATAATTATCCTAGGAAATATTCACAGAATTCATGTGCAATCGAGGTGTATTTAATTTGGATAATAGCTTTTTATGGCAAAGCATCTTTCCTCACCACTTTTGAAAAGAGACGTGTTACAGGTAGAAAATGATGTAGACAAATTTGTTTAAATTTAATAATCTAGAATTGAAATGAGTTTGTGATAACAAATTATTATTTACAACTAGATGCTTCAAAAAAACGAGTTGATTTTTAAATACGATAAAGTGAAAATAAAGTTTAAAAACCAGCTGTCGTGCACGTTGTTTTATTTAATAACGTTTAAAAACTGTGATAATTTTTCAGATTTTCAAATGAATTTATCGCGTTACGCCGGCAGGCAATCGTTGGAAAATGATACAATACAATAATAGCCTATATTATACCCTAATCCAAACACGAACGCACCCACACATCTTAACCCTAGTTTTTAAGTAATTTTATTTAAAAAAAAAAAATACTTTTTTTGTGGAGACCTACTAAACTATAGAAATTACCCTGTGGAGACATTTTGACTCCCATTGTCCCCATTGTGTTTAGGTCTCCACATGGTACCGAATTCAGAAACCCACACACCCATGTGTGTGAGCACCTTCCATCATGGACCCCCTACTGTCCCTCTTTTGTTTATACTTCAACGTTTTTAGAAGGCCTCCCTACGATTTTCAATCATGGACTTTATGTCAATTGTGGACCCCATTGTCCTCAATTGTTCAACGCCCACTATTTAAATGCGGATACAAACCCATACATACTACATACACAAATAGTGATTGAATGGACAATTCCTGAACTTGGTTCAGCTAGCGAGACCCCCCAAAAGAAACACAAATTAACAAAAACAAGAGCTGATTCTCCAAGTATCAAACCTTTTTGTCACGATGACGTAATCGGGTATCATGTGATGTCAAATCAAGGTGCAAATTTGGAGGCCCTATATCTAACGAATTAAAAGTCCGACGTCACGATGACGCCATGATGACGCCATCATGTGATTTATTATGATTTTATTAGGTTTTGGGGTCTTGTAATTCTAATGAATTACAAGTCCGATTTGGTTCAAACTTGGTATGCATGTATATCGGAATGTGTTAAAGATACAAATTGAGGTGACGTCATGATGACGTCATCGTTAATTGGTTATCATAATGATTTTATTAGGTTTTTGGATCTTTAAGCTCTTGGAATTACAGTTTCAGTAGATATCAGATTAAGATAGAAAGAATATGTTTTGTCATCGAATAAACTACTCCAGGGCCGATGCCGTCTACGGGACGCCGTCTAGCGGCCACATGTTCCACCGACTCAAGCAGGACCGCGTTAGTATTGTAACGAAACCCACCTGGGATCCGCAAGTAGACAACCAATGAAGAATGAAGAAATAAATTATATTTCTTAAAGCCACGTCTTTTTGTTTTTAATTATTATATACAATTTTTTAGACAGTATGGATTTAAGCAGTATGGATTCAGTTTGAGAAATGAAAACAAATATATAAATGCGTGGCATGTTATCCCTGCTGGATAACATGCAAAGTTCCACTAAAATGAATACAACCTAACGCTACTAAAAACTTATACAATCCTAAAAGAATAAACAAGTGCGACTGAAAAGGGGGCATGGGCACATAACTGCATGTAAATTAAACTTACGTGTACTACACATGAGGCCGGCAACCAAAGACGAAATGAAATCTAAAACTCAGAGAGACACATTATACCATGGAGGAATAAGAAGTTCCTCCATGATTATACACACGTGTCTCTCCTATACAGCACCCAGTCACAAGTCCTCCATGATAAGCATTGTGACACAGTTTATACTGACCTGTTGACTACAAAGCCAAGTCAGGTGAGACAGATCTAAAGATAATTGTATTGTTCTAGTAATTTGCATATAATTAGCTTAACAATTGGGTTAATCCTATTAATGGTTACAAGCAACAATTGTGTATTTGTGCCAGTCCAGGCCAGTAAAAAAAAAGGGGGGGGGGGGCCAGTTGGCTGGTAAAAGAACAATCAGCTTGCACTATAGAAAAGGGAATTTCAAGCACATTGTGTTTACATACATGTACCTGGTTTTGTTACACTATGCTGGAAACTTAGCAGCTCCGATCAAGCAATCAACGGGGCGCCGCATCGTACCTAAACACACTAATCAACTTTCTAAATGTATACAAGTGAACAGTTATTCACTCACAAAAAAGTGAAATTTACTTTTTCAGTAAAAAAACAGCTTTTTCGAGGAGCCATAATTATGAAGGACAGCTCTTTTATAGTTTTATCTTCATATGGTTCCTCGGAAGAGTGAGAATTTACTCTTTTGGAGTGGTTTTCACTTTTTTGGAGTTGCCTTCACTCTGAAAAACTCAACTTCACTCTTGTTGGATTGGTTTTATAAGAGATTCACTCTTTTTGAGAGTGGGCTTTTTACTCTTATACATTCAGAGAGACAGCTAGTTTGTAGACATCGGTTGGGTCGGGCACGAGACGATTCTGAGCGGTTGCCAGCACCTCACACATCAAAGATAATAATCTCTGAGAGTTAGGTTCCCGATTCAGTGATAAATCTCGGCACGCACTTTATGGTTAGCCTAATTGGCCCCATGCCAATATATGTTGTCTGTACGATCAATTAATCTCCGGCTACATCACCATTGCCAAACTGCATGAACGAAGCCAAAGACGGAGACGAACCTGGGATTTGGAAAACGGTCTTAAATTGAAGTAGGGTAAGATGCCGTCTGATGACTCCCCCAGTTCGCATTTTCGATCCGCTGAGGGGGTACTTGTGCACAGAGCCCATGGAAGATGTAGTTTGGTTCAAGTAAGCAGCGGGGGCCTAGCAGGCAATTCACATCCGCTGCAAGATCTTGACGGAATGTAAGCTTGCAACAACCACGTCGCCAGTGGGTGTATAGGCCATTTGTATCGGATTGTACAGCTTTTCGGCTACAGTTCCTACCATTAATCCATTTGGGTCGTACTGCTGTATTGTTGCGGTTCCCCTGTCACCGAGATAAACAGCAACATTAAAGTAGCCGTGACTGTCAACAAAGATCCCAGTTGGACTCGCCGATTTTTTGTCCACAAGTGTATTGATACTAAACACCTCATTGCCCTTGAGGTCTACGCAGGAGAGGGTTTTATTTTCGTAGTTGGAAATGAACAGGCGCTCCATATTATCCATCGCTAAATAAAATGTCACATTTTCATTTGGAATGGTTGCTACTAACGAGCCATCAAGCAAATGCACAAAAACAACTTTCCTGCCCCAATCAGCCACAGCTAGTCGTTCTCCAGCTGCGTCCAGCGCAATAGCAGTTAACTGACTTGCCTCTTCCTTAGATGGTGTGAATTCGCGAATCAACTGAAGATTGTTGTCAAAAACCTTCACTTTCTTTTTGTCCGTGACAAAAAGCAGATCATCCGAGGTGACAGCAATGCCCCGAGGAGCGTCCAGCTGATGACCGCTTTGAGCGGCCGAAGTTTTGAAACGTCCAGTGGAGGTAAATAGCGATAGTCGTTTCAGTGTTGGGTCTGTCACAGCAATGTCCCCGTTGTTTAAACATGCAACATTTCCGGCCAATTGGAATTCGCCGTCACCGTTTCCTTCCTTGCCGAACTCTTCCTTCACCTGCCACTTTTCTTTGAGCAATATCTTCCCAAGATTCTCTTCACTGACGACATCTTGACATTTGACGTCAATGAACGAAAGATCCACCTTTGCCGGTTCGCACTTGAGCTCCTTCTGGAATTGCAAATTGTGCATCACCTTCGGTCCGAGTTCCAAGAGCTCGAAATCATCGACTTGACTCATCAAGTCGTTTACAGACGTGACAACCTGATCTGCGCGTTTCATCTGGTCACGGTTGCGCATGAGCGCCTTTTCGTACTCGCTATCTCTCTCCTGACCGATTTTGTCGACTTGTTCAGTGATTACTTTTGCTTTGCTTCTGATTTTAGCTATTTCTGCCTCGGCTTTAAAAAAAATATCACTGCAAGCCTGAGCCATTTTCGTTTTCAATCTATTCCGTGCATGTTTGATGGAGTCTTCGTTTGATGCAAATTGCTCTTTGCTTTTCTGGAACTTTTGCAAAATGTCCTTGACACTCTCACGGAATGATTTTATGGCATCCCCGATACCAATTAACTTATGTTCCGCTGTTCGGTGCTCAGTTGCAACACACATGCCGCAAATCAATGCATCACAAGTCTCACAGTGAAAGCATATGGCTTGATCACTATGTTTTCTACATGATTTTGTTGATGTGATAGTCTTGGTAACATCTGTTCGTGAAGCCGTCGATTTGTCCAGGTCATTTACTGGAATGATGCGATGGTCTTTGGTGTACCTCAGAAATCCATGTGCCCCTTGGCATTTCTTGCAGATGTTCTCCTTGCAGTCAAGGCATCTTGACACGGCCTCGTTTCCTTCTTCGCAGGATTCACAAGTCGCACTAGTAGTAGTTACCTTTCCTAATAACTGCTCTTGTTTGCTTATCTCATCGACAAGAGATATCAGAAAGAAGCTAGAAGACAGACTCTGCACTCCTTCCTCAGGAACGCCCGTCTCTCTCCTGCAGACTGGACATGTTATCTTCGCCGCATCTGCGTTCTGTTTGCTCACCATCTCTCCCAGACAGTTCAGGCAGAAGCTGTGAAGACAGTCTAACATCTTAGGATCCTTGAATCGACAGAAGCAGATTGGACATTCCAAATGCCCCTGGCTGATCGTGTCCAATACGGTTAGGGCTGCAGCCTCCGCCATCATGATCTTAACGAGAAAGAACAAAACAACTTAGGAATACTCAAAGTGTGCGACAGGAAGGGGGGGCTGAGGTTGGGAGGTACCATGGAGCTGTAAAATGGAGAAGGGTGCACACTCACCCTACAGATAGGGCTGTAATTGGTTCTTGTCTTGTGTCTTATTTTGTTGCCATTATCTTATCTTGTCTTGTCGCCTGTAATGGTTACAAGATTATAGACAAAAGAGAGTCAATAAACACAGCCTTATTTGTATGGCTAGGTACACACTATGTCAGATTGATGAAGTTATATTTGCTCTATTTTTTCCATGGTCAAAATGACACCTTCAAAATAAAAACATGACCGAGAAAGTGTCCATTAGTACCCGGAAATGGGTAGAGCAAATAATTATATATAGGTTCAGAATCAGGATCAATTAATCTGACCCAGAGTTTGTTCTACCAACATACTTGTCTTCTCGACTGTAATGGCGACGAGATTATAGACAAAAGAGAGCCAATAAATACAGCCCTATTTGTATGGCTAGGTACACTAGGTTAACCTGATTATATTTGCTCTATCCTTTTCATGGTCAAAATGACACCTTCCAAGTAAAAACATGTTCATTTTGACTAAGAAAGCGACATTTTCTAGGTCGCAAAATTACCGAGAAAGTTTCAATTTTTACCCGGAAATGGGGAGAGGATTATGCGGAAACAGCGATGGTGTATAGTTACGGGCCTCTAGTTATGATCAAAGAAATTTGAGTCACAGGTGTTTTTGTCATCCCTTGCACTCAAAATTATGATAAAACGTGTAATTAGCACTAATTAAAGACCTTCTTAAGTGTACTTAGCACCAATTATATTGTTCTTAAGTATACAAATCCTATTCAGTACACGATAAACTTTCGACTCATAAAGAAATTATGTTTGCACTCAAGATTATGAATAAATCAAATGTTAGGGGGTCTGTCAGGGGCTCACCCACCCAACGCACCACTCGCCAAACTTAAGAAAACCCATTTTGTCCCAGTCACCCTAACACATCCCACGCTTCAAACTTTTTTCATTAAACCTGGCTGGGCTCCCGGACTATGGCTTTATCAACCTATTTAGGGTTAGAGTGCACACAGGATTCTGAATATGAAATTATATTTGCTTCTATCCTTTTTATGGTCAAAATAACACTTCTTTTTGACAGAGAAGGTGACATTTTTACCCGTAAATAGGTAGAGCAAACAGACTGCATTGTACATGTACATGTACATACAATAAAATCACCCAAAAGCGAATCGTTCTTTTACGAATATCAGGCATGTTTACTTTAAAATACTAACCTATTTCACTTATTAAAAAATCAATTACATGAATCTATTCAACTTGATGTACAATGTACTCACTTTTCAAAACTGATTCGTCAGTTGGATGGGGTCTTCATCAGCCACAAATATTTAGCACCAGAAATCCCGCGGAAAAATAATGGCAAAACTACATGTACTTCAAACGTATAAGGCAAGGTGTGATCAAGCCTAGTACATGTACTGTAGTGTAGTACTGCTTCACTCAACATCGAGGTGATAAAAGGGTTGTGTCGCACAAAATATTAACACATAAATTATCTTTATTCAAGTTGAAGGTATTGGCCTACTTCCGCAGACGCCATTTGTTTGTGTATTTGTGCAACAATTGCGCAGCGTTCGAGGTGAAAAACCAATTGTATTTGTAGTTCCATGGGAAAAACCAGTTGCTATTTTTAACTTTCTAGTTGAAAGTTCAGACGACTGGCTCTCCGCGTAAAACTGCGGAAGTTCATAATGGACAATACATATCTCTTTATATATGCAGGAAAGAATAATAATTATCCAAGGAAATATTCACAGAATTCATGTGCAATCGAGGTGTATTTAATTTGGATAATAGCTTTTTATGGCAAAGCATCTTTCTTCCCCACTTTTGAAAAGACACGTGTTACAGGTAGAAAATGATGTAGAAAAAATTGTTTAAATTTAATAATCTGAAATTGAAATGAGTTTGTGATAACAAATTATTTTTTACAACTAGATGCTTCCAAAAAATCGAGTTGATTTTTAAATACAATAAAGTGAAAATAAAGTTTAAAAACAGCTGTCGTGTGCGTTGTTTTATTTAATAAAGTTTTAAAACCGTGATGATTTTTCAGATTTCCAAATGAATTTATCGCGTTACGGCGGCCGGTGTGAAAGGTAATTCTGTCCCCCCTGGTAAATGTGTCCCCCCGGACAGACTTACCAGGCCGTGACCCGGTAAATCTGTCCGGGGGGACACATTTACCTAGGTATTTCTGCCCCCCTCCAGGTAATTCTGTCTCCCTACCCAACGTTAAACGTGTCCCCCTGGTAAAATTGTCCCGTGCAACGTCACAAGTCTAGCACCCACTAGACGCAACAACCAGTGTAGTACAGGTTCACCCCTTCATGGTGCATCATTTGTGGCAGACTGTAGGATGTGTAGCGTACTACAAATTACAGGTTGTCAAAAGTGCTGCCATATTTCGTGCTGGGTATACAGAATTTGTACGCGTGCAAGAAGTCTGAAAATACTGATTACCGCTAATTTCCCTTTCGCGCAGAAACGTAGATCGGTTGATTTAAGTAATACAGTTATTTATATTTTTATTTATATTTTGATAAATCGATGAAGGGAACAGAAGTCCAAATAATAAATACCATGTGGGCTTTTCATTGAAATAACATCAAAATAACCACTTATGTGTGGAACATTGGGGGACAAAATTACCTAGAGAGGGGACAAAATAAACTGGAGGGGGACAGAATTAACGGCTCTAGGGGGACACTTTTACCTAGGTAATTCTGTCCCCCCGGACAATTTTACCGGGGACAGAATTACCGTCCACACCGGCAATCGTTGGAAAATGATACAATACAATAATAGCCTATATTATACCCCAATCCAAACACTAACGCTAACACACATCTTAACCCTAGTTTTTAAGTAATTTTATTAAAATAAAAGAATATGTCGTGATTTGTTTGTGGAGACCTGCTGCACTTTAGAAATTACCCTGTGGAGACATTTGACTCCCATTGTCCCCATTGTGTTTAGGTCTCCACATGGTACCGAATTCAGAGACCCACACACCCATGTGTGTGTGAGCGCCTTCCATCATGGACCCCCTACTGTCCCTTTTTTGTTATACTTGAACGTTTGTGGAAGGCCTCCCTACGATTTTCAATCGTAGACTTTATGTTAATTGTGGACCCTATTGTCCTCTATTGTTCAACGCCCACTATTTGAATGCGGATACAAACCCATACATACATACTACATACACAAATAGTGATTGAATAGGCTATTCCTGAACTTGGTTCAGCTAGCGAGACCCCCAAAAAGAAACACAAATTAACGAAAACAAGAGCTGTTTCGCCAAGTGTCAAATCTTTTTGTCACGATGACGTAATCGGGTATAATGTAATGTCAAATCAAGGTGCAAATTTGGAGGGCCTATAATGAATTACAAGTCTGACGTCATGATGACGCCATGATGACGCCATCATGTGATTTATTACGATTTTATTAGGTTTTGGGATCTTGTAATTATAATGAATTACAAGTCCGATTGGGTTCAAACTTGGTATGCAGGTATATTGGGATGTGTTAAAGATATACATTGAGGTGACGTCATGATGACGTCATCGTGTGATTGATTATCATGATGATTTTATTAAGTTTTTAGATCTTTAAGCTCTTGGAAGTACAGTTTCAGTAGATATCAGATTAAGATGGAAAGAATATGTTTTGTCATCGAATAAATTACTCCAGGGCCGATGCCGTCTACGGGACGCCGTCTAGCGGCCACATGTTCGACCGACTCAAGCAGGACCGCGTTAGTATTGTAACGAAACCCACCTGGGATCCGCCAGTAGACAACCAAACTCAAAACAAAAATGAATGAAGAAATAAATTATATTTCCCAAAGCCACGTCTTTTGGTTCTTAATTATTATATACAATTTGTTTAGACAGTATGGATTTAAGCAGTATGGATTCAGTTTGAGAAATGAAAAACAAATAAATATTTGCGTGGCATGTTATCCATGCTGGATAACATGCAAAGCCCCACAAAAATGAATACAACCTAACGCTACTAAAAACTTATACAATCCTAAAAGAATAAACAAGTGCGGCTGAAAAGGGGGGTATGGGCACATAACTACATGTAAATTAAACTTACATGTACGACACGAGGCCGGCAACCAAAGACGAAATACACACACGTGTCTCTCCTACAGCACCCAGTCACAAGTCCTCCATGATAAGCATTGTGACACGTTTATACTGACTAGCCCTGTTGACTACAAAGCCAAGTCAGGTGAGGCAGATCTACAGGTAATTGTATTGTTCGAGTAATTTGCATATAATTAGCTTAACAATTGGGTTAATCCTATTAACGATTACAAGCAACAATTGTGTATTTATGTCAGTAAGAAAAAGAAAAAAGGGCCAGTTGGCTGGTAAAAGAACAATCAGCTTGCACTATAGAAAAAGGAATTTCAAGCACATTGTGTTTACACACATGTACCTGGTATCATTACATTATGCTGGAAACTTAGCAGCTCCGATCAAGCAATTAACGCGGCGCCGCATCATACCCCTTCTAGATCTTCTGAAACCTAAACACAGATAAACTCTCTAAATGTATACAAATGAACAGTTCACTCACAAAAATGTGAAATTTACTTTTTCAGAGTAAAAAAAAACGGCTTTAAAAAAGGGAAAACCACTCCAGAAGAGTAACTTTTCACTCTTTCGATGAGCCATATGAAGAACAGCTCTTTTAGATTTTTCCTTCCTATGGCTCTTTGGAAGAGTGAAAATTTACTCTTTTGAAGTGGTTTTCACTTTTTTGGAGTTGCCTTTACTCTCAAAAACAAAATGTCACTATTGTTGGAGTGGTTTTTATAAGGGGTTTCTCTCTTTTTGAGAATGATCTTTTTACTTTGTTACATTTAGAGAGACAGTTAGTTTGTAGACTTCGGCTGCGTCGGGAACGAGACGAGTCACACATCAAGGATAACAATCTCAGACAGTTTAGGCCCCCGTTCCAGTGATAAATATCGGCATGCACTTTATGGTAAGCTTAATTAGCCCCATTCTATTGTCTGTACGATCAATTAATCTCCGGCTCCATCACTATTGCCAAACTGCATGAACGAAGCCAAAGATGGAGACGAAGCTGGGAGTTTCAAAAAACGGCCTTAAATTGAAGTAGGGTAAGATGGCGTCTGATGACTCCCCCAGTTCGCCTTTTCTTTCCGCCGAGGGGGTACTTTTGAACGGAGCCTATATCAGATGTAGTTTGGTTCAAGTAAGCAGCAGGGCCTAGCAGGCAATTCACATACGCTGCAAGATCTTGATGGAATGTAAGTCTGCAACAACCACGTCACCAGTGGGTGTATAGGCCATTTGTAGCGGATAGTACAGCTTTTCGGCTACAGTTCCTACCAGTGATCCATTTGGGTCGTACTGCTGTATTTTACAGTTTCCCCTACCACCGTAACGAACAGCTACATTAAAGTAGCCGTGACTGTCGCAAAGGATCCCGGTAGGATTTGCAGGTTTTTTGTCCACAAGTGTCTTGATACTAAACACCTCATTGCCCTCGAGGTCTACACAGGAGAGGGTTTTATTTTTGAAGTTAGGAATGAACAGGCGATCCATATTATCCATCGCTAAAAAAAAGTCCACATTTTCATTTGGAATAGTCGCTACTAACGAGCCATCAAGCAAATGCACAGAAACAACTTTCCTGCACCAGTCAGCCACAGCTAGTCGTTCTTCAGCTGGGTCTATCGCAATAGCGGTTAACTGACTTGCCTCTTCCTTAGATGGTGTGAATTCGCGAATCCACTGAAGATTGCCGTCAAAAACCTTCACTTTCTTTGTGTCCGTGACAAAAAGCAGATCATCTGAGGTGACAGCAATGCCCCACGGAGCGTCCAGCTGATGACCGCTTTGAGCGCCCGAAGTTTTGAAACGTCCAGTGGAGGTAAATATCGATAGTCGATTCAGTGTCGTGTCTGTCACAGCAATGTCCCCGTTGCTAAAACATGCAACATTTCCGGCGAATTGGAATTCCCCGTCACCGTTTCCTTCCTTGCCGAACCCTTCCTTCACCTGCCAGTTCTCTTTGAGCAACATCTTCCCCAGATCCTTTTCACTGACGACATCTTGCCATTTGACTCCGATGAACGAAAGATCCACCTTTGCCGGTTCGCACTTGAGCTCCTTCTGGAATTGCAAATTGTGCATCACCTTCGGTCTGAGTTCCAAGAGCTCGAAATCATCGACTTGACTCATCAAGTCGTTTACAGCCGTGACGACCTGATCTGCGCGTTTCATCTGGTCACGGTTGCGCCCGAGCGCCTTTTCGTACTCGCTGTCTCTCTCCTGACCGATTTTTTTGACTTGTTCGGTGATTACCTTCGCTTTGCTTCTGATTTTAGCAATTTCTGCCTCGGCTTTCGCGGAAATATCACTGCAAGCCTGAGCCAGTTTCGTTTGCAATCTATTTCGTGCATGTTTGATGGAGTCTTCGTTTGATGCAAATTGCTCTTTGCTTGTCTGGAACTTTTGCAATATGTCCTTGACACTCTCACGGAATGATTCGATGGCATCTCCGATACCAATGAACTTATGTTCCGCTGTTCGGTGCTCAGTTGCAGCGCACATGGCGCAAATCAACACATCACAAGTCTCACAGTGCAAGCATACGGCGTGATCACTATGTTTTCTACATGATTTTGTTGATGTGACAGTCTTGGTAACATATGTTGGTAAAGCCGTCATTTTGTCTACGTCGTCTGCTGGAATGATGCGATGCTCTTTGGTGGACCTCAGAAATTGGTGTGCCTCTTGGCATTTCTTGCATATGTTATCCTTGCAGTCAAGGCATCTCGACACGGCCTCATTTCCTTCTTCACATGATTCACAAGTCGCAATAGTAGTACTTATCTTTTCTAATAACTGCTCTTGTTTGTTTATCTCATCGACAAGAGATATCAGAAAAAAGCTAGAAGACAGACTTTGCACTCCTTCCTCAGGAACGCCCGTCTCTCTCCTGCAGACTGGACATGTTATCTTCGCCGCCTCTGCGTTCTGTTTGCTCACCATCTCTCCCAGACAGTTCAGGCACAAGCTGTGAAGACAGTCTAGCATCTTAGGGTCCTTGAATCGACAGCAGCAGATCGGACATTCCAGGTGCCCCTGGCTAATTGTGTCCAACACGGTTCGGGCTGCAGCCTCCGCCATTGTGATTATGATCCTATTATAACGACAAAAACGGAAATAAAAACCTTAGGGATTCTCAAAGTGTGCGACAGGAAGGGGCTTACATTGAGGAGTAGCATGGAGCTGTAAAATGGAGAAGGGTGCCCACTAACGCTACAAACAGGGCTGTCATTTGCTCTTGTCTTGTGTCTTATTTTGTTGCCATTATGTTATCTTGTCTTGTCACCTATAATGGTTACAAACTAAGAGAGGCAATAAATGAAGCCCTATTTGTAGGGCTATAGGTACACACTAGGTCAGACTGATGAAGTTATATTTGCCCTATCTTTTTCATGGTCAAAATGACACCTTCCGAGTAAAAACAAATGACATTTTCTCGTTTATCATGACCGAAAAGGCGACATTTTCTCGGTCAAAATGACCGAGAAAGTGTCAATTTTTTCACGGAAATAGGTTTAGATTCAGGATCAATTAATCTGACCCAGAGTTTGTTCTACCAACAAACTCGTCTTCTCGCCTGTAATGGCGACAAGATTATAGACAAAAGAGAGCCAATAAATACAGCCCTATTTGTAGGGCTAGGTACACTAGGTTAACCTGATTAATCTTTCCTTTTCATGGTCAAAATTACACTTTGTAAGTAAAACAAATGCCATCTTTCTCGTTCATTTTGACTAAGAAAGCGACATTTTCTCGGTCGCAAAATTACCGAGAAAGTTTCCATTTTTACCCGGAAATGAGGAGAGCATAGTATGCGGAAACGGCGATTGTGTATAGTGCATCGGGTTATTATTATGATCAAATAAATTTGAGTCACAGGTGTTTTTTTTTTATTCCCGCGGCGAAGTGACTTTATCAACCTATTTGTAGGGTTAGAGCTCACACAGGAGACAGAATATGAAATTATATTTGCTTCTATCATTTTCATGGTCAAAATAACACTTTTTGACCGAGAAAGTGAAAAATTTTACCCGGAAATAGGTAGAGCCAACAGACTGCATTGCCATTGTACATGTAAATGTATACAACCACCCTGCCAAAAGCTAGTCGTTCTATTACGAATATCAGGCATATTTACTAAAAATACTAACCTATTTCACTCATTAAAAAATCAATTACATGAATCTATTCAACTTGATGTACAATGTACTCACTTTTCAAAACTGATTCGTCAGTTGGTTGGGGTCTTTATCAGCCACAAATATTTAGCACCAGAAATCCCGCGGAGGAATAATGGCAAAACTACATGTACATGTACTTCGAACGGATAAGGCAAGGTGTAATCAAGCCTAGTAGTAGTACATGTACTGTAGTACTGCTTTACTCAACATCGAGGTGTTACTCAACAAAAAGGGTGGTGTCGCACAAAATATTAACACATAAATTCCCTTAATTCAAGTTGAAGGTACAGGCCAACTTCCGTAGACACCTTTTTTATGTGTATTTGTGCAACAACTGCGCAGCGTTTGAGGACAACCTTGTTGTAGCTCAATGGGAAAACCCAGTTGCTATTTTTAACTCTCCAGTTGAAAGTTCAGACGACTGGCCTTCCGAGTAAAACTACGGTAGTTCACAATGGACATTACATATGTCTCCATATATGCAGGAACGAATAATCATTATTCTAAGAAAAAATCACAGGATTGATGTGCAATCGAGGTGTATTTATTGTGGATAATAGCTTGTTAAGGCAAAGCATCTTTTCTTCTTCACTTTGGAAATAGTGTAGAAAATAAATTGTTTAAATGTAATAATATGAAATTTAAATGAGTTTGTGATAACAAATTATTATTTAAAACTAGATGCTCCTAAAAAACGAGAAAATAGCTAATAAAATTGAAGAGTTGATTTTGAAATACAATAAATTGAAAATAAACTTTAAAAACAGCCGTCGTGTACGTTGTTTTATTTAATAAAGTTTTAAAACCGTGAGGATTTTTCAGATTTTTGAATTTTAGCGTTTTGGAACCTCTTAAAAGTAGTATACATCATTTGCTGTTGCTGTAATTTTCTAAATTAGATTTCTTAGGGGGTTCGTATAGTAATTATCGTGACGCTGACCATATATGCTGGAAAAACAAGAACATTAATGCGCTTTTGCAGTCAGGTTCCCAGACTTCATTCAGACAAAACAGAGCATTTATAGACCTCAGAAAATTATCAGGTTAGGAAACCAGACTCTAGTTGGCTGGAACACATTAACTGATGTGTAACAGTATTGCAAGGACTTACTAAATTTAATAAATTGCAGGGAGTCTTTGAAAAAAATCGGCTATTTCAAATGATTGCCAGCCGGCAATCGTTGGAAAATGATACAATACAATAGACCCTATAATACCCTATCCCTAACCCGCATCTTAATCCTAGTTTTTAAGTAATTTGAGTAAAATCAAAAAATCTATTTCGTGAAATTTCTTGTTGAAGCCTACTAATCTATATAAATTACCTTGTGGGAACCTTTTTACTCCCATTGTCCTCATTGTGTTCAGGTCTTCACAGGGAACCGAGTTTAGATACCCACACACACTCATGTGTATAACTACCTTCCATCGTGGACCCCAAACTGTCCCTCTTTTTGTTATACTTGAACGTTTTTGAAAGGCCTCCTACGATTTTAAATCATGGACTTTATGTCAACTGTGGACCCTATTGTCCTCAATTGTTCAACGTCCACTATTTGAATGCGAATACAAACCCATACATACTACATACTACATACTACATGCATAAATAGTGATTGCATAGTCTCTTCCTGAACTAATTGGTTCAGCTAGCGAGCCCCCAACAAAACAAAACAAAAGTTTAGGAAAAACAAGAGCTGTTTCGTCAAGTGTCGAACCTTTTTGTCACGATGACATCATCGGGTATTATGTGATGTCACACCAAGG
Source organism: Crossaster papposus (assembly GCA_037893245.1). Taxonomy (NCBI): domain Eukaryota; kingdom Metazoa; phylum Echinodermata; class Asteroidea; order Velatida; family Solasteridae; genus Crossaster; species Crossaster papposus. Next base: position 87,483 of record JBAIAA010000669.1, on the reverse strand, counting down.
TGCTAATTTGGAGGCCCTATATTGAATGAACTTGGTATGCAGGTATATCGGGATGTGGTATAGATATAAATTGAGGCGACGTCATGATGACGCCGTCATGTGATTTATTATGATTTTATTAGGTTTTGGGATCTTTAAGCTCTTGGAAGTACAGTTTCAGAAGATATCAGATCAAGATGAAAGGAATATGTTTTGTCATCGAATAAACTACTCCAGGGCTCTATTTCATAAAAGTATTTAGGAACATTCCTAAGTTATTGTTCCTAAGTCACTTAGGAACAATTGACTTAAGAAAATACTTAACTTAGGCATTATTAATTATCCTAAGTTAAGAACAAAAAGTTGGGAATTTATTAAAAGTTCCTATCTTTAATTCAAAGTTGCGATCTTTAAAGTGAGTGAAAGAGGCTGACCTTTGACCCAGTGTCTGCAGCTTGGAGGTTCCACACAAAGTCATATTTCTGTAAGTATTTGCTTCATAAGTCAATATTTTATTAATATCAGTCTAGTGTAAGATAGAAAATGAAAATTATTATACATAGAAAGAGTATTACCTTGCAGGTAAATCAGGATATTGCATTTTCTTGTGCTTGATTTCAGCCTCAGTGTGTCAGTGAGTCAGTGCCTCAAAAAAGCACAGTAAATCCCCATACAAACTTATGCATGGGAAACCTTTGGTAAATTCAACTGTACATTCGCAAATAGCAGGAAAAACTTTTTTTCATATTAAAACTTATTTTTTCATTGCCTATGCCTCTAGGCTCTAGTCTTACTCTTAGGCTTTCTTGTTTTAATTGTATTTGGAAATCTAGGCCAAAATTCAAGGAAACGTTAGACTGACGTTTGTCTTTTATTTGACTTTCACTGAGTTTGTTAAAACAACTTCCCTTGACATGCTATGATGAGGCTATGTTTTTTGGTTGACAAGAAATGCTCTCTTCCATGGTTGTCTGTCTAGTAGTACGAACACATTTAAGGCCTATTTATAATAAGCTTAACTAATATGTAATAGACTTGGGCCTTAGTTAAGCTAGCCCTAGCTCAGGCCTACTGAAAACGATTTTGTGTAAATTCATTATTTCAAATTTACATGCAGAAAGTGCATTTTCGACGCCATGCAATTACCATATCACAACATTGGGTTTATGGTTACACTGAACAAGTTTTACATGCGAAAGTATGTGACAACTTGTAATTGAGAGTAAGTTGGGCTTATTTTTGAAAGATTCTTACACATCGCAATCCTTCCAAAAGCAAGCTTATTATAAAAACACCATAATCGCTAAAATAAAAGTAAGTTTTGTTTACATTTAAGCACAAAACCAGGCCTGTGAAGTGATTACAAATATACTGCCGAATTCAGCAGCCATAAACAATTTTGATTCAGTCTAGCTTTATGAGGTGGCAGAACTAGGCGTCTTATAAATATTATTAAAGGCGAGATATCTTTGGGTGTGTGTGGTTTTTTTAATTATTTTGTTTTGCTTCCTTGGTGCAGTAATTAACATCAATTTGACACAGCCTATCATTCTCTTGTTTTTGCTTCCTTGTGTACAGTTTGGCACCTTTTCGTAGGCCTACAGATATGGATTCTAGCAAGGAAATACTGGAGGATAAGCCTAGTACTAGTAGTGTTCTAATTCCACAGGTATGAAGCATGATTAAGGCCAAAAAAAGAAACAAGTTTGGCTCAGTAGGTAGCCCGAAAACCAAAATACAGGGGTTGCGCTAGGTTGTAGGACCATAGGTGCACATTTTAGGTTTTTGTGCACAAAGTGTATGTTTGATTTGAATGTTGGTATTTGGGTCATTTTGCTATATTCTATGATAGTTTTGAAATATGTAAACTAACAAATTCATGATTTTTGACTTTTTATTTTAAAAGTCAGCGCTACCCCTGGCAGAATATGCCTCAAATTACACAAAATGACTCAAATCAGTTGCATATCATGTTTACTGTATTATTTAGGTAATAACAGTGCGAGGACCCGATTATTACTGCGTGATAATGACCGGGTTGGCAGATGACCGCTGGTAATGGATCGAGCCGAAGGCGAGGTCCATTACCAGCGGTCATCCCCCAACCCAGTCATTATCACGCAGTAATAATCGGGTCCTCGCACTGTTATTACCTTTAATAAATACTTTTTAACAAGAAAAATTGTGAAAATGCTCCAAATTTCGTGACTTTTCTTTCGGCGATATTTCCAGCGTTTTGTGTTCATGTTTATGGGCCATGTTTTAGCTTATGCATGGTACCCTGTCTCTTCAATATGTGTTGTTATTATAACCCATACTTTGAGACCACACTAGCTGACCACTGATGCCCACCAAACCCTGTCTCTTCAATATGTGTTGTTATTATAACCCATACTTTGAGACCACACTAGCTGACCACTGATGCCCACCATGCATAGCAACTCGCTAGCGTTAACAGACGACACGCGCATTTTGGTGTTTTTTTTTTTTTTTATCTCGCATGTTGTTTCTAAATTTTATCACAGGCTAAAAAGCGCCGAAAACGGAACTTCAGGGAAGAAGAAAAACTTTCACTTCTGCAGTTTGTTCAGGACCACAAGCGCCAACTGATGGGCAAAGCTGGCCGGCCGGGTCATGGAGATGATAAGGTACATGAGCCATTAAACCTTAGGGACCATTCATTATTTTGACCTGAAAACACGATGACCCCTCTATATTTCCTACCACCCCTCTTAAGAATAATTGATTAAGAGCATGAAAGTAAATTTCTCTAATTATTATCTGATCACTAGAGAAACTCTGAAACCACTACTTTAAATGGAACCACAGAGCTACTGTGTTGGCCCTATGCAATAGTGATGTGTGAGATAAGAGCTACGATTACAGTTACAATGTAAGCTAGCGCATAGATCTATGTGTCCGTATTTGTGGGTCAGGTAAAATAGCATAATCATTCATGACAGATGAGAGGCAACATTTTCTTAGTCATGCATGACTACAGCAGACCCTTAAAAGTGATGTGCACGAATACTCATTTTGTTTTTCAAAACGACCTATGTTCTTTGTTTTTTATTAATATTAACATGGATATTTTAAAGTTTTGATTATTTTGAATGGCACCCTGTAGAAGTGGGTTCTTATAGCTGCTGCTGCATTCTTTTCCATACAGCGTGCTAGTATAATCATATTATTTTGTTCTCTTTTAGGTTGAGGAGAGGAAAGCGGCAGCTTAGAAGCAATGTACCATGGCTGTCAATCAGGTGGGGGGAAACAACAGGGATTGGAAGAAAGTAAAGAAACAATGGCAGGCCCTGCAAGACAAGGCCAAAAAAAACAAAGGAAGCATGGAGCGGACAGGTAAATATCAATAAAACAAAAATCAATTTTAATTATCGTTACTGTTCTGTCAAAACCTTGTAACTCCATCCAGATTGACCCCTGCACATGAATTCATAGTAAACCTTAATAGATGGTCAGAAACATAAAAGACAAAACCTCACTTGCTTTTTGCTCCTGAACATTTATAGCAGACCACATAATAATATGAAACCTTATACAAAATAAATCGGTTGTTGTGGGGCCAGAGACAAAATACAAGATTTTAACAAAAAAATGATATGTTATTGTTATACATTTTTAACATTAACCAAGGACCAGCACTGTGGGCTGATAGTGAACAAATAGCATTAAGCCATCTATTTAGCAGGTACATCTCATTCAAATATTTCACTTTATTTGTGATATATACTGAACGCTCGAAAAGACTACCTAGCAGTAAATCGTCTCTGTTTGCGAGAATCAAACTTGATTGAAACTGTTACAATTACTATACGATTCAATGACAGAAATTGATTGTCATATCTGGATGGTATGAGAATCATTGCGAGAATAGATTATCTGATTCTTTTCAAATTTGCAGCCCTGGACATGCAGCTGCAGTCTACACGTAAAATGAAAGGCTTATTGCGAGTTCCACGCAACCCCACAATGCCCACATTGAATGCATGAAGTGCCAAGGGTAAAAATGTATGTATTAAATCACTAATCTATATCCACTAATCTATATCTAATCATTCTTTTGAATTTTTACAGGAGGCGGTCCAAAGCCTAAAACGACTCCAGCAGTTGAGCTGGCAATGGAGGTGATGGCAAGGGAGTCACTGGAGGGGATAAGGGGGAGGACGTCGGAGCTGGACCCGACAGGTCAATCAATACCTGAATTTTCACAGGTAACTTAATTGCATCTGAACTCTTCAAATTCTAAAAGTTGGGGCCTATTCTTTTAATTCGCCCAGTAGGCATATTGCCAATGAGCTTGAAATTCATGGTTAAACATGCCCAACGCTTCTTTAATTTAGGATTCTTCACAAGAATCGGAACCGAGTCAACCGACTCAATCTTGTTCCAAGCCTTCGAGCACACAGCCTTCGAGCAAACAGCCTTCGAGCAAGCAGCCTTCGAGCAAGCAGCCTTCGAGCAAGCAGCCTAGTTCTTCCAGAACTACAACAGCATCAATGCCCCCCAATGACGAGTCACTAGCTGCTCTACAGCAACAAGTTACCATACTGCAGACCCAGTTGCAGACACTGGTATCACAACCATCATCTCTGCAGAGGGCCACAGAAATCAGGCAACTAAAGTTCCAGGAGGAGCTTTTGAAGCTTGAGAAAAAAAAGGTTGATCTCCAGGCCCAATCTTTGAAGGTTCAGGAGAAAATGTTGACAGTGATGGAGGCGGCTGGTGCACGTTCACTGTTCAACTTAATTTCTGAACAGTAAAATTAAATGTTGATTAATTATATATTACAAATCATAAGTATTTGCCTGGGCATGGAGATTAATGTTTTAATTCTCTGGTTTCAAACCCTCTTGACTATTGGTTTGCCTGATTTCTGTAGCTGTTGTCTGCAACTGGGTCTAGAATTGGTAAACTGTTGCTGTGGGTAGCTGTGACATAGTCGCCACTGCTCAACTTTATGGTGCCAATATATTACATGTACAGTTTTAAGTAAAATCAACATGCTATTTCATACTTGAAAAATTAAAAATGTTAAATGTTAAATTAAAAATGTTAAATGAAATCAAATTTGTTTCACCACTGTCTGCAACTAACACATTTGCAAGACATGTACTTTTAAATCTGTGAAAAATCTGTAAATTGCCAAGTAAAGTATGTACCACACTGCTTTATTATATTTATGAATAAATTATATAAACTTGCATCAATCTCTATTGCTGAGTATCATTTTATGAGGCGTTTTGGTATAAAATTTGAATAATTTATTGCACGAGAACAAACCACTTACATTATAGAACACTCATACTTTGGATTTGATATCTCGGACTGATACTGCATAATTTTTTTATTTTTTAGAAAACAATTAGTGATGCACTCAAGTGCACCACAATTTCTTTTATTTTAAAAACCCAAATTATGACGATTCAAATCACCAAGTCTGAACTTTAGCGGCAGTAGCTCTTACATGTTCCCAAACTCCAAAACAATCATTTTCACTTGGTTTTTGGTCACACATGTGTATGCCATTGATATGTTAGGGGCCCCTGGGGTAAAATTTCAAGTAAAGAAGTTGCGGACGATCTCATTCTGAACTGCAACCCCGAACACATCTTCAACAGCATCAGGAGGGGCGAGGTCGTCATCGTCTGGAACTTGTTCATGGTTGTAGGGCTCTTCATCCCATAAATCGAGGGGATTATTCCTATCTCTAAATACCCTCTCCCTGCGCCTAGCCCGTTGGTTTTCCCTTTCAAGTAGGCCGAAAGCCATATACATCGCCATAATTGATGCACAAATGCATGCAGTGACCATAGAGCTATGCAGTGACCTTAGTTGTTTGGATTGAAAATTTCCCGCCAAATTTCATGTGATACTTAGGAACAATTATGATCAGTCCTAAAGTTAGGAACAATTTTAGCCAAGATAGGAACGATTTTCTTCCTAAGTTGCTTTATGAAATCGAACTTAGGAATGTTCCTAAAGTTAGGAACAATTTTGGATTTGGGAATGATTATTTTAGACTTAGGAACGATTATTGTTCCTAAGTCCAACATAGGAATATTCTTAAGTTTTATGAAATAGAGCCCAGGGCCAATGCAGCGCGGACACGAGTGGGGCGCCGTCTGACGGCAACATGCCTGTTTCACCGACTCCAGCAGGACCGCATTAGTATGTTGGGAACTTAGCAGCTCCGATCAAGCAATCAACGCGGCGCCGCATGTGCCCCTAGATGTGCTGAAACCGGGGCACAGACCCACTCCGTAAATGTAGTAAAAAAAAAAAGCTCACTCTCAAAAAAAGTGAAATTTACTTTAAAACAGATCTAAAGAAAAAGGGAAAACGACTCCAGAAGAGTAACTTTGTCATTCTATCAGTGAGCCACATGACTTCTCGGAAGAGTAAAAATGTACACTTTTGGAGTGATTTTCACTTCTTTTTTAAGCCGCTTTCATTTTGAAAAACTAAATTTCACTCTTGTTGGAGTAGTTTTATAAGAGATTCACTCTTGTTGAGAGTGGGCTTTTTACTCTTTTACATTCAGAGAGACAGCTAGTTTGTAGACATCGGTTGCGTAGGGAACGAGACGAGTCTAATTGGTTGCCAGCACCTCGCACATCAAAGATAATCATTTCAGAGAGTTTAGGCCCACCGCCGATTCAGCACTTTATGGTTAGCCCCATGTTGTTGTATTTACGATAAATTAATCTCCGGCTCCATCACCATTGCCAAACTGCATGTACGAAGCAAAAGACAGAGGCGATTCCGGAATTTGGAAAACGGCCTTTAATTGAAGTCGGGTATTAAAGATAGTGTCTGATATTACTCCCCCAGCTCGCCTTTTCTTTCTGCCGAGGGGATACTTTTGGACGGAGCCTATATCAGATGTAGTTTGGTTCAAGTAAGCAGCAGTGCCTAGCAGGCAATTCACATACGCTGCAAGATCTTGATGGAATGTTTGTCTGCAACAACCATGTCGCCAGTGGGTGTATAGGCCATTTCTAGCGGATTGTACAGCTTTTCGGCTACAGTTCCTACCAGTGATCCATTTGGGTCGTACTGCTGTATTTTACAGTTTCCTGTTCCACCATAATGAACAGCTACATTAAAGTAGCCGTGACTGTCACAAAGGATTCCGGCAGGATTCGCGGGATTTGTGTCTACAAGTGAATTGATACTGAACACCTCATTGCCCTTGAGGTCTACGCAAAAGATGGTTTTACTTTCGTAGTTATGGATGAACAGGCGCTCCATGTTATCCATCGCTAAATACTTTTTCACATTTTCATTTGGAATAGTTGCTACTATCGAACCATCCAGCAAATGCACAGAAACAACTTTCCTGCCCCAATCAGCAACAGCTAGTCGTTCTCCAGCTGCGTCTAGCGCAATAGCGGTTAACTGACTTGCTTCTTCCTTGGATGGTGTGAATTCGCGAATCAACTGAAGATTGCCGTCAAAAACCTTCACTTTATTTTTGTCCGTGACAAAAAGCAGATAATCCGAGGTGACAGCAACACCCCAAGGAGCGTCCAGCTGATGACCGCTTTGAGCGGCCGAAGTTTTGAAACGCCCAGTGGAGGTAAATATCGATAGTCGATTCAGGGTTGTGTCTGTCACAGCAATGTCCCCGTTGCTGAAACATGCAACACTTCGGGCGAATTGGAATTCCCCATTACTGTTTCCTTCCTTGCCGAACTCTTCCTTCACCTGCCACTTTTCTTTGAGCAATATCTTCCCAAGATTCTCTTCACTGACGACATCTTGACATTTGACCCCGATGAACGAAAGATCCACCTTTGCCGGTTCGCACTTGAGCTCCTTCTGGAATTGCAAATTGTGCATCACCTTTGGTTTGAGTTCCAAGAGCTCGAAATAATCGACTTGACTCATCAAGTCGTTTACGGCCGTGACGACTTGATCTGCGCGTTTCATCTGGTCACGGTTGCGCCCGAGCGCCTTTTCGTACTCGCCGTCTCTCTCCTGACCGATTTTGTTGACTTTTTGGGTGATTACCTTTGCTTTGCTTTTGATTTTAGCAATTTCTGCCTCGGCTTTTGCGGAAATATCACTGCAAGCCTGAGCCAGTTTTGTTTGCAATCTATTCCGTGCATGTTTGATGGAGTCTTCGTTTAATGCAAATTGCTCTTTGCTTTTCTGGAACTTTTGCAATATGTCCTTGACACTCTCACGGAATGATTTGATGGTGTCACCGATACCAATGAACTTATGTTCAGCTGTTCGGTGCTCAGTTGCAGCACACATGGCGCAAATCAACACATCACAAGTCTCACAGTAAAAGCATATGACGTGATCACTATGTTTTCTACATTTTGGTGTGGCAGTTTTAGTAGCATCTGTTGGTGAAGCCCTCGGTTTGTCAAAGTCTTCCGCTTGAAAGAGGCGATGGTCTTTGAAGGACTTCAAGCGTCGGTGTGCCTCTTCGCATTTCTTGCAGATGTTCTCCTTGCAGTCAAGGCATCTTGACACGGCCTTATTTCCTTCTTCACATGATTCACAAGTCGCACTAGTAGTAGTTACCTTTCCTAATAACTGCTCTTGTTTGCGTATCTCATCGACAAGAGATACCAGAAAGAAGCTAGAAGACAGACTCTGCACTCCTTCGTCAGTAACGTCCGTCTCTCTCCTGCAGACTGGACATGTTATCTTTGCACTCTCTGTCGTCTCTTTGCTTACCATCTTTCCCAGACAGTTCAGGCAGAAGCTATGAAGACAGTCTAGCATCTTAGGATCCTTGAATCGACAGCAGCAGATCGGGCATTCTAGATGCCCCTGGCTGATCGTATCTAACACGGTTCGGGCTGCAGCCTCCGCCATCGTGAGTGTATCCTTACGAGAAAAAAATCCGTTTCGACTATTACTCAGTGCCAGGAAGGGGCTTAGGTTGAGAAGGGGGCATGGAGCGTAAAATGGAGGAGGATGCACACCAGCCCTATAAATATGACTGTAACTGGCTCTCTTTTGTCTGTTCTTATTTTGTCACCATTATCTTAAGACAAAAGACAAAGGAGATCCAATCACAGCTCTATTTGTAGGGTTAGGTGCACACTATACATGTAGGTCAGACTGAATAATTTGGTTATCCTTGTTATGGTCAAAATTACACTTTTCCGAGTCAACAAAAATAACATTTCTCTCGGTCATTTCGACTGAGAAGATCACATTTTCTTGGTCATTTTTACACGAAATTTGGCAGGGCAAATTGTATAGGTTTAGATTCAGGATCAATTAATGTGACCCAGTGTGTTCCACCAACACCGCTGTCCCTCAGGCTCCGTGGGCGACATAAGGTTTATGCATATGCATGCGCTAGTTTTATCAGGCTGGATCGTAAAATGCATTATTCATGAGCTCGACAAAAAGTACAAATTTAAAATTTAAAAAGCTGGAACATTCCTTAAAACTGCTCTTATACACTCAATATTTAATATTATGCAGTAAGTTTCAGCCAAACGGGGTGGGAATATAAATCATATTCACATTTTAGTGGGTACAATTTAATTTAATGTCGGCAGTTCCGTAAAATTCCACCAAGGCCTTTAATGTGTTGAACGAGAGGTACTACATAACGTAAATAGTCCAAAATAAACATCATTTTTTGACAAGAAGGTAAGTTTACCTTATATTAACAAAGATACTGCGAAAATTTGGGAGACCGCCAAAATAGGGAAATATAGCTCGGATGGTAGAGCGGTATTCCGGAGGTTGCAGGTTCGAGTCCTGCCTTGCCAATTTCTTTGTTCACTTTAAAATTTGTAATAAGACTCTCAGGAAAACATCATTTAGACTTTAAATTTTACATTGACGCTGGTTTCGAAAGTAAAAACCCTTAAACTCTCCTACAAAATAATGGGGAATTTCCTGGTTGGTTTACTGAACGCGGAGTGTGATTTTCACAATTTAACTGTACAGCTTAAGCGGTAGGCAGGGTGCACAAACAACTCCCACCGGCGCCCCGGGTATTATGTATTTGACAAGGCAGCGATTGGATGTACATGTAGCGACTGCTATTGGATTTGTGTAGATAACGCAGTTTGTTTACATGTATTGAAGTGCTTCGTGCATGGCTCCATGTGGTATTTGTCCATTACAAGTCTGTCCAACGGTACTTCTCTTGATTCAGAGTAAACTTCCCAAGACGACGAAAAAATCCCAAGAAACACAAACTTCATTTTCATTCAAATTAAAACACTGATAAACATCACAATTAAAGGTAATTATTCGTAGGTATTTTCTTACCAAGCGCCTTGCCGATAGGTTCACTGTCTATATGATAATAAATTATAGTCATTATTTTGTCGATTTATTGTCATCTCTCACATATCAACAACTTATTTTTAATATAAACAAGCTATTGAAAAGACCTATTTTTTTAATGAAAAAACGGGACCGGGTTGGCCGCAAGAGGACGTTTTATACGAGTTAAAGCACGGACTATACAGACATCAAAATAAACCCTCTATGGTCGGTGGAGGATGAATTTCAGACTCCATGAAATCTGGACTCATTGGTAGTATTGCGCATGCTTAAGTGAAGATAATTAGGAGCGTGACCTGTCACGTGAGAGGGTTTAACCAATAATAGGAAAAACGGGTCCGATTTCCATAGGAGTCTGGTTTTAGTACGACACCGGCACCATAGACATGATGGAGGAAGGATACGGACAAGCAAACAAACCTAATGTCGCCCTGGCAACAGCTATGCCAACACAATTAGGCCCAAGCTAATCATTCCCTAAGAGTAAGACTTGTGAATCAAGAATCAGGCATGATTTCTATGCTACATGTATTTCAATAACAAAACACTCAATCCGACATTGAATCTGTGCAACATGTAATGTACAATATATACCTCCATGGTAAAATGTACTCACTTTTTAAAACTGATCCGTCAATCGGATGGGGTCTTCAACCACATTCTATTCCCGGACGTGTAAACACAAGAATGGCCTTCCACCGGTTTACGCACCGCCGTTAATTTCGTTCGGTGAAGGTGATTACTTATCCGACTACCGCAGCATTCTGTGTACATGTATTTGTGTAACAACCAGGCCCGTAAGACACTTTTTTCAAAGGGGGGGCGTTTTCAACAACAACAAAAAAGTCAAAAAAAAAAATTTCCTTCGGAAACACGCTCATTCTCTTATTTTAATGTTCCATTATGGTGTCATAGTTTACCTTTCTTGTTGGTCGACGCACAGAAATACCGGAAGTAGTTTTTGACATGATTCTACAACAATCTTAACAACCTTCCACCACCAGTCCGTTGACGAGTTGCAGCGTGTGATCACGTGACAAAACATGGTCACGTGTGTAAATAAGTGTACAAGGAAATGAGAAAACACCGTTTATTTCCCTTCTATCCTTTTAATTCCAAGTCGTGATTTGCATAAATAGACTAAGTAACACCGTTATGTCAGATTATTGTTTCAAAACCATGTCTTAATCAGTACTAAAAATCCGGGTTAAAAATCAACTGTCGTAGCAACACTAAAGCACATGTCCGTTCGTGCATAATAAGTATGCGCAGTAGTCTGTTTGCGCATTAATGACGTCAGCCTAGCCCTTAGTTGGAACTTTCCACGCCGTTTTGCACGCTACCCATCTTACGTACGCAAACTGTACATATATACCCCAGAGAATACCAACAAAACCAGGGAAACATCCCTCCTAAAACATCTCATCAACCAAAACAAACCAAACGGTTTTTCTTGCCTACAATGTGCCCCACAATCCGAATATATTCATTATATTCATATACAATTTCCGCATAGGAAAGCCATGGCAAGAAATAAACCGAAAAAAGGTAACAATGAGATCACTTAACCAACAAAATAATCGTCACCGTTTTCACGAAGAGGCAAATTGAGCCTTTCACGGTCTGAACAAACTTTCGAGATAATCGCTTGTAAAGTTTGTCCTTTTTTCGTTTGGCAGTTTGAAACATAAATATTCATAGAATATACAAGATTAAGGTATCATGGGAAAGAAGAGATTTCAATCTTCTTAAATATAGCAAACGTTAAGAAAAATAGGTGATTAGTTTTGCAGAATTAATCAATTAATAGAATTGCCTCTTCGTGAAAACGAAAAAAACGATACATTAGCAAATTCGCCCGTGGCTGTGAGAGTCAGAATGTATACATTTCCCCATTGCGCCCCCAATTTGTCTCTTCGTGAAAACGATAAAAGCCACTTCGCGACCAATTCGCCCAATTCGCCTCTTCGTGAAAACGCTAAAGTGACTAAGCGCACCAAAGTGCCCTTCATAAACACGTTGAAGTCAACGCTATTTCGAATTTGCCTCTTCGTGAAAACGCTAAAAGCCACTTCGCGACCAATTCGCCCAATTCGCCTCTTCGTGAAAACGCTAAAGTGACTACGCGCACCAAAGTGCCCTTCATAAACACGTTGAAGTCAACGCTATTTCGAATTTGCCTCTTCGTGAAAACGCAAAAGGGCACTTGAGGACCAATTCGCCCATTAGTTAATTAGGTTAATTGTGATTTTAATGATTTTGTGGATGTATAACTTCACCAGGTTGTAGAAATTGCAATATTTAATCGTTTTCATCAACAAAAATAATTTCGATAAATAGACGATTTTTCATGAAATTCGCCTCTTCGTGAAAACGGTGACGAAATATCAAACCTCTTCTCTGGCAAATGCGAACGCAAAAACGCCAATTCCAATCAGCAACCGAGCCATAAACAACCGGACCGTAACAATTAAAACACCAAGCAGTAAAAAAACACAGTTGTAACCCAACATACTGCTCTCTATACAAGAGAAATAATACGGACCCAATATAAATAATATGGCTAAGTTCCAAATACCTGGAATTCACGTTCATTGATTGTAACCACACCAAACCCACACACCTTGCGAGTTAGACCCGATTCCTTACCATGGAATCACCTACCTGCAACTGACGAGTGTCATAACAGTAAAGACACGAAAGCACTGCTATTGCTAACACAAGAGAATTTGCGATTACAATTCTCCCCTCGCACCCCAAATAAAATCACATTTGATTTATCTTATACCATACGGTCATCTAGTCTTTAGTGTTCGCCCACTCCATTTATTTCGGACATAACGGGCCTAGACTATTTCGTGCTTAAATTAAGCCATACAAGTCACAGAGAGAGGAATGTCACTGGATGGGAAAGCGCCATCATTCTCTTAACCTTAAAAAAAAAAAAAAAAAAAAAAAAGATTTTCAAAGGGGGGGCGTTCGCAACCGTCGCCCCCCCCCATCTGACGGGCCTGACAACTGCGCAGTATATGATGAGCAGGCATTGTGTGCAGCACAATTTACTCACAAGCACTATGGGGGAAAACCAGTGCTATTTTTAACTCGCGCTAGTGAATATAAAGGCAGCGCTCGGCTCCTTTCAGATGACAATGTGCGCGCGCACCCAAGCCTTCGTCGTAAAGCTACGGAAGTCCATAATGGACATTACACATGTCTCAATTTGCAGGAAAGACTATTATCCTATTTTTACCGCGTAAATCAGCCACATGTCCTTGATTCAAGTTCAGACTACAGTGGGGATGATTACAAAATTAAAACCAAGATGTAAAATGAACAATAGTACAATCTTACACGAATGCCTTTGTAAAAAGAAAAGTCTTAAGCTTATTCTTAAAAACCGAAAGAACCAGAACAGACTGAATCTCATGCAACTTGTACATCGTTACATTTAATGGAATACAAATTGTTGACGAAAATGTGTATGAGGCCGCCAAAAAGATTAACAATGCCCAAAATCGTACAGATTCGCCTTGGATGCCCTAGAGTATCTGCCGTTTTAATTGATCAGTTCCACCTGTGAACCACAATTGTGGACCGCCTAGCTACGAGTTGTCCCGCGTACGAGTTGACCAATCTGCGTACGAGTTGACCAATCTGCGTACGAGTTGTCTCGCGTACAAATTCCCCATGAATAGAGCCTGAAGCTAGCTGGTGGCGCAGTTCCAGACCCCTCGAATAGGTAAATCAGCGTGTAAAAGTCGGGGTTTCTACAATCATTCGGTACATTTATTTCTATTAAGAAAGTCCTTCTATGAAAAGGCCTTTGTAAATTTGTTACGATACACGTAGTATCACAATTTGTTGAAACTGAACAATTGCATTACGTTAAAGAGAAATATCGAGCAAACAAATCGACCTATTACTTCCGAAAACACAAAAGTAAAAACAATTGTACAAATAGGCAACCAGCCTGCGGTCCATGAATCCAATGATCGAGAAGAGTAATGCTCATAGCGATCTGGCAAGGTACACTGTATTTGTTTAGGTAAAATAATGTTCACCTGTAAAATAACAAACCATCGCCGTATTTCAGTTTAACGGATTTTGGATGTAAAATTACGGTAATGTGAGCTGGAAAATATCATCACGAATCCATAAATTTTTCGTGTTGTAGTGTTAATTTATACAGATAATCTAAATTTACAAAACCACTTTCTCAAAATACAACATTTTGTGTAAATGTACAGCAACACATACAAAATGTTTATTTACAGATAATCTACTGTTATCCAATACGCAGAAACTGACTATTTCGATCGAGGAAATTTGTAGTATGTTAAATTGGCTGTTTATTAAAAAAAAATCACGTTTTTGATCATAATGTGTTATTTATTCAAACAATTCCACGATAAAATTCAGATTTCTTGCAAAAATAGGTTAATAATCGTATTAGATCTTTTGTATTCAAATATTGAAATCATTTCTGGCAAACTGTGACTTTATTATGACATGAAAAAATCATGAATATTAATCTAAATCAGTCACTTTCTTTGGCCTCGCCCTGTATACATCAACAACAACTACTGCATTCAAAGTTACTATACCACAATGTTCTGTTATTGTCATCAATTTGAGAAGCACAATTTTACCGAGATGAAATTTCTTCACTAATGTCTTAAACTAAATACCACTGCAGGAAAAAAGTGTGTTTTTGTTTATCTACGAACAAGGCGAACTATTAGAAAAACTAAATACCTGTAATTGTATAAGAGTAACAAATTAAATCTATGAGCTTGTGTAAAAAAAATGCTTTGATATTTTTGGAGTTAAATTTGACGTTTTAGGATATGTTATTGCTTTCTGATGGCCGATTTCTTTTTTCGCTGTCTCTCTCAATTGCCTTTTCATTAGAAATATAATAGCGAGAACTGGACAGAAGTCCATCCACGGACATCACAAATTGTTCCCTACTTCGACCTATCAGCTATTGATCAGAAAGCAATAACATATCCTAAAAAGTCAAGTTTAGCTCAGAAAATATCAAAGCATTTACTGAGAAAACATTTTTTTCAGACAAGTCTCATAGTGTTTGTGCACTGGGTGTCAAGTGATGTCCGTGTATGGAATTATTTTCCATGAACCAGCCACTTAAATTGAAGTCAGATAAGATGGCGTCGACATTTTTCCCCCACCTTGCCTTTTCTTTTTGTTGAGGGGGTACTTGTGCACGGAGCCCATAGCAGATGTAGTTTGGTTCAAGTAAGCAGCAGTGCCTATTAGGCAATTTAAATCCGCTGCAAGATCTTGATGGAATGTATGTCTGCAACAACCATGTCGCCAGTGGGTGTATAGGTCATTCCTAGAGGATTGTACAGCTTTTCGGATACAGTTCCTACCAGTGATCCATTTGGATCGTACTGTTGTATTTGTATGGTTCCCACACCACCGTAACGAACAGCTACATTGAAGTAACCGTGACTGTCACAAAGAATCCCGGTAGGATTCGCAGGATTTTTGTCCACAAGTGTCTTGATACTAAACACCTCATTGCCCTTGAGGTCTACACAGGAGAGGGTTTTATTTTTGTAGTTAGAAATGAACAGGCGCTCCATGTCATCTATCGCTAAATAATATGTCACATTTTCATTTGGAATAGTTGCTACTAACGAGCCATCAAGCAAGTGCACACAAACAACTTTCCTGCCCCGGTCAGCCACAACTAGTCGTTCTCCAGCTGCGTCTAGCGCAATAGAGGTTAACCTACTTGCCCCTTCCTTAGAGGGTGAGAATTCGAGAATCAACTGAAGATTGCCGTCAAAAATCTTCCCTTTTTTTTCGTCTGTGACAAAAAGCAGGTCGTCCGAGGCGACAGCAACGCCCCGAGGGGCGTCCAGCTGATGACCGCTATGAGCGGCCGAAGTTTTGAAACGTCCAGTGGAGGTAAATATCGATAGTCGATTCAGCTTTGTGTCTGTCACAGCAATGTCCCCGTTGCTAAAACATGCAACTCGGCTGGCCGATTGGAATTCACCGTCACCGTTTCCTTCCTTGCCGAACTTTTCCTTCACTAGCCACTTCTCTTTGAGCAATATCTTCCCAAGATCATTTCCATTGACAACATCTTGACATTTGACCCCAATGAATGACAGACCCACCTTTCGTTGCCGGTTCGCACTTAAGCTCCTTCTGTAATTCCAAGTTGTGCATCACCTTCGGTTTTAGTTCCAAGAGCTCGAAATCATCGACTTGACTCATCAAGTCGTTTACGGCCGTGACGATCTGATCAGCACGTTTCATCTGGTCACAGTTGCGCATGAGCGCATTTTCGTACTCGCTGTCTCTCTCCCGACAGATTTTGTTGACTTGTTCGGTGATTACCTTTGCTTTGCTTCTGATTTTAGCAATTTCTGCCTCCGCTTTTGCAGAAATATCATTGCAAGCCTGAGCCAGTTTCGTTTGCAATCTATTCCGTGCATGTTTGATGGAGTCTTCGTTTGATGCAAATTGCTCTTTGCTTTTCTGGAACTTTTGCAATATGTTCTTGACACTCTCACGGAAAGATTTGATAGTGTCACCGATACCACTGAACTTTTGTTCCGCTGTTCGGTGCTCAGTTGCCACACACATAGCGCAAATCAACACATCACAAGTCTCACAGTGAAAGCATATGGCCTGATCACTATGTTTTCTACATTTTGGTGTGGCAGTTTTAGTAGCATCTGTTGGTGAAGCCCTCGGTTTGTCCAAGTCTTCCGCTTGAATGATGCGATGGTCTTTGGTAGACTTCAAGCGTCGGTGCGCCTCTTGGCATTTCTTGCAGATGTTTTCCTTGCA
The DNA here is from genome assembly GCA_037893245.1 of Crossaster papposus. NCBI lineage: Eukaryota > Metazoa > Echinodermata > Asteroidea > Velatida > Solasteridae > Crossaster > Crossaster papposus. The sequence continues at coordinate 70,377 of JBAIAA010000669.1, read as the reverse complement.
GTCAAGGCATCTTGACACAGCCTCATTTCCTTCTTCACATGATTCACAAGTCGCAATAGTAGTAGTTACCTTTCCTAATAAATGTTCTTGTTTGTTTATCTCATCGATAAGAGATATCAGAAAGAAGCTAGAAGACAGACTCTGCACTCCTTCCTCAGGAATGACCGTCTCTCTCCTGCAGACTGGACATGTTATTTTCGCCGTCTCTGTCGTCTCTTTGCTCACCATCTCTCCCAGACAGTTCAGGCAGAAGCTATGAAGACAGTCTAGCATCTTAGGATCCTTAAATCGGCAGCAGCAGATCGGACATTCCAGGTGCCCCTGGCTAATTGTGTCCAACACGGTTCGGGCTGCAGCCTCCGCCATCCTTTTCATGAAGTGTATACTTCAGGGAAAAGAAAGAAACAAAATCCGTTTCGACTATTACATTCAGGAATACTGGGTCAGGATGGTTATGTTGAGGAGGGGCATGAAGCTGTAAAATGGAGGGCACAGTGGTTTAAAACCATATGTGACCCAAACATCAGTGAATTTCAGGACAATGAACAGTCACAAATAAAAAATAAAAACAATATCAAGTATGTTTAAACATCATCGCTGGGTACGGAAAACAAGGTTGGAAGTTTTCTAAAAACGTAACTCACGGTAATTGACCAAAAAAGAGAGATATTGAAAGAGGGCGCTTTTTTCTGCATAGCGCCCTCTTGTGACAACTTGTACATTAATACTACACGTCTGTTGCTAGCTAATGCTAGGTTCCCACTATCACGATTCGCGCCACGATTGAAATCGTGGTCTTAATCGTGGAGTAATCGTGGTGATCCTATCAGATCTTATCAGATCTTAAGGTCAGTCGTGGCAATCGTGTAGACCGTAGAAGATTTTTGGACGGTTCAACATTTTTCTACGATCAACACGATTACTTTTTAATCGTAATCATCGCATCAGATCGTAATGGTTCGTAACAAAGCGCGACAGATCGCATCTAATCGTGCTTCCAAATCGTGGTGATCGGGATCAACCTTGGACAAAACAAACACCAACTCTGTTGAGATGCGCTGCGATCTGATTGTGGGTTGTAGTCTTCACTCTGTAGAAGCTCAAAAAACAATGAAGTCCATAGTCAATCGGGCTGTATATATACCCGTCGGGGTCCAATCGTGGCTCAAATCGTGATCCCTCTCGATCCCAATCGTGAAAGACATCGCGACCACAATCATAGGCCCCTATGTGATCGCAACAGAGCGCATCAGTTCGTGGTGATCGTATCGGAACGTATCGGAACGTACTAGATCGTCCCAAATCGGGAACCCCGACCGTGCTGATCGTGTCAAATCGGGACCCAATCGGGGACTCAATCGGGACAATCCTATCGGAACGTATCTGATCGTATCTGAACGGGAGACCAGATCATGACAGATCGTGTCACATGAAATTTACCAATCGTGACTATATCGCATCCAAGCGCAACAAATCGTACCAGAAGGTATCGACTCGCATCAACTCGTATCTAAACGTGAAATTTCAGAAAAGAAAACAACAATTCCACGATCAGCTACGAATGGCCAATCGTGGCGTTCGTAACGGATCGCACGACAGTGGGAACCTAGCATTACCGGTATCAAGACAATTTGTGTTGTTAATTTAATACTTGATTAGATTTTAAGGTGGTCATTTTGTTACTTTCAATTATTATGTTGGTTTGTGTACCAACAAGACTATTTGAATATTAGTAATAGTAGGCCTACCGGTAATTAATTTTCCCCCAAGCTGTTTTGAAGTTTTTTATAAGGCTTCGCGCCCGTTCTTCTGCATGCACTCGGTTGGCATGGTCCCACTTCATCTGAGGAATCAATTCTCGGGGTATCAATCTCAGTTTTGTGAACATCAGCTTTAGCTCATTCTGACGAAGTTGACAAATTCATAACCTCTGCGACAGCAATAAATAAAGTATCGACCATTATTTTGTGCACGAGACGGCTCTTAAAACAATTTTATACACAACATTTCATTTTTAAAATGCTGGCTTGGATGTTGAGAGATGCGGGGATCTGTAAAATTTCATACATTTCTGCAACAATTTTCTTAGTCGCCTAGAAATGTTCAGTTCCACAAATTTCCATGTAGGTTGTATGTAGTCCGTTATAATTTCTCTAGCTACAGTTATAAAGTCCGGCCTCTTGTTGCGGCGGACCCATCTTCTCTTTAGGTATTTATTCCAGATCTCCTCATTAGAGGGTGGCGTACTTGACTGTTCCATCTTCCTGTTGACACCATTCGCATTGGAACAGGAACTAATTAAATGTGAGACCGTCCACAATGGAGGAGTCTTTGTCAATAGGGAACCGGCCACCGTCCACGGATTGGTTTCAGAGAGGTTACACATCGGGAAATAATAATAATAATGTTTACATTAAAGTCATTCAGATGTCTGCTTCACATCGTCGTCAGTCCCTGGCTGGACATTATAATATATAAAAGCAGTTCTTGAAAGTATCCCTGGAGAAAACACGTCTGGCTGGTTGAAATGGTGTTTACTTTTTGTTTGGCTCTGAACGCTGTCGTATAATTGTAATAAAGTTAAGTACTCGTGTCGATTGTCTTAATTTTTTGTAACCTAGTTTGTTTTACCGGTATTGCTTTTTGAGGGAGTTTCAACAACCACCCAATATTCGATGCGCTTATAAAGGCACATGGTAATTCACCTGCGTCGCAAATGAATGACGTCGTACAAACCACTTAGTAAGAATATACGTTGCATTGCTTAATCGCGCGCTGACTACGCCTATCAACAGAGGGCGGTATTTGGCGGGCTGGACAACATTTTTGTTAAATACACCCTTACCAAATTCGACTTTTACGGGCAAAAGGGACATTTCCGCTAATTTACCGGCATTTAATATTGACAAGGATATTTAGTCTTTCGATATATTACAAATTTATGACAGTTGACAGTGTGCGGTCCTAGGAGGTATACTCGTTAAAACGTGTAACCGTAAATGTTTAAAAACTAATACATCATGTGCCATGCTAGTCGATATTGTCAATGCTTTTTTACAGTATCATTACTTGGTCCATATCATACTTTACACCATTCGAAGGGTTGTACAAAGGGTAACATTAAAAGCAATATACCCAAACCCATCAAACTCCAACTGCAGGTTTTGCTAGGTTTTGGCAGGTTTGGTAGCAAACTTTTTGTTGGGCTTTGTTTGACGCAGTGCCCAGGGAGACCCTGTTAAATTATGTGAGGTTCAGGGCAGAAATTAATGAGACTTGTACCAATGTTGGAGTTTGGAGGGATGCACAGGCATGTATTAGTGGGTGACCCACGGCTGGTCACGGCACAGTTCCTGGCCAACTGCTTGTGTATAACATGTACACACCCTGTGTACACACAGGGTACCGTATTTCGCACCATGTGTCCCTGCACTCGTACTCGTCTCAATCACATACATATTGCTGGACAGTCATCACTGTACTGATCCCATACTGCATTGCATTGACTCATCTGTACTAAATATTCAGGAAAAAGCTGGAAAAGGAAAAGCTCCTATACAAAAGAAGAAGAAAAGACGAACAGCTGCAGAGGAAGAAGCGGAGCTGCGGGCTACACTTCGGGCAAGCGCCAGAGATGCTGGTGTCGCACTGTCCCGCCGACACTACCGAGCTGTGGTGCAGAGCTGCTCAGAAAGTGAGGAGGAATTCCTTGACGATGCAGTGGATGCTGCCAAAGCTGCATAAGAGTCATGGGTGGGATATACAAGCTATAATGATAAAAAGAATGACAATTATGAGGATGAGGCTGAGGATGAGGAGGAGCAGGGGGAGCAGGAGCAGGAGGAAGAGGAGGAGGAAGAGGAGGAGGAGGACGTCAGTGACATTCCAGAGCCCCCACTTCCAAGGAAGATTACAAAGTCCAAGAAAAACGAACACACGACCAAACGAACAAACGACCAAGAAAAACCCCCAAAATCCAAAAACCGAAGTCTGACAACGATCCAAACCCTCCATCCGTCTACCAGCCAGACTTCCCTGAAGACAAGGATGGATGGACAAGGAAGCTCACTGACGTCCCCATTCATCGGTTTAGAGGAACAAAGCCACCTGGTCCAACCTTCCACCAGAGTACATCTCCAATGTACTACTTTGTTCGTTTTTTTCCTTTGGTACTCCTGTCCCGGATGGCTGAATGGACAAACACAAAGCTTCATCTTGCTAGGCAAAAGCTTACTTCCCTAGCCGAGATGCGGGCCTTCATCGGGATACATCTGTTGATGGGAATCGTCAAACTTAGCAAGTACAGAAACTACTGGTCGACCCATCCTGGTTTGAACAACATACTCATCAGTGTCACCATGACAGGAAACAGGTATGATGTGCTCAACCAGTATTGGGCATGCAATGATCCAGCCAAAGACCCTCAACACATCAAAGACAAGGCTCACAGCTACAGCTTTATAAAAAAGCACCCAGTCTATCCCCTTCAGCCATTGTGGGACGAGGTGAGAAAGCGGTGCAGAGAAAAATGTAACACCAGCCGAGAGATCACAGTGGATGAAGCCATGATTAAGTACAGGGGCTTCAAGGCCAACATCAAGAAATTATTTATGCCAATGAAGCCTATCCGCGCTGGCTTCAAGGTATATGTCATGACAGAGGCAACGAGTGGCTTCATGGTGAATTTCAAAGTTCATCCCCACACGAAAACGACCATGGCAGCGATGGTGAAATCGATCACAAAACACCACTGTGGAAAGTACTACCACCTCTTCACCGACCGCCTGTACACATCTGTGAGCCTGGCAACCGATCTCCTTATTAGATCTGAAATATACCTCACAGGTGCAGTCAAAGCCAACAGCAGAGGCCTCCCAAAGGACCTCCTCAACGTGGCTGAGAATCCCCAGCGAGAAAAAATCACACAGTTGAAAAAAGTGCCCAAGGGGACTTTCTATGTCAGGCAGAAGGGCCAAGTTGTTGCAAGCATATGGAAAGACAGCAAATGTATGCTGACGGTGTCAACAGGCCACCAGGGATTGCGGGATCCGGCTGTCCACCAAGTAAAACGCAAGATTCCCGATGAAACCACCGGGCTTCTCAAGTCCACTTTCATTTCTGCTCCACCCCAGGTCTGTGACTACATCAAATTCATGGAAGGGGTGGACAGGAATGACCAGCTGCGTGACTACCACACATGTAGTCGCAAGGCGCAGTATTGGTGGGATATAAGGTCGTATATGTTATACTTGATGTTGCTCGGGTAAATGCCTGGATCTAATAAGCAGAATCACCATAGCGGTGAGTCATCGGGCAGTGGCAGTGACAGTGACGACAGCATGGGGGATCAACCCACCAAATCCCTCAACCATTCATCATTTGTGGTCACCCTCGCCACCGAGATGATTGATGGCTATGCCCACGGTGGGGCTGTGCAACAGTTCAGAGGGTCGAGGGCCACCTCCAGCCACAACATTGATGGGCACTTCTGCGACACAATGCCAGGTCTCTACCCCAAATGGTGCAAGTGGTTTCGGCTGCATGATGGGGTCACCGAGAAAGGTCGCACCATGACAACCAGGAAGGGCTGCGTGGTCTGTGGGGTGAATCTTCATCCAGGCAAGTGCTTCACCAGCTACCATGCAGCCAACAAGCAGAACCACGAGAGTGGCACAGCCACAACCTCCACCAACCTGTCTTCAACATCCGAGTAATCACCCACCAGGCCCAACACAACAACCGGTACCCAACCCAACGCCGAGTTCAACAGCAGAGTCTCACCACAAACTCTGTCCAGCATCCAACTTGGCCAGCAAAAACAATTCGACCTCCCCACACCCACCCCCACTCCTTACTTGGGCAAGAAATATCTAAAGATTTTGCTAGCAAAAAGGGCCTAAGGGTTTACCCCTACTGACCATTTAGTGACCATTGGCTAAATTCTGACCCCAACTGACATTAGGTGACCATTGGGAAAATAATTAGATAAAGATTGCAGGAGAAGAAGCATTTCGTAATTTTATAGAAAATGACCCCCCACTGACCATTAGGTGACCATAGAAAAAATTCTGCCCAACTGAAAATTAGGTATCCATTGGCCAAATTAATTGGATTGAGGCAGTAAGTACCCTTTAATTTTACACAAGTTAAAACATTGGAGGATTTTTGAGGATCGAGGATAAATGCATTTTTTTTAGTAGGGCAATCCGAGGATTTTGGAGGATTGAGGCAGTGGGTACCTCTTGATTTTAACCCTATCAACCCCAAGAGTGCCATATGGACTCATTGAAGCATACACTCTCGTTACCATTGTGACTTTAAGTCACACAAATACAATCGGATTTCATTCCCATTGGGCCCTTATGGCACATTGCCATTTCGCATTGAACTGAAATGTAAATAGCGCCCTCACTTTGGAGATCGGCCTCTGATTGGCGGAGACCCCGAGCGCGCGTCCTCTTGCGCGCGTGGGTATGAAATATTATAGGATTAGGATTCACCAAATAGAGACGCTCGTCACAGAAAACCAGTCATAATGGCGGATCCATCCGACATTCTTGACGAAATATTCGCGGATAGCGGTTCTGATAATGATATATCTGATGAGACTTCCTTATCATCCACCACAGAAGAAAGTGACGATTCGGAAGAGTTTGTCGCTACCTGCTCAAAGTCAAAGTCATCCGACAAGCCGAATTTCAGGTAAAGAGGTTACTAATAATTATAAGTAGTAAAATGCTATGATGAGACTGAGTACGACTCGAGAACGTGAATTTAGTTACACAGGAATAAAGCGAATAAACAGTACATTGTGTGAGCCTACACTTGTTGGGAATTTATATTAATGTAACAATATACCCTGGCTCTAGATGTATTTCGCCAAAAAAAAAGGGAAAATGCCTCCCTTTCACTAGTTACAATAAATCAGAAATGTGCATCAAGTAGAACAGGCTGTGTGCACAAAAAAATCCTATTCAGAAAATGAGTCTTCAAACAAACAGCGCCCTCACACATTTATCAATGTGCTTACCCAAGCACATTGAATAATGTGTGAGGGCAGTGTTTCTTTGAAGACCCATTTTCTGATTAGAAAAATAATATTAAAATGTTGATTTTCGTGCACACTAATCCTTTAATTTGTTATTCAAATTAAACTATTTTTGAACTCATGATTGTTGTATGCGCTATGCCTTTGCTGTCTAGTACCATTAGGAAGAAGTTTCTCCAATCAATATAGCGCCCTCTGACATTTCTTAATATGTTAATATTCTCACTTCAGGTCTGGATGGCATAAAACAAGCTCCTATAAGCGGCCACCTGCGAATTTCAGTGGACAAGCTGGACCTACGCAAGATTTCAGTGGACTATCACCGATGGAGACCTTTGAACTCTTTTTTTGCCATGCAGTCTGGCAGTTGATGGTGACCGAGACGAACCGATATGCCGACCAAAGCGTGCCTGGAAATACATCCTGGACTCCAACAAATGTTCCAGAAATGAGGCGTTTTTTGGCATTGCTTCTGTGTATGGGGATCAACAAAAGGCCTCGCTATGCTATGCACTGGTCGAGGTCAGAAGTTCTGCGAAGCCCTGTGTATCCGTCAACCATGTCCCGCAACCGATTTGACGCAATCCTGCGATTTTTCCACCTTGCCAACAATCGAGCTGATGAAACTATCACTGATGATGACAAGCTGTCTAAAGTTCGCCCCCTGCTAGACATCGTATTGCCCTCGTTTCGTCAAATTTATAAACCCGGACGGAACCTCTCACCAGACGAGACTATGATAAAATTTAAAGGGCGACTGGGTTTCAAACAATACATGCCACGCAAGGCTGCCAAATGGGGGTTAAAATGCTTCTCATTATGTGAATCCGAAACTGGGTATTGTTGTAATTGGCAGGTTTTTACCGGGTCCAAGGCCAAGTCAGACCAATTCAGTCCGCCTTTGATCGCGTATGCTACCACGAACCATCCACGTAACCTTTCAGCATCAGGCCAAGTAGTCATCGACCTTTTGAAAGGGCTAGAACATAAAGGACATATTGTTTTTATGGATAATTGGTATACTAGTCCTGCACTCGTACACAAATTATCGCAGTTAGGATTTAGTTCCCGTGGAACAGTACGCTACACATCACAAGGGATTCCAGAGATTGCAAATCCCAAGAAGTTTCCCATACGGAAAGGCGATGACCCCCAGTTTTACACGAAAGCCGGGCAACTCTGCATTGTTTGGCAGGATAGAAAGCGTGTAACACTTCTGACGAATTATGGCGACTGCAGTATGGACACAAAAGAAATTCGCTGCAAAAACAGTTCCACCGGACTTCGTGAGATTCACAAACCTTCTGTCGTTCAGGATTATAACAGGTTTATGGGTGGTTCAGATTTAGCCGCCCAATTATGGCAGTACTATGCACACCACCATAGATCCCTAAAATGGTGGAAACGCGTTTTCCTAAATATCCTTGATATCAGTTTGCTTAACGCTACTATCCTTTTTAACTACCTGCCGAGCAACAAAAAACTAACTAGCTTGGAGTTCCGGGTGAAGGTCATCGAGGGACTTCTTCGTTCAAGCCCAGCACACCTTGGCAATGAAGCGTCACGTCTTTCGAGTCAACATTATCCTGGGAGAAGTGTGGCCGGCAAAAAGCAGAACTGTGTCGTTTGTAGTACAAAAGCCAAGCGGAAGCAAACTCGTACTATGTGTAAAAAGTGTAAAAAGCCAATGTGTGTACTGCCATGCTTTGAGAAGTATCACAGTTTGTGATCAACATTTAGGAGATTTTTAGATTGTGGTCCAGCTGCCCCCCCCCCCCCCCCCCCCCCAAACAATGTTGAAAAGATTGTGTGCCCACCGGCGACCCAACCTTTGAAGAACAATCTTTTCAACATTGTTTGGGGGGGGGGGGGGGGGGGGGGTGGTAGTAGTCAAGTTTAAGTAATTACCCAAACATTCCTAAATAGCAAACAAAACCAGTACTTGTAGTTAGTTCGAATTTATGAAGTGCCGCTGACCAAAACAATCTACATGTATATTCTACTGTAATTGTCAGAATAACTTTGCTACCCTACACTTTAACTTATGAAATTGTATTGTTATTAACACCTTTATATTATATAAACGGGATTATTGGGTTTTTTTTGTCTAGTACAAAATGGGCGAAACAATAACCACATGGTTTTAGATCTATTTTGTAAATTTGTGGGATGTGGTGTGAAAATCAGTATGTTTTCCATCTCACGTTCATCATTTCTGTCTCACGCTCATCGATATGGGTACCAGTTATGTACACTAAGGGTTGCTTGGCAGTACAAAATATTTCCGTGTTTTTGTCAATTTTGATGTCGTGTGTCTAGGGTGCCGGTAAATGAACTGGTTGACCTTCGAGCAACAATAATAAATCATTCAAAGGAATGACTTTGGGGTTCCAAGGGAAATCATTCAAAAAAATAACTTCATCTAATTCTGCCCCTACCCAAGCAAAAGTCCCAGTTGCAGGATTAGTGAATGTTTTATATATACTTGACAGGGCCTGAAACATAAATGTTTTCCCACAATTGGCGGGGCCAGTAATCATAAGGTTTCGATATTTTCCCCTTCCATTTAACAACAATAAATAGACACTAGTTGCAAAATGTTGTATGTCAATTCCATTAGTAACTTGGGTTTTAGGAACCACCGCTGAACAAAACAATCTACATCTAATTACCAGAACAATTATCATTTTGAGTCTCATTCATGAGATTGTCTAATGAGGGCGCTATACACTGAAAGTTTTCTAAAATGTGCCTGGTAAATAACTGAACATGCTATGCCTACAACTGTGGGAACCAAAGCATGTGTGATGAAATGTGTCTTGGGATTGATAGGGTTAACAAGACCGCTTTTTTTTGGCTACGATTTTCAATGTAAATGGGATTTCCTTACTTATGTGGTTGCTGACTAGGTATTTGCCATACTTGGAGGTTTTTCAAATGAGCTCAAACCAAGAAAAAGGACATATTTATTAGTTTGTTTTTGGGTTGGGTTGGGGGGGGGGGGGGGGGGGGTGCTCGAGCTATTACATACATGTAATTGTTTTAACCGCAGTATGTAAGCAAATAAAATAAAGGAACTGTCTGTTGTCATTCATGTGTACATTTAACATTTTAATATGGGTTTCTTTATTAGATTCTTACATTTAATTCCATATTAATAATGCTAGGATCAATTGCAAGTTTACATGTGTTACAGTTTGGAGAGAAGCAATTTACTTAGTAACTTGATTTTTAATGGGCCATTATAAACAATATTGGATGTACCATAATTAAACACAGAGAAATACTCTAAAAATGACCTGTTCAGTTTTGTATATCGGCCTCACTAAATTGGTTGGAAGGAACTCTTGTATATTCAAATGTCCTATTAATATGTGTGGATATTGACATTCACAAAAAATTACTCTTCATTGCATTAAAACATCAAACTTTGTGAACTAGGCAGAGCGTACCAGGGTTTTCCCAAAAAGAAAACATTGCGGCAACCGATGTTGCGATAAAGTTAAAATTGACAAACTTGGTTACATGTACAGTTCAAAGGTGCATGGCAATACATGTACAGTACTACAATGCAAAATTGCAATTCTCTATAGGACCGTTACAATTGTGCTTGAAATTCGAGAATAGCAAAAGGTGATTTTACACACTCATTTAGTGGCCAGGTGCTGTGTCACATGTATGTATTAAGCTTTGTATGACAAATAGACATTTGCATAAAATGGACAAAGTTTATTATTTATGGTAGTGACCTGTATAACGATGTACAGACCAGACAATACATATTTTATTATAAATAATACAAATATCCTCAAATTAAAAGGCCAACCCCACAACAAATTGTGTTTACAGTAACCCGACAGACCTGGATGATGATTTTCGGACTCTTTATGGACCTTTGACTAGTTCATACTGTTAACCAGTTCGCGCCGGGATTATTTTAACATCGCCGAGCCTACGGGCGGGATTATTTTTAACGAAACTCGATCCGAAGCGTGTTCAGGCCGATAGTGCTGGGTAGCACACCCACGCATTTCCGGCCTTGCGCGCTGCTGACATACATTTCCGAACTTGAACTTGGCGTGTTTATTCGTCATCCGTTTTGAATTTGGGGAAATTTTTGCGTTTATATACGTCATCCGGCGCGAACTGGTTAAAATGAACACTCATTTCAAATATCTTCTCGGAACATAATCATTTTTCACACTTGCAACTGGACTGAAATGGAAAACACCAGACAAACTCAATATTTCACTGCCTACCTACGGAGTGTTTTTTTTTAAGCCGTTACCATTTATTTTGTTTGTCCTAAACTAATATGTAGTTTTTTTGGTTTTTTTTTTTTTTTTGGGGGGGGGGGGCACCTTGGAAAGACAGCCAGGTTAATTGTACCGCATTTCTGGTAAATAAACTTTGGGATGGAAAAAATTACTTAAATTTACTGCGACATTCATCAAATTAATTAGGCTGTAGGTTCGCCATGACAATGGTAAATAAGCCATTCCTGGTAAATAAACTGTGGAATGGAAACAATTACTTAAATTTACTGTGACATTCATCAAAATAATTAGGCTGTAGGTTCACTATCACCGTGTCCAAGCCATCACTCTTATAGTGTTTATTGTTTGTGACCGTCCACCACGAATGGGCTTTAAAGTGGCAGATGTTATTAGGCAGAAGGGACCAAACCTTGACAAATAAGTCGGTTGTCAATTTCTTATTTTTTTTTTAATTCTAAAGTGGTCGTTTATTCTTTTAGTTTTGAGAATTTCATATTGAGCATCCTTTTAAAAAATTTCCGAATACATGCTTTTTCACGACAATCCGTTTAGAAATCCGTACAAATCTGACACAACTTAGAACACCATAGCGTGCAAAGCTGATTAAAGGGTACCTGAAATTCAAAACTCTAATATGATGAAATCTACGCTCTAATAACGCTAAATACTTAACAACTACAAAAACGTCAGATATTTGTTTATGTTTGCTCATTAATCGTGACTGTAACATGAAAAGCAATATGCACCGTGTCCTTGCCCACAAAAGATGACGTCACGGTAAGAACATAGCATGGCTATATACACAAACACACTCGCACGCATGTCGCAATCGATCGTCAAACAGCTAGGCTGCGCATGGTATAGCCACGCTATGTTCTTGCCGCAACGTCATCTTTTGTGGGCGGGGGCACGGTGCCTATTGCTTTTCATTTTAGGGTCACGTCAACCCTCCGAGACACCGACCCAAATAATTCACGCGGTTGCACTTGGGTGCTCATGAGAGAGGCATGTGTGTAATATGTATAGAACTGAGTTCACAGGAGTGAACGAACTCTGTGTCAAACATAAATTTACAGGTGGGAAACAAGGGTAGTTAGGAAACAAATTCAGCAGAATTGGCCCAAAGATGTCGTATGTTTGACACGAACTCTGTGTCAAACATGCTTTTACAGCCTGTATAGGTGGGGTATGAGTTAGAAAAGAAAGGGAAAAAAAACAGAATTGGCTCAACAATTTTTTAGTGAAATACACAAAAGTATGAAAACTTGCCTCACAGATAAGCCCCTCGGCTTGACAGAGGGTTAATGAGCAAACAACAAATATGCAGTTTTGGCAGTTAAGTATTCAGCGCTATTGAAGCGTATCACTAGCCATATTAACGTTTTGAATTTCAGGTACCCTTTCAGTATACCGTTTCCAAAATTACATTCACCTGAATAATGCAAAATACAAACTTTACAGCCCGTTCGTGGTACATGTTCACATTTTGGGTCTAGATATGTTGAAGACTACATTGGTTTAAATTAACACGCATAATGAAGTTGAGTAAAAAGTTCAATTTAACATGTATACATATGTATACATGTTAAAATATGATGGATTACACCAGCAACACCGGGATAATCCCTTCTCTTTGACCGAAAAGTGTGCCTGCAGTGTTCTTTAACGTGCACCGCCATTTCCGATACACGGGACCACTTATTCAGTCCAGGAGATTACCTCTAATTATGGGCAGAGTGACCAATTTGTCCAAACGCCTTTGCACAAAGAAAAATGGACAATCATCATCTACACATTTCAATCTCTAATTTCACCGGTGCATTTCACATGTTGTCGTTGCAAAGTCACTATGCCCATCCGATGGAGGTAATCTTCTGGACTTATTTTACGTCCCATCCGAAGGACAAGTAATTAGGGTTAAGTAATTGAAGTGTCATTTTTGATGACGTCATTAAGACGTCACCTATTGTTCTGGATCTGGATAATTTTGGTTTTGTTTGAAAGAGGTTGCCCTTTAATTGTAGTACTATAAAACTTGACTATACCCCTATTACATTGGAATTTATGACCATGTGCATCAACCAATTTCTTCTTTTTAAAAAAAAAACAAAAAAAAACAAGCAGGATTTGCTTTGGGTGTACATGTACTGTACATCTAGTTCAAATTTCTTTTATAAGGATTTATTTTGGGTGAAAAAGCCAAAGGTTAAACTTTTGTGAAAATGCTGGCCACCAATCACCATTCGAGTGAAATTTCTGCGAACAAGCCCACTGCAGTTCTAGCTATTTCAAATGCTCAAAAATTACTGTATAAAGTCTACAAAACCTTTACGAGAAACGTCTGGAGACGCCCCAAAATAGCTGGCTAAAACTTGACATTTTGGCCTTTTCACCCAAAATAACCGTAAAAAAAAAAAAATACCTGATTTGAGGAGGGTGGGTTGTAAATTACATTTGTAGGTGTTAATGTTACACAAAATGACCCCAATGACGGCCCATTATGTTTATTTAACAGTTTAGTTGTAAGCGTGTACATGTACTCCCAAAGCAAATCCTTATAAATGTGCCTATCAAATGTTTCACCCACCCCTCCCCCGTGCTGCCCCAGGTCTGATGTGGAGGTTTGGTCACATGTTTCAAGCCCCAGGGTGGGGATTGTGGTCACTAAAAAGTCATTGTTACCATTGGTTTACTACATGTACATGCAAAGGCAAACACTAGTGCACCCCACCCTTGGGGGTCGAAGATTGTCAACTTTTTGCCCGAGTGTGGAGGAATTTGTCACTGCAAAAGTGACAATCCCCACATCTTTGGTGGGCAGACCGGGGGTGGGGGGGGGGGGGGGGGGAGACAACAGATAGGCACATTAGGTCTCGCTAAGGGCAGGGTCGACCACATCCTGAAGCCAAAATGTGACCCACTCTGCAAAAAAGAGTCTGATGTGTTAACAATAACTGTTTTAAGTTTTACAGTTGGTCAGAAAGAGCATGAAATAAGCTTTCATTCGACATTATGGCACAATTCTGTAGTGTACTGCATTGGTCTTTTACAATTGTTTGAAAGTTTCTTTTTCGCAGTTATATTAAAAATGTCTTTGAACAGATATTAAGAGTTACAATTTTAGTGCTTCGTTAGATGCTATGGTTAGAGGATGACAAAAACCTTGATTATATCTACTTTAGGGATCAAAACAACCTTTTCAAACGATCAGTTCAGAAAAAAATTAGGTGTCAGAGAAACCAAAATTCCTTAAAACCAGAAAATGATTTGTTGAAATAAAAATCACCTCTGAGAAAATAAGCAGTCCTTTACGTGAAAATGTATAATGAGAAATCAGACTCATTTTTGCAGAGCGGGTCACAAATAACTTTGCTACCCTAGACCTTAACTTATGAAATTGTCTTGTTATTAACACCTATATATTATATAAACGGGATTATTGTTTTTCGTCTAGTACAAGATGGGCGAAACAATAACCACATGGTTTCACTTCTATTTGGTCACTTTGTGGGATCTGGTATGAAAATGAGTATGTTTTCCATCTCACGTTCATCATTTCCGTCTCGCGCTCATCGATATGGGTACCAGTTATGTACACTAAGGGTTGCTTGGCAGTACAAAATATTGGTGTGCTTTTGTCAAATGTGATGTCATGTGCATAGTGTGTCTTAGGTGCCGGTAAATGAACAGGTTGACCTTCAAGCAACAATAACAAATCATTCCAAGGAATGACTTTGGAGTTCCAACGGAAATCATTCAAAAAAATTACTTCATCTAATTCTGCCCCTACCCAAGCAAAAGTCCCAGTTGCAGGATTAGTGAATGTTTTATATATACTTGACAGGGCCTGAAACATAAATGTTTTTCCACAATTGGCTGGGCCGGTAATCATAAGGTTTCGATATTTTCCCCTTCCATTCAACAACAATAAATAGACACTAGTTGCAAAATGTTGTATGTCAATTCCATTATTTACCAAAATTTCGAGTGCACATTGTAGCCACTGACCGTTGCATACACATTTTTCTGGGTGTTGGGCAACATCGAGTAGTACTTCCGTTCTGGTCATTGTAGATCTTTGAAGCGTTTCTTGAGAGTGCGCTATTTCCCAGCCGACCTGAAGGCAACAAAAAAGGAATAAGTTTGATTAAGCAAATGAAATAAATGCATTGCTCTGAAACTGCTTTAATTACTGTGTTCCCAAATGATGCATTTTTTAACAGTAAACTAATAAGGCCGTGGCTATTTTTACGTGACCGTAATCCTACGTACTCTGGCTATTTGTACGCGAGTTCCGGTAGCGCATGCGCATCCATGTTACAACCATGCATGTTTCAATGGGGATATAACAGGGGAAACTCAATACGCGCGGAACGTATGAAGACCAACGACGGAATTGACAGCCATAATTTACCACAATCCATGGATACAGTCCCTAGTTTGTTTTTTTATACACTCCCTAGTTTTTCGTATGTACACTACTAGTGTTATACCTTTTTCTATAATAAAACTAGTAAAGACCTATAGATGAAATTATTTAGGTGCATAATTAACCAATAATTTTAGTTAATTTAGGAACTCGCGTAAAAATAGGCGAAGTACGTAGGGTTACGGTCACGTAAAAATAGCCACTTTGAACTAATACTAGTAATTGTACTAATATAATAATAAAGCACGTTAACCCACACAACAATACTGCCAGTGCGAGTATCATGGCATGCATTGCATGCAACGACCATGCCGTTGGCATGTAGACAAACCATGGAATCGGGTGAATATTACTAATACTAACGTTACTGCCGTTTCATTTGTGACAACGCTTTACCAAATCACTGCCATATTAATATAAAAAAGTGTGCCCAATTACATTAAACAACTGTGTTTGTTGGCAAAACCACTACTACATCATGTGTACGTACGTGTATGCAACAGCCGGCCGGCATACTTTAAACCAATGAGGGCCGGGCGCAGCTCACAGATAATGACTTCAGTGCGTGGCGCCCTCTCGTGGCAAATTAATTCGTCAAAGAATGGGTAGCCGATATATATTGCTCAGTTTTCTATGCGAAAAGACTTTTTAAAACTATAAATACATCAAACAAATATTCTATACTAACCTGAATAGCTTCCTCGGTCACACGTTTTCCACGATTGACGATAAAACGAAGAAGATCCAGTTTCCCTTCCGCTTTTTGGCGATCTGCGTAAGCCACCAACTCCAGTCGCGTTTTCAAGTTTTTCTGGACCACCAGTTGAGAGACATCGAATGAAGTCAGTTTGGGGGGGCGCTTACCTCTGCCTCTGCCTTCTGATGACGTCGATTCGCCTACGTTGCCGACAGGATCGGCAATAAATGGTTCTTGTGAGATCTGAACAACGGCTTGCGATGCGGCGTCAGTAGTCGGTGCAATTGAACTGTCCAAATCTGGGTGCCCCGGTGACTGTAAATAATTTAAATCGGTTTTTGTCACGTACTTCCATGCGCTATAATAGTTGTGGTGGAGGGCCGAAAAATTGACCGCGAGTCCATCGTGTTGAGCTAAATAGTTACGTATTCGCAACCATCGCTGCGTTTTGTCCAATTTGACGGAAAGGTGAAAATGCTGGCCACCATTGGCGTGAAATTCCTGCGAACAAGCCCACTGAACCACTCTTGCAGTGCTGGCTATTTCAAACGCCCGAACAACTGTATCGACAAAACCTTGACGAGAAACGTCTGGAGACGCTTGACTTAATGTGATGAGGTATACTTTACGCACTTGGCGCGAATTTAAATTATTAGCCATCCTCAAAAGGTGTGTGAATGGGCAATGTGATGGCTGATATAGACACGGTGATAATGAACACCGATTTTGAGTTCGCTAGATAAATATAGGTTTTCGCGGATAAGCTTCATTGCACTACACCTGTTACAGGAATTTCAATTATCCATCGCACAAGCCTGTATACGAGTCTGGTGCTCCTATATTTTCGGTTCACATTGACGTATCCGCGCAGATTCTCTCTGTTACATAAGAAAATTGTGCTGACGGTTTACCACTTGGTAAACCGAATGGTAAAAGAGTTTTTTTTAATTTAGACTCTTTCTTCACTGAAAACGGTGAACCGTTGTTTATTTGGTTGCCACGGGTGGCAACCAATAGGACCGCGCGATCATGCATATTACAACCCTATCAACCCCAAGAGTGCCATATGGACTCATTGAAGCATACGCTCTCGTTACCATTGTGACTTTAAGTCACACAAATACAATCGGATTTCATTCCCATTGGGCCCTTATGGCACATTGCCATTTCGCATTGAACTGAAATGTAAATAGCGCCCTCACTTTGGAGATCGGCCTCTGATTGGCGGAGACCCCGAGCGCGCGTCCTCTTGCGCGCGTGGGTATGAAATATTATAGGATTAGGATTCACCAAATAGAGACGCTCGTCACAGAAAACCAGTCATAATGGCGGATCCATCCGACATTCTTGACGAAATATTCGCGGATAGCGGTTCTGATAATGATATATCTGATGAGACTTCCTTATCATCCACCACAGAAGAAAGTGACGATTCGGAAGAGTTTGTCGCTACCTGCTCAAAGTCAAAGTCATCCGACAAGCCGAATTTCAGGTAAAGAGGTTACTAATAATTATAAGTAGTAAAATGCTATGATGAGACTGAGTACGACTCGAGAACGTGAATTTAGTTACACAGGAATAAAGCGAATAAACAGTACATTGTGTGAGCCTACACTTGTTGGGAATTTATATTAATGTAACAATATACCCTGGCTCTAGATGTATTTCGCCAAAAAAAAAGGGAAAATGCCTCCCTTTCACTAGTTACAATAAATCAGAAATGTGCATCAAGTAGAACAGGCTGTGTGCACAAAAAAATCCTATTCAGAAAATGAGTCTTCAAACAAACAGCGCCCTCACACATTTATCAATGTGCTTACCCAAGCACATTGAATAATGTGTGAGGGCAGTGTTTCTTTGAAGACCCATTTTCTGATTAGAAAAATAATATTAAAATGTTGATTTTCGTGCACACTAATCCTTTAATTTGTTATTCAAATTAAACTATTTTTGAACTCATGATTGTTGTATGCGCTATGCCTTTGCTGTCTAGTACCATTAGGAAGAAGTTTCTCCAATCAATATAGCGCCCTCTGACATTTCTTAATATGTTAATATTCTCACTTCAGGTCTGGATGGCATAAAACAAGCTCCTATAAGCGGCCACCTGCGAATTTCAGTGGACAAGCTGGACCTACGCAAGATTTCAGTGGACTATCACCGATGGAGACCTTTGAACTCTTTTTTTGCCATGCAGTCTGGCAGTTGATGGTGACCGAGACGAACCGATATGCCGACCAAAGCGTGCCTGGAAATACATCCTGGACTCCAACAAATGTTCCAGAAATGAGGCGTTTTTTGGCATTGCTTCTGTGTATGGGGATCAACAAAAGGCCTCGCTATGCTATGCACTGGTCGAGGTCAGAAGTTCTGCGAAGCCCTGTGTATCCGTCAACCATGTCCCGCAACCGATTTGACGCAATCCTGCGATTTTTCCACCTTGCCAACAATCGAGCTGATGAAACTATCACTGATGATGACAAGCTGTCTAAAGTTCGCCCCCTGCTAGACATCGTATTGCCCTCGTTTCGTCAAATTTATAAACCCGGACGGAACCTCTCACCAGACGAGATTATGATAAAATTTAAAGGGCGACTGGGTTTCAAACAATACATGCCACGCAAGGCTGCCAAATGGGGGTTAAAATGCTTCTCATTATGTGAATCCGAAACTGGGTATTGTTGTAATTGGCAGGTTTTTACCGGGTCCAAGGCCAAGTCAGACCAATTCAGTCCGCCTTTGATGGCGTATGCTACCACGAACCATCCACGTAACCTTTCAGCATCAGGCCAAGTAGTCATCGACCTTTTGAAAGGGCTAGAACATAAAGGACATATTGTTTTTATGGATAATTGGTATACTAGTCCTGCACTCGTACACAAATTATCGCAGTTAGGATTTAGTTCCCGTGGAACAGTACGCTACACATCACAAGGGATTCCAGAGATTGCAAATCCCAAGAAGTTTCCCATACGGAAAGGCGATGACCCCCAGTTTTACACGAAAGCCGGGCAACTCTGCATTGTTTGGCAGGATAGAAAGCGTGTAACACTTCTGACGAATTATGGCGACTGCAGTATGGACACAAAAGAAATTCGCTGCAAAAACAGTTCCACCGGACTTCGTGAGATTCACAAACCTTCTGTCGTTCAGGATTATAACAGGTTTATGGGTGGTTCAGATTTAGCCGCCCAATTATGGCAGTACTATGCACACCACCATAGATCCCTAAAATGGTGGAAACGCGTTTTCCTAAATATCCTTGATATCAGTTTGCTTAACGCTACTATCCTTTTTAACTACCTGCCGAGCAACAAAAAACTAACTAGCTTGGAGTTCCGGGTGAAGGTCATCGAGGGACTTCTTCGTTCAAGCCCAGCACACCTTGGCAATGAAGCGTCACGTCTTTCGAGTCAACATTATCCTGGGAGAAGTGTGGCCGGCAAAAAGCAGAACTGTGTCGTTTGTAGTACAAAAGCCAAGCGGAAGCAAACTCGTACTATGTGTAAAAAGTGTAAAAAGCCAATGTGTGTACTGCCATGCTTTGAGAAGTATCACAGTTTGTGATCAACATTTAGGAGATTTTTAGATTGTGGTCCAGCTGCCCCCCCCCCCCCCCCCCCCCCCAAACAATGTTGAAAAGATTGTGTGCCCACCGGCGACCCAACCTTTGAAGAACAATCTTTTCAACATTGTTTGGGGGGGGGGGGGGGGGGGGGGTGGTAGTAGTCAAGTTTAAGTAATTACCCAAACATTCCTAAATAGCAAACAAAACCAGTACTTGTAGTTAGTTCGAATTTATGAAGTGCCGCTGACCAAAACAATCTACATGTATATTCTACTGTAATTGTCAGAATAACTTTGCTACCCTACACTTTAACTTATGAAATTGTATTGTTATTAACACCTTTATATTATATAAACGGGATTATTGGGTTTTTTTTGTCTAGTACAAAATGGGCGAAACAATAACCACATGGTTTTAGATCTATTTTGTAAATTTGTGGGATGTGGTGTGAAAATCAGTATGTTTTCCATCTCACGTTCATCATTTCTGTCTCACGCTCATCGATATGGGTACCAGTTATGTACACTAAGGGTTGCTTGGCAGTACAAAATATTTCCGTGTTTTTGTCAATTTTGATGTCGTGTGTCTAGGGTGCCGGTAAATGAACTGGTTGACCTTCGAGCAACAATAATAAATCATTCAAAGGAATGACTTTGGGGTTCCAAGGGAAATCATTCAAAAAAATAACTTCATCTAATTCTGCCCCTACCCAAGCAAAAGTCCCAGTTGCAGGATTAGTGAATGTTTTATATATACTTGACAGGGCCTGAAACATAAATGTTTTCCCACAATTGGCGGGGCCAGTAATCATAAGGTTTCGATATTTTCCCCTTCCATTTAACAACAATAAATAGACACTAGTTGCAAAATGTTGTATGTCAATTCCATTAGTAACTTGGGTTTTAGGAACCACCGCTGAACAAAACAATCTACATCTAATTACCAGAACAATTATCATTTTGAGTCTCATTCATGAGATTGTCTAATGAGGGCGCTATACACTGAAAGTTTTCTAAAATGTGCCTGGTAAATAACTGAACATGCTATGCCTACAACTGTGGGAACCAAAGCATGTGTGATGAAATGTGTCTTGGGATTGATAGGGTTAACAAGACCGCTTTTTTTTGGCTACGATTTTCAATGTAAATGGGATTTCCTTACTTATGTGGTTGCTGACTAGGTATTTGCCATACTTGGAGGTTTTTCAAATGAGCTCAAACCAAGAAAAAGGACATATTTATTAGTTTGTTTTTGGGTTGGGTTGGGGGGGGGGGGGGGGGGTGCTCGAGCTATTACATACATGTAATTGTTTTAACCGCAGTATGTAAGCAAATAAAATAAAGGAACTGTCTGTTGTCATTCATGTGTACATTTAACATTTTAATATGGGTTTCTTTATTAGATTCTTACATTTAATTCCATATTAATAATGCTAGGATCAATTGCAAGTTTACATGTGTTACAGTTTGGAGAGAAGCAATTTACTTAGTAACTTGATTTTTAATGGGCCATTATAAACAATATTGGATGTACCATAATTAAACACAGAGAAATACTCTAAAAATGACCTGTTCAGTTTTGTATATCGGCCTCACTAAATTGGTTGGAAGGAACTCTTGTATATTCAAATGTCCTATTAATATGTGTGGATATTGACATTCACAAAAAATTACTCTTCATTGCATTAAAACATCAAACTTTGTGAACTAGGCAGAGCGTACCAGGGTTTTCCCAAAAAGAAAACATTGCGGCAACCGATGTTGCGATAAAGTTAAAATTGACAAACTTGGTTACATGTACAGTTCAAAGGTGCATGGCAATACATGTACAGTACTACAATGCAAAATTGCAATTCTCTATAGGACCGTTACAATTGTGCTTGAAATTCGAGAATAGCAAAAGGTGATTTTACACACTCATTTAGTGGCCAGGTGCTGTGTCACATGTATGTATTAAGCTTTGTATGACAAATAGACATTTGCATAAAATGGACAAAGTTTATTATTTATGGTAGTGACCTGTATAACGATGTACAGACCAGACAATACATATTTTATTATAAATAATACAAATATCCTCAAATTAAAAGGCCAACCCCACAACAAATTGTGTTTACAGTAACCCGACAGACCTGGATGATGATTTTCGGACTCTTTATGGACCTTTGACTAGTTCATACTGTTAACCAGTTCGCGCCGGGATTATTTTAACATCGCCGAGCCTACGGGCGGGATTATTTTTAACGAAACTCGATCCGAAGCGTGTTCAGGCCGATAGTGCTGGGTAGCACACCCACGCATTTCCGGCCTTGCGCGCTGCTGACATACATTTCCGAACTTGAACTTGGCGTGTTTATTCGTCATCCGTTTTGAATTTGGGGAAATTTTTGCGTTTATATACGTCATCCGGCGCGAACTGGTTAAAATGAACACTCATTTCAAATATCTTCTCGGAACATAATCATTTTTCACACTTGCAACTGGACTGAAATGGAAAACACCAGACAAACTCAATATTTCACTGCCTACCTACGGAGTGTTTTTTTTTAAGCCGTTACCATTTATTTTGTTTGTCCTAAACTAATATGTAGTTTTTTTGGTTTTTTTTTTTTTTTGGGGGGGGGGGGCACCTTGGAAAGACAGCCAGGTTAATTGTACCGCATTTCTGGTAAATAAACTTTGGGATGGAAAAAATTACTTAAATTTACTGCGACATTCATCAAATTAATTAGGCTGTAGGTTCGCCATGACAATGGTAAATAAGCCATTCCTGGTAAATAAACTGTGGAATGGAAACAATTACTTAAATTTACTGTGACATTCATCAAAATAATTAGGCTGTAGGTTCACTATCACCGTGTCCAAGCCATCACTCTTATAGTGTTTATTGTTTGTGACCGTCCACCACGAATGGGCTTTAAAGTGGCAGATGTTATTAGGCAGAAGGGACCAAACCTTGACAAATAAGTCGGTTGTCAATTTCTTATTTTTTTTTTAATTCTAAAGTGGTCGTTTATTCTTTTAGTTTTGAGAATTTCATATTGAGCATCCTTTTAAAAAATTTCCGAATACATGCTTTTTCACGACAATCCGTTTAGAAATCCGTACAAATCTGACACAACTTAGAACACCATAGCGTGCAAAGCTGATTAAAGGGTACCTGAAATTCAAAACTCTAATATGATGAAATCTACGCTCTAATAACGCTAAATACTTAACAACTACAAAAACGTCAGATATTTGTTTATGTTTGCTCATTAATCGTGACTGTAACATGAAAAGCAATATGCACCGTGTCCTTGCCCACAAAAGATGACGTCACGGTAAGAACATAGCATGGCTATATACACAAACACACTCGCACGCATGTCGCAATCGATCGTCAAACAGCTAGGCTGCGCATGGTATAGCCACGCTATGTTCTTGCCGCAACGTCATCTTTTGTGGGCGGGGGCACGGTGCCTATTGCTTTTCATTTTAGGGTCACGTCAACCCTCCGAGACACCGACCCAAATAATTCACGCGGTTGCACTTGGGTGCTCATGAGAGAGGCATGTGTGTAATATGTATAGAACTGAGTTCACAGGAGTGAACGAACTCTGTGTCAAACATAAATTTACAGGTGGGAAACAAGGGTAGTTAGGAAACAAATTCAGCAGAATTGGCCCAAAGATGTCGTATGTTTGACACGAACTCTGTGTCAAACATGCTTTTACAGCCTGTATAGGTGGGGTATGAGTTAGAAAAGAAAGGGAAAAAAAACAGAATTGGCTCAACAATTTTTTAGTGAAATACACAAAAGTATGAAAACTTGCCTCACAGATAAGCCCCTCGGCTTGACAGAGGGTTAATGAGCAAACAACAAATATGCAGTTTTGGCAGTTAAGTATTCAGCGCTATTGAAGCGTATCACTAGCCATATTAACGTTTTGAATTTCAGGTACCCTTTCAGTATACCGTTTCCAAAATTACATTCACCTGAATAATGCAAAATACAAACTTTACAGCCCGTTCGTGGTACATGTTCACATTTTGGGTCTAGATATGTTGAAGACTACATTGGTTTAAATTAACACGCATAATGAAGTTGAGTAAAAAGTTCAATTTAACATGTATACATATGTATACATGTTAAAATATGATGGATTACACCAGCAACACCGGGATAATCCCTTCTCTTTGACCGAAAAGTGTGCCTGCAGTGTTCTTTAACGTGCACCGCCATTTCCGATACACGGGACCACTTATTCAGTCCAGGAGATTACCTCTAATTATGGGCAGAGTGACCAATTTGTCCAAACGCCTTTGCACAAAGAAAAATGGACAATCATCATCTACACATTTCAATCTCTAATTTCACCGGTGCATTTCACATGTTGTCGTTGCAAAGTCACTATGCCCATCCGATGGAGGTAATCTTCTGGACTTATTTTACGTCCCATCCGAAGGACAAGTAATTAGGGTTAAGTAATTGAAGTGTCATTTTTGATGACGTCATTAAGACGTCACCTATTGTTCTGGATCTGGATAATTTTGGTTTTGTTTGAAAGAGGTTGCCCTTTAATTGTAGTACTATAAAACTTGACTATACCCCTATTACATTGGAATTTATGACCATGTGCATCAACCAATTTCTTCTTTTTAAAAAAAAAACAAAAAAAAACAAGCAGGATTTGCTTTGGGTGTACATGTACTGTACATCTAGTTCAAATTTCTTTTATAAGGATTTATTTTGGGTGAAAAAGCCAAAGGTTAAACTTTTGTGAAAATGCTGGCCACCAATCACCATTCGAGTGAAATTTCTGCGAACAAGCCCACTGCAGTTCTAGCTATTTCAAATGCTCAAAAATTACTGTATAAAGTCTACAAAACCTTTACGAGAAACGTCTGGAGACGCCCCAAAATAGCTGGCTAAAACTTGACATTTTGGCCTTTTCACCCAAAATAACCGTAAAAAAAAAAAAATACCTGATTTGAGGAGGGTGGGTTGTAAATTACATTTGTAGGTGTTAATGTTACACAAAATGACCCCAATGACGGCCCATTATGTTTATTTAACAGTTTAGTTGTAAGCGTGTACATGTACTCCCAAAGCAAATCCTTATAAATGTGCCTATCAAATGTTTCACCCACCCCTCCCCCGTGCTGCCCCAGGTCTGATGTGGAGGTTTGGTCACATGTTTCAAGCCCCAGGGTGGGGATTGTGGTCACTAAAAAGTCATTGTTACCATTGGTTTACTACATGTACATGCAAAGGCAAACACTAGTGCACCCCACCCTTGGGGGTCGAAGATTGTCAACTTTTTGCCCGAGTGTGGAGGAATTTGTCACTGCAAAAGTGACAATCCCCACATCTTGGGTGGGCAGACCGGGGGTGGGGGGGGGGGGGGGGAGACAACAGATAGGCACATTAGGTCTCGCTAAGGGCAGGGTCGACCACATCCTGAAGCCAAAATGTGACCCACTCTGCAAAAAAGAGTCTGATGTGTTAACAATAACTGTTTTAAGTTTTACAGTTGGTCAGAAAGAGCATGAAATAAGCTTTCATTCGACATTATGGCACAATTCTGTAGTGTACTGCATTGGTCTTTTACAATTGTTTGAAAGTTTCTTTTTCGCAGTTATATTAAAAATGTCTTTGAACAGATATTAAGAGTTACAATTTTAGTGCTTCGTTAGATGCTATGGTTAGAGGATGACAAAAACCTTGATTATATCTACTTTAGGGATCAAAACAACCTTTTCAAACGATCAGTTCAGAAAAAAATTAGGTGTCAGAGAAACCAAAATTCCTTAAAACCAGAAAATGATTTGTTGAAATAAAAATCACCTCTGAGAAAATAAGCAGTCCTTTACGTGAAAATGTATAATGAGAAATCAGACTCATTTTTGCAGAGCGGGTCACAAATAACTTTGCTACCCTAGACCTTAACTTATGAAATTGTCTTGTTATTAACACCTATATATTATATAAACGGGATTATTGTTTTTCGTCTAGTACAAGATGGGCGAAACAATAACCACATGGTTTCACTTCTATTTGGTCACTTTGTGGGATCTGGTATGAAAATGAGTATGTTTTCCATCTCACGTTCATCATTTCCGTCTCGCGCTCATCGATATGGGTACCAGTTATGTACACTAAGGGTTGCTTGGCAGTACAAAATATTGGTGTGCTTTTGTCAAATGTGATGTCATGTGCATAGTGTGTCTTAGGTGCCGGTAAATGAACAGGTTGACCTTCAAGCAACAATAACAAATCATTCCAAGGAATGACTTTGGAGTTCCAACGGAAATCATTCAAAAAAATTACTTCATCTAATTCTGCCCCTACCCAAGCAAAAGTCCCAGTTGCAGGATTAGTGAATGTTTTATATATACTTGACAGGGCCTGAAACATAAATGTTTTTCCACAATTGGCTGGGCCGGTAATCATAAGGTTTCGATATTTTCCCCTTCCATTCAACAACAATAAATAGACACTAGTTGCAAAATGTTGTATGTCAATTTCATTATTTACCAAAATTTCGAGTGCACATTGTAGCCACTGACCGTTGCATACACATTTTTCTGGGTGTTGGGCAACATCGAGTAGTACTTCCGTTCTGGTCATTGTAGATCTTTGAAGCGTTTCTTGAGAGTGCGCTATTTCCCAGCCGACCTGAAGGCAACAAAAAAGGAATAAGTTTGATTAAGCAAATGAAATAAATGCATTGCTCTGAAACTGCTTTAATTACTGTGTTCCCAAATGATGCATTTTTTAACAGTAAACTAATAAGGCCGTGGCTATTTTTACGTGACCGTAATCCTACGTACTCTGGCTATTTGTACGCGAGTTCCGGTAGCGCATGCGCATCCATGTTACAACCATGCATGTTTCAATGGGGATATAACAGGGGAAACTCAATACGCGCGGAACGTATGAAGACCAACGACGGAATTGACAGCCATAATTTACCACAATCCATGGATACAGTCCCTAGTTTGTTTTTTTATACACTCCCTAGTTTTTCGTATGTACACTACTAGTGTTATACCTTTTTCTATAATAAAACTAGTAAAGACCTATAGATGAAATTATTTAGGTGCATAATTAACCAATAATTTTAGTTAATTTAGGAACTCGCGTAAAAATAGGCGAAGTACGTAGGGTTACGGTCACGTAAAAATAGCCACTTTGAACTAATACTAGTAATTGTACTAATATAATAATAAAGCACGTTAACCCACACAACAATACTGCCAGTGCGAGTATCATGGCATGCATTGCATGCAACGACCATGCCGTTGGCATGTAGACAAACCATGGAATCGGGTGAATATTACTAATACTAACGTTACTGCCGTTTCATTTGTGACAACGCTTTACCAAATCACTGCCATATTAATATAAAAAAGTGTGCCCAATTACATTAAACAACTGTGTTTGTTGGCAAAACCACTACTACATCATGTGTACGTACGTGTATGCAACAGCCGGCCGGCATACTTTAAACCAATGAGGGCCGGGCGCAGCTCACAGATAATGACTTCAGTGCGTGGCGCCCTCTCGTGGCAAATTAATTCGTCAAAGAATGGGTAGCCGATATATATTGCTCAGTTTTCTATGCGAAAAGACTTTTTAAAACTATAAATACATCAAACAAATATTCTATACTAACCTGAATAGCTTCCTCGGTCACACGTTTTCCACGATTGACGATAAAACGAAGAAGATCCAGTTTCCCTTCCGCTTTTTGGCGATCTGCGTAAGCCACCAACTCCAGTCGCGTTTTCAAGTTTTTCTGGACCACCAGTTGAGAGACATCGAATGAAGTCAGTTTGGGGGGGCGCTTACCTCTGCCTCTGCCTTCTGATGACGTCGATTCGCCTACGTTGCCGACAGGATCGGCAATAAATGGTTCTTGTGAGATCTGAACAACGGCTTGCGATGCGGCGTCAGTAGTCGGTGCAATTGAACTGTCCAAATCTGGGTGCCCCGGTGACTGTAAATAATTTAAATCGGTTTTTGTCACGTACTTCCATGCGCTATAATAGTTGTGGTGGAGGGCCGAAAAATTGACCGCGAGTCCATCGTGTTGAGCTAAATAGTTACGTATTCGCAACCATCGCTGCGTTTTGTCCAATTTGACGGAAAGGTGAAAATGCTGGCCACCATTGGCGTGAAATTCCTGCGAACAAGCCCACTGAACCACTCTTGCAGTGCTGGCTATTTCAAACGCCCGAACAACTGTATCGACAAAACCTTGACGAGAAACGTCTGGAGACGCTTGACTTAATGTGATGAGGTATACTTTACGCACTTGGCGCGAATTTAAATTATTAGCCATCCTCAAAAGGTGTGTGAATGGGCAATGTGATGGCTGATATAGACACGGTGATAATGAACACCGATTTTGAGTTCGCTAGATAAATATAGGTTTTCGCGGATAAGCTTCATTGCACTACACCTGTTACAGGAATTTCAATTATCCATCGCACAAGCCTGTATACGAGTCTGGTGCTCCTATATTTTCGGTTCACATTGACGTATCCGCGCAGATTCTCTCTGTTACATAAGAAAATTGTGCTGACGGTTTACCACTTGGTAAACCGAATGGTAAAAGAGTTTTTTTTAATTTAGACTCTTTCTTCACTGAAAACGGTGAACCGTTGTTTATTTGGTTGCCACGGGTGGCAACCAATAGGACCGCGCGATCATGCATATTACAACCCTATCAACCCCAAGAGTGCCATATGGACTCATTGAAGCATACGCTCTCGTTACCATTGTGACTTTAAGTCACACAAATACAATCGGATTTCATTCCCATTGGGCCCTTATGGCACATTGCCATTTCGCATTGAACTGAAATGTAAATAGCGCCCTCACTTTGGAGATCGGCCTCTGATTGGCGGAGACCCCGAGCGCGCGTCCTCTTGCGCGCGTGGGTATGAAATATTATAGGATTAGGATTCACCAAATAGAGACGCTCGTCACAGAAAACCAGTCATAATGGCGGATCCATCCGACATTCTTGACGAAATATTCGCGGATAGCGGTTCTGATAATGATATATCTGATGAGACTTCCTTATCATCCACCACAGAAGAAAGTGACGATTCGGAAGAGTTTGTCTGCTACCTGCTCAAAGTCAAAGTCATCCGACAAGCCGAATTTCAGGTAAAGAGGTTACTAATAATTATAAGTAGTAAAATGCTATGATGAGACTGAGTACGACTCGAGAACGTGAATTTAGTTACCACAGGAATAAAGCGAATAAACAGTACATTGTGTGAGCCTACACTTGTTGGGAATTTATATTAATGTAACAA
This sequence comes from Crossaster papposus, assembly GCA_037893245.1. Classification (NCBI taxonomy): domain Eukaryota; kingdom Metazoa; phylum Echinodermata; class Asteroidea; order Velatida; family Solasteridae; genus Crossaster; species Crossaster papposus. The sequence goes on along the minus strand of JBAIAA010000669.1, from coordinate 41,044 downwards.
TATACCCTGGCCTCTAGATGTATTTCGCCAAAAAAAAAGGGAAAATGCCTCCTTTCACTAGTTACAATAAATCAGAAATGTGCATCAAGTAGAACAGGCTGTGTGCACAAAAAAATCCTATTCAGAAAAGAGTCTTCAAACAAAAGCGCCCTCACACATTTATCAATGTGCTTACCCAAGCACATTGAATAATGTGTGAGGGCAGTGTTTCTTTGAAGACCCATTTTCTGATTAGAAAAATAATATTAAAATGTTGATTTTCGTGCACACTAATCCTTTAATTTGTTATTCAAATTAAACTATTTTTGAACTCATGATTGTTGTATGCGCTATGCCTTTGCTGTCTAGTACCATTAGGAAGAAGTTTCTCCAATCAATATAGCGCCCTCTGACATTTCTTAATATGTTAATATTCTCACTTCAGGTCTGGATGGCATAAAACAAGCTCCTATAAGCGGCCACCTGCGAATTTCAGTGGACAAGCTGGACCTACGCAAGATTTCAGTGGACTATCACCGATGGAGACCTTTGAACTCTTTTTTTGCCATGCAGTCTGGCAGTTGATGGTGACCGAGACGAACCGATATGCCGACCAAAGCGTGCCTGGAAATACATCCTGGACTCCAACAAATGTTCCAGAAATGAGGCGTTTTTTGGCATTGCTTCTGTGTATGGGGATCAACAAAAGGCCTCGCTATGCTATGCACTGGTCGAGGTCAGAAGTTCTGCGAAGCCCTGTGTATCCGTCAACCATGTCCCGCAACCGATTTGACGCAATCCTGCGATTTTTCCACCTTGCCAACAATCGAGCTGATGAAACTATCACTGATGATGACAAGCTGTCTAAAGTTCGCCCCCTGCTAGACATCGTATTGCCCTCGTTTCGTCAAATTTATAAACCCGGACGGAACCTCTCACCAGACGAGACTATGATAAAATTTAAAGGGCGACTGGGTTTCAAACAATACATGCCACGCAAGGCTGCCAAATGGGGGTTAAAATGCTTCTCATTATGTGAATCCGAAACTGGGTATTGTTGTAATTGGCAGGTTTTTACCGGGTCCAAGGCCAAGTCAGACCAATTCAGTCCGCCTTTGATCGCGTATGCTACCACGAACCATCCACGTAACCTTTCAGCATCAGGCCAAGTAGTCATCGACCTTTTGAAAGGGCTAGAACATAAAGGACATATTGTTTTTATGGATAATTGGTATACTAGTCCTGCACTCGTACACAAATTATCGCAGTTAGGATTTAGTTCCCGTGGAACAGTACGCTACACATCACAAGGGATTCCAGAGATTGCAAATCCCAAGAAGTTTCCCATACGGAAAGGCGATGACCCCCAGTTTTACACGAAAGCCGGGCAACTCTGCATTGTTTGGCAGGATAGAAAGCGTGTAACACTTCTGACGAATTATGGCGACTGCAGTATGGACACAAAAGAAATTCGCTGCAAAAACAGTTCCACCGGACTTCGTGAGATTCACAAACCTTCTGTCGTTCAGGATTATAACAGGTTTATGGGTGGTTCAGATTTAGCCGCCCAATTATGGCAGTACTATGCACACCACCATAGATCCCTAAAATGGTGGAAACGCGTTTTCCTAAATATCCTTGATATCAGTTTGCTTAACGCTACTATCCTTTTTAACTACCTGCCGAGCAACAAAAAACTAACTAGCTTGGAGTTCCGGGTGAAGGTCATCGAGGGACTTCTTCGTTCAAGCCCAGCACACCTTGGCAATGAAGCGTCACGTCTTTCGAGTCAACATTATCCTGGGAGAAGTGTGGCCGGCAAAAAGCAGAACTGTGTCGTTTGTAGTACAAAAGCCAAGCGGAAGCAAACTCGTACTATGTGTAAAAAGTGTAAAAAGCCAATGTGTGTACTGCCATGCTTTGAGAAGTATCACAGTTTGTGATCAACATTTAGGAGATTTTTAGATTGTGGTCCAGCTGCCCCCCCCCCCCCCCCAAACAATGTTGAAAAGATTGTGTGCCCACCGGCGACCCAACCTTTGAAGAACAATCTTTTCAACATTGTTTGGGGGGGGGGGGGGGGGGGGGGGTGGTAGTAGTCAAGTTTAAGTAATTACCCAAACATTCCTAAATAGCAAACAAAACCAGTACTTGTAGTTAGTTCGAATTTATGAAGTGCCGCTGACCAAAACAATCTACATGTATATTCTACTGTAATTGTCAGAATAACTTTGCTACCCTACACTTTAACTTATGAAATTGTATTGTTATTAACACCTTTATATTATATAAACGGGATTATTGGTTTTTTTTTGTCTAGTACAAAATGGGCGAAACAATAACCACATGGTTTTAGATCTATTTTGTAAATTTGTGGGATGTGGTGTGAAAATCAGTATGTTTTCCATCTCACGTTCATCATTTCTGTCTCACGCTCATCGATATGGGTACCAGTTATGTACACTAAGGGTTGCTTGGCAGTACAAAATATTTCCGTGTTTTTGTCAATTTTGATGTCGTGTGTCTAGGGTGCCGGTAAATGAACTGGTTGACCTTCGAGCAACAATAATAAATCATTCAAAGGAATGACTTTGGGGTTCCAAGGGAAATCATTCAAAAAAATAACTTCATCTAATTCTGCCCCTACCCAAGCAAAAGTCCCAGTTGCAGGATTAGTGAATGTTTTATATATACTTGACAGGGCCTGAAACATAAATGTTTTCCCACAATTGGCGGGGCCAGTAATCATAAGGTTTCGATATTTTCCCCTTCCATTTAACAACAATAAATAGACACTAGTTGCAAAATGTTGTATGTCAATTCCATTAGTAACTTGGGTTTTAGGAACCACCGCTGAACAAAACAATCTACATCTAATTACCAGAACAATTATCATTTTGAGTCTCATTCATGAGATTGTCTAATGAGGGCGCTATACACTGAAAGTTTTCTAAAATGTGCCTGGTAAATAACTGAACATGCTATGCCTACAACTGTGGGAACCAAAGCATGTGTGATGAAATGTGTCTTGGGATTGATAGGGTTAACAAGACCGCTTTTTTTTGGCTACGATTTTCAATGTAAATGGGATTTCCTTACTTATGTGGTTGCTGACTAGGTATTTGCCATACTTGGAGGTTTTTCAAATGAGCTCAAACCAAGAAAAAGGACATATTTATTAGTTTGTTTTTGGGTTGGGTTGGGGGGGGGGGGGGGGGTGCTCGAGCTATTACATACATGTAATTGTTTTAACCGCAGTATGTAAGCAAATAAAATAAAGGAACTGTCTGTTGTCATTCATGTGTACATTTAACATTTTAATATGGGTTTCTTTATTAGATTCTTACATTTAATTCCATATTAATAATGCTAGGATCAATTGCAAGTTTACATGTGTTACAGTTTGGAGAGAAGCAATTTACTTAGTAACTTGATTTTTAATGGGCCATTATAAACAATATTGGATGTACCATAATTAAACACAGAGAAATACTCTAAAAATGACCTGTTCAGTTTTGTATATCGGCCTCACTAAATTGGTTGGAAGGAACTCTTGTATATTCAAATGTCCTATTAATATGTGTGGATATTGACATTCACAAAAAATTACTCTTCATTGCATTAAAACATCAAACTTTGTGAACTAGGCAGAGCGTACCAGGGTTTTCCCAAAAAGAAAACATTGCGGCAACCGATGTTGCGATAAAGTTAAAATTGACAAACTTGGTTACATGTACAGTTCAAAGGTGCATGGCAATACATGTACAGTACTACAATGCAAAATTGCAATTCTCTATAGGACCGTTACAATTGTGCTTGAAATTCGAGAATAGCAAAAGGTGATTTTACACACTCATTTAGTGGCCAGGTGCTGTGTCACATGTATGTATTAAGCTTTGTATGACAAATAGACATTTGCATAAAATGGACAAAGTTTATTATTTATGGTAGTGACCTGTATAACGATGTACAGACCAGACAATACATATTTTATTATAAATAATACAAATATCCTCAAATTAAAAGGCCAACCCCACAACAAATTGTGTTTACAGTAACCCGACAGACCTGGATGATGATTTTCGGACTCTTTATGGACCTTTGACTAGTTCATACTGTTAACCAGTTCGCGCCGGGATTATTTTAACATCGCCGAGCCTACGGGCGGGATTATTTTTAACGAAACTCGATCCGAAGCGTGTTCAGGCCGATAGTGCTGGGTAGCACACCCACGCATTTCCGGCCTTGCGCGCTGCTGACATACATTTCCGAACTTGAACTTGGCGTGTTTATTCGTCATCCGTTTTGAATTTGGGGAAATTTTTGCGTTTATATACGTCATCCGGCGCGAACTGGTTAAAATGAACACTCATTTCAAATATCTTCTCGGAACATAATCATTTTTCACACTTGCAACTGGACTGAAATGGAAAACACCAGACAAACTCAATATTTCACTGCCTACCTACGGAGTGTTTTTTTTTAAGCCGTTACCATTTATTTTGTTTGTCCTAAACTAATATGTAGTTTTTTTGGTTTTTTTTTTTTTTTGGGGGGGGGGGGCACCTTGGAAAGACAGCCAGGTTAATTGTACCGCATTTCTGGTAAATAAACTTTGGGATGGAAAAAATTACTTAAATTTACTGCGACATTCATCAAATTAATTAGGCTGTAGGTTCGCCATGACAATGGTAAATAAGCCATTCCTGGTAAATAAACTGTGGAATGGAAACAATTACTTAAATTTACTGTGACATTCATCAAAATAATTAGGCTGTAGGTTCACTATCACCGTGTCCAAGCCATCACTCTTATAGTGTTTATTGTTTGTGACCGTCCACCACGAATGGGCTTTAAAGTGGCAGATGTTATTAGGCAGAAGGGACCAAACCTTGACAAATAAGTCGGTTGTCAATTTCTTATTTTTTTTTTAATTCTAAAGTGGTCGTTTATTCTTTTAGTTTTGAGAATTTCATATTGAGCATCCTTTTAAAAAATTTCCGAATACATGCTTTTTCACGACAATCCGTTTAGAAATCCGTACAAATCTGACACAACTTAGAACACCATAGCGTGCAAAGCTGATTAAAGGGTACCTGAAATTCAAAACTCTAATATGATGAAATCTACGCTCTAATAACGCTAAATACTTAACAACTACAAAAACGTCAGATATTTGTTTATGTTTGCTCATTAATCGTGACTGTAACATGAAAAGCAATGTGCACCGTGTCCTTGCCCACAAAAGATGACGTCACGGTAAGAACATAGCATGGCTATATACACAAACACACTCGCACGCATGTCGCAATCGATCGTCAAACAGCTAGGCTGCGCATGGTATAGCCACGCTATGTTCTTGCCGCAACGTCATCTTTTGTGGGCGGGGGCACGGTGCCTATTGCTTTTCATTTTAGGGTCACGTCAACCCTCCGAGACACCGACCCAAATAATTCACGCGGTTGCACTTGGGTGCTCATGAGAGAGGCATGTGTGTAATATGTATAGAACTGAGTTCACAGGAGTGAACGAACTCTGTGTCAAACATAAATTTACAGGTGGGAAACAAGGGTAGTTAGGAAACAAATTCAGCAGAATTGGCCCAAAGATGTCGTATGTTTGACACGAACTCTGTGTCAAACATGCTTTTACAGCCTGTATAGGTGGGGTATGAGTTAGAAAAGAAAGGGAAAAAAAACAGAATTGGCTCAACAATTTTTTAGTGAAATACACAAAAGTATGAAAACTTGCCTCACAGATAAGCCCCTCGGCTTGACAGAGGGTTAATGAGCAAACAACAAATATGCAGTTTTGGCAGTTAAGTATTCAGCGCTATTGAAGCGTATCACTAGCCATATTAACGTTTTGAATTTCAGGTACCCTTTCAGTATACCGTTTCCAAAATTACATTCACCTGAATAATGCAAAATACAAACTTTACAGCCCGTTCGTGGTACATGTTCACATTTTGGGTCTAGATATGTTGAAGACTACATTGGTTTAAATTAACACGCATAATGAAGTTGAGTAAAAAGTTCAATTTAACATGTATACATATGTATACATGTTAAAATATGATGGATTACACCAGCAACACCGGGATAATCCCTTCTCTTTGACCGAAAAGTGTGCCTGCAGTGTTCTTTAACGTGCACCGCCATTTCCGATACACGGGACCACTTATTCAGTCCAGGAGATTACCTCTAATTATGGGCAGAGTGACCAATTTGTCCAAACGCCTTTGCACAAAGAAAAATGGACAATCATCATCTACACATTTCAATCTCTAATTTCACCGGTGCATTTCACATGTTGTCGTTGCAAAGTCACTATGCCCATCCGATGGAGGTAATCTTCTGGACTTATTTTACGTCCCATCCGAAGGACAAGTAATTAGGGTTAAGTAATTGAAGTGTCATTTTTGATGACGTCATTAAGACGTCACCTATTGTTCTGGATCTGGATAATTTTGGTTTTGTTTGAAAGAGGTTGCCCTTTAATTGTAGTACTATAAAACTTGACTATACCCCTATTACATTGGAATTTATGACCATGTGCATCAACCAATTTCTTCTTTTTAAAAAAAAAACAAAAAAAAACAAGCAGGATTTGCTTTGGGTGTACATGTACTGTACATCTAGTTCAAATTTCTTTTATAAGGATTTATTTTGGGTGAAAAAGCCAAAGGTTAAACTTTTGTGAAAATGCTGGCCACCAATCACCATTCGAGTGAAATTTCTGCGAACAAGCCCACTGCAGTTCTAGCTATTTCAAATGCTCAAAAATTACTGTATAAAGTCTACAAAACCTTTACGAGAAACGTCTGGAGACGCCCCAAAATAGCTGGCTAAAACTTGACATTTTGGCCTTTTCACCCAAAATAACCGTAAAAAAAAAAAAATACCTGATTTGAGGAGGGTGGGTTGTAAATTACATTTGTAGGTGTTAATGTTACACAAAATGACCCCAATGACGGCCCATTATGTTTATTTAACAGTTTAGTTGTAAGCGTGTACATGTACTCCCAAAGCAAATCCTTATAAATGTGCCTATCAAATGTTTCACCCACCCCTCCCCCGTGCTGCCCCAGGTCTGATGTGGAGGTTTGGTCACATGTTTCAAGCCCCAGGGTGGGGATCGTGGTCACTAAAAAGTCATTGTTACCATTGGTTTACTACATGTACATGCAAAGGCAAACACTAGTGCACCCCACCCTTGGGGGTCGAAGATTGTCAACTTTTTGCCCGAGTGTGGAGGAATTTGTCACTGCAAAAGTGACAATCCCCACATCTTGGGTGGGCAGACCGGGGGTGGGGGGGGGGGGGGGGAGACAACATATAGGCACATTAGGTCTCGCTAAGGGCAGGGTCGACCACATCCTGAAGCCAAAATGTGACCCACTCTGCAAAAAAGAGTCTGATGTGTTAACAATAACTGTTTTAAGTTTTACAGTTGGTCAGAAAGAGCATGAAATAAGCTTTCATTCGACATTATGGCACAATTCTGTAGTGTACTGCATTGGTCTTTTACAATTGTTTGAAAGTTTCTTTTTCGCAGTTATATTAAAAATGTCTTTGAACAGATATTAAGAGTTACAATTTTAGTGCTTCGTTAGATGCTATGGTTAGAGGATGACAAAAACCTTGATTATATCTACTTTAGGGATCAAAACAACCTTTTCAAACGATCAGTTCAGAAAAAAATTAGGTGTCAGAGAAACCAAAATTCCTTAAAACCAGAAAATGATTTGTTGAAATAAAAATCACCTCTGAGAAAATAAGCAGTCCTTTACGTGAAAATGTATAATGAGAAATCAGACTCATTTTTGCAGAGCGGGTCACAAATAACTTTGCTACCCTAGACCTTAACTTATGAAATTGTCTTGTTATTAACACCTATATATTATATAAACGGGATTATTGTTTTTCGTCTAGTACAAGATGGGCGAAACAATAACCACATGGTTTCACTTCTATTTGGTCACTTTGTGGGATCTGGTATGAAAATGAGTATGTTTTCCATCTCACGTTCATCATTTCCGTCTCGCGCTCATCGATATGGGTACCAGTTATGTACACTAAGGGTTGCTTGGCAGTACAAAATATTGGTGTGCTTTTGTCAAATGTGATGTCATGTGCATAGTGTGTCTTAGGTGCCGGTAAATGAACAGGTTGACCTTCAAGCAACAATAACAAATCATTCCAAGGAATGACTTTGGAGTTCCAACGGAAATCATTCAAAAAAATTACTTCATCTAATTCTGCCCCTACCCAAGCAAAAGTCCCAGTTGCAGGATTAGTGAATGTTTTATATATACTTGACAGGGCCTGAAACATAAATGTTTTTCCACAATTGGCTGGGCCGGTAATCATAAGGTTTCGATATTTTCCCCTTCCATTCAACAACAATAAATAGACACTAGTTGCAAAATGTTGTATGTCAATTCCATTATTTACCAAAATTTCGAGTGCACATTGTAGCCACTGACCGTTGCATACACATTTTTCTGGGTGTTGGGCAACATCGAGTAGTACTTCCGTTCTGGTCATTGTAGATCTTTGAAGCGTTTCTTGAGAGTGCGCTATTTCCCAGCCGACCTGAAGGCAACAAAAAAGGAATAAGTTTGATTAAGCAAATGAAATAAATGCATTGCTCTGAAACTGCTTTAATTACTGTGTTCCCAAATGATGCATTTTTTAACAGTAAACTAATAAGGCCGTGGCTATTTTTACGTGACCGTAATCCTACGTACTCTGGCTATTTGTACGCGAGTTCCGGTAGCGCATGCGCATCCATGTTACAACCATGCATGTTTCAATGGGGATATAACAGGGGAAACTCAATACGCGCGGAACGTATGAAGACCAACGACGGAATTGACAGCCATAATTTACCACAATCCATGGATACAGTCCCTAGTTTGTTTTTTTATACACTCCCTAGTTTTTCGTATGTACACTACTAGTGTTATACCTTTTTCTATAATAAAACTAGTAAAGACCTATAGATGAAATTATTTAGGTGCATAATTAACCAATAATTTTAGTTAATTTAGGAACTCGCGTAAAAATAGGCGAAGTACGTAGGGTTACGGTCACGTAAAAATAGCCACTTTGAACTAATACTAGTAATTGTACTAATATAATAATAAAGCACGTTAACCCACACAACAATACTGCCAGTGCGAGTATCATGGCATGCATTGCATGCAACGACCATGCCGTTGGCATGTAGACAAACCATGGAATCGGGTGAATATTACTAATACTAACGTTACTGCCGTTTCATTTGTGACAACGCTTTACCAAATCACTGCCATATTAATATAAAAAAGTGTGCCCAATTACATTAAACAACTGTGTTTGTTGGCAAAACCACTACTACATCATGTGTACGTACGTGTATGCAACAGCCGGCCGGCATACTTTAAACCAATGAGGGCCGGGCGCAGCTCACAGATAATGACTTCAGTGCGTGGCGCCCTCTCGTGGCAAATTAATTCGTCAAAGAATGGGTAGCCGATATATATTGCTCAGTTTTCTATGCGAAAAGACTTTTTAAAACTATAAATACATCAAACAAATATTCTATACTAACCTGAATAGCTTCCTCGGTCACACGTTTTCCACGATTGACGATAAAACGAAGAAGATCCAGTTTCCCTTCCGCTTTTTGGCGATCTGCGTAAGCCACCAACTCCAGTCGCGTTTTCAAGTTTTTCTGGACCACCAGTTGAGAGACATCGAATGAAGTCAGTTTGGGGGGGCGCTTACCTCTGCCTCTGCCTTCTGATGACGTCGATTCGCCTACGTTGCCGACAGGATCGGCAATAAATGGTTCTTGTGAGATCTGAACAACGGCTTGCGATGCGGCGTCAGTAGTCGGTGCAATTGAACTGTCCAAATCTGGGTGCCCCGGTGACTGTAAATAATTTAAATCGGTTTTTGTCACGTACTTCCATGCGCTATAATAGTTGTGGTGGAGGGCCGAAAAATTGACCGCGAGTCCATCGTGTTGAGCTAAATAGTTACGTATTCGCAACCATCGCTGCGTTTTGTCCAATTTGACGGAAAGGTGAAAATGCTGGCCACCATTGGCGTGAAATTCCTGCGAACAAGCCCACTGAACCACTCTTGCAGTGCTGGCTATTTCAAACGCCCGAACAACTGTATCGACAAAACCTTGACGAGAAACGTCTGGAGACGCTTGACTTAATGTGATGAGGTATACTTTACGCACTTGGCGCGAATTTAAATTATTAGCCATCCTCAAAAGGTGTGTGAATGGGCAATGTGATGGCTGATATAGACACGGTGATAATGAACACCGATTTTGAGTTCGCTAGATAAATATAGGTTTTCGCGGATAAGCTTCATTGCACTACACCTGTTACAGGAATTTCAATTATCCATCGCACAAGCCTGTATACGAGTCTGGTGCTCCTATATTTTCGGTTCACATTGACGTATCCGCGCAGATTCTCTCTGTTACATAAGAAAATTGTGCTGACGGTTTACCACTTGGTAAACCGAATGGTAAAAGAGTTTTTTTTAATTTAGACTCTTTCTTCACTGAAAACGGTGAACCGTTGTTTATTTGGTTGCCACGGGTGGCAACCAATAGGACCGCGCGATCATGCATATTACAACCCTATCAACCCCAAGAGTGCCATATGGACTCATTGAAGCATACGCTCTCGTTACCATTGTGACTTTAAGTCACACAAATACAATCGGATTTCATTCCCATTGGGCCCTTATGGCACATTGCCATTTCGCATTGAACTGAAATGTAAATAGCGCCCTCACTTTGGAGATCGGCCTCTGATTGGCGGAGACCCCGAGCGCGCGTCCTCTTGCGCGCGTGGGTATGAAATATTATAGGATTAGGATTCACCAAATAGAGACGCTCGTCACAGAAAACCAGTCATAATGGCGGATCCATCCGACATTCTTGACGAAATATTCGCGGATAGCGGTTCTGATAATGATATATCTGATGAGACTTCCTTATCATCCACCACAGAAGAAAGTGACGATTCGGAAGAGTTTGTCGCTACCTGCTCAAAGTCAAAGTCATCCGACAAGCCGAATTTCAGGTAAAGAGGTTACTAATAATTATAAGTAGTAAAATGCTATGATGAGACTGAGTACGACTCGAGAACGTGAATTTAGTTACACAGGAATAAAGCGAATAAACAGTACATTGTGTGAGCCTACACTTGTTGGGAATTTATATTAATGTAACAATATACCCTGGCTCTAGATGTATTTCGCCAAAAAAAAAGGGAAAATGCCTCCCTTTCACTAGTTACAATAAATCAGAAATGTGCATCAAGTAGAACAGGCTGTGTGCACAAAAAAATCCTATTCAGAAAATGAGTCTTCAAACAAACAGCGCCCTCACACATTTATCAATGTGCTTACCCAAGCACATTGAATAATGTGTGAGGGCAGTGTTTCTTTGAAGACCCATTTTCTGATTAGAAAAATAATATTAAAATGTTGATTTTCGTGCACACTAATCCTTTAATTTGTTATTCAAATTAAACTATTTTTGAACTCATGATTGTTGTATGCGCTATGCCTTTGCTGTCTAGTACCATTAGGAAGAAGTTTCTCCAATCAATATAGCGCCCTCTGACATTTCTTAATATGTTAATATTCTCACTTCAGGTCTGGATGGCATAAAACAAGCTCCTATAAGCGGCCACCTGCGAATTTCAGTGGACAAGCTGGACCTACGCAAGATTTCAGTGGACTATCACCGATGGAGACCTTTGAACTCTTTTTTTGCCATGCAGTCTGGCAGTTGATGGTGACCGAGACGAACCGATATGCCGACCAAAGCGTGCCTGGAAATACATCCTGGACTCCAACAAATGTTCCAGAAATGAGGCGTTTTTTGGCATTGCTTCTGTGTATGGGGATCAACAAAAGGCCTCGCTATGCTATGCACTGGTCGAGGTCAGAAGTTCTGCGAAGCCCTGTGTATCCGTCAACCATGTCCCGCAACCGATTTGACGCAATCCTGCGATTTTTCCACCTTGCCAACAATCGAGCTGATGAAACTATCACTGATGATGACAAGCTGTCTAAAGTTCGCCCCCTGCTAGACATCGTATTGCCCTCGTTTCGTCAAATTTATAAACCCGGACGGAACCTCTCACCAGACGAGACTATGATAAAATTTAAAGGGCGACTGGGTTTCAAACAATACATGCCACGCAAGGCTGCCAAATGGGGGTTAAAATGCTTCTCATTATGTGAATCCGAAACTGGGTATTGTTGTAATTGGCAGGTTTTTACCGGGTCCAAGGCCAAGTCAGACCAATTCAGTCCGCCTTTGATCGCGTATGCTACCACGAACCATCCACGTAACCTTTCAGCATCAGGCCAAGTAGTCATCGACCTTTTGAAAGGGCTAGAACATAAAGGACATATTGTTTTTATGGATAATTGGTATACTAGTCCTGCACTCGTACACAAATTATCGCAGTTAGGATTTAGTTCCCGTGGAACAGTACGCTACACATCACAAGGGATTCCAGAGATTGCAAATCCCAAGAAGTTTCCCATACGGAAAGGCGATGACCCCCAGTTTTACACGAAAGCCGGGCAACTCTGCATTGTTTGGCAGGATAGAAAGCGTGTAACACTTCTGACGAATTATGGCGACTGCAGTATGGACACAAAAGAAATTCGCTGCAAAAACAGTTCCACCGGACTTCGTGAGATTCACAAACCTTCTGTCGTTCAGGATTATAACAGGTTTATGGGTGGTTCAGATTTAGCCGCCCAATTATGGCAGTACTATGCACACCACCATAGATCCCTAAAATGGTGGAAACGCGTTTTCCTAAATATCCTTGATATCAGTTTGCTTAACGCTACTATCCTTTTTAACTACCTGCCGAGCAACAAAAAACTAACTAGCTTGGAGTTCCGGGTGAAGGTCATCGAGGGACTTCTTCGTTCAAGCCCAGCACACCTTGGCAATGAAGCGTCACGTCTTTCGAGTCAACATTATCCTGGGAGAAGTGTGGCCGGCAAAAAGCAGAACTGTGTCGTTTGTAGTACAAAAGCCAAGCGGAAGCAAACTCGTACTATGTGTAAAAAGTGTAAAAAGCCAATGTGTGTACTGCCATGCTTTGAGAAGTATCACAGTTTGTGATCAACATTTAGGAGATTTTTAGATTGTGGTCCAGCTGCCCCCCCCCCCCCCCCCCCAAACAATGTTGAAAAGATTGTGTGCCCACCGGCGACCCAACCTTTGAAGAACAATCTTTTCAACATTGTTTGGGGGGGGGGGGGGGGGGGGTGGTAGTAGTCAAGTTTAAGTAATTACCCAAACATTCCTAAATAGCAAACAAAACCAGTACTTGTAGTTAGTTCGAATTTATGAAGTGCCGCTGACCAAAACAATCTACATGTATATTCTACTGTAATTGTCAGAATAACTTTGCTACCCTACACTTTAACTTATGAAATTGTATTGTTATTAACACCTTTATATTATATAAACGGGATTATTGGGTTTTTTTTGTCTAGTACAAAATGGGCGAAACAATAACCACATGGTTTTAGATCTATTTTGTAAATTTGTGGGATGTGGTGTGAAAATCAGTATGTTTTCCATCTCACGTTCATCATTTCTGTCTCACGCTCATCGATATGGGTACCAGTTATGTACACTAAGGGTTGCTTGGCAGTACAAAATATTTCCGTGTTTTTGTCAATTTTGATGTCGTGTGTCTAGGGTGCCGGTAAATGAACTGGTTGACCTTCGAGCAACAATAATAAATCATTCAAAGGAATGACTTTGGGGTTCCAAGGGAAATCATTCAAAAAAATAACTTCATCTAATTCTGCCCCTACCCAAGCAAAAGTCCCAGTTGCAGGATTAGTGAATGTTTTATATATACTTGACAGGGCCTGAAACATAAATGTTTTCCCACAATTGGCGGGGCCAGTAATCATAAGGTTTCGATATTTTCCCCTTCCATTTAACAACAATAAATAGACACTAGTTGCAAAATGTTGTATGTCAATTCCATTAGTAACTTGGGTTTTAGGAACCACCGCTGAACAAAACAATCTACATCTAATTACCAGAACAATTATCATTTTGAGTCTCATTCATGAGATTGTCTAATGAGGGCGCTATACACTGAAAGTTTTCTAAAATGTGCCTGGTAAATAACTGAACATGCTATGCCTACAACTGTGGGAACCAAAGCATGTGTGATGAAATGTGTCTTGGGATTGATAGGGTTAACAAGACCGCTTTTTTTTGGCTACGATTTTCAATGTAAATGGGATTTCCTTACTTATGTGGTTGCTGACTAGGTATTTGCCATACTTGGAGGTTTTTCAAATGAGCTCAAACCAAGAAAAAGGACATATTTATTAGTTTGTTTTTGGGTTGGGTTGGGGGGGGGGGGGGGGTGCTCGAGCTATTACATACATGTAATTGTTTTAACCGCAGTATGTAAGCAAATAAAATAAAGGAACTGTCTGTTGTCATTCATGTGTACATTTAACATTTTAATATGGGTTTCTTTATTAGATTCTTACATTTAATTCCATATTAATAATGCTAGGATCAATTGCAAGTTTACATGTGTTACAGTTTGGAGAGAAGCAATTTACTTAGTAACTTGATTTTTAATGGGCCATTATAAACAATATTGGATGTACCATAATTAAACACAGAGAAATACTCTAAAAATGACCTGTTCAGTTTTGTATATCGGCCTCACTAAATTGGTTGGAAGGAACTCTTGTATATTCAAATGTCCTATTAATATGTGTGGATATTGACATTCACAAAAAATTACTCTTCATTGCATTAAAACATCAAACTTTGTGAACTAGGCAGAGCGTACCAGGGTTTTCCCAAAAAGAAAACATTGCGGCAACCGATGTTGCGATAAAGTTAAAATTGACAAACTTGGTTACATGTACAGTTCAAAGGTGCATGGCAATACATGTACAGTACTACAATGCAAAATTGCAATTCTCTATAGGACCGTTACAATTGTGCTTGAAATTCGAGAATAGCAAAAGGTGATTTTACACACTCATTTAGTGGCCAGGTGCTGTGTCACATGTATGTATTAAGCTTTGTATGACAAATAGACATTTGCATAAAATGGACAAAGTTTATTATTTATGGTAGTGACCTGTATAACGATGTACAGACCAGACAATACATATTTTATTATAAATAATACAAATATCCTCAAATTAAAAGGCCAACCCCACAACAAATTGTGTTTACAGTAACCCGACAGACCTGGATGATGATTTTCGGACTCTTTATGGACCTTTGACTAGTTCATACTGTTAAAATGAACACTCATTTCAAATATCTTCTCGGAACATAATCATTTTTCACACTTGCAACTGGACTGAAATGGAAAACACCAGACAAACTCAATATTTCACTGCCTACCTACGGAGTGTTTTTTTTTAAGCCGTTACCATTTATTTTGTTTGTCCTAAACTAATATGTAGTTTTTTTGGGTTTTTTTTTTTTTTGGGGGGGGGGGGGCACCTTGGAAAGACAGCCAGGTTAATTGTACCGCATTTCTGGTAAATAAACTTTGGGATGGAAAAAATTACTTAAATTTACTGCGACATTCATCAAATTAATTAGGCTGTAGGTTCGCCATGACAATGGTAAATAAGCCATTCCTGGTAAATAAACTGTGGAATGGAAACAATTACTTAAATTTACTGTGACATTCATCAAAATAATTAGGCTGTAGGTTCACTATCACCGTGTCCAAGCCATCACTCTTATAGTGTTTATTGTTTGTGACCGTCCACCACGAATGGGCTTTAAAGTGGCAGATGTTATTAGGCAGAAGGGACCAAACCTTGACAAATAAGTCGGTTGTCAATTTCTTATTTTTTTTTTAATTCTAAAGTGGTCGTTTATTCTTTTAGTTTTGAGAATTTCATATTGAGCATCCTTTTAAAAAATTTCCGAATACATGCTTTTTCACGACAATCCGTTTAGAAATCCGTACAAATCTGACACAACTTAGAACACCATAGCGTGCAAAGCTGATTAAAGGGTACCTGAAATTCAAAACTCTAATATGATGAAATCTACGCTCTAATAACGCTAAATACTTAACAACTACAAAAACGTCAGATATTTGTTTATGTTTGCTCATTAATCGTGACTGTAACATGAAAAGCAATATGCACCGTGTCCTTGCCCACAAAAGATGACGTCACGGTAAGAACATAGCATGGCTATATACACAAACACACTCGCACGCATGTCGCAATCGATCGTCAAACAGCTAGGCTGCGCATGGTATAGCCACGCTATGTTCTTGCCGCAACGTCATCTTTTGTGGGCGGGGGCACGGTGCCTATTGCTTTTCATTTTAGGGTCACGTCAACCCTCCGAGACACCGACCCAAATAATTCACGCGGTTGCACTTGGGTGCTCATGAGAGAGGCATGTGTGTAATATGTATAGAACTGAGTTCACAGGAGTGAACGAACTCTGTGTCAAACATAAATTTACAGGTGGGAAACAAGGGTAGTTAGGAAACAAATTCAGCAGAATTGGCCCAAAGATGTCGTATGTTTGACACGAACTCTGTGTCAAACATGCTTTTACAGCCTGTATAGGTGGGGTATGAGTTAGAAAAGAAAGGGAAAAAAAACAGAATTGGCTCAACAATTTTTTAGTGAAATACACAAAAGTATGAAAACTTGCCTCACAGATAAGCCCCTCGGCTTGACAGAGGGTTAATGAGCAAACAACAAATATGCAGTTTTGGCAGTTAAGTATTCAGCGCTATTGAAGCGTATCACTAGCCATATTAACGTTTTGAATTTCAGGTACCCTTTCAGTATACCGTTTCCAAAATTACATTCACCTGAATAATGCAAAATACAAACTTTACAGCCCGTTCGTGGTACATGTTCACATTTTGGGTCTAGATATGTTGAAGACTACATTGGTTTAAATTAACACGCATAATGAAGTTGAGTAAAAAGTTCAATTTAACATGTATACATATGTATACATGTTAAAATATGATGGATTACACCAGCAACACCGGGATAATCCCTTCTCTTTGACCGAAAAGTGTGCCTGCAGTGTTCTTTAACGTGCACCGCCATTTCCGATACACGGGACCACTTATTCAGTCCAGGAGATTACCTCTAATTATGGGCAGAGTGACCAATTTGTCCAAACGCCTTTGCACAAAGAAAAATGGACAATCATCATCTACACATTTCAATCTCTAATTTCACCGGTGCATTTCACATGTTGTCGTTGCAAAGTCACTATGCCCATCCGATGGAGGTAATCTTCTGGACTTATTTTACGTCCCATCCGAAGGACAAGTAATTAGGGTTAAGTAATTGAAGTGTCATTTTTGATGACGTCATTAAGACGTCACCTATTGTTCTGGATCTGGATAATTTTGGTTTTGTTTGAAAGAGGTTGCCCTTTAATTGTAGTACTATAAAACTTGACTATACCCCTATTACATTGGAATTTATGACCATGTGCATCAACCAATTTCTTCTTTTTAAAAAAAAACCAAAAAAAAACAAGCAGGATTTGCTTTGGGTGTACATGTACTGTACATCTAGTTCAAATTTCTTTTATAAGGATTTATTTTGGGTGAAAAAGCCAAAGGTTAAACTTTTGTGAAAATGCTGGCCACCAATCACCATTCGAGTGAAATTTCTGCGAACAAGCCCACTGCAGTTCTAGCTATTTCAAATGCTCAAAAATTACTGTATAAAGTCTACAAAACCTTTACGAGAAACGTCTGGAGACGCCCCAAAATAGCTGGCTAAAACTTGACATTTTGGCCTTTTCACCCAAAATAACCGTAAAAAAAAAAAAATACCTGATTTGAGGAGGGTGGGTTGTAAATTACATTTGTAGGTGTTAATGTTACACAAAATGACCCCAATGACGGCCCATTATGTTTATTTAACAGTTTAGTTGTAAGCGTGTACATGTACTCCCAAAGCAAATCCTTATAAATGTGCCTATCAAATGTTTCACCCACCCCTCCCCCGTGCTGCCCCAGGTCTGATGTGGAGGTTTGGTCACATGTTTCAAGCCCCAGGGTGGGGATTGTGGTCACTAAAAAGTCATTGTTACCATTGGTTTACTACATGTACATGCAAAGGCAAACACTAGTGCACCCCACCCTTGGGGGTCGAAGATTGTCAACTTTTTGCCCGAGTGTGGAGGAATTTGTCACTGCAAAAGTGACAATCCCCACATCTTGGGTGGGCAGACCGGGGGTGGGGGGGGGGGGGGGGGGGGGGAGACAACAGATAGGCACATTAGGTCTCGCTAAGGGCAGGGTCGACCACATCCTGAAGCCAAAATGTGACCCACTCTGCAAAAAAGAGTCTGATGTGTTAACAATAACTGTTTTAAGTTTTACAGTTGGTCAGAAAGAGCATGAAATAAGCTTTCATTCGACATTATGGCACAATTCTGTAGTGTACTGCATTGGTCTTTTACAATTGTTTGAAAGTTTCTTTTTCGCAGTTATATTAAAAATGTCTTTGAACAGATATTAAGAGTTACAATTTTAGTGCTTCGTTAGATGCTATGGTTAGAGGATGACAAAAACCTTGATTATATCTACTTTAGGGATCAAAACAACCTTTTCAAACGATCAGTTCAGAAAAAAATTAGGTGTCAGAGAAACCAAAATTCCTTAAAACCAGAAAATGATTTGTTGAAATAAAAATCACCTCTGAGAAAATAAGCAGTCCTTTACGTGAAAATGTATAATGAGAAATCAGACTCATTTTTGCAGAGCGGGTCACAAATAACTTTGCTACCCTAGACCTTAACTTATGAAATTGTCTTGTTATTAACACCTATATATTATATAAACGGGATTATTGTTTTTCGTCTAGTACAAGATGGGCGAAACAATAACCACATGGTTTCACTTCTATTTGGTCACTTTGTGGGATCTGGTATGAAAATGAGTATGTTTTCCATCTCACGTTCATCATTTCCGTCTCGCGCTCATCGATATGGGTACCAGTTATGTACACTAAGGGTTGCTTGGCAGTACAAAATATTGGTGTGCTTTTGTCAAATGTGATGTCATGTGCATAGTGTGTCTTAGGTGCCGGTAAATGAACAGGTTGACCTTCAAGCAACAATAACAAATCATTCCAAGGAATGACTTTGGAGTTCCAACGGAAATCATTCAAAAAAATTACTTCATCTAATTCTGCCCCTACCCAAGCAAAAGTCCCAGTTGCAGGATTAGTGAATGTTTTATATATACTTGACAGGGCCTGAAACATAAATGTTTTTCCACAATTGGCTGGGCCGGTAATCATAAGGTTTCGATATTTTCCCCTTCCATTCAACAACAATAAATAGACACTAGTTGCAAAATGTTGTATGTCAATTCCATTATTTACCAAAATTTCGAGTGCACATTGTAGCCACTGACCGTTGCATACACATTTTTCTGGGTGTTGGGCAACATCGAGTAGTACTTCCGTTCTGGTCATTGTAGATCTTTGAAGCGTTTCTTGAGAGTGCGCTATTTCCCAGCCGACCTGAAGGCAACAAAAAAGGAATAAGTTTGATTAAGCAAATGAAATAAATGCATTGCTCTGAAACTGCTTTAATTACTGTGTTCCCAAATGATGCATTTTTTAACAGTAAACTAATAAGGCCGTGGCTATTTTTACGTGACCGTAATCCTACGTACTCTGGCTATTTGTACGCGAGTTCCGGTAGCGCATGCGCATCCATGTTACAACCATGCATGTTTCAATGGGGATATAACAGGGGAAACTCAATACGCGCGGAACGTATGAAGACCAACGACGGAATTGACAGCCATAATTTACCACAATCCATGGATACAGTCCCTAGTTTGTTTTTTTATACACTCCCTAGTTTTTCGTATGTACACTACTAGTGTTATACCTTTTTCTATAATAAAACTAGTAAAGACCTATAGATGAAATTATTTAGGTGCATAATTAACCAATAATTTTAGTTAATTTAGGAACTCGCGTAAAAATAGGCGAAGTACGTAGGGTTACGGTCACGTAAAAATAGCCACTTTGAACTAATACTAGTAATTGTACTAATATAATAATAAAGCACGTTAACCCACACAACAATACTGCCAGTGCGAGTATCATGGCATGCATTGCATGCAACGACCATGCCGTTGGCATGTAGACAAACCATGGAATCGGGTGAATATTACTAATACTAACGTTACTGCCGTTTCATTTGTGACAACGCTTTACCAAATCACTGCCATATTAATATAAAAAAGTGTGCCCAATTACATTAAACAACTGTGTTTGTTGGCAAAACCACTACTACATCATGTGTACGTACGTGTATGCAACAGCCGGCCGGCATACTTTAAACCAATGAGGGCCGGGCGCAGCTCACAGATAATGACTTCAGTGCGTGGCGCCCTCTCGTGGCAAATTAATTCGTCAAAGAATGGGTAGCCGATATATATTGCTCAGTTTTCTATGCGAAAAGACTTTTTAAAACTATAAATACATCAAACAAATATTCTATACTAACCTGAATAGCTTCCTCGGTCACACGTTTTCCACGATTGACGATAAAACGAAGAAGATCCAGTTTCCCTTCCGCTTTTTGGCGATCTGCGTAAGCCACCAACTCCAGTCGCGTTTTCAAGTTTTTCTGGACCACCAGTTGAGAGACATCGAATGAAGTCAGTTTGGGGGGGCGCTTACCTCTGCCTCTGCCTTCTGATGACGTCGATTCGCCTACGTTGCCGACAGGATCGGCAATAAATGGTTCTTGTGAGATCTGAACAACGGCTTGCGATGCGGCGTCAGTAGTCGGTGCAATTGAACTGTCCAAATCTGGGTGCCCCGGTGACTGTAAATAATTTAAATCGGTTTTTGTCACGTACTTCCATGCGCTATAATAGTTGTGGTGGAGGGCCGAAAAATTGACCGCGAGTCCATCGTGTTGAGCTAAATAGTTACGTATTCGCAACCATCGCTGCGTTTTGTCCAATTTGACGGAAAGGTGAAAATGCTGGCCACCATTGGCGTGAAATTCCTGCGAACAAGCCCACTGAACCACTCTTGCAGTGCTGGCTATTTCAAACGCCCGAACAACTGTATCGACAAAACCTTGACGAGAAACGTCTGGAGACGCTTGACTTAATGTGATGAGGTATACTTTACGCACTTGGCGCGAATTTAAATTATTAGCCATCCTCAAAAGGTGTGTGAATGGGCAATGTGATGGCTGATATAGACACGGTGATAATGAACACCGATTTTGAGTTCGCTAGATAAATATAGGTTTTCGCGGATAAGCTTCATTGCACTACACCTGTTACAGGAATTTCAATTATCCATCGCACAAGCCTGTATACGAGTCTGGTGCTCCTATATTTTCGGTTCACATTGACGTATCCGCGCAGATTCTCTCTGTTACATAAGAAAATTGTGCTGACGGTTTACCACTTGGTAAACCGAATGGTAAAAGAGTTTTTTTTAATTTAGACTCTTTCTTCACTGAAAACGGTGAACCGTTGTTTATTTGGTTGCCACGGGTGGCAACCAATAGGACCGCGCGATCATGCATATTACAACCCTATCAACCCCAAGAGTGCCATATGGACTCATTGAAGCATACGCTCTCGTTACCATTGTGACTTTAAGTCACACAAATACAATCGGATTTCATTCCCATTGGGCCCTTATGGCACATTGCCATTTCGCATTGAACTGAAATGTAAATAGCGCCCTCACTTTGGAGATCGGCCTCTGATTGGCGGAGACCCCGAGCGCGCGTCCTCTTGCGCGCGTGGGTATGAAATATTATAGGATTAGGATTCACCAAATAGAGACGCTCGTCACAGAAAACCAGTCATAATGGCGGATCCATCCGACATTCTTGACGAAATATTCGCGGATAGCGGTTCTGATAATGATATATCTGATGAGACTTCCTTATCATCCACCACAGAAGAAAGTGACGATTCGGAAGAGTTTGTCGCTACCTGCTCAAAGTCAAAGTCATCCGACAAGCCGAATTTCAGGTAAAGAGGTTACTAATAATTATAAGTAGTAAAATGCTATGATGAGACTGAGTACGACTCGAGAACGTGAATTTAGTTACACAGGAATAAAGCGAATAAACAGTACATTGTGTGAGCCTACACTTGTTGGGAATTTATATTAATGTAACAATATACCCTGGCTCTAGATGTATTTCGCCAAAAAAAAAGGGAAAATGCCTCCCTTTCACTAGTTACAATAAATCAGAAATGTGCATCAAGTAGAACAGGCTGTGTGCACAAAAAAATCCTATTCAGAAAATGAGTCTTCAAACAAACAGCGCCCTCACACATTTATCAATGTGCTTACCCAAGCACATTGAATAATGTGTGAGGGCAGTGTTTCTTTGAAGACCCATTTTCTGATTAGAAAAATAATATTAAAATGTTGATTTTCGTGCACACTAATCCTTTAATTTGTTATTCAAATTAAACTATTTTTGAACTCATGATTGTTGTATGCGCTATGCCTTTGCTGTCTAGTACCATTAGGAAGAAGTTTCTCCAATCAATATAGCGCCCTCTGACATTTCTTAATATGTTAATATTCTCACTTCAGGTCTGGATGGCATAAAACAAGCTCCTATAAGCGGCCACCTGCGAATTTCAGTGGACAAGCTGGACCTACGCAAGATTTCAGTGGACTATCACCGATGGAGACCTTTGAACTCTTTTTTTGCCATGCAGTCTGGCAGTTGATGGTGACCGAGACGAACCGATATGCCGACCAAAGCGTGCCTGGAAATACATCCTGGACTCCAACAAATGTTCCAGAAATGAGGCGTTTTTTGGCATTGCTTCTGTGTATGGGGATCAACAAAAGGCCTCGCTATGCTATGCACTGGTCGAGGTCAGAAGTTCTGCGAAGCCCTGTGTATCCGTCAACCATGTCCCGCAACCGATTTGACGCAATCCTGCGATTTTTCCACCTTGCCAACAATCGAGCTGATGAAACTATCACTGATGATGACAAGCTGTCTAAAGTTCGCCCCCTGCTAGACATCGTATTGCCCTCGTTTCGTCAAATTTATAAACCCGGACGGAACCTCTCACCAGACGAGACTATGATAAAATTTAAAGGGCGACTGGGTTTCAAACAATACATGCCACGCAAGGCTGCCAAATGGGGGTTAAAATGCTTCTCATTATGTGAATCCGAAACTGGGTATTGTTGTAATTGGCAGGTTTTTACCGGGTCCAAGGCCAAGTCAGACCAATTCAGTCCGCCTTTGATCGCGTATGCTACCACGAACCATCCACGTAACCTTTCAGCATCAGGCCAAGTAGTCATCGACCTTTTGAAAGGGCTAGAACATAAAGGACATATTGTTTTTATGGATAATTGGTATACTAGTCCTGCACTCGTACACAAATTATCGCAGTTAGGATTTAGTTCCCGTGGAACAGTACGCTACACATCACAAGGGATTCCAGAGATTGCAAATCCCAAGAAGTTTCCCATACGGAAAGGCGATGACCCCCAGTTTTACACGAAAGCCGGGCAACTCTGCATTGTTTGGCAGGATAGAAAGCGTGTAACACTTCTGACGAATTATGGCGACTGCAGTATGGACACAAAAGAAATTCGCTGCAAAAACAGTTCCACCGGACTTCGTGAGATTCACAAACCTTCTGTCGTTCAGGATTATAACAGGTTTATGGGTGGTTCAGATTTAGCCGCCCAATTATGGCAGTACTATGCACACCACCATAGATCCCTAAAATGGTGGAAACGCGTTTTCCTAAATATCCTTGATATCAGTTTGCTTAACGCTACTATCCTTTTTAACTACCTGCCGAGCAACAAAAAACTAACTAGCTTGGAGTTCCGGGTGAAGGTCATCGAGGGACTTCTTCGTTCAAGCCCAGCACACCTTGGCAATGAAGCGTCACGTCTTTCGAGTCAACATTATCCTGGGAGAAGTGTGGCCGGCAAAAAGCAGAACTGTGTCGTTTGTAGTACAAAAGCCAAGCGGAAGCAAACTCGTACTATGTGTAAAAAGTGTAAAAAGCCAATGTGTGTACTGCCATGCTTTGAGAAGTATCACAGTTTGTGATCAACATTTAGGAGATTTTTAGATTGTGGTCCAGCTGCCCCCCCCCCCCCCCCCCCAAACAATGTTGAAAAGATTGTGTGCCCACCGGCGACCCAACCTTTGAAGAACAATCTTTTCAACATTGTTTGGGGGGGGGGGGGGGGGGTGGTAGTAGTCAAGTTTAAGTAATTACCCAAACATTCCTAAATAGCAAACAAAACCAGTACTTGTAGTTAGTTCGAATTTATGAAGTGCCGCTGACCAAAACAATCTACATGTATATTCTACTGTAATTGTCAGAATAACTTTGCTACCCTACACTTTAACTTATGAAATTGTATTGTTATTAACACCTTTATATTATATAAACGGGATTATTGGGTTTTTTTTGTCTAGTACAAAATGGGCGAAACAATAACCACATGGTTTTAGATCTATTTTGTAAATTTGTGGGATGTGGTGTGAAAATCAGTATGTTTTCCATCTCACGTTCATCATTTCTGTCTCACGCTCATCGATATGGGTACCAGTTATGTACACTAAGGGTTGCTTGGCAGTACAAAATATTTCCGTGTTTTTGTCAATTTTGATGTCGTGTGTCTAGGGTGCCGGTAAATGAACTGGTTGACCTTCGAGCAACAATAATAAATCATTCAAAGGAATGACTTTGGGGTTCCAAGGGAAATCATTCAAAAAAATAACTTCATCTAATTCTGCCCCTACCCAAGCAAAAGTCCCAGTTGCAGGATTAGTGAATGTTTTATATATACTTGACAGGGCCTGAAACATAAATGTTTTCCCACAATTGGCGGGGCCAGTAATCATAAGGTTTCGATATTTTCCCCTTCCATTTAACAACAATAAATAGACACTAGTTGCAAAATGTTGTATGTCAATTCCATTAGTAACTTGGGTTTTAGGAACCACCGCTGAACAAAACAATCTACATCTAATTACCAGAACAATTATCATTTTGAGTCTCATTCATGAGATTGTCTAATGAGGGCGCTATACACTGAAAGTTTTCTAAAATGTGCCTGGTAAATAACTGAACATGCTATGCCTACAACTGTGGGAACCAAAGCATGTGTGATGAAATGTGTCTTGGGATTGATAGGGTTAACAAGACCGCTTTTTTTTGGCTACGATTTTCAATGTAAATGGGATTTCCTTACTTATGTGGTTGCTGACTAGGTATTTGCCATACTTGGAGGTTTTTCAAATGAGCTCAAACCAAGAAAAAGGACATATTTATTAGTTTGTTTTTGGGTTGGGTTGGGGGGGGGGGGGGGTGCTCGAGCTATTACATACATGTAATTGTTTTAACCGCAGTATGTAAGCAAATAAAATAAAGGAACTGTCTGTTGTCATTCATGTGTACATTTAACATTTTAATATGGGTTTCTTTATTAGATTCTTACATTTAATTCCATATTAATAATGCTAGGATCAATTGCAAGTTTACATGTGTTACAGTTTGGAGAGAAGCAATTTACTTAGTAACTTGATTTTTAATGGGCCATTATAAACAATATTGGATGTACCATAATTAAACACAGAGAAATACTCTAAAAATGACCTGTTCAGTTTTGTATATCGGCCTCACTAAATTGGTTGGAAGGAACTCTTGTATATTCAAATGTCCTATTAATATGTGTGGATATTGACATTCACAAAAAATTACTCTTCATTGCATTAAAACATCAAACTTTGTGAACTAGGCAGAGCGTACCAGGGTTTTCCCAAAAAGAAAACATTGCGGCAACCGATGTTGCGATAAAGTTAAAATTGACAAACTTGGTTACATGTACAGTTCAAAGGTGCATGGCAATACATGTACAGTACTACAATGCAAAATTGCAATTCTCTATAGGACCGTTACAATTGTGCTTGAAATTCGAGAATAGCAAAAGGTGATTTTACACACTCATTTAGTGGCCAGGTGCTGTGTCACATGTATGTATTAAGCTTTGTATGACAAATATACATTTGCATAAAATGGACAAAGTTTATTATTTATGGTAGTGACCTGTATAACGATGTACAGACCAGACAATACATATTTTATTATAAATAATACAAATATCCTCAAATTAAAAGGCCAACCCCACAACAAATTGTGTTTACAGTAACCCGACAGACCTGGATGATGATTTTCGGACTCTTTATGGACCTTTGACTAGTTCATACTGTTAAAATGAACACTCATTTCAAATATCTTCTCGGAACATAATCATTTTTCACACTTGCAACTGGACTGAAATGGAAAACACCAGACAAACTCAATATTTCACTGCCTACCTACGGAGTGTTTTTTTTTAAGCCGTTACCATTTATTTTGTTTGTCCTAAACTAATATGTAGTTTTTTTGGGTTTTTTTTTTTTTTTGGGGGGGGGGGGCACCTTGGAAAGACAGCCAGGTTAATTGTACCGCATTTCTGGTAAATAAACTTTGGGATGGAAAAAATTACTTAAATTTACTGCGACATTCATCAAATTAATTAGGCTGTAGGTTCGCCATGACAATGGTAAATAAGCCATTCCTGGTAAATAAACTGTGGAATGGAAACAATTACTTAAATTTACTGTGACATTCATCAAAATAATTAGGCTGTAGGTTCACTATCACCGTGTCCAAGCCATCACTCTTATAGTGTTTATTGTTTGTGACCGTCCACCACGAATGGGCTTTAAAGTGGCAGATGTTATTAGGCAGAAGGGACCAAACCTTGACAAATAAGTCGGTTGTCAATTTCTTATTTTTTTTTTAATTCTAAAGTGGTCGTTTATTCTTTTAGTTTTGAGAATTTCATATTGAGCATCCTTTTAAAAAATTTCCGAATACATGCTTTTTCACGACAATCCGTTTAGAAATCCGTACAAATCTGACACAACTTAGAACACCATAGCGTGCAAAGCTGATTAAAGGGTACCTGAAATTCAAAACTCTAATATGATGAAATCTACGCTCTAATAACGCTAAATACTTAACAACTACAAAAACGTCAGATATTTGTTTATGTTTGCTCATTAATCGTGACTGTAACATGAAAAGCAATATGCACCGTGTCCTTGCCCACAAAAGATGACGTCACGGTAAGAACATAGCATGGCTATATACACAAACACACTCGCACGCATGTCGCAATCGATCGTCAAACAGCTAGGCTGCGCATGGTATAGCCACGCTATGTTCTTGCCGCAACGTCATCTTTTGTGGGCGGGGGCACGGTGCCTATTGCTTTTCATTTTAGGGTCACGTCAACCCTCCGAGACACCGACCCAAATAATTCACGCGGTTGCACTTGGGTGCTCATGAGAGAGGCATGTGTGTAATATGTATAGAACTGAGTTCACAGGAGTGAACGAACTCTGTGTCAAACATAAATTTACAGGTGGGAAACAAGGGTAGTTAGGAAACAAATTCAGCAGAATTGGCCCAAAGATGTCGTATGTTTGACACGAACTCTGTGTCAAACATGCTTTTACAGCCTGTATAGGTGGGGTATGAGTTAGAAAAGAAAGGGAAAAAAAACAGAATTGGCTCAACAATTTTTTAGTGAAATACACAAAAGTATGAAAACTTGCCTCACAGATAAGCCCCTCGGCTTGACAGAGGGTTAATGAGCAAACAACAAATATGCAGTTTTGGCAGTTAAGTATTCAGCGCTATTGAAGCGTATCACTAGCCATATTAACGTTTTGAATTTCAGGTACCCTTTCAGTATACCGTTTCCAAAATTACATTCACCTGAATAATGCAAAATACAAACTTTACAGCCCGTTCGTGGTACATGTTCACATTTTGGGTCTAGATATGTTGAAGACTACATTGGTTTAAATTAACACGCATAATGAAGTTGAGTAAAAAGTTCAATTTAACATGTATACATATGTATACATGTTAAAATATGATGGATTACACCAGCAACACCGGGATAATCCCTTCTCTTTGACCGAAAAGTGTGCCTGCAGTGTTCTTTAACGTGCACCGCCATTTCCGATACACGGGACCACTTATTCAGTCCAGGAGATTACCTCTAATTATGGGCAGAGTGACCAATTTGTCCAAACGCCTTTGCACAAAGAAAAATGGACAATCATCATCTACACATTTCAATCTCTAATTTCACCGGTGCATTTCACATGTTGTCGTTGCAAAGTCACTATGCCCATCCGATGGAGGTAATCTTCTGGACTTATTTTACGTCCCATCCGAAGGACAAGTAATTAGGGTTAAGTAATTGAAGTGTCATTTTTGATGACGTCATTAAGACGTCACCTATTGTTCTGGATCTGGATAATTTTGGTTTTGTTTGAAAGAGGTTGCCCTTTAATTGTAGTACTATAAAACTTGACTATACCCCTATTACATTGGAATTTATGACCATGTGCATCAACCAATTTCTTCTTTTTAAAAAAAAACCAAAAAAAAACAAGCAGGATTTGCTTTGGGTGTACATGTACTGTACATCTAGTTCAAATTTCTTTTATAAGGATTTATTTTGGGTGAAAAAGCCAAAGGTTAAACTTTTGTGAAAATGCTGGCCACCAATCACCATTCGAGTGAAATTTCTGCGAACAAGCCCACTGCAGTTCTAGCTATTTCAAATGCTCAAAAATTACTGTATAAAGTCTACAAAACCTTTACGAGAAACGTCTGGAGACGCCCCAAAATAGCTGGCTAAAACTTGACATTTTGGCCTTTTCACCCAAAATAACCGTAAAAAAAAAAAAATACCTGATTTGAGGAGGGTGGGTTGTAAATTACATTTGTAGGTGTTAATGTTACACAAAATGACCCCAATGACGGCCCATTATGTTTATTTAACAGTTTAGTTGTAAGCGTGTACATGTACTCCCAAAGCAAATCCTTATAAATGTGCCTATCAAATGTTTCACCCACCCCTCCCCCGTGCTGCCCCAGGTCTGATGTGGAGGTTTGGTCACATGTTTCAAGCCCCAGGGTGGGGATTGTGGTCACTAAAAAGTCATTGTTACCATTGGTTTACTACATGTACATGCAAAGGCAAACACTAGTGCACCCCACCCTTGGGGGTCGAAGATTGTCAACTTTTTGCCCGAGTGTGGAGGAATTTGTCACTGCAAAAGTGACAATCCCCACATCTTGGGTGGGCAGACCGGGGGTGGGGGGGGGGGGGGGGGGGGGGAGACAACAGATAGGCACATTAGGTCTCGCTAAGGGCAGGGTCGACCACATCCTGAAGCCAAAATGTGACCCACTCTGCAAAAAAGAGTCTGATGTGTTAACAATAACTGTTTTAAGTTTTACAGTTGGTCAGAAAGAGCATGAAATAAGCTTTCATTCGACATTATGGCACAATTCTGTAGTGTACTGCATTGGTCTTTTACAATTGTTTGAAAGTTTCTTTTTCGCAGTTATATTAAAAATGTCTTTGAACAGATATTAAGAGTTACAATTTTAGTGCTTCGTTAGATGCTATGGTTAGAGGATGACAAAAACCTTGATTATATCTACTTTAGGGATCAAAACAACCTTTTCAAACGATCAGTTCAGAAAAAAATTAGGTGTCAGAGAAACCAAAATTCCTTAAAACCAGAAAATGATTTGTTGAAATAAAAATCACCTCTGAGAAAATAAGCAGTCCTTTACGTGAAAATGTATAATGAGAAATCAGACTCATTTTTGCAGAGCGGGTCACAAATAACTTTGCTACCCTAGACCTTAACTTATGAAATTGTCTTGTTATTAACACCTATATATTATATAAACGGGATTATTGTTTTTCGTCTAGTACAAGATGGGCGAAACAATAACCACATGGTTTCACTTCTATTTGGTCACTTTGTGGGATCTGGTATGAAAATGAGTATGTTTTCCATCTCACGTTCATCATTTCCGTCTCGCGCTCATCGATATGGGTACCAGTTATGTACACTAAGGGTTGCTTGGCAGTACAAAATATTGGTGTGCTTTTGTCAAATGTGATGTCATGTGCATAGTGTGTCTTAGGTGCCGGTAAATGAACAGGTTGACCTTCAAGCAACAATAACAAATCATTCCAAGGAATGACTTTGGAGTTCCAACGGAAATCATTCAAAAAAATTACTTCATCTAATTCTGCCCCTACCCAAGCAAAAGTCCCAGTTGCAGGATTAGTGAATGTTTTATATATACTTGACAGGGCCTGAAACATAAATGTTTTTCCACAATTGGCTGGGCCGGTAATCATAAGGTTTCGATATTTTCCCCTTCCATTCAACAACAATAAATAGACACTAGTTGCAAAATGTTGTATGTCAATTCCATTATTTACCAAAATTTCGAGTGCACATTGTAGCCACTGACCGTTGCATACACATTTTTCTGGGTGTTGGGCAACATCGAGTAGTACTTCCGTTCTGGTCATTGTAGATCTTTGAAGCGTTTCTTGAGAGTGCGCTATTTCCCAGCCGACCTGAAGGCAACAAAAAAGGAATAAGTTTGATTAAGCAAATGAAATAAATGCATTGCTCTGAAACTGCTTTAATTACTGTGTTCCCAAATGATGCATTTTTTAACAGTAAACTAATAAGGCCGTGGCTATTTTTACGTGACCGTAATCCTACGTACTCTGGCTATTTGTACGCGAGTTCCGGTAGCGCATGCGCATCCATGTTACAACCATGCATGTTTCAATGGGGATATAACAGGGGAAACTCAATACGCGCGGAACGTATGAAGACCAACGACGGAATTGACAGCCATAATTTACCACAATCCATGGATACAGTCCCTAGTTTGTTTTTTTATACACTCCCTAGTTTTTCGTATGTACACTACTAGTGTTATACCTTTTTCTATAATAAAACTAGTAAAGACCTATAGATGAAATTATTTAGGTGCATAATTAACCAATAATTTTAGTTAATTTAGGAACTCGCGTAAAAATAGGCGAAGTACGTAGGGTTACGGTCACGTAAAAATAGCCACTTTGAACTAATACTAGTAATTGTACTAATATAATAATAAAGCACGTTAACCCACACAACAATACTGCCAGTGCGAGTATCATGGCATGCATTGCATGCAACGACCATGCCGTTGGCATGTAGACAAACCATGGAATCGGGTGAATATTACTAATACTAACGTTACTGCCGTTTCATTTGTGACAACGCTTTACCAAATCACTGCCATATTAATATAAAAAAGTGTGCCCAATTACATTAAACAACTGTGTTTGTTGGCAAAACCACTACTACATCATGTGTACGTACGTGTATGCAACAGCCGGCCGGCATACTTTAAACCAATGAGGGCCGGGCGCAGCTCACAGATAATGACTTCAGTGCGTGGCGCCCTCTCGTGGCAAATTAATTCGTCAAAGAATGGGTAGCCGATATATATTGCTCAGTTTTCTATGCGAAAAGACTTTTTAAAACTATAAATACATCAAACAAATATTCTATACTAACCTGAATAGCTTCCTCGGTCACACGTTTTCCACGATTGACGATAAAACGAAGAAGATCCAGTTTCCCTTCCGCTTTTTGGCGATCTGCGTAAGCCACCAACTCCAGTCGCGTTTTCAAGTTTTTCTGGACCACCAGTTGAGAGACATCGAATGAAGTCAGTTTGGGGGGGCGCTTACCTCTGCCTCTGCCTTCTGATGACGTCGATTCGCCTACGTTGCCGACAGGATCGGCAATAAATGGTTCTTGTGAGATCTGAACAACGGCTTGCGATGCGGCGTCAGTAGTCGGTGCAATTGAACTGTCCAAATCTGGGTGCCCCGGTGACTGTAAATAATTTAAATCGGTTTTTGTCACGTACTTCCATGCGCTATAATAGTTGTGGTGGAGGGCCGAAAAATTGACCGCGAGTCCATCGTGTTGAGCTAAATAGTTACGTATTCGCAACCATCGCTGCGTTTTGTCCAATTTGACGGAAAGGTGAAAATGCTGGCCACCATTGGCGTGAAATTCCTGCGAACAAGCCCACTGAACCACTCTTGCAGTGCTGGCTATTTCAAACGCCCGAACAACTGTATCGACAAAACCTTGACGAGAAACGTCTGGAGACGCTTGACTTAATGTGATGAGGTATACTTTACGCACTTGGCGCGAATTTAAATTATTAGCCATCCTCAAAAGGTGTGTGAATGGGCAATGTGATGGCTGATATAGACACGGTGATAATGAACACCGATTTTGAGTTCGCTAGATAAATATAGGTTTTCGCGGATAAGCTTCATTGCACTACACCTGTTACAGGAATTTCAATTATCCATCGCACAAGCCTGTATACGAGTCTGGTGCTCCTATATTTTCGGTTCACATTGACGTATCCGCGCAGATTCTCTCTGTTACATAAGAAAATTGTGCTGACGGTTTACCACTTGGTAAACCGAATGGTAAAAGAGTTTTTTTTAATTTAGACTCTTTCTTCACTGAAAACGGTGAACCGTTGTTTATTTGGTTGCCACGGGTGGCAACCAATAGGACCGCGCGATCATGCATATTACAACCCTATCAACCCCAAGAGTGCCATATGGACTCATTGAAGCATACGCTCTCGTTACCATTGTGACTTTAAGTCACACAAATACAATCGGATTTCATTCCCATTGGGCCCTTATGGCACATTGCCATTTCGCATTGAACTGAAATGTAAATAGCGCCCTCACTTTGGAGATCGGCCTCTGATTGGCGGAGACCCCGAGCGCGCGTCCTCTTGCGCGCGTGGGTATGAAATATTATAGGATTAGGATTCACCAAATAGAGACGCTCGTCACAGAAAACCAGTCATAATGGCGGATCCATCCGACATTCTTGACGAAATATTCGCGGATAGCGGTTCTGATAATGATATATCTGATGAGACTTCCTTATCATCCACCACAGAAGAAAGTGACGATTCGGAAGAGTTTGTCGCTACCTGCTCAAAGTCAAAGTCATCCGACAAGCCGAATTTCAGGTAAAGAGGTTACTAATAATTATAAGTAGTAAAATGCTATGATGAGACTGAGTACGACTCGAGAACGTGAATTTAGTTACACAGGAATAAAGCGAATAAACAGTACATTGTGTGAGCCTACACTTGTTGGGAATTTATATTAATGTAACAATATACCCTGGCTCTAGATGTATTTCGCCAAAAAAAAAGGGAAAATGCCTCCCTTTCACTAGTTACAATAAATCAGAAATGTGCATCAAGTAGAACAGGCTGTGTGCACAAAAAAATCCTATTCAGAAAATGAGTCTTCAAACAAACAGCGCCCTCACACATTTATCAATGTGCTTACCCAAGCACATTGAATAATGTGTGAGGGCAGTGTTTCTTTGAAGACCCATTTTCTGATTAGAAAAATAATATTAAAATGTTGATTTTCGTGCACACTAATCCTTTAATTTGTTATTCAAATTAAACTATTTTTGAACTCATGATTGTTGTATGCGCTATGCCTTTGCTGTCTAGTACCATTAGGAAGAAGTTTCTCCAATCAATATAGCGCCCTCTGACATTTCTTAATATGTTAATATTCTCACTTCAGGTCTGGATGGCATAAAACAAGCTCCTATAAGCGGCCACCTGCGAATTTCAGTGGACAAGCTGGACCTACGCAAGATTTCAGTGGACTATCACCGATGGAGACCTTTGAACTCTTTTTTTGCCATGCAGTCTGGCAGTTGATGGTGACCGAGACGAACCGATATGCCGACCAAAGCGTGCCTGGAAATACATCCTGGACTCCAACAAATGTTCCAGAAATGAGGCGTTTTTTGGCATTGCTTCTGTGTATGGGGATCAACAAAAGGCCTCGCTATGCTATGCACTGGTCGAGGTCAGAAGTTCTGCGAAGCCCTGTGTATCCGTCAACCATGTCCCGCAACCGATTTGACGCAATCCTGCGATTTTTCCACCTTGCCAACAATCGAGCTGATGAAACTATCACTGATGATGACAAGCTGTCTAAAGTTCGCCCCCTGCTAGACATCGTATTGCCCTCGTTTCGTCAAATTTATAAACCCGGACGGAACCTCTCACCAGACGAGACTATGATAAAATTTAAAGGGCGACTGGGTTTCAAACAATACATGCCACGCAAGGCTGCCAAATGGGGGTTAAAATGCTTCTCATTATGTGAATCCGAAACTGGGTATTGTTGTAATTGGCAGGTTTTTACCGGGTCCAAGGCCAAGTCAGACCAATTCAGTCCGCCTTTGATCGCGTATGCTACCACGAACCATCCACGTAACCTTTCAGCATCAGGCCAAGTAGTCATCGACCTTTTGAAAGGGCTAGAACATAAAGGACATATTGTTTTTATGGATAATTGGTATACTAGTCCTGCACTCGTACACAAATTATCGCAGTTAGGATTTAGTTCCCGTGGAACAGTACGCTACACATCACAAGGGATTCCAGAGATTGCAAATCCCAAGAAGTTTCCCATACGGAAAGGCGATGACCCCCAGTTTTACACGAAAGCCGGGCAACTCTGCATTGTTTGGCAGGATAGAAAGCGTGTAACACTTCTGACGAATTATGGCGACTGCAGTATGGACACAAAAGAAATTCGCTGCAAAAACAGTTCCACCGGACTTCGTGAGATTCACAAACCTTCTGTCGTTCAGGATTATAACAGGTTTATGGGTGGTTCAGATTTAGCCGCCCAATTATGGCAGTACTATGCACACCACCATAGATCCCTAAAATGGTGGAAACGCGTTTTCCTAAATATCCTTGATATCAGTTTGCTTAACGCTACTATCCTTTTTAACTACCTGCCGAGCAACAAAAAACTAACTAGCTTGGAGTTCCGGGTGAAGGTCATCGAGGGACTTCTTCGTTCAAGCCCAGCACACCTTGGCAATGAAGCGTCACGTCTTTCGAGTCAACATTATCCTGGGAGAAGTGTGGCCGGCAAAAAGCAGAACTGTGTCGTTTGTAGTACAAAAGCCAAGCGGAAGCAAACTCGTACTATGTGTAAAAAGTGTAAAAAGCCAATGTGTGTACTGCCATGCTTTGAGAAGTATCACAGTTTGTGATCAACATTTAGGAGATTTTTAGATTGTGGTCCAGCTGCCCCCCCCCCCCCCCAAACAATGTTGAAAAGATTGTGTGCCCACCGGCGACCCAACCTTTGAAGAACAATCTTTTCAACATTGTTTGGGGGGGGGGGGGGGGTGGTAGTAGTCAAGTTTAAGTAATTACCCAAACATTCCTAAATAGCAAACAAAACCAGTACTTGTAGTTAGTTCGAATTTATGAAGTGCCGCTGACCAAAACAATCTACATGTATATTCTACTGTAATTGTCAGAATAACTTTGCTACCCTACACTTTAACTTATGAAATTGTATTGTTATTAACACCTTTATATTATATAAACGGGATTATTGGGTTTTTTTTGTCTAGTACAAAATGGGCGAAACAATAACCACATGGTTTTAGATCTATTTTGTAAATTTGTGGGATGTGGTGTGAAAATCAGTATGTTTTCCATCTCACGTTCATCATTTCTGTCTCACGCTCATCGATATGGGTACCAGTTATGTACACTAAGGGTTGCTTGGCAGTACAAAATATTTCCGTGTTTTTGTCAATTTTGATGTCGTGTGTCTAGGGTGCCGGTAAATGAACTGGTTGACCTTCGAGCAACAATAATAAATCATTCAAAGGAATGACTTTGGGGTTCCAAGGGAAATCATTCAAAAAAATAACTTCATCTAATTCTGCCCCTACCCAAGCAAAAGTCCCAGTTGCAGGATTAGTGAATGTTTTATATATACTTGACAGGGCCTGAAACATAAATGTTTTCCCACAATTGGCGGGGCCAGTAATCATAAGGTTTCGATATTTTCCCCTTCCATTTAACAACAATAAATAGACACTAGTTGCAAAATGTTGTATGTCAATTCCATTAGTAACTTGGGTTTTAGGAACCACCGCTGAACAAAACAATCTACATCTAATTACCAGAACAATTATCATTTTGAGTCTCATTCATGAGATTGTCTAATGAGGGCGCTATACACTGAAAGTTTTCTAAAATGTGCCTGGTAAATAACTGAACATGCTATGCCTACAACTGTGGGAACCAAAGCATGTGTGATGAAATGTGTCTTGGGATTGATAGGGTTAACAAGACCGCTTTTTTTTGGCTACGATTTTCAATGTAAATGGGATTTCCTTACTTATGTGGTTGCTGACTAGGTATTTGCCATACTTGGAGGTTTTTCAAATGAGCTCAAACCAAGAAAAAGGACATATTTATTAGTTTGTTTTTGGGTTGGGTTGGGGGGGGGGGGGGGGGTGCTCGAGCTATTACATACATGTAATTGTTTTAACCGCAGTATGTAAGCAAATAAAATAAAGGAACTGTCTGTTGTCATTCATGTGTACATTTAACATTTTAATATGGGTTTCTTTATTAGATTCTTACATTTAATTCCATATTAATAATGCTAGGATCAATTGCAAGTTTACATGTGTTACAGTTTGGAGAGAAGCAATTTACTTAGTAACTTGATTTTTAATGGGCCATTATAAACAATATTGGATGTACCATAATTAAACACAGAGAAATACTCTAAAAATGACCTGTTCAGTTTTGTATATCGGCCTCACTAAATTGGTTGGAAGGAACTCTTGTATATTCAAATGTCCTATTAATATGTGTGGATATTGACATTCACAAAAAATTACTCTTCATTGCATTAAAACATCAAACTTTGTGAACTAGGCAGAGCGTACCAGGGTTTTCCCAAAAAGAAAACATTGCGGCAACCGATGTTGCGATAAAGTTAAAATTGACAAACTTGGTTACATGTACAGTTCAAAGGTGCATGGCAATACATGTACAGTACTACAATGCAAAATTGCAATTCTCTATAGGACCGTTACAATTGTGCTTGAAATTCGAGAATAGCAAAAGGTGATTTTACACACTCATTTAGTGGCCAGGTGCTGTGTCACATGTATGTATTAAGCTTTGTATGACAAATAGACATTTGCATAAAATGGACAAAGTTTATTATTTATGGTAGTGACCTGTATAACGATGTACAGACCAGACAATACATATTTTATTATAAATAATACAAATATCCTCAAATTAAAAGGCCAACCCCACAACAAATTGTGTTTACAGTAACCCGACAGACCTGGATGATGATTTTCGGACTCTTTATGGACCTTTGACTAGTTCATACTGTTAAAATGAACACTCATTTCAAATATCTTCTCGGAACATAATCATTTTTCACACTTGCAACTGGACTGAAATGGAAAACACCAGACAAACTCAATATTTCACTGCCTACCTACGGATGTGTTTTTTTTTAAGCCGTTTACCATTTATTTTGTTTGTCCTAAACTAATATGTAGTTTTTTTGGGTTTTTTTTTTTTTGGGGGGGGGGGGGGCACCTTGGAAAGACAGCCAGGTTAATTGTACCGCATTTCTGGTAAATAAACTTTGGGATGGAAAAAATTACTTAAATTTACTGCGACATTCATCAAATTAATTAGGCTGTAGGTTCGCCATGACAATGGTAAATAAGCCATTCCTGGTAAATAAACTGTGGAATGGAAACAATTACTTAAATTTACTGTGACATTCATCAAAATAATTAGGCTGTAGGTTCACTATCACCGTGTCCAAGCCATCACTCTTATAGTGTTTATTGTTTGTGACCGTCCACCACGAATGGGCTTTAAAGTGGCAGATGTTATTAGGCAGAAGGGACCAAACCTTGACAAATAAGTCGGTTGTCAATTTCTTATTTTTTTTTTAATTCTAAAGTGGTCGTTTATTCTTTTAGTTTTGAGAATTTCATATTGAGCATCCTTTTAAAAAATTCCGAATACATGCTTTTTCACGACAATCCGTTTAGAAATCCGTACAAATCTGACACAACTTAGAACACCATAGCGTGCAAAGCTGATTAAAGGGTACCTGAAATTCAAAACTCTAATATGATGAAATCTACGCTCTAATAACGCTAAATACTTAACAACTACAAAAACGTCAGATATTTGTTTATGTTTGCTCATTAATCGTGACTGTAACATGAAAAGCAATATGCACCGTGTCCTTGCCCACAAAGATGACGTCACGGTAAAGAACATAGCATGGCTATATACACAAACACACTCGCACGCATGTCGCAATCGATCGTCAAACAGCTAGGCTGCGCATGGTATAGCCACGCTATGTTCTTGCCGCAACGTCATCTTTTGTGGGCGGGGGCACGGTGCCTATTGCTTTTCATTTTAGGGGTCACGTCAACCCTCCGAGACACCGACCCCAAATAATTCACGCGGTTGCACTTGGGTGCTCATGAGAGAGGCATGTGTGTAATATGTATAGAACTGAGTTCACAGGAGTGAACGAACTCTGTGTCAAACATAAATTTACAGGTGGGAAACAAGGGTAGTTAGGAAACAAATTCAGCAGAATTGGCCCAAAGATGTCGTATGTTTGACACGAACTCTGTGTCAAACATGCTTTTACAGCCTGTATAGGTGGGGTATGAGTTAGAAGAAGAAAGGGAAAAAAAACAGAATTGGCTCAACAATTTTTTAGTGAAATACACAAAAGTATGAAAACTTGCCTCACAGATAAGCCCCTCGGCTTGACAGAGGGTTAATGAGCAAACAACAAATATGCAGTTTTGGCAGTTAAGTATTCAGCGCTATTGAAGCGTATCACTAGCCATATTAACGTTTTGAATTTCAGGTACCCTTTCAGTATACCGTTTCCAAAATTACATTCACCTGAATAATGCAAAATACAAACTTTACAGCCGTTCGTGGTACATGTTCACATTTTGGGTCTAGATATGTTGAAGACTACATTGGTTTAAATTAACACGCATAATGAAGTT
The DNA here is from genome assembly GCA_037893245.1 of Crossaster papposus. Classification (NCBI taxonomy): domain Eukaryota; kingdom Metazoa; phylum Echinodermata; class Asteroidea; order Velatida; family Solasteridae; genus Crossaster; species Crossaster papposus. Next base: position 2,059 of record JBAIAA010000669.1, on the reverse strand, counting down.
GAGTAAAAAGTTCAATTTAACATGTATACATATGTATACATGTTTAAAATATGATGGATTACACCAGCAACACCGGGATAATCCCTTCTCTTTGACCGAAAAGTGTGCCTGCAGTGTTCTTTAACGTGCACCGCCATTTCCGATACACGGGACCACTTATTCAGTCCAGGAGATTACCTCTAATTATGGGCAGAGTGACCAATTTGTCCAAACGCCTTTGCACAAAGAAAAATGGACAATCATCATCTACACATTTCAATCTCTAATTTCACCGGTGCATTTCACATGTTGTCGTTGCAAAGTCACTATGCCCATCCGATGGAGGTAATCTTCTGGACTTATTTTACGTCCCATCCGAAGGACAAGTAATTAGGGTTAAGTAATTGAAGTGTCATTTTTGATGACGTCATTAAGACGTCACCTATTGTTCTGGATCTGGATAATTTTGGTTTTGTTTGAAAGAGGTTGCCCTTTAATTGTAGTACTATAAAACTTGACTATACCCCTATTACATTGGAATTTATGACCATGTGCATCAACCAATTTCTTCTTTTTAAAAAAAAACCAAAAAAAACAAGCAGGATTTGCTTTGGGTGTACATGTACTGTACATCTAGTTCAAATTTCTTTTATAAGGATTTATTTTGGGGTGAAAAAGCCAAAGGTTAAACTTTTGTGAAAATGCTGGCCACCAATCACCATTCGAGTGAAATTTCTGCGAACAAGCCCACTGCAGTTCTAGCTATTTCAAATGCTCAAAAATTACTGTATAAAGTCTACAAAACCTTTACGAGAAACGTCTGGAGACGCCCCAAAATAGCTGGCTAAAACTTGACATTTTGGCCTTTTCACCCAAAATAACCGTAAAAAAAAAAAAATACCTGATTTGAGGAGGGTGGGGTTGTAAATTACATTTGTAGGTGTTAATGTTACACAAAATGACCCCAATGACGGCCCATTATGTTTATTTAACAGTTTAGTTGTAAGCGTGTACATGTACTCCCAAAGCAAATCCTTATAAATGTGCCTATCAAATGTTTCACCCACCCCTCCCCCGTGCTGCCCCAGGTCTGATGTGGAGGTTTGGTCACATGTTTCAAGCCCCAGGGTGGGGATTGTGGTCACTAAAAAGTCATTGTTACCATTGGTTTACTACATGTACATGCAAAGGCAAACACTAGTGCACCCCACCCTTGGGGGGTCGAAGATTGTCAACTTTTTGCCCGAGTGTGGAGGAATTTGTCACTGCAAAAGTGACAATCCCCACATCTTGGGTGGGCAGACCGGGGGTGGGGGGGGGGGGGGGGGGGGGGGGGGAGACAACAGATAGGCACATTAGGTCTCGCTAAGGGCAGGGTCGACCACATCCTGAAGCCAAAATGTGACCCACTCTGCAAAAAAGAGTCTGATGTGTTAACAATAACTGTTTTAAGTTTTACAGTTGGTCAGAAAGAGCATGAAATAAGCTTTCATTCGACATTATGGCACAATTCTGTAGTGTACTGCATTGGTCTTTTACAATTGTTTGAAAGTTTCTTTTTCGCAGTTATATTAAAAATGTCTTTGAACAGATATTAAGAGTTACAATTTTAGTGCTTCGTTAGATGCTATGGTTAGAGGATGACAAAAACCTTGATTATATCTACTTTAGGGATCAAAACAACCTTTTCAAACGATCAGTTCAGAAAAAAATTAGGTGTCAGAGAAACCAAAATTCCTTAAAACCAGAAAATGATTTGTTGAAATAAAAATCACCTCTGAGAAAATAAGCAGTCCTTTACGTGAAAATGTATAATGAGAAATCAGACTCATTTTTGCAGAGCGGGTCACAAATAACTTTGCTACCCTAGACCTTAACTTATGAAATTGTCTTGTTATTAACACCTATATATTATATAAACGGGATTATTGTTTTTCGTCTAGTACAAGATGGGCGAAACAATAACCACATGGTTTCACTTCTATTTGGTCACTTTGTGGGATCTGGTATGAAAATGAGTATGTTTTCCATCTCACGTTCATCATTTCCGTCTCGCGCTCATCGATATGGGTACCAGTTA